>OX439036.1:38343976-39543976 GCA_949317995.1 Acholoe squamosa | reverse complement strand
TCCCAATCCCTGATGATTGGACCCAGCAACAAAAGAAATCCAGGGACCCAACACCAGGCAGAAATGACAACAAAAAGACAGGAGACAACCATCCTGACAACCAACCTCCTGATTCTGGACAAGGAGAACACTACAATGACAATATTGAATAGGACACAGGGGAGGGCCACCATGCATCTTACAGCCCCGCCCCCACCTTGGACAACAAAATTGGAACGTCCCCCACATGCCATATTTCACACACAAATGATGGAGCAGAATTTAATTCAGCAAAACAACAGAACCACGACCCCCAGCCTGTGAATTGTGACGAAGACTCCTCATCAGACAGTGAGGACCTCTATGAGAACCAGAACAAAAGAATTTCCACCCTCCAATTAAAAGTCGAGACCAGTAAGTATGGGCAGCAAGGTAAGACCTCTTACATTAATACTGAATTGACTAAAGGCGCAGTTAACGTTGATATCAGTGGCAGTTCTTACAGAGCCCTTGTAGACTCTGGAGCCTCCCTTTCCTTTATCAGCCAGAAAATGGCAGATAAAATCATATCAACCCCCAATTTCAGACATGGTAGGAGATCTCGCATGGTTATCCTACTAGCTGATAAATCCTCAGTTCAGGTCAACAATTCCATCACCATAACCTTCCTAATCAATAACACAGAGTTTAAAACAAGACTACATGTTGTTCCAAAACTAAATCACCCCATAATTCTTGGCGTAAATTTTATGACCAAATATAGGGCCAAAATTTCCTTTGGGACTAAGTCCCCTTCACCACACTTTATAAGAGCAGCCAAAGGCCTAACCATGCCACCAAATTCTGAATCCACATTCAATGCAATCGTCATAGGACCTGATTCCTTAATAGGTAAAACAGGCATCACAGAAAATGTTGACACAACATTACCGGTACTAATCAAACACGCCCTTGTTGAACCAAGGTCAACAAGAAAAATCATACCGGTAACAGTGGCCAACCCAAATGATTTTTCCATCAATATCAAAAAGCACATGAACCTAGGCATTTTTGCACTTAACAATCTAAACAAAGCCATTCCCATTGGAAAACTGAACAGCCAACACTCCCTCAACAGCATAATCTCTGACAAAGACATGCTCCCCATCAATTGTGGAGATGATCCCCTAGATCAGCTACCCAAAGGGGACGACCCTTTAAAATATACAATATGTGACAAGCTCTCTGAGGCCCAAAAACAACAAATCAAAAACATTGTTGAATCAAATAGAGAGGCTTTTGTATTAAATGAGAGTGCTATAGGATTAAATGTTGAAAATGAGGTCAAATTAGAATTAATCCCTGATTTCAAACCCTGCAACAGGCCATCCTATAGAATGTCACCCAAGAAAGAGATTTTCCAAAGAGAGCTGTTAGATAAACATTTACAGCAAGGTGTCATTGAAGAATGCACCAAACCCTGTGAGTGGAACTCCCCAGCTTTCTTAGTACCCAAACCCCAGGGAGACAGGTCCGTGGCCTCAGGATGGAGAATAGTCGTGGACTATAGATGGGTTAACCAAAACCTAAAATCTTTTTCCTACTCCTTCCCCAGAGCAGACGACCTCATGCAACAAGTTGGCAGAACAGGTGCTAAATATCTTTCCAAATTGGATGTATACAGCGCCTACCATCAAATTCCTCTAGCTAAAGAATCAAGGCCTTTAACAACCTTCTCCGCCAATGGCACAAGGTATATGGCCAAAGTATTACCCATGGGTTTAAAAACTTCTGGTTTGTCATTCATGAATGTAATGGAACAATTGCTCATGAAGTGCAAATACAGAAATGCAGTAGCCTATGTGGATGATGTGGCCATATACAGCCCCACATGGGAAAGACACCTGCAAGACCTAGATGAAGTGCTAAAACTTTTCATCAAAGGAAACATCAAATTAAAGTCAGAAAAATGTGAATTTGGCACCACCAAAATGGAATTCTTAGGTTTTACCTTAGATCAACACGGCATCTCACCTTCCCCAGACAAAATCTAACCGGTCAAAACCTTCCCAGCACCTAAAAACATCCACGACCTTAGGTGTTTCAATGGAATGGCACAATTCTATAAGAGATTCATTAGAGGTTTTGCCCATATAATGAAGCCCTTATATGAAGCCACCAAGGGTACCTTCAAATGGACCACTCAATGCCAAACAGCCTTTGAAAAAATCAAAGCATCAATTTGCACTGAGGCAGTCCTAAAATTCCCAGACTATAACAAACCCTTTATCATCTTCACAGACTCCAGCAATTTCAGCTTAGGAGCAGTTATTACACAGGTAGATGAACATGGTTTTTATAGACCCATTGAATTCTCTGGGAGAGGTCTAACACCTCAGGAAACCAGATATGGAATAACTGACAAAGAGCTACTTGGGATAATCTTCGCTGTCAAAAAGTTTCACCATTATGTGGACGGCACTCACTTCAAAGTATATTCAGATCACACTGCCCTAGTCTCCCTCTTCAACAAAAAGGAGAATATCACCAATGGGAGATTAGCAAGATGGATAGATACTGTTATGTCCTATGATTTTGAAGTAAAATACCTACAAGGTAGAGCCAATTTAGTGGCAGATTGCCTGTCTAGAAGAAAATATCCCCCTGGCTCTGATGATCCAATACCAATTAGATCACAAGGAAAAATTATCCTCCCACCAAAGAGGGTACAATTTTCAGATATATCCATGACAAAGGTTTTCAGATCAGACGACCCAATCCCCAATAATCCCATCTGTTTGGGACCTCCTAGATCAATATTAAAAGGAGGCAAAATTTGGGGAAGCACAAATAAACCACCAAAAGGCGTCATAGCAAGAAAGGGCACCCCAGAAAGGCAGCAAGGTGTGAATCCTGACCTGTGTGTACTCACTCGAGCACAGTCCCAGTCCCAGGATGACACACCTCCAGCAGCCAGCCAATCAGCGCCCAATAAAAAGACCCGCCCACTCAAGCCTAAGTGCAGCAGTCCTCGCCCCAGAGGCAAGCCCGCCAAATCCAGGTCACCTAGGGTCTCCGTCAAAGCTGCAAACGCCAAGAGAGCCAAACTCTCCCGCCGTGTGCTACCTCTAGCTGAAAGGGCAATTCAGGAAATCTGTAAACACCAATCCCTGACACCTTCTAGAGAAACACTGATTAAAAGCCAAAAAGAAGACCTTTTTGCATCCTCCATGGCAAACTACATTGAAAAAGGTAGCCTGCCACACGACTCAGGATTAATGAATCAAATACTACGTAACCACGACCAATTCATCTTACTGGATGAAGTCCTCTTTAGAATTACTGATACCAACTTGGGTAAAACCCTAGAGCCCACACTGCAAATTGTAATTCCAGAAAAGTGGACAGAATCTTTAGTGGAAGCAACCCATTGCTCTCCCCTAGGTGGACACCTAGGTCCAGTCAAAACATATACAGCCATAAGGGCTAGGTATTACTGGAGATCAATGTTTAAAGAAGTTTTTGACTTCTGCGGTACTTGCCACACATGCCTGACCACCAAAAAGAGACCCAAAAACCTGAAAACTCCAATGAAACTACGTGACCCAGTACTCACAGCATACTCTCACGTCACCATGGACACAATAGGCCCTTTTTCCAAGGCCGCTGATGGCTCTCACTACATACATGTGGTGACCGACCATGCCACCAGGCATGTGACTGCCTGGACAAGTGAAGAAAATACTGCTGCAGTTGTAGCACTTGGTTTCTTCCAAAGAGTCATATGTATCCATGGCACTCCCTCAGTACTAAACACAGATAATGCCCAGCAATACGTCTCAAAATTATTCAAATATTTCTGTGAAAAGTTCGGCATTAAACATGTGACAGGAAGTGCACATTGGTCTAGGTCCCAAGGTCTCTGTGAGCGCCAACATCAAACCATAGAATCATCCCTCAGAGCCTTTGTGTCAAAATCACAAAAACACTGGTCAACCTTCCTGCAAGCTGTAATCTTCAGTATCAATAATACTATAAGCAGCGCCCTAGGCTACTCACCAAATTTGTTAGTCTTTGGCAAGCAGACACACCTACCAACTGAAGCAGCTTTGTCCTTGATTAAAGCTGAAAAAGACTCAAGTACCAGGGAGAAAATTATGACCAGCCTACTACAGTTTAGGGATGATATTCAAATGAAAGCTGCAGAAAACATGATCTCTGCTCACAAAAAGATGAAAGCCAGACATGACATTTCAGCAGAACTCAGCTCATATAACACAGGCCAATTGGTATATTTACATATACCAACCCTACTAGTCAAATGTACATCAAAAAAGTTGCAACCCACATACTCAGGCCCCTACATCATAATGAAGATGACTTCACCAGTTACAGCTATTCTAAAAAAGCTACAAGATGGAAAAGTACTGAAGAAATCAGTACATGTATCAAGGCTGAGGAGACCAATCACAAGAGCTAGCGCCAAAGCCATCATAAAAAGGCTACAATCAGGGCCCACAAGCTCACTTCACGACCCCGACCAAGACGACCCCTCCAATGTGAGTCTCACCACTCACAAAACAAAGAAAAAGAGAGGAAGGCCAGCCAAAAAGGGAATAATCTCCTTCAGCCCCATGCCCTCCAGAAAATCAAGAAAAATTTCTAAGCGTCCATTATAGGCCATAAGTCGTTGTGTCAAACACCAAACATCCATATAAACAACCCTCCTTCATTCCCCACAGGCGCCACGCGCCCCAACCAAATTAATCAACCATTAATACACCAACCACTTAAACACACTGACAGCAACAGTCACAGACCAACGCCCAACCTATTTATACTAACAGCCATAAAAATTCCTATGCATCCAAAATCAACACCGCCTTGATTAACTGTATATACACACACCTACCCTTTCTAAGTGGAACGCCAAACACTGGCAAATGGATTATCAAATAATTAGGTTAGGTTACACACGCCACATACCGACCGCCCAAGGCAGCGCTGTATCCTCGGTTTGTGTATAAACTTCAATACACACATGCGACGGCTTGTTACCACTTCAAGACCACTATTTCCAATGATAAACCTATTGTAGGAAGATGGACCTCTGACACCCACACCCCATGTTTACACCGCTGTCTCTGCCAACCCTTAAGTGCTGTGGTGGCACATATACAAATCAATAACACACTGCCCTCAAGGTCTTTAAAAGCTACAGGGACGCCATAGCAACCATATCACCTTGGCCAGGGATAAAACACCCCCCGCCAAGCTTCCCAATATTCTATTTTTAAACAATATCTCACCACCAACCAATCCAGGCCAGGATAACCCTAATTTGCATAAGGGGCCGATCAACCCCCCTTGCATCCACCAATAATATTTGGCCTACGCCCCTCTCAGGGCAAGACATACCACCTATGGGAGATCTTAGACCGGGAAGTAGCCAAACTCAGTCTCAGATTTATAAGCGCTTGCCCACCCACATCTGATCACAATACAACCCACAACCAATACCACCACACCTTAAACACGGCAACAAGTGTCTGGAAAGGGACCATGCCAGACCCATCGTGCAACCAGCCCAGGTAGGACTATCTTATGGGTCTATTTTAGCATTTAGGATTTTTAACAGTCGTTCTAGCATTGTACATGATAGTAGTTTTATTATCATGGTGCCCAGGTACCCCTATTAACCAATGGCGGTGTGAGCCTTAAGTGTGTGTAAAATGTGGAAGAACTTCTCCACTATCCTATAATTTTTAACATTGATAATCCAATTTACTAAACCTCTTCAGCCAAGCAAATTCCCCACCTTTACCTCTCCCCCTTTTACAGCCCACTTAGACCCTTTTTCCTTTATAACTTACAGCCTGGACCCACCGGCAAATAAGCACGGCCCAAATGCTACATGGACCATACACAGCCTCCTTGGACCACATGGGATCAGGAGTGATCTCATGGATCCTTTTGAAATTAGGAGCATAATCATGGAACAGCAACACCTCATCACCTTCCTCGCCCAGGAAGATATTAAATATTACCTCAGCAGCCCTGTGCTAAGACAGGAGCTGGACATGAGCAATCACTCCATAGCAGCAACCATAAAAGCCTTCATGGTCGCTGTAGCTGGGGATAATCCCCGCCGGCCTCCATGGGGCAGGTTTAACCATAGATCTGCATCATACATAGCACTCTTATGCGCTCGCAGGCTTCTAGCGTCAGAACAGCCCCTCAGGGACCTACCCCGCCAATACTCCAGAATTGGACGCGAATTGGCCATAAGGAATACAGCCAGCCTAGTATTCCAGTTTGCTGTTTTCGAGATAAACAGGTTTCATGCTCAAGCACGTGTACCGCCCCTGACAACGACAACAGGCACCAGTCCATCTGCATAAATCCACTCATGTGACAACAACCCTACCACCCACAGAATCCCCGACCTTTGTAAATACTTGACCATACTAACATCCCATTTGTGACTAAGCTAATGTTATTTTTAAAGTGAACCCCACCATCAAAATTTCCAAAATCCTCAAAATTTTCAATTTTTTTCTCATTTTTCTAGAGCAGCAGCCATCCTAGCAGTCTGTATATTCTTACATCTGCTCCTCGGCTGCACCTCAACATCAGACACCAATCTGAACACCATCTTCAGACCCAACTATGGCGCACTGTTTACCAAGTTACCCCAAACACTACTAGCCAATTACATGGACTATCCATTGACCTTCAGCCTTAACTTGACCTTTGACCAGAACCTAAGTCAGCCAGAACTACTCAGCCCACTCATCAGCACTGATGCACCCCAGTACATTAAGCACACAGCCCATGCCCTAGATAACATGATACAGAGCCTATTCTCCAAGTCAAAAACAACACTAGAAACCTTGTCAAAATTAATTTCCCCTCCAAACGTCAGAAAAGCCAGAAATGCCCCCGGCCAAGTCATTGGTGACATTTTAAGAGCTTCAATAGGCCTCGGGACGCAACCAGAAATTGATATTTTGAATTCTGAGATGTCTGACCTGGATAAAAAGTTAGCCACCAAGATGCACGTGGTAGAATTAGCCACACATTTCTTGTTAAATATTTCGGAATTTAATTACAATTCTGTCAACATCTTCTCAAAATTCCAAAATGACACTGATGATGCTCTATCTTTTATTTCCGGAAAATTGGAGCATTTAAATTCTAACATCTCATCAATATTATTAAAATTAGAACTCCAATCCAGACAAGACACCTTCTATTCCATGTTGTTCACAGCAGCAAATTCTCAAATAGAGTCTTTAATTGACCTCCAAAGCGACTTGGAAAATCTGCTCTTAACCATTAATAATCTACTTGAGGGCACCCTACCCCAATCCATCATCACACAAGACGACCTCAGTTTAGGTTTAAACAATTTATCCAGCCTCCTGCACGAGGCACACCACGGCATTATTTTAGAAGGCCTACCCATGAGTTATTATTATCAGCGCCGAGTTCATGTGCACTGGAGCCATAACTCGAGCCTGTTAATAACCATACCAGTACCCATAACCAGAGGGGGAAGCACCTTTTCTATATTTAGAATAGAAACCTTCCCCGTACCTTTCGACACCTCCGACACTAAGTCAGTAGGTCACACCCAGGTGGAGCCACTTCCCGGCTACTTGGCTATGTCCAAGACCCACTCACACTACATACAGTTTACACAAGCTGACCTGGATATGTGTGACCTCGGCCACCTTATCAGCTGTAACCTACCCCTACCCCTATTGTCAGCCACACACCCCACATGCACTCTATCCTTATTTTTAGATCTACCAGAAGCGGTGCACCATACCTGCAGTTTTAAAGCACACATGGCAGCACCCATACCAAATCTTATCCAACCCCTATCTCACAGCACTTTCCTATTAATAACTGACCATCCCACTTCCATGCTCCAATGCACAGATTCAGGCCAAGTCGAAATTAAAAATAGCGCATACTCAGTCATCTCAGTCCCATGCCTGTGCTCCATTAAAAATGCCGGCATGATTTTAACCAATTCTGATTTATCTTGCACCCAAAATTTCACCCTAGAACCCATATCAAAGGCCTATTTCAATTTACCACTGTGGCGACATTTTGGTCAACCTCCAGCCAATGTTTCCGGCATCACCATGGCAACCACTACCCAGACCCTTCACCTGCCCAATTTTGAAAAATTAAAACACCTACACAATCAAAAAAAAGCACCCCTCTTCCAAGACACCCTAACCCTTAAAAGAGCCGCACAGGGACTTAAGGACCAATCCGCCCTCCTATCCACCAACTCCCTGATGCATCTGGGATATCACCTCCAGTTCTCACCCTGGATACACTTGGTATCACCCCTCCTGGCACTACTTTGCTGCGCATTAACCCTTAAAAACCATCTTCGTGTCAATCAGTTGGCGCGCTTTATCACACTAGTCTCAGCAACCCGAACACCCAAGATGGCTAATGCGGAGAGTTGGGATCGTTTTAAAGATCTGATACGCCAGGCTAACAAAAACTGGCCAGCCCCACAAACGACCCCAGACACCGATCTAGATTTTGTACAGTCGCCTGACCGCTACCAGGACATGTTCACCTGGATTTTAATGGCAACCCTCCTATACATCACATGGAGTACCGCCAAGAGGTGCCTGCGACACTGGCCCTACTGCAAACAACACAGCCACAGGACACCTTCAATTGTGGCCAAGATTCATGCTAACGGTCAAACCTTTGATTTCACCGTTGGCAAGATGATCTATGGACAAAATCTCTGGGCACCCACCATCACAGCCCCTAAGGTCTCCCCAGCCCGCCTTACAGCACCCCTAGGCAGACACTTGGATCTCCATTGGAAGTCCGACATCAGGACGATGATCGGGGGACAAGTCCGACAGATCCCGCTGCAGCGCTATCCTCCGGTACCACTTCTATGGAGAATACCACTGTACAGAATCTTGAAGGGAGCCCACCACATGACAGTGGTCATCTCTTCAGAAGGACAGCCCGATTTCCAACTGGCCTCTAGTGACACTGACTCAGCCATACAGCTACCCTGTGAGTCCTGGCCAGCTGATCGCCATGACTCCCTGGCAGAGCTCACTAAGTACACCCCACTCCGGCATCAGCCAAAAACGGGCAAATACATGTACAAACCACCGGAGATGATGCTCACACCACCCTCAACATCAACCAGCGGTAAGTTTTTCATCAGAAACCTACTTTTGATCCTCATGTGGGGATCAATTAACCGCCGGCCACCCCCCATATAACCTGGTAATGGACTCTCCCGGTCGCCCAATCCACCGGATAGCCCCATCTAACACCTTCATGTGGGGATCATCCCCATCCTCAATAGCTCTAAAACCAACACCACCCACAATTAAAACCTTTTTAACAACATCTCCAGTACCATAGCACAGTTTCGACCCACAATAACACAGTTATTTCGACTCACTGTGAAGGCCCACTGCACGATGAGACGTCGCCATCTTGCTTCTGACGTCGCGTCTGGTTCCCCGCCAAACGCTGCGTCAGAACGCCGGCGCTGCGTCTCACCACTGCCGTCGGCCTCCCCAACGTCAGATCTCTTTCATTTTTCCCACGTTGGCATGACAACTTAACGTCAGTCAGGACACCCGCACTCAATATCTGCGTCAAAACAATAACATAAGCACGTGTTAACAATATCACTAGACTTGTTTTAGACCCAAGCTAACAATACCACCCCGCATGAGATTTGAAAGCCCGACCTTTCAATTTGGAAGCCCAGAATAAACAACATAACTCCTAAATGGTGGTGGACTTTCAAGTATATTATTGGCGTAGAATTATCACAGTGAATCAAGCTCTGGCATATATTAATTATCACAGTTTTCTCATTGCACAAATCACAGTTCAATCATATATCCGCATTTGGCAGTGCCACCTTCTGATTTTTCTTCTTCTTCTTCATCGTTCTCCATCAATCATCCTCCCATAGATCATCGCGACCTGATCCGTCAAGATCATACCCGTCGCCCGCCTACGACCGAATTTCTGAAATCAGAATCAATATCCCCACTTATAAAAAGCCACCACTCATGCCAAAATTCCAAATTCCAAAATTTTCTTTTTCTTTCCAGCCTAAGTTACCTAACCCGACTTCAATAAAACCCCAGCTACCGCAACCCAAAAATTCAGCAAATTAAGACTATACATACCGTCCACTCTAACCAAAAACGGTGCAGGGCCCGCTCGAGCCTCCCTCCGGGCCATCAAAAGGGCCAACGACCCGGTGGCAGTGGGGAGGAGACCATCCCACGATAACCCACAGAAGCACGACACTAAAAACATAAGAAACAGCACAGTGTCAGACCACCGGCGCACTAATGAGTTGCTCGCCATCTCAAATTTCAAAATCAGCTCTCATGTCAGTACTCACCCGAAGTAGCCTACGGCCACTATGGCCAGGACAACCAATCCCGAAGGCATGGTGACAAGTCGGGCACGAACAATCATCCCGAATCAAAATGTCCTCCCTTTTTAGCCGTCAAAGTTAAGTGTCTCCCAATAAGACTTCGGTCGCCTCTCTGATCCCAAAATAGCCTCCGCTACCTTTTATATCAGGATCCAAAACGGGAGCATAAAGTTAATTTTTGGACCTATTTTTCGAAAAGCGCATCATCAAAATTCAAAATTCCAGCCAACCAAACCCACCTTTGGGACCCAGAATCACCTAACCCAAAGTTGAGACAACCCTTACACATGAACCCAATGAGTCCATGGCAAGTCTACACCATTGACCATGCCATTTGACCATGTCCTTACACGAACGCTGAACAAACGCCAGCTCAGTGGCGCCAGCCAATGTTTCTCGCATGAACTAAATAAGAACAGATCCCCATGCAGTGGCGCTACCCGCGCCGCGCAGCAGAACTAACCTGGACCCTGGATATTCCAGTTTCCCGCTCACCTTTTGCCATAAGTCTACACCGGCTCGGTGACACTGCACATCAGTATGCACTGCCCAATTCACTGCCTTACCTGTCAATTTGGTATTTTTGTTGGTCGCCTTGTGATCCATGCACTATGATCGACCCTATAACTAAAAACCCCCCCTTCTCTTGTTCTGTTTTTTAATACAGAGGCCAACGACCTAATCGAGGAGGCGGAGACCGTATTGACAGGCCAGCAGGAGTTTCCAGCAGCAGGCCAGGCACGCCCATCCCAACCGGCCTGCCCCATTGGAGCACACGAGTCTGCTCTCCAATAGGGCCACCTACTAGATTCGCCACCCTGGGAACAAATTGTCCCCACCTAATGTACAGCTACAGCTGCCCATGCAGTATTAACAAAGACAATAGACCAGAAACCTTCAAAACAATTGGCTCGACCCAGGTCTGGAGACCCCTACCCAAAATTAACCAAGCCTCATCTGAGGAGGATAGTGACTCTAGCACCTCCCTCTCAGCAGAACCAATAGACATGGACCCTGCATACAGTTCCGATCTGAATTTGCAGCCTGACTCAGGCAAGCCTAGCAGAATGCACTTCAGCAAAACCGTAAACTTTGTCCCCAACACCAAAAAATCCAGATCCAGGAGAAGACCCTCACTAGGTCGCTCCCTCAACCCAAACGTCTTTAACCACCAAGACCCACCACCAAAGGGTCTTGCAAACCAAAGTCGCCATAGAAGGAGAAAATAATTTCAATAACCATCCTTTATATATTTTATTTATTTTTAAAACCGTCTTTAAAATTATGGACTAAAAGTGTAGAGACACACTTCACTCACCGACCGCCCATGGACACTACGAACACTGACTCAGTCAGCCTAGTCAACTGATTTTCAAAGCCAGTTTTTCTTGTTTGCATAAGGCTATGATACATAACCATGAAAACACGCTGCATTTTTACATTTATTTTCCTTTATAAGAACATTATGAAGAACACAAGCCAGGCAGCAGGTTTTTTTTGTGATCTTAAGATGCCATTAAGTTCTTTTCCTTTTCACACTGTACCTTTTCAAACCCAACCATGTCAAATATTTATGGGTTTTAGCTAGTTTATATTTTTCTAAAAATTTTTTACAAGGAAGCCCTGGCAACCAGTATCTTTGCAGGATCAATTGAGATCCAAACTAAATATCAGCCCGAGCCTCCATTTACTTTTGTATTAACCTCGTCCTTTTTCAGCAAATGATAACCCCAGGTAGACTGAAGGCTAAACATGCTAAATTTTCCATTGACTAAGACAAACCTTCTACAAAATTAACAGAAACTTCTACAGATAAATAAAAGACCAAAAATCCAAAATTTTTTTTTTTAGAAAATTCCTTAAACATATCACCTAAAAGCCTTCAGACTCCCTAAGCCTTACCAGTATTATAAGGAATGATTGATCGACTTCCCAGTCATCAACTACCTTACCTCTGTTTTTATTTATTATATTGTATTGTATATTGGCTCAAGACCTAAATAATAAGTGCCTATCGGTACTGAAACAAAACTTCAGTATTAACGTGTCTACCTCAAGGTCTGCCTTAAGCCAATAACTGCATGTTTTAGGATAGTTTTTATTCCTCTATCCTTGTGTGAACCTTAGTACTAGATAAATAATCCAGCCCTTGTATCCTACCACGACCTGAATTCTTCATATTCTTCTTGTCAAAATTACAAACAACACCTCTTTGGCACAGTTTCGTTTTGTACTGTTTATAAATTATTTATGTTCAATCAAAAACCAATATTAAATATCTCCTTAACACTGTAAACTTTCAACTTAAATGATAAGATGTAATACCTATTATTACACATCAAACACATGGTCAGTAGACCTTTTCTCACGAACTTCCTCCTTAAAACCTCGCGTGGAATCGAGTAGGAATGTGGGGATTTGTCAGTAGACCGTTATAGGTATTGTACTTATCATATTTATTTTTTTACCCTTGACTCTACCATGTAACCCAGTGTCCGAGTCTACCCACAAGCCAAGCCATACCCATAGACCAAAGGCTGGCGGTGTCAACTGCACTCAGTGACCCCGCCTCCTCCCACTGGAGGATACGCCGTCAATCACAAGCAGCCCACTGCATGCTGGAAATTCCTAGCAGACAATGTTTAGAAACAACTCCTCCTGCTAGAGGACATGCCCATTGATCATGAGCAGCTCACAGCATACCGGGAGTTCCCAGCAGCTATATTTAGGGCCACACTGAACTCTGTGGACCCCAGTGCTATGTTTGGGATCCCCCCTACATACCTGCACTGGAGTTCCCCAGTTACTATATTTAGCTCACCTGATACTATTTTTAGGATGAGCTGGGTGAGCAGCTCCTACTACAAATACCTGTGGAGGGAGCAGCTCACTCATCTTTCCACCTCCATACTTCATACCTCACACACTCGCGTGAGACCAAGGCCCTTGGCTCAAGGGCTAGGCTTGGACACTGTTGGGCACCTTTATACTGTATCACCAACTATACCTCGTGGACTTCAATGAATAAAGAGGATATCAAACTGGATTCCTGATTCGTCTGTATTCATCCTTATTCATCATTTACGGACTCGTTGACACCATGTTACTATCATTGAGTTTACTCAGTTAGTTTTTGAGGCTATATGCTCATGTTCTACATACTATATAAGGAACCAAATTACAAAAAATTGTTAAAGTCAATCCACATGAACTATACATTCAACTTTTTGGGTCGACAATCTACCCATATTGTTATATAATATATAGTAACCCAATATACAAGAGACTAAGAGATACCGGTACATCTATGCAATACAGTCTATCTTTATTCTAAAGTCTATTCTTCATCTGGATTTGGTACAGTCCTTTCTGCCTCATTTCTCAGTTGTGTACATATCTTCTGTAAGGTTTGCCTCATAAGGTTCTCGCCCTCGATGTTTCCAGATGTACATTGGTTTGACTGTCCAAAATGCATTTTTACACCCCATATATAAGGGTAATATTTAGATATTATTGTACCCTTCAACCAAAGCACTACTTTCATGGTAACATATATATCCCACTGAACAAGATCTCCAGAATTACTCAGGAATTTCTTGAGTCCCCATTTGTGAATACAACAAGAATTGAGAACGGGATTATCTCCTGAAAATGTAGACAAGCCAAAACATCTTATACTCGAGAAAGTTCTCTAGTCTAGATCTCGAGAATGGCTCGGGAATTTCTTGGGAAAGACTTGGGATATTCCCAGGAAAGACTCGAGATATTCCCAGGAACTGAACATGGTTTTTTTTTCTTGAGTATAAGATGTTCTGGCATGTCTACATTTTCAGGAGATAATCACGTTCTCCTTGCCCAAGTTGTGAAAGTTCCCGACTCATGTCCTGTTCAGTGGGATGTGTCTTAAAATCTTCCACCATAACACTGGCATCAATCGGGTTCTAATTTGATGGCGTTCATAAATAAAGGCTTAAATTAAAGCTGAAGTCATTCTTGATTTTCTTTTAGCATGGTCAACCATAATGGAGTCAGATCCGTTTTTGCACCAGTTGCCATGGAAACTACCACGTTGAATAAATTAAATGATACAGGCGCCCCTGACAGGTCACAAATGTAACCTTGGACCCCTCTCTGACACAATAGGTTTCCATGGTGACCAAAAATCTTTTCCCCCCAAAATGGTTACCTTTCTTCTGGCACCAAAATTATTAATCTGCGTCCCATGGGTCCCCTGGCACTGATTATACCAAGCAAAACACTGTTTTTAGTTGGGACTATTTAGCTGTCCTAGGTTTATTGGGGTGGAATACTGTTGTGACACCACATACCAGAACATCGTGCATACTTGAGCAAGACCGACCCTCCAAAGCAGAAGGATACGACCTAATAATTGCATATATATGTAATCCCTCCCCCTCTCTCTCTCTCTCTCTCTCTCTCTCTCTCTCTCTCTCTCTCTCTCTCTCTCTCTCTCTCTCTGTGAGATGTCTAAAAAAAAGTATAGAGTCTTACATGTAGTTTCTCTCTCAGGTCATCCATGTCCAGCTCACCATGCCAAGTCTCCTTAATACGTTCCACCTATATAATGTGACACATGACATGTAGATGTAATATTATCATACTGCATCTTTGATGTATGTACATATTATCTTAGGAAAATCGATCCCGACACATTCGATCGGCTTCCCTGGTCATGTGACCTATCTGGATGCTAAATTAATTAATTAAGCCCATTTAAACCAAGATGACTTAAAATAGATACAAAAGATGCCTTCAGTACAAATTATTCACATTGATCCACTATGTGATACTATGTCTATATTATGTGAATTATTTGTAAATGTAAACTTTTAGAGCTCACTTTATCGTATACATAAAGAAAAAAGTTATTTGAAGTGGCAAAGATTACAAGAAGGAATTTCTCGTTACCTTTGCACCTGATACTCTCCACGGCAATATATTAGAGTGATGTTCATGGGGTCCAATGATGACTGCCTGTAATGAATAAAGTCACACTCAATTATTGGGAATCTGATATTTTTTGTCGACACTTACAGAAAGTCTTATGGGCCACACGCCAGACAAAATTACAAGTTGTGAAAGTTGCCAGTTGGGTAATTTAAATCATCACACAACTTATTTCTGTATCATTTCAAAGCTGTCCCCATGCCATTTATAACGCCCTAATAAATATTTTAGAGAAAAGAAAATGTAAAATCCAAACCTTGACTTTGACAAATATCACTGCTGTAATATAACAGGAACAATTAAAGAAATATATCTACGCATTTGTGCGCTATAGTCATTGTCCACAATACTGGACATACATGGCACTTGGCCTGTTTAGCACCAACATTTTGTAAATAGCATTGTGTGATCGTCTCCAATCACCCCATTTTTACGCATAATGTACAATCATCCCACTCATTGTCAGGACATTCCCATCAACCACAATAACCAACCAATTATAGAGTTGACAGAATCAGTAACAACTGTCTGTGTCTACTTTTTGATGGGGTATATGCTGATGACTAGACAGAATTGGGTGTTTGCTAAATACACTTACTGTTCTCTTGGCTTTATCCCCTTTCAGCTGAATAGCGTTGATAAGTTTGTGAATTGCAGATGTGGAGCCAGATCCAGTGAAGATAACAACGTCCTCATCATTTGCATTAATGCAGTATTTGATAATGTCCCTATGAGGTAAAAATGGTTTTACAAATACATTTCATAAAGAGTTGCGTGAAATGACATGTTGGGAAAAACATAAAATTTATAGTTATTATAATTATGACTAGAGGCAATTCTCATAAATACACAATTTCATGATAGTGTCACACAATCCATTTTTGAGAAATTGTCACAAGAAAATAGGTCAGCTTATAGGCCAAATCCCACAACGCGAAAATGATTAGAAAATCCTTGTGATATATTGTATGTTGTTCATTAGCCAATGTTGGGGTAGTAATATCGTCTAAGGAAGTCCTTATAATGACTAAGAATCATTGCCAAAGTGTTGTTATTTCAAGAGTGCAATACATCAAAACTTTTTGATATTTTCCTTACAAGAGTCAAGAAACGTCTGTGATATACCAAATTCCCTGTAATTTGGAGGAAAACAAGAATCTCTAGTAAATCACAAGAGGTCTGTTCTTTTTTCATTAATCAGGATCCAAGTTCCACACACTGTAGTTATAAGAATGTTGTACTTGTGAATCAAAGTAGCTGTTAATCAGTACAGTGATGAATTTCACAGTCATTTCCCTTTCAATACCGGCTAGCAGTGGGATTTGAGGATGGTATGGGTCGTATGGGGACCCTTGCGATTTTGGATATTAACAAGACTCCAAGATTGCCGATATCCAGAATCACAGGCTTTTCAGACCCATTTTTCACGTAGTGGGATTTGGCCTTAAAGTTCGAATAACACATGGCAAAAATGGCTCTAATATATCTCTGCGATTTTGAATCTGCTGCGATTTTGGGGTGTACCCAAAATTCGCAAGGGATTTAACTACAGCAGGGTGTATAGAACACAAGCATTCTGTTGTGATTTTAGGCAAGAAAATAATAATGCACAGATATATAACATCAAAAAAGGCAAAATATCCCGGAGAGTACATGATTTAACAATGACCTTGTGTTCAATACGCCATAAGGGAAGGCTCCACTACGGGATTTTGCTCAGAATCGCAGCTATTCTCACAAACCGGGACACAAACACAAACTTAAAGTGGGATTTGTTATCATTGCAAGGTAGAAACTGTACATTGAGGGAACTATTTGTTTATCTGGGGATGTTATTGTGTGTGATCTCAGGCATGCTTGTGTTGTCAAAAAGATGTTTTTATTTACTAAATCAAGCTGGTGTTAGGTAAATATTGCAGACTTTCACATTGGGGAGTCTCTGCAATTCATTATCAGACAGGTTTGATTTTTACAGTACAAGACCCTGCTATCTGTGTGACTGCTGTTATAAACATTTTGCTGTGTTGATGTTTATATACTGAACTCCCACCCAATCACAGAGTCTAAGCAGGTGTAGGTTAGTTTGTAAATATGACACACAAAAAGAGATCACCCATAAAACGACCCCTGAAATCTCATGTTTAACATTTTGAGTCTCATGTTTACAATATAGAAATGTCAACACCCTATACCTTAGGCAGTATAGGGATAACATTTTGTGAAAATGTACCAAAACATCGTGTAGTAGAGCCTCCACTATACTGTAGTTATACCCCATGTGAATTTGAGTAAGGTCCCAAAATCGCAACAGATTCGAAATCGCAGAGATATTTGAGCCCATTTTCGCCATGTGGGATTTGACCTTATGCGTGACATCATGAAAAGATATGTTTTATCTAAAAGTATAACATGACAATGTAAATTATTAATGGTGTACATGTACAAATTCGATTTATTATAAAAGTGAAAGTAAGAGGACCTATTTGTGTGACTTAAAACCATAGTCCCATTCGCCTCTGTCGGGCGATTGACCCATACATTTCCCACATAAATGTCTTCTATACAGAGGCCTATATACTAGTGGGCTATCGATGTAAGCGCAATTCAAATGTGATTTCAAGCTAGACCTGCATGTGAATTCTTTATCAGGGGCCTATTACAATATACCTGACGACAACGCTGGCCTCATAGACTATAGCCACTTCATTGTCGACAGTGATATTGCAATAAGCCCGGGGTTAATTCAAAACTTTAAAGGACAATTTTTTCCATTGAATCGGTGAGACTGGCTTGCTCCTTTCATGCTTAAAATGATATTTTCATTAGAACAAAACATTTTCATGTAAATCGTTTACACTTGTCATGGTTAAAATCAATACAGGATGTTGTGAATTTCCTCAAAACGATCAAGAGTATTTTTCTCAAAACAAACACTAACTCTAACTTCACATACCTGGATTCCTCCCTGAACGTAGAAGTCTGTAGAGCACTGACAGACGTTGTGGTGTGGGTATTGGCATAGAATGGCAGCACGTTTTGATTGATGTAGTCTTCAATGAACTTCACTGGTCTGTAACAAATGGGAAGTATTTATCAATAGTCAGGGCTGAGACCGCAATAAAGTCTTTCTGAGCCACATAGTCTCATTATGGCAATTTTAGAAAAAGACGAGGAACAGGAGGTAGAGATTACATGGAGAGTTTATAATTATCAAGTTCTAATTAGAAGACGCTCTACGTACAAAAAGTATACTCACTTTCCAGAGGCAACGAAGTCGCAATAGATAACTGGAATGGAATTAAAAAAAAAATGTTTGAGACACACTTCGAATGAATTGATACAGTGGATAGAACATAACCTGTACATGTTGGTCAAATGATTGCGTTATATTGCTATGGTATCTTTAGAGATCTATACGCACAATCTATTGGCTGGAAGCGGGTCTGGAGCTGGTTTCTGGTGACATGCACTAATAAAAACTGATAACATGGGACCAGCATGTCCCTGGAAGTGGGTGTTACCCAGGAACAAGGTAACCATCATAGTATGTCTTATCAATGGGGTTTACCTCAACCAGCAAAATTCAAAATGGTGGACCCACAGGACGACGTCAATATTAAGCCCTATACTGCCATCGGTGAATTTGTTCAACATTTCCCCATACATTATGTTTTGTCGCTATGTGTAATTTATGATGCATTGAAATATAAAGGATCCTTAGTTTTTCTTTTCTAAATATAACTCACCTTTTCGCCTACCAAATGGTCCATCAAATGTAGCATTGATACCTATGACATTTTCATTAATGAGCTTAATCATCGCCTCCTTTTCCACTCCAAACCGCTCTCGCAGCTTATAATAAATGAAAGAATAAAAAATCCCATCATTTCATTTTCAACAGCTCTGTCAACACTTTAAGACAATCGGGACCGGAAGTCAATTCACACTCTTATAGTAGAAGTCTTTTATGTATGTATTTCAGAGAGATGCACATCAGATTTCTATCATAATCATCATCTTATCGACACTCTATTATTAAATCCAACTCCAATTAACTACCAAAGAATTTGTCAGTTTCATAAACTGTACAATAGATAGAGGCGCTGTTACCATACAACCCACCATGTTCAGAGATTTATACATCTTTATTATTAGATAAGTTTTTAGGTCCTTCACCTTGGCATAGAAGTTTAAATGGTAGATATTTGTACACGCGGTCTGGACATGCGCCAAAGTGAACGACTTCGTCTTAGATGTAGGGCATGTATGTATAGATCGTCCTTCATAGCCAGGTATTTTTTTATGTCGCTCTATGTAATAATGTTTACTAATAAAGTTGATGTTTAAAATGCAATCAGTAATGGTGGGGTTGTTGTGAAATTCTCTTTTCTTATTCCTAACTGACCGTTTAATCGCACAATTGCTTAGCGCTAATCCATATAATAATAAAATTATGAGGCATATCATAAACTGTCGACAACGCCCTTCCAGTAAAATGGATGGAAAGTACTGGATATCAGAGAACCTGAAGAATTGGCATCCCTTGATGAAGATGGACTCACCTTGAAGGAGGAGGCGCTGGCAAGAAGTCCTGAGCCATTAGTATCTTCAGCATTGTGATCAGGTGATGGGGTCTGCCGAGAGTTCGGAGTATGGGGGGCCTGTGCTACCTTAGCACTCCCAGGGCCCTTCCTATTCCCCGTCTTGGCAGAACTCTTTTGGATAGCACCATCCTCAAGGTGGACATTTGACACTGTGCGTCTGTTATTGTTGGCATTATTGTTGGCGCCTCTTCTCTTTGCACTCCCATTTGGTTGATGCGGCTTTTCCTTTTTGTCTGGCTTAGACTGATCACAGCCCATATTCCTAAAATGTAAGTAGAAAGTATCAGTTGTTACATTAGACAATGTAACAGGATATTGAGAATCATTATCATAGACCCATGGCTTGGATCTAGGACATTTCAATCAAGCCGACTGTAATGTGACTCAAAGTCTGTGTTCTCTGGATTAGACTTCTGTTCCATGTCGTTGTTGTATAGATTAGAAGAAAAGAGCAAAAGGATATTGTCCTAGGTTGACTAAATAATCGATATGGCTATCGTAAATAGCAATAAAATATAATGGTTTGCATTCATAATGCAATTAATGTATTTTCCATTATAATAAATGAAAAATAATAAATAGATTGAAAACGATAATGAAAATAGATTCTGACAAGAAACAACCCAGAGATGCTGATATTTACATATCATCTGGAAATCATTTTTCTTTAGAACAGCCTTGTCCCTCCAGATTGCACATCAGTGGACAGATGAGGGGAAAGGGTCCTCCGAGGTAAAATGTGAAATTTAAAAGTGGTGTTATCAGCTTTAAAATGAGGTATAACACTTGCAGATGGCCTTTCTAGTCTTGGAGATATTGCTTCATGAGAATAGAATAATATAACTGTATCAATACAGCCAATAAGCTATATCATTCATTGTTTTGATTAAATCGGACATCTAATTAGCATAATGATTTAAATGATCAATCAGAAATGACCATCCCTTTCCATACATTTGGGTATATCTCTGGATCTAAAAATGGTATCTTTAAGTTTTTTTCAGCTTATGAATCTCCATGAATCATTATATAAGTTGACATCATTTCTTTTTCTTTTTGGAATACAATTTAGGTTGCCATGGCAACACAGTTCTCTGAGAACCCTTATTTAGGCCTTGTTTTGGATTCAAAACATTCCATTTGCATTCTAAATATAGAGGAAGTGCCAGGAAATAGAACGTTTTTGAGAAAATCTTCTTTTTCTGTACAAAAAAGAACATCAAGGCAATTTTTGGTCTATTTTTTCACATATCTATCCTTTGTAGCCCCCCTAGTGGCCAAATCCAGTACTAAAAGTCCCGCAGGGAGGGCCCTTTCCCCTCATCTCTTCTTTAACACGCTATATATGTAGCATGGATAAAGCAGCCAAGTTAATTCCTCTCAGATATAGAGACTAGGCCCTTTGTCTGATATAGTTTTAGTTGAGTTTAATATTTTTATTTGGCTAAACATGTCCACATAACAAGGGGAGTTTTTCTTTACAGTAAGCCAACATTACAGTATATATTACAACATTAGATATGGTTGAGTCAACACACACACACACAGACAAAAAAAATGTCCCAAAATGAGGCAGGTGTGGGTCTTGTTGGTTTCTTATACCCTACCGCACTGGTTCTGATTGTTATAGATCTTCACATTGGCCTAAACCCACTTTAACCATTTGAGGGCAGAGCAAAATTGGTTACCCTGGCCATGGGGACAGTCTCTGAAAAAAGTATAGTTCCTAGAGGACGAGCCTATTTTCAATTCCTATACTAATCCTATATAATGAGCATCGACTATAGTCGACGCTAGGCCTACCATGGTGTCGACTATAGTCGACGCTAGGCCTGTCATGGTGTCGACTATAGTCGATGCTAGCCCAGATAACCGTAAAGTGGCAATTTTTGTCATAGAGTGATAAAAAGTAATTAGTAGACTAATATATGACCAAATATACCCTGTTCAAAATTTTGGACCTTTATCTGCACTGTGTCCAGAGATATGATGGATTGCTTACCGTCCTACATGTAGGACAGTATGACTTAGGACTACTGTCTTTAGAAATTTGTGTTCTTTTGGTTGCCATGGGAACCACAATTCCTGTACAAGAGTGCTGGAAACTGACAAATAAGCTTATATATAGCCATTTATGCCATACAAGAAATTTCGATGCTTTAGCTATAGCGGATCCAGAGATCAGCACCATCCTACATGTAGGAGAGTAGGACTTGGGCGTCTATCTCCTCTGAAAAGGTCCAAATTTGTTAAGTTTACTTGTGGATATAGACCTCTTCCCATGATGTCACTGAGGCATCCTACATGTAGCACACTAGGGCTATCTGGGTTAACATGTATAAATCCAGTTGCAGTCTGTTGCACACAACTCTCATAATTCGTCCGTGCCATGTTAACCAGAAACTAGTACTAAGTTTGACCTGGAATTCCATGATGCCAGTTCATTCATTAATCATACCTGAGGAGTCATACATCATACAATGCCGTTTGACCTAGGCCTATAATGGGGCCGAATGTGCAATTGTACTCAAATGGACACACTGAGAACCATTGTAGATGTAATAGATGTGAACATTATATTATTTTCATTATAATGTCAATTAGATATGTAGTTGCACCAATGAGGGATAGAGATTATTGATTATAGAGCTAAGGGTACAATATCTCATGTACATAGACATAATATTCATGGAGCAATGTCTCCCGGAGGGTGTTCCTCCTATAGTAAAAGAAAAGAGCTGGCTAAAAATGCCCTCATTTCCAGTCCTTTCTTTTCATGTAGCTATGACTTGTCCCTTTTGTTGCTCACAAGTGGTTATTTAAGTACGGTGCTAAAAAAGGGGGATTTGAGTAGGTACCTAGTTGGGAGAAGCCAGTCAGTATAATAAACTATAGAGCGTGTGACATGAGTAGGTACCTGGTAGTGCAGCTCTCTCTATTTTAAACAAGGCAGGTGACTTTTCAGACTAAAGTTATGGGTGCAAGTTGAATGGTGAAGCAGTGCACGAGTTGTTTAGAAAAGAGGGCACATACTGACAGCTCTTTTTACAATAGGAGCAACACCCTCCCAGTCTAGTAGGGATCCATAAGAGGAAGACTTTCCAGAATGCTGTCATGCTGATTCTTCCTGTGTGCAACCATCAGTTTGCTCCTGCATAATACTCTATAGGTTGACAAATACCCCCGACTGCCCCCATTGTATATAGCATTTACATGGGTTGGTTAGGGGTGATGACCAAAAGTCAAGTCACTTTGAATTGGCCTTTAGACTGTCAACTGCATACAGTTTTCGATACTCCCACCCTGGGGCCCCCATTATAATGACACGTATGGGCTTTCCCTTCTCCCTGGGTGTAAAAACTAGCAAGGTCGATTTTGAATGTGAGTCATAAATGAAGTACTAGTATATTATTTTTCCATGATCCCCAAACATTGCAGATCCTACCTTTACAGTTAACTTTGGATCTTACACTTAAAATTACTATTAGTTCCCTGGATAACAGCACCAAAAGTCAGCTGGTAGATCTATTTCCCGCCCATGTACTACACTATAGCTGTACATGTTTCATACCTATTTACATCTGTGTGAAAACCTCTGCAGCTTTAGCAGCCCCACCCTTTTGAATGGAAGGCGAAGTCACGCGAGACGCGAGACGCCTGGGGTTATTTCACTTTCGCCCAGCGCTATTTGCAATGTTGAGTGAATGGCGGTGCTGGGCACCATCAACAAAGGAGCTCATTTCTCAGAAACTAAGGGGTGTCAGACCTTCATATTTTATCCACACTTCAAGTAGCAGTTATATATCATCTGGCTAAGGTGATTAATTTTGTCGGCCAAGCATCTAGTTTCAATTTGGTTGATGAGGGAAATTTACTTGTCCGTTTCACGTGTATTTTAATGGTAGGGATGGGCGCCAGGAAAGGGGACAGAGCAAATTCTACAGTAAAAAAAATTTCTGTCCCCTCTTGAGAGGCCAGAGCAAACAAAAATCCATTTCCGTGACTTTTTGAGGGCATTTTACGCCATCTTCCCTTAATCCTATGACATTGAAACCATATTTTTTACTCTATTGACTTATTTCTAGGCCTATTTAAAAGGTAGGCCTAGCCTAGGCCCTTTTGGAGAGGGCCTAGGGTTTAAATTTGGTCAACATGTTCTACTGCAGTTAGGGAGTGATCATTTTTTAACAACACGGGGGGAGGGGGGGGGTTATGGGTTTGCACACGGACATGCGGAAAAAAATCGACCCCCCTGTCAAGGATGGAAAATTTTTTTGACCCCCCCCATAAGGGGTGAAAATCGCGCAGGAACGTGCTTTTTAACCTATACAGACTTAACAGGTTTATTTATTAGCCAATGAGAGAACCCCAATCTATTCAATGCTGTCCTTCGTGAGCCAACTGGTACCCATCTGATAGGTCTTATCAGTAGAACTCGCTGGTAACAAGCTCCAGCAATGGCCGCGCCCATGGGACAACCTGCTACCTCGGAACAGTAATGTGCTGGGTTTTCCAACGAAAACAGGTGAAATTATTTTGACCCCCCCCTTGATCTGAGGGATTGAAAAAATTCTGGCCCCCCCCTCAAACCCACCAGCCCCCCCCCACTGTTAAAAAATGATCACTCCCTTAGTTCCGTAGTTAGTTGATCACGGCCCAACTCATATTAGAAAGGTCTCCAGCAGTGATAAGCTGCTGTAGGCAATTGCCCGTGTACATTAGTGTAGACCTAGGATTAGGCACACGCAAGGAAATTTAAATTTAAATTTTTTTGCCCCCCCCTTGAAGGGCCGAAAATTGTGTGGGAATGTGCCCTTTTACTTTTGCAGGTTTCTTTGAAAAAGATCCCCCCCCCCTAGCCCAGGAGGGGTCAAAACTGTTTTAGCCCCCCTCCCCTCTGAGGGGTCTGAAATTTTTACGCCCCCCTCTCAAACCTACTACCCCCCTTGATGAAAAATAATGATCACTCCCTAAACTTGGTTGGGGCCAGGGAGGATCCAGTGAATTCGGGGAGAGGGACCCCCCTATCCCCTACCTTAGTACAGGAGGGGAACGGGAGTAGAGTAGAAATACAAAAGTAGCTAATCACCCCCATCCCCTGTTGTAAAAAAAAAAACATGCCCTGAGGCCAAGTTCATAGGGGCTAGCACTATTACTATACTACCCGTAATAGCCCGTACCTGGATAGTAGGAAATGGCAGGGCCGCGGTACGTGGGTACTAATTCCACTGTCAATATGGAATGGTGGGACTGTGAGTGAGACAGGGTGAGACTGAGGGTGGTGGAATGGTGGGACTGTGGGTGAGGCAGGGTGACATCACTTCATAACTTTGGTTCTATTGGGAATAGATTGGAAAATTCTTTCATTGTTGGAAAGCCCAGAATTTGGAGCGACCGACTTCACTTGGGTACATAGCTGCCAAGAAAAATAGAGAATATTCATGGTTCTTATTGTGCTGAAATCTTCCTCAAAGCCCCATGGTGGCCTACACCTAGAATCATGCCTATATTCCACATTAATCATGAGTATTCAGTGTTATTCTGAGTGACAACAAAGCCCCTGATTCACTCAGCGCTGACGGACGCCACTGAGCGATAATGGAATAACCCCAGCTCAGCGATCCTTCGCAATTCACGTGATGTGACTTCGCCGCCCTATGGTATGAAAACATGCTGCGCCAGAGGTGCTGACACCTTCAGTGCTTCCTTAAGCAGCTTTCCCAGCCTGGCCCCTTAAGTTGCGCACGTCGGGGGCCTTACCCTCTCTTTTTTGGGGGGGAGGGGGGGGCTCTGTATCAAGAGCTTTTAATTAGAGTGGGAGGGTGTGCGCTTACTATAAATGGACGGGTTAACGAGGCTCGTGGTGTGCAAATGAGTTGGCACCCGTCGTTAAAGGGTATTAATCGTTTTTAACCCCTCATCCAGAATTCCGTTACTTTTTTTATATAAGAATACGTATACATCTGCATTTCAAAGTGCAAGAATCAGAGGCGTAGGAAGCAAATCTTCATTGGGGGGGGCCCGGCTAGGGCACCATCGCGACTACCTTGAATTGTAGGCTGATGCGTGATGGCGTCTATATATGCGTATTTAGAATTCATATAGAAAAGTGATTTTTGGTAAATTTTGGATCTGACTTTAGGCTCAGACCCCCATTCTCCCTATGACATCACCATAATAATCTAATTTGAGATGTAAAGTTTTAGCTTCTTTTCCATTGTGTTTATGAGTTCTTGGAAAATATTGGGGGCCCGGGCCCCCCTGGCCCCCCCTTTTCCTACGCCCCTGAGAATGTTTAATATTCATGATTAAGTTTGTCCATAGTATAACTCTCAGCACACGGCATTTGGAACAAATTATTGAATCTACCCTATATTAAGCACAGCCCATTTCCCATAATTTAAAAGCTACTTTTAGGGTTAAGTGGTTTGATTATTAAAGAAGATGTGTGCACTTAGAGAAAAAGTGTAAACTTTGAATTAGTTCATAGTATAACAGAGGTTTAACGATGCTTTGAATTTACTAAAACTACCTGCAGAGTGATTCATAGAAACTCACGATGTCATCAAGGAAAACTCACCCGAGAATTATGTAATTCGTCAATACTGATACTTCATGGAAGTAATAGAATTACAGCCTTTGTAACACACTATTTCATTCACAATAATCATTAATTCAATAAATATTCTTTTAGGGCATGAAAGATTGTAAAAGATTTGCCTTTTCTGCAAATAATTCCAGAGATGCTTTTCTAGAAGGATCGTTTCTAAATTCATCGTTTAATTCTAGATGGGTCATCACCGCTTATGAATCACCTTGCTGATATAGTTATATTTTCATCTTATGACACACTATGAATTAAGATCCCAGATCCAGATCATATTTCACCAACATGAAGCCTATACACCTCCTTGTAGTGTAAAAGAAGAAAATAAAAAATTATATCAATACGGGCCCTGGGGTCAGTTTTCCACAATGATTAATTGTCTGAAATGTGATTTATTCAGCAGATGCTTTATATTTACAAGTAATTTCAACTATAACAAATCATCTTGTAAAAGTTAAATCTGGGGGTTTCTTATGTCTAAGACACGTAGAATGTGATTGATGAGATCAAAAGTAGTATATATGTCACATGTACTGGAAAGAGGGACCTTAAAAGTTAATGCACCCTGCACTAAGGGCCCTTTTCGCAGATTGTGTCACATAAAGTGATTAGAAGCAGTCCACATCAATGAAAAAATGACAACTTGAAGGTAGATATGTATCATGCTCGGAGTTAGGCCTAACTATCATTTTACTAGAAATACAAATTTCAGTTGCTACAACAAATAATGCAATGTTCATGTTATTAAGATTCGTTAACCAAAACTCATGGCTTGAACCTAGAGCATATCACTGTACCCAATCCTGACTGACGTTTTGGGTGCATCACTGCCCGTCATTGGTGCATCACAACCACTCACTCACGTCCAAGTTTGTTTACATTTTTCGGCCGAGTTTGTTGATGTTTTTCGGCCGGGTTTGTTAACATTTTTGGGCCTTCTTTGTTTGGCATAGGCTTCTGTCAGCAGTTTGACAGTGGCATCGCTTTTGCATTACCTACACATAGGGGAGTGGTCATTATTTATCAATGGGGGGGGGGGGGGGGTTGAGCGTGATGTAAAAATTTCAGACCTGCCCTAAGCAGCGGGGCCGATGTTCAGCTTTCACTGCATCCAGGATGGACTCCTGCTCGCCCATTAGTAGTGCATCCTAGATGTACTCTGCCTAGCCAATCTGCGGCGGCCTGCTGGCCCCACACTCTGCGGCCGCCTCACCGCCCATCTTCTGCGCCTTAGGGAGTGATCATTTTTTAACAACAGGGGGGGGGCTGTGCGTTTGAGGGGGGGTCAGAATTTTTTCAATACCTCTGATGGGGGGTCAAAATAATTTCACCTGTTTTCAGTGGAAAACCCCGCGCGTTACTATAGGCTAAAAGGGGACGTTCGCGCGCGATTTTTGTGCCTTATGGGGGGGGGTCGAAAAAATTTTACCCCGCCCAGAGGGGGGGGTCGAAATTTTTTTCGTGCGGCCGCGCGCAAACCCACCAAACCCCCCCTGTTGTTAAAAAATGATCACTCCCTTAGATGTACAATCACTGCTTTGTACATCTGGGATGTAGAACATCGCTTTTCTACACCCTAGATGTACAATGACCACTTTGTACATCTCGGATGTAGAAGGAACATGTTCTACACCCTGGATGTACAAACACTGCTTTGTACATCTGGGATGTAGAAGATCAGTCTTCTACACCCTTGATGTACAATGACTGGTTTGTACATCGCAGCCCCCCCCTCCCCCTCAAGATGGGACAACATTTTTTACACTCCCCCTCGGGAGGCCACTAAAAATTTTACGCCCCCCCCCTCAAATGCACCACCCATGCACTACCTAATAATTCTAGTTCCTAAGGGCATGATCATTTTTCAAAAAGAGGGCGGGGGTCGGTGGGTTTGCGAGAAGATGGCAGTACAAAATTCTGACCCCCCGGTCAAGTGCTTGAAAAAATTCTGACCCCCTCTGGGGGTCTAGATGGGGGGTCCCCATGTCACATGTCGATTTAAAGAAAAGGCAATGTCACATGTCATTAAATTTCTTTTTTCCCATGTCTTTGTCACTAAGCCTCATGTCACATGTTCAAAATAAGACCATGTCTCATGTCACTAACTTTTTACTCCTCCATATCCATGTCACTAAGGGAGTGATCATTTTTTAACAACAGGGGGGGGGGCTGGTGGGTTTGCACACGGACACCTGAAAAAAAAAATTTCGACTTCCCCTCTCGAGGGGATAAAATTTTTTCGCCCCCCCCCCCATAAGGGACAAAAATCACGCGCAAACGTCCCCTTTTAGCCTATAGTAACGCGCTGGGTGTTCCACTGAAAACAGGTGAAATTATTTTGACCCCCCATCAGAGCAATTAAATTAAAATTCTGACCCCCCGGGCAAGGGGTTGAAAAAATTCTGACCCTCCCCTCAAACCCACCAGCCCCCCCCTGTTGTTAAAAAATGATCACTCCCTTATTGACATGGACATGGAGGAGGAAAAAGTTAGTGACATGAGACATGGTCTTATTTTGAACATGTGACATGAGGCTTAGTGACAAAGACATGGGAAAATAGAAATTTAATGACATGTGAGATTGCCTTTTCTTTAAATCGACATGTGACATGGGGACCCCCCATCTAGACCCCCAGAGGGGGTCAGAATTTTTTCAAGCACTTGACCGGGGGGTCAGAATTTTGTACTGCCTCCCGAGGGGGAGTGTAAAAAATGTTGTCCCATCTTGAGGGGGGGGGGGGGCGGCTGCGATGTACAAAGCAGTCATTGTACATCAAGGGTGTAGAAGACTGATGTTCTACATCCCAGATGTACAAAGCAGTGCTTGTACATCTAGGGTGTAGAACATGTTTCTTCTGCATCCCAGATGTACAGAGCAGTGATTGTACATCCAGGGTGTAGAACATGTTCCTTCCACATCCCAGATGCACAAAGCAGTCATTGTACATCCAGGGTGTAGAACATGTTCCTTCTACATCCGAGATGTACAAAGTGGTCATTGTACATCTAGGGTGTAGAAAACTGATGTTCTACATCCCAGATGTACAAAGCAGTGATTGTACATCTAAGGTGTAGAAGGCTGGCAGTGAGGCGGCCGCAGAGTAAGGCAGCAGGCCGCCGCTGATTGGCTAGGCAGAGTACATCTAGGATGGACTACTAATGGGCGAGCAGGAGTCCATCCTGGATGCAGTGAAAGCTGAACATCGGCCCCGCTGCCCCTTCCTAAGGGGGGGCATAACAAATTTTGACTCGTAGGACAAAAAAATCCCCCCCACACACACAAATTTAATGAAGTGTTAAATTCAGTGGCAGAGCGCTGAAAAGTCAAATGCAGGATGCACAGTGTCACAGCAGAAGTCAGACTGAGGGTCCCTGTACCCTGTGTCTCAGTTCTATGCACTCCCCGCACCCTGTGTCTCAGTTCAAAGCCCTCCCCTTACCCTATGTCTCAGTTATATGCACTCCCCGCACCCTGTATCTCAGTTCTAAGCCCTCCCTGTACCCTGCGTTTCGGTTCTACGCACTCCCCGTACCCTGTGTCTCAGTTCTATGCATTCCCCGCACCCTGCATCTCAGTTCTATGCAATCCGCGTATTCTGCGTCTGGGATAGTGGGTATGAATGATGCACAGGGTGAGGGAGGGTTTATGCATGATACACAGGGTGGGGGAGGGTGTGCTCCATCATCTAATGGGATGGTACACTTCCAAACTTTATGTGTCAACTGCCACTATTCCAACTTTTGATTTCATCATTACGTGGGTAAGGACATGTGTATGCATCATGATGATTGTGGCACAATTCGATAGGGTAAAGAGGATATGTATTTGTGACTCATCAAGGGAGAACACCCCTCCGCGGGTGATTTTTAATTCCCCATTTGGCCACCAGGGGGCATGGGAGGGCAAAATTACTATAAAATCATTATAGAAATACATTAAGAAATCAACCTTTATGCCTGTTCTTGGTTGCCATGGCAACCATTCCAAAAATCGAAATTTGCAGATTTTTATGCCAGTTTGTGGGGATACTCACCAGAAACCCGAAACTGAAAACAGAAATGGAAAATTCCTTCTAGATCAAAATCTGTGATAAAAAGCACTATATTATTTTGATATTTTTATGAAAAAGGCTGATTTATTGTGTTTTTAGACATCATTATGCTTTATAATGTATTTAGAGCTTAATCATCGATTTCAGTTATGAATAACAACTTATGTTCAAGGAGGGGTTCTGACATAACTACTAGGAATATTTAACCCAATGATGTCTCATTTTAAAGATCTTGAGATGAACTTTGATAATGAATTTCCCTGCAGAGGGGTGCTTTGGCTTGACTGGTCACATTTTCTCTAAACTCTACCAAAAGGGTGTTGACAATACCTGACATTAAAATCCATGTAATATCATCAACAGTTTTTTTTAATTTTTGACAAGCATATTATATGCTGACTTAGAATTCTGATGTTATTGTTGATAGATTTTTTTCTGTCTAATTATTTTAACCAACTTATTTCACCTGAATTGTTATCATATAAATCAGAGTTTATTACAATATTTGACTTAACAGCCATCTGGTGAGATGAAAGGGAAGCAGAAAATTGTTTAAAGTTGCTTAAAATTATTTTCAGTTGCAGGAAATCCAGACATGAATCAGCTTTAATTTTTGCTTAAAGTTGTTAAATCTAAGTTTACCATGTGCTTTCCCTATTATCACCCAATGCAATTGTCTTTTACTTAATTCCTTAACATTTGTACACTATCAGTGGAGGAGTATTTGACATTTAGTGCACTACCCTTAGTACTTACTATATTCTGTAAAACCACGACCTATCAATGTCCAAATGTTACAGAATATACATGTAATCTCATTCCAGTGTTAATCCCCATAGAAAAATATAAATGGGAATTATGACTTAAATTCGGATGAAAATGTGAAGATTCTACATTTCATGTGATGCCTATATACAACAGTTATTCAATCATCATATCTAACAATGATAATATCCACCAATTGTGTGGTTAATCATATATACATGCACTCCATTGATCAGGTCAGCATTACAAACACCATGATAGACATATGATTTCAATAGCCCTAGGTCTGGTTCTTAGCCAAGATTAGCCAGATCAGTAACTGAACCATAGAAATATCTATGATAGGGTTAGCAGAGACCAAATCATAACTCGTGTACCTGTTAATTGATTTTCATATACAATATAGGAGTGTTTACTGGTGGATTTGAGACTCTGATAATACATGTATGCAATGAAGGTAAATTTACAAGTTGCAGGGGATTTGATAGATGTAATCTAATGTACTAGGATCATAACTTAAAGTCATGGACAATATGTGACGGAAGCTGCTTCATGTTGCAGGAAAGTTGCTAGTCCTACATTAATGGAGTTGGGGTATAGATTAGAGTTGCAGAAAATAAATCTCTATGATAAACATTGATTATAGTTGCAGGGAATTGCTATACCTACTTTAAGGCAGTTGGAGCAGTATTTAAAGTACATCAAATATTTCTGGTAAAAGCTGCCTAAATCTGCAGGAATCTTACTATCCTACTTTAAAAGACTTGTATAATGAATTAAAGTAGCAGGAAATATCAATGCAATAAAAGTTGCTCGAAGCTGTGGGAAAGTTGTTTTCCTACTTTAATGAAGTTGGAGCATGAATTTAAGTTGCAGGAAATATTTCTGATGAAAGTTCCTCAATGTTAAAGGAAATTAACTACTCCTACTTTAAAATGAACTTGTGGAAAAAATTAAAGTTGCAGGAAATATATTAGCGATGAAAGTTGCTTAAACTAACAGGAAATTTGCAAGTCCTACTTTTAAGCACTTTTTCATCTATTAAGCAATGATTAAAATTGCTTAAATCGGGAGACTCATGCAGTGTATCCTATCATAAATACCAAAATGCAAAAAAAAATCATTGTTGTGGTCAAATTACCAAAGAAATGTGATAAATTTATCATAAAATTGGTTCTAGAGGAAATTTTTGAGCTCTAGAAAAAGAGCTCTTTAGTTCTAAGTTCCAGAAGGGATAAATTTCCAAAAATGATTGTGGCAAAAATTCAGATTAGAATAATCCTGTGGTGGTCCCGCGTCGTCTTCGAGGTACCTTCGTGGTCCTCGTGGGCGACATCGAGAGCACCTCTATTACCCGACGCCTGGGGGCGCTGGAGTCCAGCGCCACGTCACCACTTGGTCACGTGGCCCTCGACTCCGGTGTATATAAGGCCGTTGTACGGCCTTCCTCAGGGTCAGTCCAGCCCCGACTGACCATCGTGAGCGATGGTTGGCGGCTGCCCGGCTACCATATCCTAGTACTCCTCTGTGCTGCTGCACAGAGGAGGTGCATGTGGAATATCAACCGTAGACACTAGAAGGCCTAGTGTCGAACCTGTTATAGAGTTCAAACTCTGCCACCTGTAACTGTGATCAAGAACGGCTGATGCCTATGTGTTATTAGACAATAAAGTTTTAACTGGAACCTGAATAGTTGTTCTTCGTTGTTTATCGAAAGATTCAATTAAACGTCGAAAACCCTGACTACAGAGAGTGGCTCGACCGTGCCATGAAGGAGGTCAAGCAACTCTTTGCCATCAGCGAGCAACGAGATCTCTCAAAGCCTGAACATACCCGCCTGGAATTCCTAGTATCGGAATTAAGGCAGGCGGAACGTTCAAAACAGCAGGCAGAGATAGATAGAATGGTGGGGGCAATCGACGACATCTCGAAAATTGATTCGAGGTCGCGTCGGACCCTACCTGTTCCTTCGATGCCACGCACCGATGGTCTAAGTGGAGTGATCGGACAGTTCTCGACCCCTACCCTGACCCAACAACATGTTGATCCGCCCAAATATAGGGATATCAGATTCGAGGCTTCGCGCTTGAGTGATGCCGATTTGGGTAATCCCTGGAGGATGAATCACAGTCGTGCAGACACGACTATGAGAAACATGGGGATGGACCATCAAATACCTAGAAGAGGCACAACATTCGCTCTCGATCAGGTCAGGAGATCAAGCAGAATGTTTGAAAACACCTCTATCGGGCATGAACCAGCCCGAACTAGGTCAGTCGAGTGCCCTCCATTTACATGGAAGGACGATTGGCTCCGTTGGTACCACGGATTCAATCACGTCCGTCGAGTAAATGTATGGACCTCGAGTATGGCATTAGCTCAACTCCTTATGTTACTCCAGAATGGCCCTGCAGCTGATACTGTGTGGCTATGGGAGGAGCATGGAGATGGGACTCTGGAGGGACTGGTCGACATGGTAACGGAAGCCATGACTTCTAGCCTTCAGGACCCCATTGTTACAATGGAGAAGAGACGCCAAGGCAAGAACGAAAGCATTAGAGCCTATGGCTTTGCTTTGAGACGTCTTGCCGGCGATGCCTATCCAGGTGTGGACTTCTCGGTTGAATGGCTCATAACCAAAGTCAACCAGTTGTTCATAGGAGGATTGTATGACGTTGATTTACAACAAGACGTTCTTCGAGAGTGGCGCACTTACATGTCCCTAAAGGATCTCATGGACCTGGCAGACGAGTTGTTGCGGAAACGACAACTCCTGCCGAAGTTGGTGAATCCTACCCCGACAAATGCATTGTCGGCGCTGGCCGACGCCGCTTTGGTCAAGGAGGGACAGGGGGAAGTGTCCTCATACTCGAAGCCCGGGGCGGGGAGTAAGACTAAGAAAGGTCAGAAATCCGCTGGTAAATCGAAAACACCAAACAAGGCCTCCAAACCAAAGGTACAGGAGCAGACCTTCTCGCTGAGTCAATTGAAGAATTTACTCAGGGTTATCGAGGGAGGGGATGTCCCTGGTACTAGCTCGGAGAAGCCGAGTACCCATCCGTCCGACGCCAAGTGTTGGAACTGCAAGAAGCAGGGGCATTTCGCACGAACTTGCCCCGAGCCGATTAAAGGTCTACCACCTGACGCGACGGAAAACTGAGGCGGGCGGCTCGACGTGGCAATCGAGCTGCCCGACCATCGAAAAGCCAAGGTATCAGCACCTCTGGCACTCCTGATCAGACGACAGTAGATTCGAGGGAACTAGGTAAGGTCCCGGTAGGGCCGTCCCAGCCCTTTACCACAGTGGCACCGGTTGATCACCGGTCGGGTTCCGAAGATGTCGGTGTAGAGAAAGCCTCAATGGCCAAGGAACAGGGCGCTGGCAGCCCGAACTCCGAGGTCGAGGGTTCGACTGGATCGAAAGTGAAAGTCGACTCCGGGAGAGAGGCCCTGATGCGGCAGCTGGCCAGAGTCTGCGCAACAGAGCTTCCCTCAGATGATCCCTGTCTCTCTTTTCTGAAGAAGAGAGGGATCGATCTGAGTACTGACGTAGGGTTGAGAATGCTAGCAGGAACCGCCCCCTTGTCGGGGAAACGATGGTACCTGTCTGCAGAGATTCGAGGACGTTCTCTAGACTTGCTGATAGATACTGGTGCCAGCCACACCATTGTCTCTCGGGAACTCGCGAAAACGTTAGTGGTGCCGTCAGATAATCTCTACGAGGGAATAACGGCGTGCACTGCGTCTGGAGCTGAAATGCGGACCTATGGTCGATTGGTTCTACCTCTTAAGGTCGCATCGACCCACTATGTGTTTAGCCCAATAGTGGTCGATGTGGCTGACGATGGCATTTTGGGGCTCGACTTCGCGGCATTATACGGTATGATCCTGAACCCAAGGACGGGTCAATTGGTCATGACTGAGCCGGTAGAAGAGCACCATCAGTGTAAACTGAAAAGAGTGTCATCGATAGCCTCAGTAGCACAGACCACTAGGATACCTGCCAGACATCGGTGCGATGTCTTGGTAAAATCCGACGGTCTGGAAAGAGACCGACAGGGCATAGTCGAACCCGACCTGAAAACTCTGAGAGCTTTCGGGTTGGTTGGTGAGGCTGCCCTTGTCAGCAATGTCCGTCGAACAGTGTTTCCCGTCTGTAATCCACTGAATCGAGACATTGTCCTGGAGAAAGGCCAGGTGGTCGGTACTGTACAGTACGCTGACAGAAACGGTGAACTCTCTTCACCGGAGGTAGGATCTGTGATGATGCGTCTCGAGCAAGAAGCTGCGGACATCGAGACTGCGGGAATCGCGAGCACCCGCACGGGGGAGCTCCCTACCTGGCTGTTAGACATGTATGGCGACACCCACCTGACCCAGCCAGAAGAAAGACTGAAACTGTCCGCCTTACTACGTAAGCATGTGGACGTCTTTAAATCCCCAGATGAACCGTTAGGGCGCACCGATCGATGTCTGCATAACATCGACACGGGTGACGCACAACCAATCCGAGTCCCTTATAGAAGGATTCCGCTCAGCAAGAAAGTTGCGGCGGATGAACAACTTAAGGAGATGTTGGATACGGGGGTGGTTAGGCCAAGTACTAGTCCCTGGTCCAGTCCCGTCCAGATGGTGACGAAGAAGAATGGGACCATGAGATTCTGCGTCGATTATCGATGTCTGAATGGAGTGACTAAGAAAAATGCTTACCCCCTCCCGCGCATCGACGAATCCTTGGATGCCCTAGGAGGAAACAAGTGGTTTAGTTGTCTCGATCTCCAATCGGGATATTGGCAGATCGGGATGAATCCCGACGACGTCGAGAAAACCGCTTTTTCCTACCAGAGGGGGCTCTACGAGTTCGATCGTATGGCGTTTGGTTTGTGTAACGCCCCCGCCACATTCGAGCGAATGATGGAGGAGATGTTGAGAGGTTTGCTAGGTAAAAGTTGCCTGGTTTACCTCGATGATATCATCGTCTTCGGCAAAACGACGGATGAAGCAATGGCGAATCTGGCAGAAGTCTTCAACAGGATTCGGGCATGGGGACTGAAGTTGAAACCTAAAAAGTGTCAACTTTTTAGGACTTCAGTCAAGTACCTCGGCCGAATCGTGTCTGAACAGGGTATAGAAGCCAACCCGGGGAAAATTAGCGATGTAATGACTTGGGCTAGGCCCACTACAGTGAAGGAAATTCGATCCTTCATTGGTTTTTGTTCCTACTACCGAGAGTTCATCCCGGGGTTCGTGGAACTCGTAAGCCCTTTACAGGACTTAGTGATCCAAAAACCTAAAGGTAGTAGAGGTCGTTACGAGGCATTCGCGTGGACGGAAAGAGCCGAACATGCCTTTGTCGAGTTAAAACGAAGTTTCAGGGAGACACCTGTGCTTCGATTCCCAACACCCGACGGTCGTTTTATCTTAGACACTGACGCTAGTAATACCGCGATCGGGGCTGTTCTATCCCAAGTGCAGGATGGAGTGGAGGTCCCGATCTCATTTGCTAGCAACACTCTAAGTAAAACACAACGAAACTACTGCACCACCAAAAGAGAACTGCTGGCGGTTGTCGTGTACACCAGGAAGTTTAGGCACTACCTTTACGGTGGTAACTTTACTATCCGCACCGATCATTCGTCTTTGAAATGGCTCCTGAATTTCAAAGAGGCTGAAGGAATGATGGGTAGGTGGCTGGCCCACCTTTTGGAGTTCGGTCTCGAAAACTCTAAGATCGAACATCGAAGTGGGGCCAAGCATCTAAACGCCGATGGTCTTAGTCGTATCCCTGTGCGGCTATGCCAGAGGTCGGATTGCACAGACTGTGGCAGTCATAATGCTGTGATGGCAGCTGTAGGTGGTTTGGTAGACAGCCGGGTGGGTGTTGCATTTTGGTCTCTCGATGAACTCATTGATGCTCAGAAAGCGGACGCCGACATCAAACGAGTTGCTGAATGGCTAGTTAAGGGGGCTAAACCCACTAGGCCTGATGTATCAATCGAGAGCGCCGAAGTACGGAAATTAGTAGGGCAATGGCCTCTATTAACCTTCCGTGAAGGCTTGTTGTGTCGCTGGAAAGTCGAGGCGGGTCGAGCTAGACGCACGATTCAAGTAGTTGTACCACGCCAACTGAGGGGTGAGGTACTCTCCTTTTGCCACGGGCACCGAACAGCGGCACATTTTGGTCGTAAACGAACGCTCGAAAAAGTGAAAAGGAGATATTACTGGCCCGGAATGGGAAAGGACATAGGTCGTTGGGTTCGGCACTGTCCTACCTGTTGCCTGGTAAAGCCCGGCGAGGGCATGGGTAAGTCTCCTCTACACCAAGAGTTGTTCGGGGTGAGATTCGGGAGGATAGCTATGGATATCATCTCGGGATTTGCACCCACGCCAAACAAGAATACTTGCATGTTAGTAATCCAGGATTACTTCACCAAGTATGTACGCGCTATTCCCCTACCAAATCACACAGCAGAGACCTGTGCAGAAGCCTTCGTGGACGAATGGGTTTTGACCTTTGGAGTCCCGTTGCTTCTGCATTCCGACCAAGGTCGAGAATTTGAATCTCGACTCTTCTCTGAGATGTGTGAATATCTGACGATTGTAAAACAGAGAACCAATCCATACAGGCCACAGAGCGATGGTCAGGTGGAAAGGTTCAATAGGACGTTGATTCAGAGTCTGACTATGTTGGTAGACAAACATATGGACGACTGGGATGAACAGGCTAAATATGTGGTGTCCGCATATAACAGCTCTGAGCACAGTTCTACTGGATGCAGTCCAAATATAATGGTATTCGGGGAAGAAATTCTCATGCCAGCGGATGTGATTTTCGGCTCAATCGAGAACCCACTCGAAGTCCCTTGTTCCGTCACTTTCGTGGAACAACTTCGTGACCGATTGAGGGAGAGTTATAGCATGGTAAGGGAAAACCTAGGTAAATCTGCGGAACGCCAGAAGGTCGGGTATGACTATGGGCTAAAGCAGAGAAGATACTCAGTTGGGGAACAGGTGGTGAGGTACCACACCCCCCAAGCAGCTGTGAAGCTTGCCCCCAACTGGGATGGGCCGTTTGTAGTAGATTCTGTCCTCTCTGAGTCGACATTATTACTTCGATCATCCCGCGGACGGTTGCAAAAGAGCAATGTCGATAGAGTGCGCCGGTGGTTGGGCGTAGAGCTATCACAAACTGTCGAGTTGTTGCAACCACGACTTGATGATGATTCACCTTCTAGTAAGGCTACGAAAAGGGCTAAGTCTGTTTCTGGACAGGTCGAAATAGAGATCGAAAGGTCGCGGCCAGAAGTTCAGTCTAAAAAACTAACTACGCAGGGTCATCGAAAACGACAGCAAAAGGCTCAAAAACTGAGCGAGGTGGAGGTGTTGGATGCCATTAAACCATCAAAGCGGCGCCGTGGTCGACCGGCCCGTCGAGATAAGTCGAAAGCATCTAAACCGCCTTTGAAGGGATGTCGGAAGCCCGACCCCCCCTCGAAGGTACGAACGACTGAACAAACTTCACATCGAAACGTCTCGATTGAAGTCAAGGATCAGTCACTCCAGTCCGGACCTATGACTCAAGCGAGGCTTAAGCGCCAAGGCTCATCAAAGGAACGGTCAGCGAGTGTCGAGGATGAAAGGAAATCCAGAGCAAACACTCTGGCTCCTACATCCACACCGTCACAAGTGATGGGAGGCAGACGCCGACGGAAACGGGTTAATAGCCCGGTCGGCCCGGCCACATCAAAGGACGGCGGGCTAGGAGGGGGTGATAGTAACCCGCCCCGAGGCTCAACACTCGTTCCTGTAGTAAAGGTTAAAATCAGGAAAAGTCCTAGATTAAACCCTACTCAGTAATCGATGTTTCGCACAATACTAAGCAGCAGCTTTACTAACCTGTGTTTTTAACGAGGCTTTAAAATAACGGGTGCCGTTCTTGAGTAAATCTGTCTGTGGACGTGAGGCCGACGGTGAATAAAAAAATTACACAACGAGAAGTCATGCGATTGTCTCTTATTTTGAGACAACCTGATGCTAGAAACATGGAAATGTGGGGCGTCCGTCTTTTATTTTTGACTGTGTGGAGGGGTTCCCAGCATAGGCTGGTGGATTCTGCCCGAAGGGTAGATCCATATTGGAACCATTTTTTTTTAAAATCCCGGTAGTCTGATGAAGGTGGGGGTGCCCAAATTATCCATGTTAATAGTGTTGGAACCCATAGACCGCATAGGAAATAACGGCATATGCAAAAATTGCGACTGGAGAACCAGAGCGTGACGGTGAGGGGAGAGTGAGTCGTTCTATTTTTTGAGCATTACCTTATTTGGTCATGGCGTGATGCACTGTGGACCAATAGGGCTCGCCCTCCTCGGTCACGTAGGCCCTTCCTCCAATCAGAGGCGTGCGCCACAGGGATAAAAGGCCGCGTCGCACACCACGGAGGTCACATCTGCGCCCTTCTCGTGAGAGTCGGACGCAGATAAGCTGGACTAAGCCTAGCTTATTCCAGCTGGTACACTCCGTCTGGGGACTTCCTACCTGAGTGTAGGAGGTCTCCCCGCCTAGTGTCAAGGGACACGACCTGCGTGAGCGCAGGTTCGTGTTCTCTCGAGGCTCCAGTCTTCGGTCCCTCGAGCCGCCTTAGTGCGGTTCGAGGTACATCGAAGGCACCTTCGAGGCTTCGACCCGCCAGAGTGCGGATCGAAAAACCTCGAAGATTCTCTTCGACGTCTCGTCCCGTCTGAGTACGGTTCGAGACCCGGAGTCTTCTCTCCCTGGTGGAACCCGGCAGTTCAGGAAGAACCATGGGGTCCTCGTCCGACGAGCAGTCAGGGTACAGCTCTTCGGCGAGCCACAAGTCGCAGAAGAAGAAGAAGAAGAAGAAGAAGTCCAAGAGGACCAGACCCGAGCAAGAGCTCGAGTCTACCTCGGCTAAAAGTGCAGCCCTTCTGAAGCAGATCGAGGATGCACAGAAAGCCTTGGCCGAGTCCCAGGAGCGGGAGAAGGAGCTCCGCCGGAAGGCGAAAGAGGCAGCTAAGCAGCAGAAGCGCGACTTGAAGGTCGCAGCTGCTGCCGCCTCGAGAGACTCTTCTCCCGATGAGATGGAGGTCGACGAGCCGTCGACGCCTGCTCCATCGAAAAGTGCTACCCCTTCAGGTTCTAAGGGCAAGAAGCCCACTGAATCGAAGGCATCCAAGGACACCTTGAAAGATTTCAAGATCCCTAGGGTGCCTAAGAAGGAAGGTAGCAAAAAGGAATCCGCAGCCAAGAAGGCTCCGGCCCGGGAGAGGAGTAGCGAGTCTACTGCTCCACCGGAACCTGGAACCGAGCCGTCGGAGGTCGATGCCGGTGCCGTGGAGAGCACCGTATCCTCACCCCCAGACACGGCCAGGGCTGTCGACGAGTGGAAGCGACTGTCAGCGATCACTGCCAAACGACGTGCTGAGTACGTCGATGACAGGCCACTGACAAAGCTTCAGGACTACCGCAAGAATGGTCAAGTGGTACTCCCTAGTCTCGTCGGAAAGGATGGTAGTGACGACGAGGAATGGTATTCGGATGATAGTCATGCCATTGACTGGTATGTCTCGATGATCGAGAATATCACGAATGCCTCAGACTCGTCGGGGGTGTCGCTGCCCGAGCGACAGCGGATTGGGTTCACATGGCGCATCTTCAATCCAGGGCAGCAGTGTGCTTTCGAGAACTGCACACGTAAGGGGTTCCCCCCTCGCGTATATGCGACAGACGGCAGGTATGCTCGACACTTGGTTGAAGAGCATCGAGCCATCCGTCCGCAGTTCGGTTGTGTTAAGGTGGAAAAGACCATTCCATGTTATCAGGACCCTAATGACCCGACCTCTCCTCCTTTCGTGACTTCACGAAGGGGCTTGATGGCGCGTCATCTTAAGTCGTACAAGCAGCCCCATAAGTACAACGCCGAGGGCGCTATCCAACTAGTGGAGACGCTGGTTGGAAAGTGCGAACGGAATGAGAAGACAGGCGCGCCGACTAGACACTGGATGCGGATGGCCCCCGCACCCCCGTCTACGAAGCGCCTGTATATCAGACCGGAGCTGATACCCGCTTTCTACGGTGCCTACCCCGAGTTCAGGGTGGAGCAACGGAAGAAGCGGGAGGCCAGTCATCCTCGGGACCCAGGACCGACAGCTTCAACGAGTGGGAACAAGAGGCCCCACTCTACAGAAGCTGGGAAGTCTGCCGGTTCGACTGAACCTAAGAAGCCTAAGCCGCAGGCTGCTCCCTCGAAGCCCGAAAAGGCATCGAAAGCCGCCCCGGCCCCGGCTCCTAAAAAGTCGAAGACTGCTTCGACCGGTTCAGCCAAACCAAGCACCAGTGGTGCTAAAACTGGAGGCAAGACGGTGGAATCCCGGAGTGGTCGTGATCGGCAACCCAAGGTAACCACCAACTCGTCTCCCCCTGTCAAACCCCCTACAGCGGCGGAGGACAGCACCCCAGCTGCCACGCCGCATGTTCATGTGGGAGGTGCGACACTGACCTCGGCAGCAGGAGCTAGCTTCTCCAACGTCGTGACAGGCACCGACACCCCAACAGCAACCTTGCGTTGGGAGTTGGCGCAGCCTGCCTACGGCGATGGCGTCGAACGTGGGGTCCCGAAGACGTTCGTGGAACGTTGTAAGGAATTCCTACAGATGACGGGCAGCCCTGCTATCGACAAGTTCGGTGAGGCATTTCGTGAGGAAGCAAGTGCCTACTTGTTCGGCCTGTTCGACAGAACGAACATGGCCATCCGTAACGAGCTCCTTCCGGCCCTTAGGAATGAGGCGCGCCAGACCGTTCAGATGGAGATGGACTCTCGTCTGACCGATGTCCGAACGCGTCTCAATAACTTTGAGGCGCAGGCCCAATATGATATTACCAAGAGGGATAGTATCATAGAAGGCTGGGAGGAAATCGACCGCGAATTCTTTAGAGTCTTCGGGGTCCAACTCTCGGAATGGATGAGGGACAAACACCATGGCGTCCGAACCCTGAAGCCCGTTCGAACCGAGCCCTCTCGCGAAGCGCAGAGGTACCTCGTCGAGGGTGGAGTGATTCCTGACGTCAGGACGCTGGCGGCTCAGACGAATCCGTTGAGAGAATTGTCTCCAAAGATGGACAGTCTGAGCTCGGCTATGACGATGTTGGGCCGAGAGCAGGTGGTGCAGGACAAGCCTGACACCCCGGGTAGGTCTCTCGGTGCCTCCGTCTACCCGCCAGCAGCCCCGTCTTCCTCCTCGGTTCCCTTGATAACCCTCTCGGGAACCACCGAGCCTACGCCGCCACCGGTCCAGAGAGTGGTGTCACCGAGGATCCATCCGGATCTTCAGGGCATCACTCCTCTGGCCCCGGCGAACGTAGCCGTCTGCCCGGACCCGTCGGCTTCCGCCCAAGCAGTAGAACCTGCCGAGGTGGAACAGTCGATGGATATAGACGGGGACGTCGATGTCGTCGGTCACTCTCCAACGGCTCCCCCTGACCAGGGAGGCAAGGACAACCATGAAGGTCGGGAGAGCGACGACGACGACGACGGAAGCGACTCAGCAGACTCGGCCGTTCTCCACTCAGATGCTGAGGGGGACTCCCGGGATGCACCCGAGACCTCTAACGAGGCTTGGAGTATGACAATGGACCGTGTGGCTCCATTGCCGGAGTCGCCGACGTTTTCGGGCCAGCTAGCCGCCAGTGCTTCACATGAGGAGGAACACACTGACGGGGAGCAGGCTGAAATCGACGCCGCTACAGGGTCCATCTCGGGGGATCAGTAGTATGATACTACTGTTCCTCCTCTCCAGCTTGGATCGCTGACATCGGACAGAGTCTCGATGTCAGCACGGAACCCCTGGGAACTTGTTCCCGGACGACGGTGTACCCTCCACGAGTGGGGGTACCTTTCCAGTCCCCGGACCTTCCTGCGAAGCTGTGTGGATCCGACGCCACCCTGGTCTTAGGACCCGGTGGTGCCACACATCCTCGGCCTCACGGTCGAAGGACCATCATAGTCGTACTGTACACTATCGATGGGCTTCCTACGCTGGAAGGAGCTTCTCAACGAGACAGGGAGGAAACGACACGACCCCGGTTACCATACCTGGTCGTGCCTCCCTCGGATCGACCAGGAGCAGGTCGTGAAGCAGTGTTTCGACACTGGTCTCCTACGTTGGAGGGAGCTACGCCTTATAAATTAACTGTGATAATAATTTTTTTTCTACAGTACAGTAGAAACTATATTTCTATATATTCCTCTACTGTTTCTGTCGACTATGTCGACAGATCCAGTAGTTCATATTATTATCTATTTGTTTAGACTGATCCGGGCTCTCTGAATTTTCGGAGACCTCGTTTCAGTCTAGTGGGGGGTGGTGTGGTGGTCCCGCGTCGTCTTCGAGGTACCTTCGTGGTCCTCGTGGGCGACATCGAGAGCACCTCTATTACCCGACGCCTGGGGGCGCTGGAGTCCAGCGCCACGTCACCACTTGGTCACGTGGCCCTCGACTCCGGTGTATATAAGGCCATTGTACGGCCTTCCTCAGGGTCAGTCCAGCCCCGACTGACCATCGTGAGCGATGGTTGGCGGCTGCCCGGCTACCATATCCTAGTACTCCTCTGTGCTGCTGCACAGAGGAGGTGCATGTGGAATATCAACCGTAGACACTAGAAGGCCTAGTGTCAAACCTGTTATAGAGTTCAAACTCTGCCACCTGTAACTGTGATCGAGAACGGCTGATGCCTATGTGTTATTAGACAATAAAGTTTTAACTGGAACCTGAATAGTTGTTCTTCGTTGTTTATCGAAAGATTCGATTAAACATCGAGGGGTAGAACGCTACAATCCTATTCTGTTTTATCTGACATTACTATCCCAGAATTTGGCAAATCGGACTGTGACTTGTAACTGATTCTCATTGTTATTACAGGGGAAATCTTGACATTGGCCTTTAACTAAGTAAGCAGGTGACTTACAAGAAGGGGGTTATTTCAAGAAGTAAAATAATAAACGCACAATTTTAAAACTGTAACTTGTAGTTCAGGTCCCATGCTTCTAAATATGCTCCATTTCTAGACTCCTACACTTGCTGGTAATTAGGTTGTATATATAGACAGAACGAAATGACAAATATGAGTTGAACACGCCCATTTTATGGTTTTACTCTGTTAAATACATAAAAACTCAGTTTAAATAGTCTATTTAGGGACTCCTTTTTATATGGCATGGATAATGGCCCACAGCCCAGTGGGCACAGAACATTGCATCAACATTGACAACCCGCTGATATTGTGTTGATGATGTTGATCAACCTGTCTTCAACATCTTTTCAATGATTCTATTTTACTGTTGTCAACCTTCACCATTTCAACATTCAATCAACAGTTGACATATCAATGTTGAAATATTGTTCTCAATTCAATGTTGACTTAACATTGATTTGTCAATGTTGAATCAACAATATTGATTTCAATGTTGATTCAATATTGATTCAACATTGACATGTCAACAAAGAATGCCCTAACAAATATCAATGTTGTTTCAACATCAATTCAATGTTGTGTCAACGTTGAATCAACATAGAAATACAAACGTTGAATCAGCGCTGATAGTTAGATGTTAAATCACAGTTGATTTTGAATATGTTGTGTCAACTTTCAAATTCAACAATATTTCAACCCTAAATCAACCGTTGATATGCAAACATTGCAAACGTTGTTTCAACGCTGAATCAATGTTGTTGTGCCCAGTGGGAGTGGAGAATGGGAGGGTGATCTTCCACACCTGCTTTGGGAATCGGTTTCTTGTACTAATCTATAGTAGACCACATTCCTAGCATGAAATAAGTAGAGAGAAGTTGAGATTTACTCCAAACTGAGTGTTTCTTCATGAGATAGCCTCAAAGCAGTATTCCATGAGGCAGAGCCAAGTGGAATACTGCTTAGAGGCTATCGAGTGAAGAAATACTTAGTTTGGAATGAATTGAGTGGATCTCTGTATTTATTTCAAATTGCCTTTGTGTTAAAGGTTCTCAAAAATTACCTTATGACATGGGGTTAAGGCTATTTTGATACACCACAGTGGAGAATGGAGCCGTGGAGAATAAGATTTAGTTTCTTCATGCCCCTGTTGGGAATGGGTGTTTCCATACAACTCTATAGGAAGGCTCGTTCTCAACATGAAATAAAGATATATATGCACCAGACGGAGTTAGGCCTAACTATGATTTCCTAATAATTGTATGTAGCATTCTGTCTGAGTTCTTTTACCCAAACGGGCCAATTCGCTGTAGATATTATACATGTTGACCTTTTAGTATATCAATTTTGTATACAGTAAACAAGTGTTTTATTGTTTTCCCTTTTAGATATTTGGTAGGGTTGTAATTCGATTAGGTGTTAGAAATAAAGGGCATTTTAGTTTAACCAACGAGCCCATATTGCCACATATAATGTGTACATGCACGTATTCCCTGCAGATTACATGTTCATAATTTATTGAGTCGCCATGTTTCACCATGCTTACCTTTAGGTTGTGTCGGCATCTGTATCCTTTAAATGCATCCTAGTTTGGATAACTAATCATATATCCCTTTATATTTTGGCTTGTTTGAGGTATTTTGGTTCCATACATGTTAGTGACCTGGAGTACCTTCCTATAGTTAATGTTGTGTTTAGCTCTGTGTCCAAGCTTGTAATGATTACCTACCACACAAAGCTACACTAATCTGCTTTAATCCATACAGCACTGGAGGAAGCTCTCGCGTCTGCCTGGGGAAATTCTTATTACATTACCCAACGTCTACATGAGTCATATTCTGTTTATGCAGACATCAGTGTACTTATAATTTGGGATTGACCATCAAGGGATTCCGCTCGAAATCGTGCCTATATAAAATTCCTTAAATGAGATATTAGATTTAGTAACTCAGGATTACTGGACTGAGTCAGTGGTTGTGGTAAGTCTTTAGGTGACGATACTGATGTAATAAGGACAAAGAGCCTTGCCAATTTGGATATTAAACTTCAGTATTACTATGTGCTAGAAAGTATAGCATTGTTTAATAGGACATGACCCCAACAATGCAAGAGCAGTATTATACAATTACATATGGAGGGCGATACACAGAACTCACTATGTCAGCAAAGAAAAACGACCATAGAATTGTGATCATAACAAAACCTGAAAATCATAGAATTAGCTTTTCTATGTAAACTGTAATCAATCACCATAATAAAGCAAATTTAAGCAAGATTCCTCAGGCTTTGATAGATTTAGAAAATCTATATATTGTGAAAAAAATCCATAAACATCTTTCTAGACTGATCGTTTCTGGACCCATCGCCCAAACCTAGATTGGCCGTCAGTTGTTATGAATCACCCACCAGTTAGACGGTGAGTGACACAGTAGATAAGTCATAGTACATTCATAATTGAGCTCGGTGTGTGGCAGGAGCTTTGTGTCTAAGACCTATATAAATAAGGATATGCTCTTTAGGTCCTTTTGGTTTCCTCCATAAGGCATTTTATTCTCACTTACAGACCCAAGTAGCAAAACATGTGTGGCCCCTGTGCAGTGTAGCTTACAACGTGTGCTCAATGTGGGCCAAACTGGGCTGCCCAATGGGCACCAAATGGTTTTTGTCCTCAGCAAAGTGTCTGGGCCAGACTTGACACAGATCCAATTTGGGGACAGATCAGTTTCAAAGCGGGCTAGTGAATTTGGGCTCAGATTGAGTTCAACATGGGTTTCTGATGTGGCTCAAACTAGGCTGACTGATTTTGCTATATTTTTTAAAGAAAATTCAGAAGAATTTACTGAATTATTGAATATAACTTTACCCTCCCCCCATTTCCCAAGCATGTCAATATCCTGTGATACTCATCTATCCCATTGCAATGATGATTGCATCAGTAGAGTACATACATCAATTTGCACTCAATAGACCAAGAAAAGTCACTTTCAGTCTAGTGACATCCTGGCCTTCTTTAGTGCCTCTCTTCATAGATGCACTATGAAGGAGCATAGGTCAAAGCTTTTAAGCTCATAGTGCCTGTAGTTAGCTTGTTTGAACCTTATACCACATTCACTGCAATATGAATGGTGTAGTCACTTTATATCTGCTAGGATGGCCTTGATCTGGACATTCTTTAAAGGGAATATATAAGAATTTCCAAACTATAATAAAGTCTGAACATTGTTACTCAATGTCTAATTTAGTAGCATACTTCAATTGTTCTATATTGAGAGAATCAATTCTATATGGGGAATCAAAGTGTATGTGAGATAGTTTGGCCATCTGGTGTCAAATTACAAAAGCCGAAGGTGAGTTTGCCCTATCCAATCCCACTCTCAGCCCAAATTGGGTAACTTGTCTTGAAATTGATCTTCACCCATTTTGGGATGCTCGTTTTCAAACAAACTTGTGCCCAATGTGGTTGCCCAATTCAAAACTGATCTGTGCCTGAATCGGGGAGCCCAATGTGACCCACATTTGCGCATTTAGGGCTGCCCACTGTGGCCCGGACTGGAAACCCAGCATCTGCCCAAACTAAGCCCATGTACTGAATTCTGCCCACTTTGGCCCCAACTGGGCTAACTAATTGGCCCCAACTGGTTTAAAGCATCGCTCTTGATTTTCCCTTGGCCCCCCCCCACCTTTTATAAGTCCACAAACCTATACCTTGCCTTATATATGTGACCCATCCTTACAAAACGGTTCGGAAGTCGCACATGCAAAATGTTTAGTTATTGGTATATTCATTTGCAGCTCATCAAGAGCTTTCATTTGGTATATAACACTTGCATATTTGAACCAGGTGGTCCTCTCCAGATCTTCTGTAGGAAAATTTAGGCGGATTGATTAAAAACTGATTAAACTGAGATAATTGGCATATTAAAGATTTAATAATCTATGAATCCTATATGATTCCTATGTAGTTCTATATAACCATTAAAATTAGATCTATGTCTTTTAGGCATTTGGGACCTAAATTCAATTTAGTAAGCAAGGATCCTAAAAGATATGTACCCATATGTAAGAAAAATTCTAAAATATCAATTTTGAAAAATCTGCTATTTTTGACAATATACCACTTGAAAGGGCCATATCTAGGCTTCCCAATGTGCGACTTCAGTACCACTTTGTTAGGATGGGTCACATATATAATACCCATAAACCAGCTCCATGAGTGAAACACATTTTAACTGTTGGTGATGAGTGAAGTTTCATGTCTTGGGATTGTAACTCAGGTGGGGAGAGATAGGGGCTCTATATCTGAGGAATACTGTAAATCCTTTAAAACTGGACTTAGGCTGAAGCTGAGGGAATATATTGGGAATGACGTCGCTGATATTGGCTTCCCCACCTAGGTTTACCACGTGGGCATTGACCTTAATTTGGCTGCTAAATTCTTTGGCAAACCAAATGTATATGACGCGGATCTATCCTGGCAGAGATCCTAAATGGAGACTCGCCATAATTTTCTCCCCTTTTAATGTAGATGTTGCTAAGAAATGGTGGTTACACACAGAGAAGAAATGGCGTCAACCCTGTAGAAACAGAGTCAAGGCAGGAGTCAGTGGACCTGTACTTTATTATGACTCCTGTTATAGAGAAGTCAAAAGCAAGTCCATTCTCTGCTTGACGACTCTAAGGGGAATCGTTGCAGTTTGAGTCCTGTAGGATGGGAGTTTCAGGCTGCAAGACTCCCTGTGTGGAGTCAGACTCTGTTTAGAGTCGGCCAGGCTTGATTCTGACCAACTCTCTAATCCAGTTTTGACTGCCTAACACTAGTTAGCTAATGCTTCTCATTACCTCCACTGTAGGGCCTCACAATACACCTTGTGGAGTTTTGCACATGGTTATGTTTTTTATCTGGTTTACTTGCAGATCATCTACAGAGATGGTGGTATTATGCTATGCCCTTAAGCTGATAAAGTTAAACAGTATTATACATGTTAGGGCCGCTGCATGCGCAATGAAAAGATCTACTCCTGCACGCGAGTGTACCATACCCTCATCCCATCAGTATTAAAGTAAACTACAGTTTAGATGGGCCTGGGCTGGTGTTAAATACAGTTTATGTCACGGGGATCTAAGATAGACCCCTTATACATGTACTAATCACCTTTACTGTCGCATTAAGTCAATAAGTCTATTTCTGATCCAAAGGATCATGATTCATTAGTACCCTAAGTCTTTATGAAATACAACTTGTTAAGCTATAAGAATTGCCCTTGTGGGGGCCATAAAACGCAAGGATTGATCAACTCATTCTGAATCCCACAGTGGTTTAGGGTTAGGTTTGCAGTATAGTCCTTGCGTTTTATGGCCTCAATACGGGCCATACAACACAACAGACAAAGTCGCAGAGATATTTCAGCCATTTTTCGCCATCTGGGATTCGACCTTTAAGGAGCATCGAAATACAGATCAATTGACTTGCTAGCTTCCTTTTTGAACTCCCCACTCTCAGACAGTGGTATTATCTAATAAGCCTCTTCTTTGACCGCGGGAATTTCACCATTTATCGATTAGAGGTTTGCCAGTTCAACCATTATGTTTGGTACACTACGCAGGGTACATCTGTGTATTTACCCACCAGGAATCAAACAATGATACAAAAGAAGAGAAGAAGAACACAAAAATGCTGCCATGTTACCCATTCCCTATGTGGAATTTTACTTTAAGTCTCTGGGTCTCCATCTATCAAACACTCAAATAAGTACATCAGATCTTGACGACAAAAAACAAAACAAAAAAAAAACAAAAAAAACCGACCGATAAAAAAATAAAGAAATCTTGATAAAATTAGCGGAAGTATATCACCAACCCCTTATCACTGTATTTGTATGGAACACACAGAGCCTTGTCACCAAAATCCAAAGAACCCCCAGCCCCTAAACAGTGACGTAATTGTTGAATGTTCCCCTAGGTAGTTGCACGCCATGATTGTTGTGGCATTTTCTCAAGCATGCCTGTGGGTATACCTAAGCATAAATGTAGGTTTTAGAAAGTACCTAAAGATCAATCAGATCAGAAAAAAATGAAGAAAAATGACATCATGTCTACTGGTACACTGGTTATTCAGCCACAACAATCAGTTACAATCAATTACAATCAACGATAAAATGAACTTTATATAGTAAGTACGGAAAATAATATATATGTAGCCGCGTCTTCTAAAATGATGGGGCAGAGCAAACCCCCCAAAAAAATTGTTACCTACTTGTCTATACTAGAGCTTGCTCCCATGGTGATAATGGAACGTCTTATACCAATTGGAATCAAAGGATGTGAAATGAATATTGCATAGGCCTAAGATGGAGCAACTCCAGTGCTTCTGTCCAGTCTCTACCCTAAGTGAAACCCAGCGCAGGGACAAACTCCGTTTATTCCAATGTTTCACTCCATCGAGATTGTGCAAACTGCTGTATCATGTGGTATTGTCCGCCTCTCTGTGTCTTACATCATATTCCATGTATCAATATCATGAATGAGTATACACCCGTTAGTTAAAGTCCTTGATCACGTAGACCGCGTGCAGCCGGTGTCTGCCTGATATACTATATACTGTATGGGGAGAAGGACTGTCATGAGGCGGCCTTAACCCTGCAGCTGCGAACTAAGTTCGCTGCACCATACATAATATGCTTCACCCGACCACCAATATCTAATACCAATAGACCACTGGGCCCCTTCGGCCGACTTTGGCCATACATTTCCTACACAAAAGTCGGCCGAAGAGGCCCAGTGGACTATGGGTAGGCCTATAAGCGTTCACACTCTGCAGTCCCCATTTTAAGTTCGCTAATCCCCTCTTATACCACTGGGCCTATTCGGTCGAATTTTGTGTAGGAAATGTATGGCAAAAGTCGGCCGACGAGGTCCAGTGGACTATGGGTATTAGGGTAATTGATGTAAGCGAAAAAGCTTTTAGATAAAAAGTTCCCTGTGATTCATTTTTAAGTGGATGCGAAGACAGGTACTTATAAGTCTTCAAAAGGGATATCTCTTTGTCGACATTAATGGGGCCGGGCATCGGGCATGACTATATATGGTTAAACAGTCGTCATAACAATGGCAAATCATATATATATATATATATATATATATATATATATATATATATATATATATATATATATATACAAATAAAAACACATTGCATTCTAGTATACAGCCCCACGGTCGGCAGTGCATGGCGGATTTGGACGGGTTGGGGTGTGGGTGCGGGTCACGGGCGACCTTTATATTATTACTTTTTGACTGTAGTAAGATATTCTCATAGTGGATGCCTATGCCAAAGTACGTACAATTTTGGTTGATTAAAAATCTTTCAGCAAAACATGTGCCCCCCTCTGCATAAGAGCTCTTCTGTTTGGGAACAATTGCATTGCCACATTCGCTCAGCAAATCGCCAATCTGGTGAATTAATCAGGGGCCTTTGCCTTTTCAAATAATCGTAATGAAAAACCCTTATTTAAACAATGTCAGAACACTAAAGACATAACCTAACTATTAAAGCGCTCAAGGTCGAATCCCACATGGCGAAAAATGACTCAAATATCTCTGTGATTTTGAATCTGTTGCGATTTTGGTACCTACCTCAAATTCGCAAGGATTATAACTGCAGCAGGGGGTATAGAACAAAAGGACACTGTTGCGTATTTTCATGTACTCTTTGGGATAATTTGCCTTTATTCATGTTTATATCTCTGTGAATTACATTTTTTTTTTTGGTCTAAAATCGCAAAGGAGTGCTTGTGTTCTATACTCCCTGCTGTAGTTATACCCCTTGCGAATATGGAGTATACCCCAAAATTGCAACAGACTCAAAATCGCAGAGATATTTGAGTCATTTTTCGCCAAGTGGGATTCGACCTTCACTGCCACCGCTGCCTCGGACCTATGTGATTTGGCCTGTATAGTATAGGTCGTAGGAGAAATGTGTTTTGTAAATGTACCTTCTCACCAAGACCCCTCAAGTAAAAATCTAGGATTTAAGTGGGACTAAAGAAATTATTTTGGCTTTGAGTCCTGAGATAACCTGCATGCCAAAAAGGTTATGGCGAAGAAAACCTACAGAGGAACTCTCGAATGTTGGAGCCAGGGGTTAGCAGCAAGTGCACGGGTCCCACGAGATATGAATGTACGAAGCATGACCCCTCCAGAAATAACATAAAACTAATAGATCGATATTCTAAAAGGAGCTTCAAAATTTACATACCAATGTTTTATATATCAAACACGTATTTCTTCTATTTTTCTTAATGCTTAAATGCTGATTTTTGTTAAACACGCATTGTTTAAACAGGGAGTGTTTACAAGCAAACATTAAAGCATTTAACATAATAATTACTAACGTTAATGCTAAAGGTCGAATCCCACATGGCTCAAATTGGCTCAAATATCTCTGCGATTTTGTTTCTTGTGTTCTATGCCCTCCCTAGGCTCCTAGATCGCAAGGGATGTTAAGAGAGTTGTGAAATATCAAAATATCACTGCACACTCTGCTTAGGGTTGATATCTTTGCGTTTTAGGCATGGTTTGTGTTCTGGGCCCATTTTCTTTAACTCAAAGTCCCAATAAGATAATCTTTTGTATCAAAATCGTGAAAGGAACTAACCAAATTTGTACATACAACTAAAGGCAAAATCCCACTACATGAAAAATGGGTCTAAAAGGTCTGTGATTCTGGATATCGGCAACCTTGAACTCTTGCCAATTTCCTAAATCACAAGGGTTCTCACCCCACTTCATCCTACTCAAAATCCCACTATAGCTTATTTTTGAAGGGCAATCTCTGTGATTTTGATTACTGTACAGATGAATTGCTATTTTGATTCACAGAGATAGAATATTTGATATCAAAATCACAGTTGTTTCTATACAGTCTCAAAGGTAACTTCTTGGTAATTGTCCAGATCTGTGGCTATGGCTATGGTTGTACTCATCTGATATCTATAAATAAACTGGGCAAAACAAATGTAGCTCGCATAAATCACAAGCAGAACCCTCTTATAACTGTAGTATGTGGAACTTGGCTCATGATTTTTCAAAGACACACCTCTTGTGATTTTCTAGAAACTCTTGTTTTCCTCTAAATCATAGGGATTTTGAGTCTATCACAGAGATTTCCAGCTGTTTGTGAAGAAAATATCAAAAACTTTTGATGTATTTTACTCCCCAAATAACAGCACTTTGGCAAGGATTCTTAGCCATTATAGGCCTTCCTGAGATGATATTACCACCCCAATATCGGCAAAGCAACCACAGTTCCTAAATCACAAGGTTTTTCTGACCATTTTCGCGTTGTGGAATTTGGCCTTAAGAGTCAAATAGCTTTGTTTCATGAATATATAAATGTTTGTACCTATTATGTCAGATTCGGCTGGCGATTTCAGAACAGGAAATAATCTAAACACAGGGATATAGCCCTACTAGGGCAGAATATTGTAAATGCTTAACAATAAAACACAACAGTATCCTTGTGTTCTATACACCCACTGCAGTTATATCCCTCGCGAATTTGGGGCAGTGGCCAAATTGAAGGGCCCTACGCCATACCCCCAGTGGCGTAACATGTCTCGATCCACACTGTGGGCCGATCCACACTGCAGCCTCATTCTGGGTGCAGGTAAACATTTGAAATTAAAGAATTTCGTTAATTTTAATTGATTTAGAGCTCGAAAACTATAAGATAAATACAGAACTAAACTCCCTGGCATAGATTCTCATTGATCCACCCTGAGGGAGGCTGTCTCCCCTGAGGGCAAAGCCCGAGGGGGAGCCAGCCCCCCCAGGTGACAGCCCCCTGGTCGTTTAGTTCTGTCTATTTATTTCAAGTTGAAAGGAGTGGAATACAGATGTCCCATAGACTTAACATGGGAGCTTACCCCGTGAGAAAACACTGCTCCGTATATCACGGCCAGTTGCAACATGCCAAACTGTCATAAAACCTTTGAAATAGGCATCTACTTGTGTCTTTTTTAAACATATCTGACTAAGATAACATGAAATAAATACAAAGGTTCACTCGGATTGGGAGTGACTAAGGGTTATCTCACTCGCCTTGTGAGATAACCCTCAGTCAGTCCCAATCTGAGTGAACCTTTGTCTATGGAGCTCCCTTTCTGGTGCATCATAACCACAAAATAAACCTTAAGGAGTTAAGAAACTACAAGTGAATAACTGTGCAGGGATGGTACTAGCTGGTTAAGACGACATTATGTTAACTATATAAGGGTAATTGTTCTGTGTACATCAGGGCAGGTACATCATTGTCTACAGCACGCATAAAAGTTTTTCTTTAATTACATTATGATTGCCTTAAATGGCCTCTATGGTGGGCCAATGTATACTAAAAAGTTTAGTGGCCCATGTTTCTAACTAACTGAGAGTGAATTCAGAAAAATATGCCATTTTCCCTGTGTTGTATACCAAAATCCTTATCCCTGACAATTTGTGTATAATCATTATTATTGCCCACTATCTTGTCAGGACAACACTCACCTAACATATAGTACACACTGCAAAAAAAATGTAATCGAAATAATGATGGATTCCTTGTCCCAAAATTGCCAGAGATCCGTCATCATTTTCACAGAGATGTTGTTATTTTCATAGAGATTCCTTGTACCACCATACTGCCACCTGAGGGTTCCTGTAAAAACTATATTGGCTCACTGCTTTATAATTACGGTGGTTCACTGTTCAGTTTTATGAGGATCCCTGTTAGCTTCAACAGTTTTTTTTTTACAGTGCAGTCAAGTCTCAATTTAATGTGGTCACTTTGCCAATGTGGTCACTTTTGCAAAGAAGTGAACTATTTCCTTCTTTGTTCTATTATAAGGATCTCTCCCTAATGAGGTCACCTTTTAATGTGGTTACCTCTCCTTCTCACCTACATAACTGTGACTAGAAATATTGTAATACCCCATATAAAAGGCACACCTTATACTCAAAGATGGCTCCCTGGTGTGCCTTATTGGTGCCTTATTTATTGTTTTCTAAAAATTTCCTAAGATATCCCCACCCCTATATATTGGTAAATAGGGGCTTTCTGGAGCTCATATATTTTCGAATTTTGAAAATTATGGGGATTAGAACAGAAGCTTTGCCATTTTAGATTTGTCTGTAATGCTGTGTGTCTCATATGACACAGTATCATAGAGCCAGTGAATTTTAGAAATCAAGGTTTCTGACCATTTCCTTCTAACATCTACCATACCTTCATGTTTAAGCACCGGTATTTGAGTCAGCGCCTGTCTCAAATAAGTGCCGGGGGTATAGGGGTTGTGAAATATCTTGTAAGCACTAAAAATAGAGTTTGAATAAGCACCTGTCTTCTATAAGAGCCAGGGAAATGAAGCCACCAAATTAAAGACCCCCAGGGCGTTTGAGTATGACGGTATGGTATCATTTGAAGCAAATGAGTTTTTCATAAAACCATGAAACTTCTCAGGTTTGTATTCTATATCCATGCAATTAATTTGAGAGGTGGAGCCACAGCAAAATCACGTGTCACAAAATCATGGCTGTGGCAGCCATATGTGCTCTTCCTTAATCATTCAAATCCAGTCATTGAGGAAGTAATGGATTCCATGGGTGCTCAGGTATAGGTTAGACAGTCCAAGTTTCCCTATGTACTCCTGTCTTATACAGATCGAGGCACCCTAGCACATATCACCAGATATTTCTAGAAGATGTTTCACAACAGATGTTATTTGGCATATCCCTCCTACAAAAAAGTGTACTAAAGGCAACATCCACATGCGACCCCCACTGCCATCAATTCTTTAAGAAAGGCCATGTCACTGTATTCATTTCATGGTGAACTCTAGATACAGCAGATGTGTAAAACACTTTCTGTGATGTATATTTGTGTGGCTTTTGGACTAAAACGTAAAGGTTTTAATGCATTACACCTGTGCAAAAGGCATTTTCATTATGCTGTTCAAAAGGATCTTTAATGCAATATTATTTTTAACATAGGGTGATTCTGCAACCATAGATCACCATGAATATGACCTTAGCTGTTGAAATGGCGTTAAACATCTATTACTCACTCACTGCAACCAGGAGCTTAATTCAAAACATCCTGGGCTCACGACCCCAGCGATCTTAGGAATAAATCAGCCTTATCCTATTAAGCGATCTTAAGAGTTGACTGGGTTCACATATCCTAGCCAGCACTAAGATCGCATCGATCTTAGCCTCAGCCCTCCTACACTATTCCAAGAAGAACTGACTAGGCACAGGGGTAAGAGTCCCAAAATAAAGGAATAGCTGTGGAGTCACTCTTCTTCACAAGAGTGCTTATACCATCGTTCCCCGTCCCCATATGGGCTAACAAAAGAGCACAGGGTGCAGTTGACCCCCGTACAGTATTCAAGAGTTGTTCCCATTGTGCACATATGTCACCATGACAACTATAGCACACAGTAATCCTCATATGATTTGATATGCCTTAAAACGCCACGTCATCTGTGAGTTGACTAGGGTCATGGCCATGTCGAATGCACTTGACATGTGATGGTTTGACATACATAATTGTTCTAGGATATTCCACTAGATGGGGCAAACAACCATTTTGGTACTAGGATTAATCACTACCAAGAGGTTCTATCAACACTTGAGACATTTGATGTATCTGTGTCATTTTGTCTTCATTAAGAATAGATCACTAAGGTCTGTAAATACTATCAACAAATGGTAGTGAATTCTATTTAATTGTCAAATTTACATTTTTTATTGAATATCAAAATAGACACTCACAATCCTGAATTCTTCAACTGGAGAGGTTAGACACCTTGTGTGTGGGTCAGTGAAAATACCAAAAGATTGTATGCTAACCCACAGTCTATAATCTCAGTATCTTCATTACATGGCCACAGATGGCATTGCCATGCACCTCCATGCCCTTGTCTTATGGACTGCAAAGAGGTCCTCAGTCAAGTAGAAGTTCTGTAAATAGGAAAAAGTGCCTTAGTTTTGCAGGCCTGTGGGACTATGATATCTCCTGCCTTCTATTATAGGCCTGCCTTGATTGAACCATTGGTACATAGCTATTGACTGCTCTTGACCCTTACATAATTGTCTCACAGTATTACCTAGCACTCAGGTGAATGGATCAGAAATATGTGACGTGTCAAGTGGAGTTAACGAACCAAATATGAGAGCGTCAACCTCATTCGACATGCCTTCATACATGTCATGTGGGAGACAAATTTTGACCTGTGCAGTATGTGTCAAAGCGATCAGTGTTCTTCTCTCTGTACACTGAACACTGGGGGTTGTGAGCTACCCCCAAGTGTCGACACAGGGTATAAAGTAATGTATAATGATGATTCTAGCCTTTGACTTAAGTCTCCAATACATCACTTTTTTGATAATCTACTGATTTGTGTGATGAAAGCTTCCTTGAGAAGACACAACTCTGTCATGCCTGGTGCCTTTTTCATGCTTCTCAGCATTGCCATTTCATCAACTACCATCACACAGTTAATTGATCTTAAATTAAGTGGGGTAAAAAAGGGTTATCTGTATCAAGCTATGAGAACATTTGCTGTCAGAGTCACTGGCAATTCATAAGTTAAAAAATTATGAGGTACCGGTATAGATTTTGTTTGAAAATGATCAGGTTTGTGAGGAAAGAAGTCTTGATCATTTTGATGTAATTCACAACATACCATATTGATTTTTACCATGTGAAATTTTAACAAAAGATTTTCATTTCAATGAAATGCAAGTATTATTCTCAGCATGAAACGATCATATTATTCTGATCATTTCAATGAAAGAATATTCTTTGCAAGATATGAAATAGCCCCTTGACAAGACTGGGTATTAAGAAAATCGGAAATTTGCAAATTTAAATACACACATTTACAGTATTTGATTTCCGCTATACCAATACACCTCCCTGATGGTGTGACCAGTCATCCCGGGCCAGTCATATTGTCTGAAAAGCAGCATTTTAAATCCCCTCACATCAGCTACATTCATGTATCATGCAGCCTGTATACACCACTGCTGCATTCATGTATCATGCACCCTGTATACACCACTGCTGCATTCATGTATCATGCACCCTGTGTATTGCTACTGCTGCATTCATGTATCATGCATCCTGTGTACCACCACTGCAGCATTCATGTATCATGCACCCTGTGTACCACCACTTCATCATTCATGTATCATGCACCCTGTGTACCACCACTGCAGCATTCATGTATCATGCACCTGTGTACCACCACTGCAGCATTCATGTATCATGCACCCTGTATACACCACTGCTGCATTCATGTATCATGCACCCTGTGTACCACCACTGCAGCATTCATGTATCATGCACCTGTGTACCACCACTTCAGCATTCATGTATCATGCACCCTGTGTACCACCACTGCAGCATTCATGTATCATGCACCCTGTGTACCACCACTGCAGCATTCATGTATCATGCATCCTGTGTACCACCACTGCAGCATTCATGTATCATGCACCCTGTATACACCACTGCTGCATTCATGTATCATGCACCCTGTGTACCACCACTGCAGCATTCATGTATCATGCACCCTGGGTACCACCACTGCAGCATTCATGTATCATGGGGCTGTGTACAAATGACGTCATGCATTTTTGGACCATTTTTGACCCCCCTCCCCCCCTTGTCATATTTCGTCATACAACACTTGACCCCCCCTCAGCATGATGTCATGCAGAGAGATACCCCCCCCCCCAAAGTGCATCAATAGTGAAGGCCTATAGGTTATAAACAAATTAAAATGGTTCAAACAGACATATAGTGGGTGTGAATTGGCAATAAAGGATAAGATACATGCAAAGTGAAAAAAGAACTAGCACCGATCAACAAATGAACAGAGAAACATGCCAAACACTGTGAGCTTATATAATGTAAAAACTGTAATAGTCTGCCTTCTTTGCAGCGAAAGCTGTACACTTGTCAGCGAAGAGAAAATCAAGAACAATAATTATTAAGGATCATATAGTTCAAGAGCTTGAATGTATTGATATATTGAATGTATTGATTTAATCTGTAACTTGAACCATATACAAGTGTACTAAAAATAGGTTTCAGGCAGAAAACTCTGACTTTAGTGAGTGGCCTAATAGAAAAATAAAATTCAGAAAGCATCACAAATTCTCAGGAGACCATCGATTGTAATCATAGTTCCAATTTATGATCTTACAAAGCAATCATCGAGTCACCTCAGCATTTTACTGTAGAATCTGCAAATAAGGTGAGTCCAATAGAGTTTCATTCAGACAAAGATGTGGAGAGTAAGTTTGGGGGGAGGTCCCTTTTCCATCTCTCCAAGCATCCCCTCAGTGAAAATAGCAACATTGGGATTCCAATAGGGGGTGGATTGGGGGAGGAGCAAAATAATTTTGACATCTCAAGGAGGGGGGGGGAAATATCACACCTTTTCAAAAAGAAGCCTGTGGATTACTATGGATGCTGCCCTGAGGCAACAGCAGCAGTTCAGGGGTATTTTAGATGCATCATTTTAGATCCTGAGGGCAGCAGTTTTCAAAAAGGGTTAAATTGGTATAGGTAGGATAGAGTAGTAGTGCCCCCTTATAGTGGCCTGGACATCACCTTGATTTTACACTGAAATTGATGGCAGTGACACTCATTGAGTGAGATGTCTCAGGAATGCATGCATGTAGGGCCTATAGGTAATAAATTTATGTCAGATAAATGCATTAAACTTCCCTACCTTTACAAATCTTTTTACAGAAGTTTTTGTTCTTGCCAAACCAAAGCATATTGTGATTTCTTGATGACATGATGTCATGCAGCCCATGACCCCCCTCCCCCCCTTGTCATGCTTGGTCATGGCAAGTGGGACCCCCCTCCCCCCTCCTGCATGACGTCATTTGTACACAGCCCCCATGCACCCTGTATACCACCACTTCAGCATTCATGTATCATGCACCCTGTGTACCACCACTGCAACATTCATGTATCATGCACCCTGTGTACCACCACTGCAGCATTCATGTATCATGCACCCTGTGTACCACCACTGCAGCATTCATGTATCATGCACCCTGTGTACCACCACTGCAGCATTCATGTATCATGCACTCTGTATACACCACTGCAGCATTCATGTATCATGCATCCTGTGAAACACCACTGCAGCATTCATGTATCATGCACCCTTTGTACCACCACTGCAGCATTTATGTATCATGCACCCTGTGTACACTACTGCAGCATTCATGTATCATGCACCCGTGTACCACCATTGCAGCATTCATGTATCATGCACCCTGGGTACCACCACTGCAGCATTCATGTATCATGCACCCTGTATACCACCACTGCAGCATTCATGTATCATGCACCCGTGTACCACCATTGCAGCATTCATGTATCATGCACCCTGTGTACCACCACTGCAGCATTCATGTATCATGCACCCTGTATACCACCACTGCAGCATTCATGTATCATGCACCCTGTGTACACTACTGCAGCATTCATGTATCATGCACCCTGTGTACCACCACTGCAGCATTCATGTATCATGCACCCTGTATACCACCACTGCAGCATTCATGTATCATGCACCCTGTATACCACCACTGCAGCATTCATGTATCATGCACCCTGTATACCACCACTGCAACATTCATGTATCATGCACCCTGTGTACCACCACTGCAGCATTCATGTATCATGCACCCTGTATACCACCACTGCAGCATTCATGTATCATGCACCCTGTGTACCACCACTGCAACATTCATGTATCATGCACCCTGTGTACCACCACTGCAACATTCATGTATCATGCACCCTGTGTACTGCTACTGTTGCATTTGTGAGCAATGTCAGTGAGAGAACCAGAGATATGATCCATTCACATAAAGAATATAATTTCTTGTTCGCGAAATGGGTCAATACCAAGGTTCATTGGAACTGGGATTAGGAAGATACATTGGAAATGGGACTACACGAATTTCTTGAGTGGTCCTGTTTCCTAGAGATCTTTCTGTGGTACAATTCACTAGAAATCCTCGTTCCGTCCTATTTCTAGGATGTCCCTATGTGTGTAACACTTGTATGATGCATTGGTGCATCATCCTGTCCCAATGTCTGCAGCACTGGTGTGATGCATCATGCACGTATCTTATTTTGCAAAGGACTACAGGGAAGTAGGGGTGGGGATTGGTGTTGGAATGCAGGCGTAACCCCAGTGTCTAAACCCACCCGTCACCAGACGTTTGGCTCCTCCCACTACCCCCTGCGCACTCTACCTCAGCAGTCAGCAACATCCATGGTTGGGCGCTTATAGAAATGGAATTGTATGCACAGTGAGCACAGAATGGATACTAAATTTCTATGAGTATATTCCTAAAGTGTGCTTATGGTGTGGAGGATGCTGAGTGCACTGAGCTGCTCAGATTCCAGTGTCCTATCTTCTGACCCCTGTGTGTAGGGTATCCATAGTACTTAGTAGGGTTCGTCTGGAGCTGGTCCGTAGATGTGGCCCCCAAGGGGTAAAAAAAACGACCTGGTGACATTTGGCCACTTTGAGGCGACATTGTGACATTGCACCCTTATAACAGTGACATGAGGAAATAAGAAATAAACGACAAGGGACATGCAAGACTTCAAAAAATGTGACATGTGACAATTGCCAGCACATTTGATGAGGGTTTACACTTTCCAATAGTGAAATAGTTTTTCAAATTTTCCTATTAGAACCAAAGTTATGAATATATTACTCAGCAGAATGCCCCTTTTGACTTGAGGTTTTTAAAATTTTCTCAGATGTTTGATCCCATCAGAATTCCCTCATTCCTCGTTCGCATCTGTCCCTGTCCATCTCCTATAGGGTTGGCTTGGGATACATTATTAGGTAGGGATAGAATTAACGCTGGCCCAAGGGCCAATGGTCTGTTATTCTGAGTCTGGGCCCACAACATTCTCCATAAATACCTTCCTGTGGGTCTAGAGGGCCCATTATGAAAATTTGAAAAATATTATAGTCATGTTATATACCATTGGAAAGGGAAGATCACCAGAAAAAAGAATGGTTAAGACCTTCATTTGGTAAACTGATTTAGGGATGCTATCACATTCACTAAAAAAAATGACAAAAAGAAACCTTTCCTGGGCCCTTAGATTTATCAAGCTGCAGGCCCGATAGGCCCATGTTTGAAAACGTTAATGTGTACCCTTGGTAGGTCGGCCTATGTAAAACCAAGCATTGTTGAAATATGGGGACAGGAAATTTTCTGTTTTTAAGAATTACTTTTAGGCTGAAAATTTCAATAACCTTTGATGCAAATTTGATGCAAATGATCCTAAGGAAATCCATCTTTGATGTAGCTGCCAAAAAATCTGACACCCCCCCCCCCCCACTGCCGACCAAAAAAAGGGTATACATGTATATGGTACATCTTTTTAGGCCTTACAGTTATCACGTACACTAAGGGCAAGGGACACCAGGTACTTTCATCACCCAGTGCCACTGATCCCCTCCTTCCTGTCTATTACTACCCTGATCCCTGTCCCTATCTCAAGACAGGGCACATTGGCCTGTGTCTTTGCATCTTACACAGGCCATTTCCCTAACAAGGATCCTATTTTTAAAGAAAATTCCCCCTAACAAGGGTCTACTTTTGAGCAAAAAGACTGCATTTCTGGCAAATATTTCTGGGTTTTCTAGAATTTTGTAACAAATTGACATTATGAGCAATTTTCGAAATGTGATTTTATTGATCAGATTTTTCTTTAAAAACATGTGGGCAGATGAGGGCAAAGGGGCCTCCCTGCGGGATTTTTTAGTACTGGATTTAGCCACTAGGGGGGTACAAATGCTATAAATGTGAAAGATAGATCAAAAATAGCTTTAAGTACTTTTTTAAACAGAAAAAGATGGTTTTCTCAAAAACGTTCTATTTCCTGGCACTTCCTCTGTATTTGGAATGTAAATGGAATGTTTTGAATCCAAAACAAGACCTAAATAATGGTTTTCAGAGAAATGTGTTGCCAGGGCAACCAAAATTATATTCCAAATAGAAAAAAAATAACATCAACCGATAAAATGATTCATGGAGATTCATACGCTAAAAAAAGCATAAAGATACAATTTCTAGATCCAAAGCTATGCCCAAATGTTTGGAAAGGGATTGTCATTTTTTTCATTGATTATTTAAATCATTATGCTAATTAGTAGACTGCAATATGTTGCCTCAAAAGAGGCCTAGAAATTGTGTAGTACTTATCATTTTAGTACTTATTTTTTTCTTAATGTACATGTCTTACTGTCTTCCCAAAATAAGTTCCGGACGGGGTATGACCTTGTTTGGCTGTTTACATGGCAACCACCATGGCAACCACCATGGTCAAAACTAGATTTTGCTCTAAAAAGCAAGAATAGTATAGGTTCCCTAGGATATGTTACTCCATAGAGTCCTATGGTGCAAGCCACCCCCCTCTACCCCCCCTTAAAAGTAGGCTACCTTTTGTGTTCAGTACTGAGTCCTATGTAAGATAAGGGGGTTTATAGAGATGTCAGGAATCTTTATCAGAGTGATATCAAATGGAAACAAGGGGCCACCTATACCAGAAAATCCTGCTGAATCCAAAATTTGTGGTCTTGATTCTCAAAATTTGGCCAAAGGTACCTAAAAATGAGGTTTGATGATGAGAATATTTTAAAAATGTAAAAAAGTTATATTGAAAATGATTGGAACTTTTTATAGATGCAACATGCTAATCAAAGTCAGTACCTCAATCTACATATCCCAATGTTTGCCTATCCGAACCTGACAAGTACTCTGCTTGCGTATGGCTCTACCTCTCCCACATACTGCCTATCCCTTAGTCTGCCCTAACACTCATACTACCTATCCCCTGAAACATCTAGAGTTTAATTAGGTTTTCCCTCACATGGCTTAAAGGATTAAAGTTTACCCCTCACCTTTGTACCTAATTTTCTCTGTACATTCTTACCATTAGTCTACCTATCCTCAATCTGCCTATCATTCACTTTACCTATCCCTCATGGTGACTATCCCCCAAATCTGCACATCCCTCATATTTGACTGGCACATCTGTAATATTACCTAGCACCAATGTATCTTTTGAATATGCTCACCTTACAAGGTACCCTCTGTACCTATCTCTTAAACTGTTTATTACCTATCCTCCTTGTTACCCATCCTCTTCATGCCTATCCCTCAAGCTCAATTTATAGCTTTCCTGCCTATCACAGCTTGATCAGCTGGGATAGCTCACATCCAACCTTTGTATGATCTCTTAGTCAACCTATCCCCTAAAGAACAAATCCAACAGTCTACCTCAAGCATACATCTACTGATCACTCATGCTATATATCCTTGAGGTTACCTATCCTTCATGCTGCCTATCCTTCATGGTATATAGCCCTCTGCCTACCTAACCAGCTATCTATGTATCTCTCACCTTGTATGCTATTCTTTCTACCTTTATAGTAGCTCTTATAGTCTATGCCTTGTGAAATATACCTATCACTCATTGTACCTATCCTCAAGTCTGCATATCACTCATGTTTACCTTACATATCCCTCAGCCCATTAAATTATCATGCTTTTCTAAAATGCCTCACCATGGCTATCATTAGACTAGCTTACTTCCTATCCTACATGTATGTTGTTTATTCCCCTCTTCCTATCCTTCATGCTGCATATCGTTCATGCTATCCCACTTGACAAGTTAAAAAACTGAGGGGGGGGGGCTGTTACACTGTGTCCATAGGTAAAGCTCTGAGTTTCACCTCCTATCTATTGAAGCTTCTTGTAAAAAGTGCATTTTGGTTGCCTAGGGGACTTTTTGAAGACCACCTATCCCCCCTTAATCAGGTTTTCGATGGAATTATTTTTGTGCTGCTAGGGTAGGTAGTTGCCTACCAACAGGGCATTTTATGTCATAATTCATTAATAACCAGCCAAAAAATCATTTATGACAGTATTTACCCCTCCACTCTCTATTTAGATTATATATGAGGCTGTGTTTTACTTACTAAGGAGGGTTACTAAGGTTATAGCAGGATGTGTCATGGTTATTAAGGGGTAACTAAGGGGCTCGTTGGGGGTTGCTAGAGGGGATATGGGGCTGTGATATGGCAACCACAGGTGGTATGTAAGGATGTCTGATGGTAAACACAGCTTATATGAAGACGGTGATGGTTACTAAGGTGTATGTGAGGCTATCTGAGAGTTACTAGGGAGATTAATGAGGCTGTGTTGTTGTTACTAAGGAGTATGTGAGGCTGTCTGTGGGTTACTAGGGGATATGGGTCTGTGTTATGGCTACTCGCGGTTATAGGAGAATAGGTTATGGTTATGCAGGGTTATGTGAGGCTATCTGAGAGCAGCCTCTGACCCCCAGGCGGTATTGGAATATGGCCTTGTACTTTTGATCACCATACCCAGTGGGTAAAGTATCAGGATTTATGATGGGAACTAGATTTCAGCTAGGACATATGTGAGCTGATACAATGAAAACTAAATTATGTGAGGCTGTCAGATAGTAACTAGGCAGATGGTAAGTCTCTCCGATAGTAATTATAGTGTAGGTGGACATTAGGTAGGTGAAGCTTTCTAATAATAGATGTATTAACTAGTAGGTATGCATGACTTTCTTGCTGTTTCTGAGTTTTTGATTCTGCCTGGTAAAAAATCAGGAGTGTTCTCAGAGGTGACTTTGAGAATGCCCCCCCCCCATCCCAGATAGAGTCAGTAGACCATCCTCCAGTAACATCATGAAGGCATACCTCCACTTATAAGTTTTTTTTTCAGAAACTGACCTTGCATACAACCTAGTTACCATCAAACAGCCTCACATCCCCTAGTATCCATAATAACCCTAGCATTCATTAGACAGCCCTTTATAACCCATAGTAGCCCTCAGACTGTCTTGCCACAAGTCAATTGTTAGGCCATTTGGCTATAATGATTTTGCGGGTTTGAGGTGGTGCCATCATGTCTAGCTGTTCAAAGCTGGTTATCAGCATGTACTTTACACTGGAATTAGGATGCAATTATACCCATACCCTGAGATACTGGTTGAAATCCAATCGCCATGGTACAGTCTTTAGACCCAATAAAACCTTTAAAATAAAAGCCTTTAAAATAAGAATTCTGATTTGCTCTGACGCATTTGGGTTTCTAAATCTAGGCTGTTCCATAGCACTAGGCCTCTATATAAACGGCTTTTGTGCTTGTTTTTGGTCTCTTCTCCGGGAATTTAAGCTTCCTGTCTCCACGGGTTCTACCTTCTGGGTTTCTTGTAGCCTTCCCCCTTTTACCTTCTTTCCACGTAATTGTAGCCAATTGTTTCCTACGTCTGCCAGCTAGCAGCAGTACATTACACCTGTCATGTAATTCGTTGATGTAGTTACCTCTGACGGCTGTTCTGGTGCAGATCCTTAGGCTACTATTCTGTAGCCTTTGTATTTTCTGGACTTCCGCTTGGTGTCCAATGTCCATGTAGAAACTGCAATAATCCACAATTGAAAGTATCATCGACCTGTATATATTGTGAGGCAGACTTTGTCAGACAGAAACATATGCATCTTGGATAATTTGTAGAGCTTATTTTCTTGGTTTTGTTCAAGTAGAGTCTAACTGTTAATGGACCATCGAGATCAACTCCGAGATAGGGGTAGGTTTCAACAACTGGTAGGATGGATGTACCCATATGGATTGCAGGTTCACGGTAGTTTTTGAGTTTGTTCGTTGTGCCAAAGCCCATTACTGAGCTTTTTTCAACATTGATGGTCATATAGTTTTGCAGGCTCCAGTTGTGTATTGCAGTGGCATCAACTTGTAGCTTACGCTCCGCTTCAGCAGGGATTTCATCACTTACATATATCACAATATCATCTGCATACATAGTTGCTTTACAGTGGGTTAGTACATCAGCTATGTCATTGATGTAGATGACAAATAGCAAGGGACCCATGGTGGATCCTTGGGATACGCCAAATTTCACCTGCTCTTCCTTTGATCTTACTCCGTTGGCTTTGGTGCTGTGACTGCGTTCTTTCAGGTATTCTACAAGCCAGTATTTAATCTCTATGGGTATTTTCAATATATCCAGCTTGCTCAGTGGGGTCACATGATCAATACTGTCAAATGCCTTCATATAGTCCACAAAACATGCTAGGGTTACACTTTCATTTTCATTTTGATGAGCAAAAGGTTTGAAGGTGCATTCCTATGTAGAACCTTTCTGCTGAATTAAGATATGCAAGTAAAAAATCTGATGGTGAATTATCGGCCAAAATGAGGTCAAAGTCGGGAACCCCCTCTTCTCACTGGGACTGATTTACTTTCTTTATGGGTGCAATAACTTTCCTATTCAATAAAGCTATCTCTACTAGAAAAAGTGAATTTTTTACTGTTTTCTTTTCTGATATCAAGATTTTTAAAAAATGTTATGCAAACTTTTAATATCTTTCAGATTTTGTAACTCATTTTTCTGTATGATTTCTAGATCTATCTTGATAAGGGTTTTTACACCCTTTTCTAGTACATTGTCTTTATAAAATAACCCTTCATGAGGATTGTTATCAGTAGGGAGATAAGGGCCGCACTGGTTGCTATGACGTCACTGCTGCTCCAAAGAATATGAGATAAACTGCATGTTTTAGCAGTGTATGTTTGATAACTGCATTGTCTCCCAGTCAGACTAATCCCCTTACCTCACACCTAAGACAATGGGCAGGTTTAGTAATGTCATAACATTGGGGCCAGCTTGTTGCGGCATGTTTTTTGACACTTCATACCCCTGCCTCACACCAACCTCATGCCGACTCTGGTGTAGTGCATTGCTGCAGCATGCCCACCACAATTTCCGTTACACCTTTTACTTAGTGCATGGCCAGCCTGGGCATGTGTACAGGGTGTGCGACAGTGTTTAGCCTACAATATAGGTGTAGATGTAGTGTGGGTTTTAACACTTTGCTTATCTACTTAGTCACACCTATAGAGTCTTCACCGGTTGCAAATCTCAGGCCTTATCTCGCACTTTCACGCAGTGCTCAGTCAGGTTCCATGGATTTTTCCTTCTTTGTGATGTATACTTTCCACATCCATAGCTCTATGATACGTAGTGTGACGGGCTGGAGAGGGCGAGCCTGTACCTAGCACCCCCCTCACCCCTCACCCACCAACCCACCACCACCTTGGAGTGGGTGGGGCTTATAAAGTGGTGTATACACGGTGCAGATTTGAGCAGACTAGACCACACAAAACATCAGCAGACAAATGTCTGCTTGTGTTGTGGCTTGTATGGAGGAGTCTGCAGGACCTGATACATGGCACATTTTACAGACTTGTCTGCTGAAGTCTTGAGTAAAATCCTGGTGGAGATTTGCAAAACTACAGTAAATGTGTCATGAGTCACATGATAGCTACTTATCACATGACTCAAAAGGCTGCCCTTATTAGTCAATTTACTGCAGACTAGTCAGAACAAGTCTGCTGCCCCTGATACACGGCACATTTTGAGCAGACAAGACCGGGTTTGAGCAGACAGCAGACAAATTTTTTCAAACATGTTTGATATCTGCAGACAAGTGGAGACAACTGCAGACATTTGTCTTGACCCTGTATACACGGCACATTTTGAGCAGACAAAACAACTGCAGACATGTGTGCAGTAGTCTTGTCTCCTCTAGTCTGCTGAAAAACACGCCGTGTATACACCACTTAATTGGATTGGGGTCTAGGTGGTAGAGGAGGAGGGTGTAGGGGGGGGGGTAGGGGTTGGTGGTAGGCTGCATCCCACTATAATGGATACCGCTGTAATGGGAACGGCGGGTACCCGGGGGAGGGTATTACCGCGGGATAGGACGACGCCGACGGGTATCACGTCAGGAGGGTAATCACTGGGTGATCGCTTTGACGCCCATAGTATATACATCTGCCCCCCCCCCCCCACCCACATATTGAACTTAGATGTTTTTGGCCCTATTGAAACAAGACTGTACTGTATTTAAAATATCAACCATATTGTAAATGCGGAGAGGGTTATGACCTTGAGCTTGGCCAGATGACCTTACAATGCACCTCAAATGGATCTGACACCCTTATTTCCTGAATCAGCATCCTTGGAAACCCACATCTGGGTGAAAAAGAAATTCTACTCTTTACACTGCTAGAGAGTAGTTCACATTGAGTTTATATTGCAATTATGACCTTGACCTTGAACAAATGACTCTGTATTTGACCTCAAATTGATCTGGCACTCGAATATTTGGAATCAGCACCCTTGAAAACCACTTTCTACACAAAAACATCATGAAAATCCTTCAATTAGTTCCTGAGAGATGACTAATTAGTGTTTAGGTGTTGGCCATTTTGAAAATAGCCCAGAAAAAGGGGTTCCATTTGCATCCTAAACTTTCCTGTTAGTTAGGGAGTGGTCATTATTTATCAACAGGGGGGGGTGGTGGGTTTTTGCGTGGATGCGCGAAAATTTATTACGCCCCCCCCCTCGACGGCGGTCAAAATTTTTTGCGCCCCCCCCCCCCCTCGCCGGAGGTGCGCGAAAAATTTTCACGTCCTCTCTTAGCCCCAACCGGGAGGGTTTACAGTCCTATGGCCTATAAGCCAAGTAGCCCTGCGACTTATAGCCCCATGACACATGGCCGAAAAATGTATGGCCTAAAAGACATTTAGCCGAAATGTCATTTGGCCGAAATGACACATGGCCGAAATGACAGATGGCCGAAATACTTGAAAATCATTTTATGCTAACCCATTTTTCAACATTTTCAAAGAACCTTTTCAAATACAACCCCAGTACCACACCATACCACACCAGTACAACACCATACAACACCATACAACACCAGTACGACACCATACAACACCATACATACAACACCATACAACACCAGTACAACACCATACAACACCATTCAACACCAGTACGACACATACAACACCATACAACACCATACAACACCATACAACACCAGTGCGACACCATACAACACCAGTACCACACCATACCACACCATTACAACACCATACAACACCATACAACACCATACAACACCATACACCACCATACATACAACACCATACAACACATGGTGTGGTACTGGTGTGGTATGGTGTGGTACTGGTGTGGTACTGGTGTTGTATGGTGTGGTATGGTGTGGTACTGGTGTTGTATGGTGTGGTACGGTGTTGTATGGTGCCGTACTGGTGTTGTATGGTGTTGTACTGGTGTTGTATGGTGTGGTACTGGTGTGGTACTGGTGTTGTATGGTGTCGTACTGGTGTTGTATGGTGTTGTATGGTGTGGTACTGGTGTGGTACTGGTGTTGTATGGTGTGGTACTGGTGTTGTATGGTGTCGTACTGGTGTTGTATGGTGTTGTACTGGTGTGGGATGGTGTTGTATGGTGTTGTATGTATGGTGTTGTATGGTGTTGTATGGTGTCGTACTGGTGTTGTATGGTGTTGTATGGTGTTGTACTGGTGTTGTATGGTGTTGTATGGTGTGGTACTGGTGTTGTATGGTGTGGTACTGGTGTTGTATGGTGTTGTATGGTGTGGTACTGGTGTTGTATGGTGTTGTACTGGTGTGGTATGGTGTTGTATGGTGTTGTATGTATGGTGTTGTATGGTGTCGTACTGGTGTTGTATGGTGTTGTATGGTGTTGTACTGGTGTTGTATGTATGGTGTGGTACTGGTGTTGTATGGTGTTGTACTGGTGTTGTATGGTGTTGTATGGTGTGGTACGGTACTGGTGTTGTATCGTGTTGTATGGTGTGGTACTGGTGTTGTATCGTGTTGTATGGTGTGGTACTGGTGTTGTATGGTGTTGTATGGTGTGGTATGGTGTTGTATGGTGTCGTACTGGTGTGGTATGGTGTTGTATGGTGTTGTATGGTGTTGTATTGTGAATGGGGGCCGTCAATGGGTTGTCAACATTAAATAATAAATGACAATTTCAATGATTGAAGTTGGGATATCCACTCGAAATGAGGTGAAAGCTATAAATGGGATGAATATATAAACAAGATTGAAGGTCCAACATTGAACTTCAAATCAACTTTTGATACATGTATACAAACATTTAAAATAAGTTGATTCAACAATCTGTCCACTGGATCAGGTTGGAGAAGTATGGAATTCAGTGACATTTCGGCCATCTGACATTTCGGCCATATGTCATTTCGGCCATATGTCATTTCAGCCATATGTCATTTTGGCCACTAATATTTCGGCCATGTGACATGGTGCCAAATGACATGGTGCCATAAGACTTAAGGGCCATGCGCCATGGAACCCCTCGGGAGGGGTCAGAATTTTTTACGCTCCCCCCCTCAAACCCACCACAACCCCCTGTTGATAAATAATGACCACTTCCTTATGTCCATCGCCCTTCCAAATCTGGAAAAAATATCAATTTTAGAACAAAAATCCCACAGAAGCCATATTTTGGACACAGCAGTCTGCACTAATATGCGGACATGATTTCGAAGGAAAGGGGTCATTCATGTCCACAATCACGGACCTTTGAAGGTCCTTGATTAGTAGTGATTTTGAGGCATTTTTAATTTTTTGCACCCTCGAAAAGGGTACCAACATTGGGGGCTTGTTCGCACATGGAAACTATAGAATACATATAATTCTATTGAGTGCCCCCGTGGCCATTGATATACTTGTACAATTATGAAAGTGACAATAGTATAGAATTAACAACCTACCTTTAGTTCATGCAGACTGATGTCCCGTGGCTATAAGGTCCTGATATAAAACGAAGATCCTATGACATTAACACAAGAATCAATATTAGTATACAGTAGAGAAACAACTCATGAGAGTGTGTGAGTGTAGTTTGTCACGGTTGGTCGTCACCCAAAGATAAACTGATGTGGTTTCACTTGGATCCTCCACTTCTTATATACACCAGGGCACTGGCCGGAACCAAAGTAGAACAATATAAAATAAAAGCAGAAAAAAATTTGGAGAGGTTTAGAATTTGTCACGTACACTGAAGGTGCGTATGTTAAACTGCAGGTAATGATGATGTCACTTTAAAACTATCCAAAGGGTCTTTCCCAACCCCGGAAGTTTTCACCTCTAAAGAACTTTCTTTCCCTCGTGGTGGGTATTTGTTGAAGGTCGAATCCCACATGTCGAAAAATGATTCAAATATCTCTGCAATTTGAATCTGTTGCGTTCATGGCAGATACCCTAAATTCACAAGGGTTATAAGTACAGCAGGGAGTATAGAAAACTAGCACTCTCTTGCGATCTTGGGTCAAAAATATATAATTCACAGAGATATATAAACATCAACTAAGACAAAATACCCAAAGAATACATGTAACAGTGTCCTATACAAAATTTGTATAGAAAAGTAATTTTTGATTAACCTTAGATTTGATTTGACACACTATTGGGCTATCACAGGCGGAGGGGATGAGAGGGGGTTTTGTTCAAATGTTGGGGATTTTCGTGTTTTGGGGGTTCTCTAAAGGGAAGCTATAATACAATCAAACTCGGGTTTCCACCAGTTATGTTTCACCTCAATCTCATCTCCACTCGCAGTTTAAACTGTATATTTGGGGAACGTTCTCACCCAGCTAGAAAAATACTATAGTGAACAAGTAACCAATGGATAATTCATGACGAGTGTGTGTTAGTGAAGGATAATGACACGAGGCCATAGGCCGAGTGTTATTAGCCTTTGCTAACACACATGAGTCATGAATTATCTATTGACTACTTATTTTATACCACGAAACCAATAAATAATCAATAGAATACTAATAAATTCAAGTTGAAAACAAAAATTATTCCCCCTCCCCGGGACTCGAAGCCAGCCATAGTGTGTGTACAGGTACATACACCTCCTCGCCCGGCAGCGGACAGCGACAGCGGCCGTCTCGGCTCGGATTGGCAGCGGCACACGGCTAAAGATTTCAATGTGTCTCGCGGTTATGTTTGTGTATAATACACATCCTCGCCCAGCAGCGGACAGTGACAGCGCCCGTCTTGGCTAGCCTTGGCAGCGGCACACGGCGAAAAATAGTGTACATACACCTTGTCGCCCGGCAGCGGACAGCGACAGCTCACAAGGCGCACATGGCTCGGTCCGCGTACCTCACGCAGCTGAGCGCAAAGCGCTAACCACTTGACCTCCTCCTTCAGCGAACTTGTAGGCTTGACTATGTTTGAATGCGTCCCGCGGTTATGGTAGCGGACAGCGCGCAGTCGGCTCCTTCCCAGGCTTTGTATCATATCGAGTTGTGGTTCGAACCGAGCGTTTCTCGTCAGTCCCTGTGGCGCAATGCATAGGGAGTTGGATTAGGGATCTGAGACTGCAGGTTTGACCCCTGCCCTGGCCTTGAAAATTTCGTGGGTTTTAACATGTAACATATGACATGGAAGGACATGAGAGGCATGCGGGTTATCCATGGATAACCACACGGGGTGCAGGTTATCCATGGATAACCGCACACCATCCAAGAGTCATGCTATATCAATCATGCTGTGCAATATTGACAGATATGTGGATGGGAATATCCACCAAAAAGCACTGAGTAACCAAGAAATCGTGGTATAATAAGTATTATACCACGATTTGTGGGTTACACAGTGCTTTTTGGTGGCTATTCCCATACACATATCTGTCGATATTGCACACCCTATAGGCTGTAACATCAATTTTGGAAGGCGTGCGGTTATCAATGTAAGGCGTGCGGTTATCAATGTAAGGCATGCGGTTATCCATGTAAGGCGTGCGGTTATCCAGGATAACCGCACGCCTCTCATGTCCTCCCATGTCATATGTTACATGTTAAAACCCATGATAGACTTAGCCAGGGCAGGGCTCAAACCTGCAGCCTCAGATCCCTAGTCCAACCCCCTATGCAGTGCGCAACAGGGACTGACGAGAAGTGGTTGGCTAGAACTAAACCAAACAAAGGAATCCTAGCCGGGCGCTGAGGTGTGTGTACCGATCGTGTATTATACACAAACATAACAGCGAGACGCAGCTTTTTTTCGCCGTGTGCGCTGTCGCTGTCCGCTGCCCGCTGCCGGGCGACGAGGTATTTAGTATAGAAACATAACAGCGAGACGCACTTGGAGGAGGGGACGTGGTGGTCTAGCGGTTAGCATGTTGCGCCCAGCCGTCAGAGGTCCGCGTCCCGGTCTGGGTGAATCTTTTTTCGCCGTGTGCGCTGTCGCTGTCCGCTGCCGGGCAAGGAGGTGTATTATACACAAACATAACAGCGAGACGCATTGAAATCTTTCGCCGTGTGCTGCTGCCCGTCCGAGCCGAGAGGGGCGCTGTCGCTGTCCGCTGCCGGGGAAGGAGGTGTATGTACCTGTGTACACACACTATGGCTGGCTTCGATCGAGTCCCGGGGAGGGGGAATAATTTTTGTTTTCAACTTGAATTTATTGGTAATATATTGATTATTTATTGGTTTCGTGGTATAAAATAAGTAGTCAATGGATAACTCATGACTCGTGGGGGTTATCGACGGATAATAACACTCGGCCTACGGCCTCGTGTTATTATCCGTCGATAACCCCCACTCGTCATGAGTTATCCATTGGTTACTTGTTCAATATAGTATACAGCAGTAAACTATAGTATACTACAGTAGACTATAGTAATCTATATGATACTATAGTAATATGCTGCATATTGTATTATAGTTTACTCTAGTATTCTATAGTATACAACAGTAATGGGCTAATAATCTTGCTATTGAAGTGAACTATAGTATTTGTCACTACAGTTTACTATAGTAATACTGTAGTTTACTATAATATTTCCTGCAAACCTGATGCAAGAGTATACTATAGTATTTGGCACTATAGTTTACTATAGTAATACTATAGTTTGCAATAATATTTCCTGCAAACCTGATGCTAGAGTATACTGTAGTATCCATCATTATAGTTTACTATAGTAATACTGTAGTTTACTATAATATTTCCTTTAAACCTGATGCTAGAGTATACTATAGTTTTTGTCACTATAGTTTACTATAGTAATACTGTAGTTTACTATAATATTTCCTGCAAACCTGATGCTAGAGTATACTATAGTATTTGTTACTATAGTTTACTATAGTAACCTGAGGCTAAAGTAAACCATAGTATTTGCCACTGTAGTTTACTACAGTTATAGTATAGGTTACTCTTGTATATCTCACACAACATGATGCTATAGTATACTATAATATTTGCCACTGCAGTTTGGTTTCCTCTAGCTAACTCTACTTTTAAATACTATAGTTTACAATAGTATTTCTGACCTAGCCTGATTCTCTAGTATACTATGGTAATTGGCACTGTAGTTTACTATAGTTAATCTATAGTTTACTCTTGTATATCCCAACTGCGTAATACTATAGTAATTGCCACTGTAGTTTACTATAGTTATACCATAGATTGCTGTAGTATTTCCTGCAAAACCTGAGTTGGCAAAGCTGGCATAGTTCGCACTGTAAGTAGTTTACTATAGTTGTATTATACAGTGTACCATAGTATTTGCCAGACAACCTGATACTATAGTATATCACAGTATTTGCCACTGTAGTTCACTATTGTTAACTATAGTTTACTATAGCATTTTCCCACAAAGCCTGATGCTTTAACGAACTAGCTCACTGAGATGGAGTGTAGGTGCAGGGAGCTTCTTTGCCATTGATTTCTATTACAAGGTGGTTTTGTCACTATATTTAACATGTTATAGTATTTGCTTTATCAATCAGGGTTTACAAATCATTTGACAGTGTGCCATAGTGTATTTACAAAAGTTTACTATAGTATTTCCTGCAAACATTGACTGTATGTGTGGGAAACTCTGTATGAGGTCATCAGTTATGAATCACCAACATACACATTAGAGTCATTTATTAGAAAATACCAATAATGAATTAATGATTGAGTATTAGATTGTGTGGAAAAGCTAGTTGATCAAAAATACTAAACACTAAAGCATATTTTTTTCATAAGGCTTACCATGTTCTTCACAATTACAGTATGCATTATGCTGACCACTGGTGTGTTAAGATTTGCAACAGTTAAAAAGTGGACATATTTTAAAATTCTGACTTTAAGAACTCAGAATGTATCCACTCTATATGTGTATGACACCATACTTCTAATAGGACACTAGACACACTGTCTGGGCTGTGTATTTTTGTATGTATAGTAGAAAGGCTCTACATACAGGTGAGACAATGTGAGCTGATAAAGCTAAATAATCTCCAGTCAGGTCAGTGAGGTGTGACTAACACCCACATGCTGGTAGTACCCTAACACTATACAACAGGCTGCAGGTGTCCACTACTCACAGTCACATGGTTACCACTGTTAGCACATGTTATGTTTAAGGTAGGTTATTCATTATCAGATCATTCCATGAACTAGGTGTAAAACTTTATGCAGCAGTTTTGAGATGTTTTATCACAAAGTTATAAGAAATGTTACCATTTCATATAGAATTTAGTAGACTGCAGTTACTTAATCAATCTATCCCTGCTGTTAAGATATTCTAATATTCTATATTCATTTTCTTTCTATAGGTACATTGTGGCATGGGCCAACTCAGGTGGATATTTTCTCATCCACCTGGACATGAGGCTGGTCCCCTAATGAGAAGATTGGACCCAAGTGGGACCCAAGCCTCCTGGACCTGGCCCAAACCTCCTAGACCTGGCCCACGACTCCAAGCCTCCTGGACTCAGCCCAAGCCTGCTAGACCTTGCCCAAGCCTCCTTAATCAGGCCCCATCCCCCCAATTCAGCCCTAGTCTCCTAGGAAATCGATGAAAAAAACAGGCCCTGAAGAATTGATGAAATTTAAGGCTAGTCTATCCCGCAATGCAGAAAAATAAAGCAATAATTTTCATGGTTTATCTTCCTAGTAAACTACAGTAATTACTCTAGTTTCCTTTAGTAGATACTCTAGCAGATATAATATTTTCATCATATTATACTATAGTAAATAATTATACTATAGTATGTAATTGTATGATATACCATAATTTACTATAGCATATGTATAATATACTATAATAAACATGCAGTATATTATAGCACAATCTTGGAAATATTGTAGTATAGCAGAGTAATACTGTAGTTACGTAGATTAAGATTCTAATATTTATCATAATATACAACAGTTAATATTAGAGTATATCATAGTTCAAACTATTGTACACTAGAGTAGATACTGTGGTTTATAAGAGTAAAAACACGAGAGTATCCTATAGAATTTACTCTAGTTAGTGAAAGTACTATAGTAAATTTACTATAGTAAAATATAGTAAATACCATAGATTTACTATAGTTTTTTTCTACCTGGGCAAGCAAGCGTCAAGTAGTAGAGCTGTGTTTAAATCCCATAGCCCATTTGGACAGAAAACACAATTGGGTACTTCATCTCCAAGGGTTTTTATTGAATAGGTATATATGCCAATCCAAGGTCCAATACAATTCAGACTCCAGCGTCGACTTCACATTTTAATTTAGAATTCATAAACACACGCCTTAAACAGGAAGAATTTCAATAATTTAGATCCGATCAATTTTCAAATCAATGGTGTCAATATCCATAAATCTCAAATAATAATGCCACCACATTTCATTAATAACATCATATACCCAATCTCGGGCATGAGTAATTTCCATCGCCGTTGAATGTACTTAATTCCACACAATTATAAAACCTTTACAAATTTTCATCTTCATTAAAATTCCACAATGCGAGGGTATCTTCATACCACAAATTCACAAATGTCTTCGGATTTCAGAGTATAATCACAAATGTCTATTACAATACACAATCACAAACTGTGGGTGTCTTCAAATTCTATCATGGCATAACTCTAAGTTAAATCAATAACTCCATAGTGAGATGTTCAAGTGAGCATTGAGAATATAATAATGGGTAGTGAGACCAAGTGAAAGCTAACCAAATCTAAGTCCTTCTGGTGTGTGGTTCCTCTATGTAATAAGCAGATCCTTTAGAGTGTGTCTAGATCTCCAATTGAATGAAGTTAAGACTTCAGAAAGCACTCTAGACAGTGACCAAAGCTCCAGTAAATACTATTCAGAATTTCAATCAATTCCTACTTGTGGGCTGCCGAATATAAATCACTTCCCCTATAATTCCAGGATGGACCGTGGATTCCTTAATTTCTGTGCACAGTCCGTGCCCAGCCGCTTCAGCTCCAGCCTTACATACCCCCAGACTGCCAGTGGTTTTGGTCTTTTGCCATCCGACACCCTTTGGGCTTTAAACCTGGTGGTACTCTAACAGATCATCTATAGAGGACACACCCATCCACTCATAAGGACATAATCTCCACTGTTGCCACCGGGACCCTCAAGACCTATATGGGCAAGGTCCAATACACTGACTCAGCCTTTACAGCCGCGCCTGGCATCCTATAGGGCCATAACACGCCACGCCCACTCTAGACTTCATGTGACTAAGGACTTATAGTGCCATTCTTTAACTGTTCCCAGTGACATGTCGCATTCAAAAGTTTTCTTTCTTTGTAACAATCTTTATAACAAACATTTATGTATTCTATGGGAATATACCTGCAGACACTTAGTTTGGAGGAACCCCGTTTCTTTATATTATTTCCAGAATTACTATTGCAACTCTCCAAACAATGGCGACCGAATTATCGCTCTTCTTAATTCCCTATAACTCACAAGGCCCCCCGCAATTACAATCAAGGTCCTCTTTTGGACCTGGTTGTAGCATCCTCCAGTTTTGACCACTTCCATACACACACTCACTCTCTTTCTTATATAGCTGTTTTTCCAATACCCAGGTTCCTCCAGCTAACTTGCCTTCCCCCTGTTTGAAACAGAATGCGATATACTGTACCTACTATGTTATTTTTCACTTCGTCTTCACTTTTACACACACATGTAGCTACCCATGTTATTTTTATGAATATATGTGTATATATATATATATACATATATATATAAATTGTAGCGTCTTCAGTCTCCTCCGGACTTGAAATGACCACTCGTGACTTCGACAAGTATAATTAACAAGAATCCTTTATTTCCTGGCTTCCTCTGCCACACCATCTAAGTCTGTAACCTTCTTACTGAGACAAGTGCTCGTGCGTTCTGCTGCCAACCCAAACCCAGACAGCCTGCCGGTGGAACACCTGCAGTATTTATACACTTGTAAGTCAACCGACACTGGTGTATGTCGCATACACTGACGCCGGCGACGCTCCTCCAGATAACAATGATTACGCAACGTGGATGTGACTCCGCCTCTGCCGGCTTCCCCGCCCCCATACCAGGATGGTTTTGGGATCCACCGACGTCCGCTCGGTCTACGCCACAGTCTCCCTAACCAATTAACAACGTACTGGGAAAGAATGTTAAAGTACCCTCCTGCAGATGGGTTTCCAATTTAGAATAAACATTACTACACCATGGCCCCTGGGTGTCTTTGTTATTACTTCTACTCATAACAGTATATCAATACAATATAACATACATGAGATTTTATATCATGCATAACTAGCTTACTACCCCACCTCTATAAGTGGTAGCAAACTTATCTACAACTGCTGTCTTCTATGCAGTACATATCATGGCTTCCTCCACCTCGCGTCCACCGTATCGTCCACCAAGATCAGCCCCTCCTCCGGCTTTTCTTGCCCTCCCGTGGTTGCCCTGTTGTCCAGTCCTCCGACTGCCTCCTGATGCCACCCCTGTGGCCCGCCAACTCCTGCAACCCAAGGTAAATTGTTTTATACTTCTTTCGCCACCTGGTTTCTATGCTTCTGTCGAGGTTCTACTTCTCCCCTACCTGTACTGGCTGAGCACCCGTTGATTACCCGAGTGCCGTTTCCACTACCCTTCCAGCCCCCGTAGACATCCTCCGACCCGGCAGCACCACTGACCCTCCGTCTCCTTCCCACCGACCTCCGCTGATGCCTCCTGTCCTGGAGTCCCCGTCTCCCCCTTCCTTTAGGACTACCGGAAGAGGCACTTACCCTATTGCTTGGAGCTTCCCGAGGCATCCTCCTCCACCGGCTTGCCTTCCTGGTCAGCAGCGTCCGGTGGTGCCCGCGGCCAGGGCTGCCCACACCGGCAGCACATTCCCTTACGAGAAGCTTGCCCATACCAAGTTCTGGTGACCTGGACCAATTATATATCCCCGTTGGCCAGGCTTTGTAGAGCTGAACTGGAGACACCCCCGGGCACCACTCGCATCTCCGGGCCCAGATTCCCTGTTTGCCTCAGGCGCTGAGCATACTCCTTCGCGAGGGCCCGTAAAGTCTTGGTTCCAGGGCATGAGTGTCTCCTCCATCTCAGCCCTCCCGATGGATTCAACAGCGGGGCAGGGGGGGGGGGGCTTGAGGCTGTCACCGGACTCCTTGCTACCACCCCCTGCACAGGCGCCACTCCCCCCTCCGGAATGGGCACTATTTTGGCATCACAATTATTACCCGCTCTGAAGTAGGTGGCTCTAACCTATCCTCGTCGTCAATGCTTCCTTGTAGTGTCTCCACCCCCTCCGGAACTAGAACCATCGTTTTCATGTGGCCCGACTCCTCCCCTGCCTCAATCTGGAGTAGTAAATCTCCCTTCTGAGATTGCACCACAACACCCTCCAGCCCCACCGTCACCATCCTAGGACATTGCCAAAGCGGTGGCCTCCCCATAGCCCCTCCTGCCATGACTGCCGGTCTCAAGGATTTAGCACCATCCCGTAAACCGGGTGATTGCCGGCTCTCCTCTTCCACGGGTCCCTGCCCCCCTGCTGCTCCCCCCGGCTCCAGCCCACTAACCCCTTCCTCTTCTTTCTTAGAGCTCGGCCCCGCTTGCTCTGCGGGCTTATCCACCGGTGTACAGGTAAGTAGTATCAGTTCTTCCATACTCCTCCGAGCTCCAGAGGCAGGGGTCCTCGGGGGATGGGGACGGCCCGTTTTCCCCAGGGTATACCTCGCATCTAAGTCCACTTGTTTCTCTAGCCCCGTTCCCTTGCTGCTTTTACCCTGGCCTTTTCCTTCCTTGGATTTCTCTTCCGCCATTGCCCTCCTCTCCTCTGCTTCCCTCGCTTTTGCCTCCTCCAAGGCCTTTCTTTTCTCCAGTTCTTTCTCGACTAGTGCTTTCTGTCTCTCCAACTCTTTCTGTCTCACCCTCTCCCTCCCTGCTTTCATCATCTCCCTGTATTGCGCTTTCAAGTCAGGATACCCCGCCACCCCTTCTGGGAACACCAATCCCTCGTCCTCCTCCTCCGGGTCCTGTACGCTGGGGCCGCAGTCCTCAACCTCGGCTGGGGAGTCAGGGGTGGAGATGGTCACCTTCTTGGTCGGTGTGATGGACTTCCGTTTAACCAGTGGTTTGGGACAGTCCTCTGCTAAAAAAATAAGGCTGTACTTTTTCCGGGCTAGAGTCTAGACCCCCATAATCTTAAAGGTCCCCCCTTTTTACGGACTTGATTCTTTCCCTGAGCGAGTGTCATCCGTGACTGCTTCTGTCACATCATTGTAAGTGTCTACTCTCAACTGGGTTCTCGGGATAGGCTTGCCCTCCTTTACTGCATCATATTCCTCCTCCAGTGCTACAATATCCAGAGTGCCCATCGGCAACTCCTCCTGGAGTCTGACTAGTGTTTTAGTAGGGGTCTCACCCTCCTTCCCATATCTGTCAACCAGCAGTTTTATTACGAAACGGACTTTGTCTTCCTCCTCCGGGGCCAGCAGGTATTTCCCCGTGAGAGGATTCTTTACCAGGTCAGTCACCCGGCGAGTTCCCACCGCCTGCTTTTCTTCCTTCAACTTCCCAGGAGATCTCTGAGCTTTCTTCTCAGGGAGGTCCTCCTCCGGCCCCTCGCAGCCCTGTTTCTGGCCTTTCCCAGCACTGCTACGAGTGGTGACCCCCTTTTCCGTCTCTCTACTCGGCGGGGTGGCTAACCCCACCAACTCCTCCAGATATTTAGCTGCTGCAGCCACCTCCTCCATCTATTCCTCACCAATACTAATCCCCGGGGATACCAGCGAGGAGATGGTGGAGGTGGCGCCCGGGGTGTACTTTGAGGGTCCCGCCGTCTGCGTGGAGGTGGTGGCGGGTTTAGGGGCGGTAGACGCCCCCCTCGTCTTTGACTTGGCTGCTTTTGGTTGCTGTGTTGTGGGTGCCGGCTCCTGGCTGGCGGCGGGGTCGCTGTCTCCCCCAAGCCGTATCTGTCTAGTCGATTTGGGGGGAACCCAACTTGCGAACTCCTTATGCTGCCTATCCACATGTCTTACTAAGTCGTTCTTATAATCCTTAGCTACTTGGTAGCCACACCCAGGAGCCGGGCACTCATACCCTTCCTGGACAGGTGCATGCCGTCTCTGGTGTCGTTTCAGGGCGTCACTTCGGCCGAAGGTGTACGGCTTACCCTCAGCCCTGCAGATCTCACACCTAAACTTCGGGAGCTCGACCCCCGAACCCATTCTATGGGTACTACCTTCTCCTCCTCTGTCTTCTTTGGCATTATGATAAGGTCTGGTTGTCTCCACTCAATCGTAGGAATTGACAAATCCGGGGTGCATGTCCCCTCTATATACCCCCGATGTCTTGACCCACCACTCCCCTTTTTTCGCTCCTGACCAATCAGCAGCCAAGAACCTTCCCCGCATGCCTCGAGTGCTGGGGTTTCCCTGTTTTCCCGGATGTCCTTCGACCGTGGGAACCCGTTCCTAGCTTCCTCCGCCCCCCGCTCCGGTGGGTGTGCGTCGTGGGAATGGGGTCGGGGACAGTTGTCTCTCCCACGCTTCCCCGGTTTGAGGACTTGTTGGTGGACCTCTGGCGGTGTCTACTGGGACTGCTGCCCCCCTTCCCCTGTCTGGGGCGGCTATCAGACTGACTGGATGACGATTTCATAAGGGATCGGCCCCCTCTCTCCCGTCTCCGACCCTCCCGGTGGGTCCCCCTCTCTTTATTACGCTCCTTTGCTACCCCTCCTCCTCCTGTCTCTGGACCTAGTTGGGCCTCCCCCCTTAGTATGTCCTTACAGCCGTCCTCCTTCCTCCTCTCCACTACAGGCCTGTCCTCTGCCATGTCTTGCGGGAATGTGACCGTTATCTCGACTACACTTCCCCTTATCGCCTTGGTGACCTCACCCGCATTCGAGTTACCTGGCAAGACCACCCTTGGCGGGAAGGGAGGTCTGACAGGGGCCGCCCCTGACAACTTAGGCTAGCTGTCCTGTCCCACCCCTGGCCTAGGCGTGCTTGTAGGCTTGCATGGTAACCGTCCCTCGGCCCGTAGCCGGCCTTCCCTGTCCTCATTCCTCTGATTTTGATATTCCGCCGTCTCCAGCATCTCATACACTCGCCAGCGCTCTGCGTGTTTTGCTAGTATCCTGCGTCTCTCCGGATCCCGCCTACGCCCGGCCCATTCTGCCCTCTTGTACTCGTTCCCCTGGTGATTTTCTTCCGTTCCATCGTCTATAGGAGACGGAGGACGAACCCCCCTTGTCCAAGGGGGGTTCGTCCTCCGGCACCTCCCCCCTCCAATGGGCCATAGAAGCTGCCAATCGGACCTTCCCCTCTTCTACACACCGCCACTGAACCCACTCGTTTCCTGGGTAGTTCCCTTTCCATGGCCTCCACCTGCCTCTCGGGGTGCTGTTCGTCAGCCCTGTCCCCTGCTGGCCTACGTAGCACCACCTTCTCGTCCACCACCTCCAGGAGTGTCCCTCTACCAACTCCCTCTCCTGCCAATTCCAATGAGTCTGGTTCAGTTATCCTAGCCTCTGCCATCTTCAAATCCTGCCCAGATCCGTAGAGATGTTTGCAGCACACATTATCATGATCACACACCTTACCCAAATACAATCATATCACCTGTATTTTAAAAAAACCGCACACCTTTGGTGCATATACATGCACCCTAACATCCTCTGCTCACAGTATTTTGTATACATATTACAATACCATGCTCGTAGTTTAATATTTATATATAATTTATACAACATAATCATGTAATATTCATATATGTATATGTTTGTCCATACAAAAAGATCTCACAATAATACCGGGTCTATTGTTACTAATTACTTTCTTTTTTTTTTACTCAGTGAAATTTACTTTTGTTTAGTATATAAAATAGAAATGCACATCAAAAGTTCTTAATAATGGTTTTCATAATCTTCAGTTCCACCACCAGTACTCCTTATTGTCGCTATTGTCTTTCTTTTGGGTCACAGTCTATTTCAGAGTACCCTACTGTGTGTTGATTGTAATATCACGACCGCTGATGGCAACATATGCCATTGTTCTGGTTTCATGCTGCGATTTCATGGAATTGTTCGGGTTCCATACTAGACAGTTATGTGAAAATATTGAGAAAGAACCATGGACACTGATGGATGTGAGTTAATTTTCATAAATGACATCCACTATGTATAACACACTTCTCACTACACCAAGCAGAGTTGTCCACTAGTAGATCTTATTGTAGCTTGGTGGATCGGTAGACAGTCTATATAATCTGAGTCATTCGCCACAGCAGACATCAGAGCCATCGAAACAGATGAAGACAAAGCAACAAGGCAGGTGGATGATTTCCCCGAGCCTTAGCAATCACTCAGGTTTTCATCACAATGTTTATATGCTGCCTTTTTCAGCCCTCATTCATTACTTACAAGTTCATCTGAGGCACTTTGCAGTGTATGGCCGCTCGGTCATTCAATCACTCATACATATGGTAGCTCGTATCATGCACTGCTCGCTCAGTCAGAAGGCTGTTTGATCAGATGCTTCTGAACTCCATATGTTCGGTCAATAGCATCTAGTCCTAGATGGATAAGGATCAGACAGTATTTATTCATCAGGGTGATTTATAATCATACCCCATCGTTGTTTGATGATCAGCATTGATCGGCCCCATCGTTCAGGTTCCCTCATGGTTCAGCTCACGGAGTCTAGTAGTTACTGCAGTGCTCGATCATTACACGTAATCCATTAAAAATGATCAGAGCATCTCCACTTGACTCTCAATAAGTCCAAATGGTTTATGTTATGCGGTCCTAGTGGCTCGATGCTTGGGAAGGCACAACTCCCCCTGGATAGCATCATAGCTTAGACCATACATCTTTAGTGACCTGATGCTTGGGAAGGCACAACTCCCCCTGGATAGCATCATAGTTCAGACTATACATCCTGGTGGTCTGATGCTTGGGAAGGCACAACTCCCCTGGGATGGCATCATAGTTCAGATTATACATATGGCCAACAGTTCTGTCGATTTTGAACTTTCAGTGAGTTGGTATGTATTATAGTCTCAAAAGACATAGTTCTTACAAAATTGCACTGAAAAAGTTATTGGGTTCATTGATGATCATCTCTTTATTATAGAATAGAGATTAATTTCAAAATAGTAACTATTTCACTGGAGCGTTCACCCCACACAGTCTGGTAGTGTCACTGAATATTGCTTATGTACATATTTCACTGAGTCCATAAAACCCTCTATGCTTTTAAACACAGAGTCTGTCAATCTTTTTAAATAATGGAATTCCCTAATAATTTTGTTGTTGTTGACTATTGATAAAAGCCATGACAATTAGTTAACACACATTTGTCTGTTCCAAACATATAACCAAACACATACACATGTAATGGGTAAAAAAAAAGAGACCTTAACACAAGCATGCTCTGAAATTCATACACACATATATATATATATTTTTCTAAACACAAATTCGAATATACTCATGCTCTTATACTTTGTTATTATACACTTAGACACTTGTATATATATGCTTATACATTGTTGCTTCATTGCAGTTTTCAATGAGACACCAGCAAATTTCTACTAAATACCTATCTCGTTGGAGGAGATACCTGGAAGTTTTATACTAACATATGCCCCCATAAAATCAGTTCCAGTTTACTTGCCATAAATATTGGTATACCTGCATTTCTACTGAGGCACTTGAGACTCTTATTCCATCTGTGATACTGACAATGGTCTTAATGATTTTCCTGATGGAAAGTTATGCAACAGTTCCCCCCAAATTTTGGGATCCCCTCAAAAATTTAAGAAAACAAGAAAGTGAACACGTGCACATAAAAGAAATTATATAATCCCCAGGGATACTGAAAACACTGCCAATCATTGGTAACAGAAATGATGTCTCTCTTATCGAGTTTATGAAAAATGTCATAAGCCTACTGGAGACCTTTTAAGAACATGCGGTAACTGCCAACGAAGTCCCTTTCTTTGGGAGTCTACCCCCTCTGCATAGGTCTATTTGTCTCCTCTCCATATCATGACACCCTTACACCAAAATCTGCACCTTTACTCAAGAAATCTGGTATGATATAAAATGACAGAGAAAAAGAACAAGGTTTACATAAAAGAAAGCATGCTTATGAGTTGGACCACCTCCAATAGTGATCACTATTCAAAGTAAGGAAAAAAGAAAATACTGATATGCTATGAAAAGTTGACACACATATCATTAAGAGTTAAAGAGTCTCACATGCTATGAAGAGTTGTCTAATACATTATTAAGAGTTGAAGAGTCTTACAATCACATATTCTGATGGCACATGGCATATACCACATCCACGACTCCAAATACCAGCTTTCCTCAAGGTCTCCCTACATGCTTTGCGCTCATTGGTCATTCCGACACCCATGATCATAAGTTTTATCTTACACTTGCGAAAGAACTTGCATTTTATATGAAGATTATTCTCGGTTAAGTAAAACTCTTGCTTACTGATTTTAATTCAGAAAGACCCATGATACTGCACAAGAATCAAGGCCTAGAAGTCGGATTACAACAAGGACTCAAGGAAAAGTTTGCTCATGAATCAGATTACAACAAGGACTCAAGGAAGAGGTTTACTCATACCAGAATACTCAGGCACCTTTAGGGGCACGGTTTAGTAGTAGCATCCATGGCCTACGGGTTGACTAGGTTCCGAGTGGAGCGGCCTTTCGGGTTGGAGACCTAGTACGCCTGGCGGGTGGTGGCAGCACCGGCCCCAGGCTGCTCGGGTTAAACACGAGAGGTGGCCACCCAACCCCTGTGGCTATATAATAGCCGGGTCGGAACCTAAGGACAGAATCCTCCCGGTTTCTGTAGAAATAACATTAGAACTTACTGACTCCGAAACCTTACCTTGCAGGAAAAAGCTAGCATGGTGCTACCTAATCTAAAACCAGTAACCCCTACCGCAGCAGCTGCTGTCTCAGAAGGTGAGACTGAATACGAAGTAGTGGAATATGAGGAGGAAGACGGATCAATCTCCGCGCTGCGATTCCTGAAGAACGCTAAGAAATTCATTCCCAGGAGGAGTTTGACTACTCAGCCAAGGAGGGGAATTCCGAAAGTAGGGATAAGGTCAGTTTTGAACCTAAGGAAATCATGGGTAAGAAAGAGGAGACTAGACCATCCGTGAACATGGATATGAAGAGTATGATAGAGAGTATGTTGAAATCTTTCCGGGAGGACATCGGGAGTCACCGATATAGTAGCCCTAGGTATGATAAGTCCCGAATCAGATGTTATCGTTGTGAGAAGATAGGGCATGTAGCCTATGAATGTAGGGCCGTTGAGCCGGTTCCCCGGAATATGTCGGCAGTTGAAGAGATGGAGCCGAATTCGGAAAATTAAGAACGGTTGAGGACGTGGCAGACTGCTCAACCCGGAGACCTGTTGTAACATACTTTATAACAAACATTTATGTATACTACGGGAATATACCTGCAGACACTTAGTATGGAGGAACCCCATGTCTTTATATTATTGCTCTTCTTAATTCAGAATAACTCAATATGCTTCCCTGCAGAAATTACCTGACTGCGATCTACTTCCCTATGAAAGCTCCTAACCCTCTTCTATGTGCGACATGGCTGTCTACAGATGAAAGCTATTACCATGGCAACACTTCTAATTCTACATTCTTCATGCTGAAAACAGCTAATGATGTACTTTGGCTGCATTAAGGTAGGATCCACCCTATTTACTGCCTAATGCACTGCATCTAACAAATGCCTAATGCACTGCTGTTGTTGAATGCACTGGAACTGCTAAATGACTGAAAGTCGACAGGTTTACCATGGCAACGGATATGCTAAATATTCCGATTTTGGTTGCCATGGTAACCAAAAAGAATGTTTCCTAAATTTATCATTCACTATAATTCCAGAAAAAACATCATATTTTCTACAATATGCACTTTATTTCATCAAAATGGAGTGCTGAGATATTACAATTTGAAAATGTTTTTTTAAATACTTTTTCAAAGTTCTAACCTTAGCCTAGGTCAAGATCATCTTTTGCGAACACCTTTGGTAACACCTCTGAATTTTTAACCTGTGGTGTGTGCCTTTATATTTGTTTGAAGTAGAAATGGTAAGTTGAAATGTACTTTTAGTACTAATTTTTTTTGTCTTTCTATTTTGATTAGGGATTGAGTAGTCATTTTTTGATAACACGGGGGGGGGGGTTCGTGGATTTTGGGGAGGCAAAAAGATTACAGGCTCCTATAAAGAGGGTGACAAAAGATATTTTCACCTCTTTTTGAGAATAAAAGGGGGGCAGAAAATTTTTAGCACAGTATTTGATCAACCCCCTTTTATTCCAAGATTTTGATCAAATTCTAGCAGCCATCTTGATTATCTCAACTTCATTCATAGTTGATATTGTTACACAGAACTTGAGTCTGTCTAAAAATCTATCTTCCGCCACAATACTATAGTCATTCAAGTTTAAGTGTCCTTGACCTTGTGGAACATGACTCTGACCTATTTACCTAGATCAACCATGTCAACTTTAGAATTCCAAGCATGTTAAAAAGTGTATAAAAAAACCAATTTTGTAGTTGTAAATATGATTCCCTTAATGACTAAGCTACCTTAGTGTTTGACCTGGAAAAGATAACCAGTAATAACATTAAACTTGAGCAAGGTCTACCACATAATGGCCTTACTTGCTCTTGGAGTAGACCACATTAGTATTTTTCAAAGCATGCCACAAATTGAATTTAACCTAATTTTATGGTCATAAATGCAATTTCCTTGCTGCTTTTATTCAAATTAAGGGGGTGCCAGTCAAATGGCCCCCCAACCATTTAGCCCCTGGACATAAGGCACCTAGTCACTGTGTGCGACTCAGTTAAGGACTGAGTCGCTGGTACTGCCCTAGCTAAAACTTGCAGGTGCTCTAGAAACAGCAAGTTTCTAAGAATAACATTTGACAGAAACAAATCCCCAACAATCAGCTTATAATATTGACAAGAGTACCACCTTAGTTTTGCTGTCTGTGAGTGGGAAGAGCATCTTTTGTTGGAAACCTTTAGATCACACCTTTTTCCAAGGTTTGGCACATGCTGTGTGGGCTGCAACAGGTAGCCATAAGCAGGTGCATTTTCTGCCAGACAGGAAGTCAATCTCCACTCACCAAGCAGATTCTCATGGATAACATTATTTCATGAATAACACCTCTGTTGTGAGACCTGAAACCACTTCCATCATGGACGACCGTGGCAGCTAAACTTGATGTGAAGGCTAACAGATTTGCAAGAACCAAATAATCTGGGCCCCCGTATGAAAGGTTTCTCACAAAATGGCAACAAACATGTCTTAGGAAGCCATCCTTAAGAGGAAATTGACATAAAAAAATTATGTCCTACAATTCCAGCCACCTGACAAATTAGCCCTATGCAGGAAGCCTGACTCTCCCGTTAGGTAAGAGTCAGCGCCCGCCGGACAAAAGGCACCAGGTCATTTGGCTGTGATGACATTTGGCCACACGGTCAAATGGCTCCCAAGTAACAAGGCCACAATTGGTTACAATGTTGACTGGAGGCATTGATGACGTACTGGAGACACTGCTGATGTACTAAGGGCACTGCAGCCTCTGACCTCCCAGGCGATATTGGAATATACCGCCTGGGCCACCCATTGAGTTTTAGTCTCTGTTGTAAGTGCTAATTACCCCACTCTATCAGCTGGAGTTATGTTATTGCCCTTTCCCCATACAAAATCACTGGTTCCAGTTGGTTAACTGCTCAATGATCCCACATGTCAGTACCAGCTGAAGTATTCCAAATATTCAATACCACCTGACCAATAGGGTCTCTAATATCAGAATGGGCGCCCTAGATTGCCCATTTTAACTGGGTCACTACTCACAAGTAAAAGTCGGTCAAGGCCTGTAAATGGAGCCAGGTATGAGCAGAAGTAGGGCCTGGATAATCGAGGCTGGGGGCACTGGTGACGTACTATGTGCACTGATGACATACTAGGGGCACTGATGACATACTGGGGGCACTGATAATGTACTGGAGGCACTGGCGACATACTACTGATGTATGGTGACGTATGATGATGTACTAGAACACTGGTGACGTACTGAGCGATGTACTGGGGCCACTGATGACGTACTGGAGGCACTGATGACATACTGGAGGCACTGATGACATACTGGAGGCACTGATGACATACTAATGACTTATAGTGACGTATGATGACGTATGATGACGTATGGTGAAATACTGATGACGTATGGTGACATACTGATGACGTATGGTGATGTATGATGATGTATGATGTATGGACTACAGTTTTTTGGCCAAAAGACATGGGGGCCAAATTGTTGTGTGGCTAAATGCATTGCGGCCGTATGACAGGGCCCAAGTAACATGTGGCCAGATGACTGAGGGGCTAACAGACATGTAACCAAATTAAGGTGCTTGACCTTTCAAAGGAGGACCTTGACCATGTCAACCATGTTATGACCATGATCGAGAGGCAATCAGGGAGTGAACCATTTTAGAATTTTAAAGCATGTCAAAAAGTGAATTTAAACCAGTTTTGTGGCCATAACTTTTATCCAGTTGCTGATTTGACTTTGAAAAGGATGACCTTGGCTAGGGTAAATAATGATAGGACCTTGAAAAAGGACTCAAAGAGTTGACCATTTTTTTTCCTACACTTACCCAGAACGCCAGGAAAATACAAAAGGGAGGAGAAAAGTCAGTTGAGCAGATCACTTTAATTTTTGTCAAAACCCTTAAACTGCATGTACTGCATAAATGCAGCACTATAGCACTGCATTTGGAAAACCCAGAGATGGAAAGTCTATTTCACAGCCATAAAGATGATTCCCTTGCAAAATTCAGCCGATTCAGATGTTTAACCATAAAAAGGATGGCCTTGACCTAGTTCAACCATGACATGTCATGACCTTAAAAAGGCACTCAGCGTTTAGTTCCCTGCCTGATTTCAACCAGATTTAGGTGTTTGACCTTGAAAAGGATGAGCTTGCCCTAGGCCAAGGTAAACAATGTTGGAACCTTGAAAAAGTATTCAAAGAGAAAACCGTTTTAGATTTTTAGATGGGTGTTAAAAACTTTATTTAAGTCAAATTTATGGCCATAAACATGATTCTTTTGCTAATTTCAGCTGAATTGAGGGTGTTTGAGCTTAAAAAGGATGGCCTTGACCTTGGCCAAGGTCAACTATGCTATGACCTTGAAAAGGCACTCAACAAGTAGAACACTTTAGTATTTCAAAGCATGGAATAAAGTGAACTTAAACCAATTTTATGGTCATAAATTTAATTTCCCAGCTGTTTTCAATGATGTTTGACCTTGAAAAGGATGACCTTGACATTGTCTAAGGTCGACATTGTTGAAACCATAAAAAAAGGACTCAAAGATGTGGCCATTTTAGAGTATTTTACAGCATGCCAAAAAGTTAATCAACGCCAATTTTATAGCCATAAATATGATTTCCTTGCTAATTTCTGGCAAATTTAGGTGTTTGACCTTGAAAAGGGTGATCTTGACCTTGGCCAAGGTCAAATGTTACATGACCTTGTACCCAAGGAGTAGCTAATTTTTGGATTTCAAGGTGTGTCAAAAATTAGTTAACCAACTTAGAATATGACTCGTTCTCACCAATGTGATACAATTATGTTCAGGGAGGTTTCTGACCGTTTCTGACCAAGGTTTCTGACCGGCAGTTACAGAGTTAATTTAGCCTCCAGTTTGAAATTGGCTACAGAAAGGTACTGTTTTTTTCACTTCCCCCATGTTCCTTATGGTCTAGTGCACCCTTCCCTGTGCTTTTTGTTCCTTTCCAGACTCAGGAAAAACCGAGAAGGAAGATTTTCTTGACTTCCTCCTCTGCCAAAGGGGTTTCTGACTGGGGAGGTTTCTGACCGGCACTTATAAAGACATCTATTGACCTGTAGTTTGAATTCCATCACAGAAAGGCATAGTTTTTTTTTCTCAATCAACATAGGATTGATCCTATCCTGGCTCTATTTTAGATTGACAGATTTCTTGCCACCCCTTATATTTATGGCACAATTGGCCATCTCTTTTCTGGTCAGAAAGCTTTCTGATCGGGGAGGTTTCTGACCAGGGAGGTTTCTGATCGATATCTTGATGAAGAATGCAGTGCTAGTGTGCAACTTAATTGTGACTTCTACTGGGAGAAGGGGTCTTAGCACCCCCTGCACTAAGCCCCATTTTCACAGATCCTGTCATTTATCTTGATCTTCAGCCTCCCCTCCCTTTTCCTTAGATGGGCATCTTTCTATCCCTACTGTTTTTCCTTACTTATTTGCCCTCTCATCTCTGTTTTAAGGGGGAGCCACTTCTCCAGAGGTCGTACAGAAAGGTGAACCCGGGGTGTAGGTTATGGGAACTAGATGCACTCTCTTGCCAAATTGGATTGTTTTCGAGCTACTAATCTCAAGCATCATGCCCCATGGGTGAAATGGCCTGACAAATCAGATATTGAATTTGGTATCAGTTACTTTTCCTCAGCAAGGAGTGAAAGCTCAGAACTATGCAAGCCCACATAACACAATGGTTACTGTTTGATAAATCCACCAACCTGAACATGTCACATCAGTTAGCGAATGTTAATGTCACTCTAGTAGGGACTGGATGGCCCAATATTCTGTGCAAACCATGAAGCGCCGCACTGAAAGCAAAGTCTTGGCGAATCCAGCCCACCTCATAGCCAAAATAGTGGTTTAAGCTAATTACACCAGGCTTGGAAAATGGTGGCAACCCTCCTCCATAGGAGGAGGGCAAAACGTTGGCGTATCCTCCAACATTCCTGGTTGAATTTCCTATACCATAAGGTCAAGAATAGAAAAAGCAATTTGTGCAGGGCAATAATAATTTGTGCAAAGAAGTAGACCTGTATAGCAGTAAACCTTATAAGTGTCCAGGTATATGTATGAACACATTTAAAACAAACTTGTAAATGAAGAAATATGCTGCATTTACTGTATCAAAATAATTTCAAATCATGCATTTTCTGTAGACTCCATACCCCCTCCCTCACCTCTCCACCTGCATTACTCCCACTGTTGGAGGATGGTCCAACACCTGCGTTAATCTCTTATCAGCCATCACTATGGCAACCAGGAGATAAGGACACTCACTGAGGGTCAGTGTCCACCAGTGGAGAGTTGTCCAACAGTGGCCCAGGCTCCTCCACATAAAGGTATATTAGTGGAGATATGGCCAACGTTTTTCCCTAGTCCACTGTTGGCATTGTATTACCTTTTCCCAAGCCTGTACACTGCTCACATAATTATCGATAGTGCTGTAGCTCAGACAGTCAGAAAGGTACATAATGTAATGAGTCATAGTTAGCACATCTGTAGGAAGAACTTTCATTCCCAGCCAAGTCCAGAACACAACATAGCGTTTCCACTGCAAAGACTTTGTGCACCAGGTTGATGGGGACCAAACGAAGGCTCTGGCCTCTGCTGCTAGCCTATCTAACTTCATACACCGCTGGGAAACCACTACAACATAAAAATGAAGGAAACTCTCCGCTACCATCCAGCAACCTTGATAACTTATCCACCACCACATTGAGACGGCCTGGAATGTGGCATGCCACTACATGGCAGTTGTACAACACTGATAGCCAGAAGACTCTTCTCAAGATTGCCATAGCAACCTTATTTTCACTGCACCCTGAGTTTATTGCTGCCACTACTTGGGTTTTGTCTGAGTTTACAATGACCTTGCTATCTCTGAATGTAGGACCCCACCTCCAGAGAGACTCAATTAGAGGATAGAATTTCTGTACATTTTTGTTGCTTGGAATAGCCATAACCGGTTCCGGTCGCATATGATTATGGAGGTCTACCACATTTTCCAATGAACCATGCCACGCTCCAGCCAACCAGTCTCCCATACACTCAACACCAATGTGTAAAGTTCTACCACCGAGTATCCTAACACAAATTTTCTCTTCCACCTCTGTTGGACTAGAAGGGAGACCATCTGTGATGACATATCCGCTGCTCAGCAAATAGCAGAGGTTGACCGAATTCTTATGAGTGTGATAGATACATGCACTGAGACAGCACAGGAGTCTAAGTAAGTATCAGTAAAGCATACCGCTTCACCAGCAATCTAGTTCGCCTGTAGCGCACAGAGATTCAAGCGGTTTTAGAAACTTGTGAAATATTCTTTTATAATTCCCACATGCCCCCAATCTATGTACACACTTATAAATTGGATCATAGTCAACTTTTGTCTGGCAAGACGTTTCATATTAAAGGAGACTACATGTAAATCTGTAGAAGCTTAAATTCATGACAAAGAATTACACTTATATGCATTGATGAGTGCAAAATATACATGGAAAGTCAACATCTATTCTTGTCCGGCGGGCGCTGACTCTTACCTAAAGGGAGAGTCAGGCTTCCTGCATAGGGCTAATTTGTCAGGTGGCTGGAATTGTAGGGCATAATTTTTTTATGTCAATTTCCTCTTAAGGATGGCTTCCTAAGACATGTTTGTTGCCGAGGCAGACTGCAAGGAGTATGATCAACCTAGCCACTCAAAAGCTCGCAAACAGACCACGAAACGCCTTGCCAGAAACCGTAGAACTGCTGAAGCCAGATGTCGTGGAGTGGTGGTGAACGAAGTGACGGAGACTCTTGAAGATGGGGAGACTTCTAGTGATGATTGGTCAGTTATTGACAGTTTGAGTCTTGCCACTATTAAAAAGTACGGCTTCCAGTAACCCCCTCCGCACGCCTGTTTCGACAGTTCTACAATTACAGGTTAACTACCGTAAACCCCCTCATATTTAAAGTGGGGACGAGGCAGACTGCAAGGAGTATGATCAACCTAGCCACTCAAAAGCCTGCAAACAGACCAAGAAACGCCTTGCCAGAAACCGTAGAACTGCTGAAGCCAGATGTCGTGGAGTGGTGGTGAACGAAGTGACGGAGACTCTTGAAGATGGGGAGATGTCTAGTGATGATTGGTCAGTTATCAACAGTTTAAGTCTTGCCACTATTAAGAAGTACGGCTTTTAGTTACCCCCTCCGCACGCCCGTTTCGACAGTTCTACAATTACAGGTTAACTACCGTAAACCCCCTCATATTTAAAGCCGACTGTGTAAAAGCCACACCTTGAGGTTTTACGGTAGCTATAAGATTCTTATAAGAATCACTGTTGCCAAGCCTGTTCAATTCTTTGACTGTCGTCATCAACGTTAAAACTCGACATTTCATAGCTCTGTGAAGACCTACATGATATTCATAACGTAAACGTTTGAAAGGAAAATTGAACAGTATGCAATTTATTGATTTTTAATGCAATGATTGTTAATGTCAACCTTTGTCCGGATGTTGAAAATGTACATGTCCTTGTCTAATCCTAGTCCTCTTTTTTCCGTAGTTACAGCAAGTTGGCGGTGTATATGTAACATTAAGGACGTGACATGTGGGCATAATATAGACTGAATTTAAAGGGGCCCTGGCATGGTAATGCATGCCAGCATTAAAAAGTCACGTGATCACCCCTTGACCAATCAGGGCATCGCGATTTTTCTGCTGGTTCCCGCAATTTTATGATCGCTGTTTGAATCAGTACCCATGTTGTTAATTTTCCATGCCAGCTCCCCTTTAAGGTGTTAAAAGATGGAATAAACTAGTGATTTTAGCCTAGAAAAGAAAAATTTCGACATTTTTTGGTGAAATGTTCAATTTTTGAGGCCCCCTCTGAAATTTTCAAGGTGTCAATGTTAGGAGAAATTCTTCAGAATGGTAAATATAATGGTATACTTCCATGACAAGTGAAGAAAACGAGTTAAATGTACATATTGCTAGGGTCTAGGGTGGCATTTCCATGATACATGATTTCCAGCATTTCACTGAATGTTTATGTCAATTTTTGTCCGGATGTTGAAAATGTACATCTTCTTGTGTAATCCTAGTCCTCTGTTTTCATAATAACAGCAAGTTGGCGGTGTGCATGTAACATTTGGGACATGTTTTGGAGGTGTTGAAAGATGGATTAGACTAGAGATTTTAGCCTAGCCTTTAACATGTGGGCCTAATGTAGACTGATTTTAAGGTGTTAAAAGATGGTGTTTAGAGATTTTAGCCTAGAAAAGTAAAATTTCGACATTTTTGGGTGAAATGTTCAGTTTTTGAGGTCCCCTCTGAAATTTTCAAGGGGTCAATGTTAGGAGAAATTCTTCAGAATTGTAAATATAATGGTATACTTCCAAGACAATGAAGAAATGAGTTAAATGTACATATTGCTAGGTTCTAGGGTGGCGTTTCCATGATACGTGATTTCCGGCATTTAACTGAATGTTAATGTCAACCTTTGTCCGGATGTTGAAAATGTATGTGTCCTTGTGTAATCCTAGTCCTCTGATTCCATAGTTACAGCAAGTTGGCGGTGTGCATGTAACATTTAGGACATGACATGTGGGCATAATGTAGAATGATTTTAAGGTGTTAAATGATGGAATAGACTAGAGATTTTAACCTAGAAAAGTAAAATTTCGACATTTTTGGGTGAAATGTTCAATTTTCGACTTCACAGTAAAAATGGGCACAACATTTCTGTGCGGGTACCGATGTGAAGTGTGTTCTAGAAGATATTTTCAAACTTATTTTCACTATAACCACAGTCGTTGCATGCAGGACCCAGCTCCTTGTATGTCCGCAGATTTTTTGGTTTGAATTTACTTTATTTACTCAGTTCCTATCGAGCATAGTTTAATAACAGTACAGGAGTCAGAACACTCATGATAATAATATTCTTCTGTTACTTTGATAGAATAACTGTCAACTATGTTTGAAACATCCTGGTTTAACATAAATATACCATGTTTTCTTACATAAAGATATATATTTTACATGTATTACGAACGATAGATTAAGTCAAACAGAAGGTAGAGGACCTCATCCCCACTGTAACAGTGTTAGGTCGATAATTCTGGTCCTACCTATCTTCCCGAGATATGTACGAGAACATTGGCACATGATTTAATAAAATAGTAATATAGATATACACAGAAGGAGTCAAAGGGATAATTCAGCAATCCATGTCACACATTGGAAAACTTGTTGGATATAATGGAAAGAGATCAGCAGTACAATTAATATTATTGTTATATATTTTCAGGACACACTATGCATTTACATACGGAATAAGAGACTTTAGTGATTTCTTAGACTCATTTTTGAATTGTTTTAAATTTACAGCAAGTCTCCTATCAGTAGGTAGAGCATTCCAGTTAAAGGCTCCGTAGTATTCTACGCTCCTAGCATATGCCATACCATTTGGGGTTATAATCTTCAATGTTGGTGCATCATGTAGTCGAGTAACAAGTGCCCTACTGTCTTTGTATGTATCATTTTGAGCTCTATTATACATGTAATTTAATATATGAATATGTCTTCTGTCACCAATTTTGTTAATTTTTGTTACGTTATGTATATATATAATTAGTATTTGTAAGATGGAGCACACCAAGACATATTTTTATACAACGGTTCTGCGCATATTGGAGTGGATCCAAATATTTATCAAATGTGGTGGCAAAACAGATGTCAGCATATTCCATATACGGGAGGATAGTAGATTTGTATATTCTTATAGCTAGTTTTACATCTGATATCTTCTCAGTTGACATAGCTTATAAGTTTTATAAGCAATTATCTTTACTTGATTAGCTAGATGCAAATTATAATACAGTAATGGATCTAAGATGACACCAAGATATTTATAGCTAGATACTACTTGCAGTAGTTGATCACCTAAGTGAATGTCAGCTGTTAATGTAATAAGTTTTTTGTTACTTGAAGAGAAAATCATTACCTTGGTTTTAGCTACATTGATAGATAATTTGTTTTGAATACACCATGTTTCATACATTTCGAGATCATGTTGAAGATCAATTTTTGCTGATACATAGGAGTGGTGTGCTGAATATATAACAGTATCATCAGCATGCAGTTTAATTTTACACTTTTTTACACAATTTATTACATCTTTGTCATATATCAAAAACAATAAAGGCCCCAAAATGGACCCCTGAGGAACACCACAAAGTGCTTGTTTTTTTTTCAGACATTATACCATTTGCTATTGTTATTTGGTGTCTGTTTGTAAGATAATTTTCAAACCAGTGGTAGTTGTCGGACCTTATACCATAGTGATTTAATTTTATTAACAGTACAGAATGATCAACCGTACCGAAGGCCTTTCTCAGGTCTATAAAAGCAGCTATAGTAGAGTTTCCCACATTTAGGTTTCTTTTAATATCATCTGTAAATTTTGCTAAAGTGTCTATTGTACTAAATCCTGATCTAAAACCTCCCTGATTGGGTGTTAGGATTTTTTCTTTGACCATAAAGCCATACACTCTATTGTGAACAATTTTTTCGATTAATTTACTTGGTAGGAGTAACAGTGATATTGGGCGGTAGTTATTAACCAATTTATCATTACGAGCTTTAGGTATTGGGGTTACCTTCGATAGTTTCCAGTCTAATCCACAGGGCTACCCTACTGGTGACGCCCAAGGAGCGGGTTCACTAATATTAAAATAACTTAATACTTTGGGCCCCCCCCCATCCCGGCAGGTGAAAATCAAACAAACAGACACCCTACCAAGGAGAATCTCTGTGACTATGGGATAAGACCCTTTAAATCTTTTATCTTCTCCCTCTGGGACCAACCACACTTAATAATCTAAGGGATCCATGCCTACAGCAAATGGTAGGTGAAAATCAAAAACAGACAGATACGCTACCAAGCGAGGGTCTCTGTGAAAATGGGATTAAATCTCTTTAAAGTCTTTGATCTATTTAAAACTATAGTTAAGAGACTTATCTTGAACAGGTACATAAGGGAAAGTAAAATTTTGTTCTCTCACACTTTCTCTGCCACCTTCATCATGGAAACACCAACCGCTCTACAGACTATCATCTCTGAGAACCCAAAAACTACTTAAGTATCATATAATTTTTTTTTTATTTATATTGTATATCTAATTTGCATAATTAGCCCCGCCCCATTGTTTACAAATAAGGGACCATGTGGCTAGGTCACGTGGCTAGGCCACGTGTAGTTTACAAACAAGGGGTCACGTGATTGCACTAATCTCCTAATTAGGTCATGTTATCATGGTAACCAGAATGCCGTCCTCTAATTGGCTGAGAGGTGGTCACTAATCCCTATTCAGGTCAAGGGGGCGTCATCTCATTAGCATAAAGGGGTGTGGACTATTATGTAAATGAGGGTCACATGACCAAATGGAGGGCTCTGATTGGCTAAAGGGGCATGGCCTATTATGCAAATGAGGTGCACCACGGGGGTCCAGTGACATCACAGGTCACATGACCAAATGGAGGCCTCTGATTGGCTGCATGCCCAGTGAGTAATACCCTTAGATTAGCTATAGTCCTGTTCCGATACATACTATACTATTCATTTGGGCATAATGAAGACTGATTTTAAGGAGTTAAAAGATGGAATAGACTAGAGTTTTTAGCCTAGGAAAGTAAAATTTCGACATTAAATAAATTTTTTGGGTGAAATGTTCAATTTTTGAGGCCCCCCTGAAATTTTAAAGGGGTCAATGTTGAGAGAAATCATTCAGAATTGTAAATATAATGGTATACTTCCATGACAAGTGAAGAAAACGAGTTAAATGTACATATTGTTAGGTTCTAGGGTGGCGTTTCCATGATACATGATTTCCAGCATTTCAATGAATGTTAATGTCAACCTTTGTCCGGATGTTGAAAATGTATGTGTCCTTGTGTAATCCTAGTCCTCTGTTTCCATAGTAACAGCAAGTTGGCTGTGTGCATGTAACATTATTGTTCAATTTTTGAGGCCCCCTCTGAAATTTTCAAGGGGTCAATGTTATTAGAAATTATTCAGAATTGTAAATATAATGGTATACTTCCATGACAAGTGAAGAAAACAAATTAAATGTACATATTGCTAGGTTCTAGGGTGGCGTTTCCTTGATACATGATTTCCGGCATTTCACTGAATGTTAATGTAAACCTTTGTCCAGATGTTGAAAATGTACATGTCCTTATGTAATCCTAGTCCGCTGTTTCCATAGTAACAGCAAGTTGGTGGCGTGCATGTAACATTTGCACCAGGATGTGTGGGGATAATGTAGATTGATTTAGAGGTCTTAAAAGAGTAAATAGACTACAGATTTTAACTTAGAAATGTAAAATTTTGAGATTTTGAGGCCCCCTCGGAATTCTGGTGTCCTGAAGGGCAAAATGCCATGTGTTTAAGGTAAACCGTGATGGAACAACATTTTGATTTAATCTTTTAGTGGTAAATATGCCTTTTAATGTGTGGGTGTCAAAAACTTCTTTTTTTCTAATTTACTGAATCTTTTTACCTTTGCCCCCCCCCTTTTTAAAAATACAACTCAATGCACACTGTACACTATGTTAAAATGATAAATTATAAGGCATTCAAAGAAAAAACACACAAAAAAATAAAAGATTTTGCTATAATAATGCATTTATTCTTATTTTTTATATAATTACATATATCACATTTCCATGTCAACCTTTATCCGGATGTACCACATAGAAAATAAGGCTTGCAAGCAAATGCCAAATAGGAAAATGGCTTAAAACAAGAATGGAATGAAAGATAAAGGTGAAGTGTCAATGTATAAAACAGAAATAATTGTTCTCTGACTTGTACTTTTTCCACAACTGCAAAGTTGATTGTACCTGAAATGTAAAAAAAAAACACACGTGAAAATCAGCAAAATCACCATTTTTAACCCCTTCATTTTATAAAATTATGGGATGGATGATAGGTAAATCGTCATCATTACTTGAAAGGGCATACATATATGTGGTTATCCACAATAATAACATTTTATGAGATAGTAAATAGTATGAGAATTGAGGCGGGCTGATCCTATATATATATATATATATATATATATATATATATATATATATATATATATATATATATATATATATATAATTGTCATACTCATTCTGCTTTTCTGACTTGAGACTTATCATAGGTTAAGGAAAGGCGGGCTGATCCTATTGGGGATGTAAGAATGTTTTAAATATTGGCCGAACCAGTCAGGCCCATCTGCGGTCCCTTTAAGGCAGATGCCATATATGATGAGTCTATACAGGTAGTATCATGGGGTCCCTACTGCAATCACAGTTTATCAATTTACCTACAGATCTGTATGGTGCTAGTAGCAAGAAGCGATGTGCCACTGAAAGTCCACAAAAAGAATCTCCCTCCAAGGGTGCCGCAAGGAAGAGTTACATTCAAACACCACAAAGAAAGTTCAGTCCAATTATAGTCAAGTAATTTTCCACATTTTCAAGTGGACCCTATAAGCAGAAACAAACTTCATATTCATCTATAGAGGTTTCCAAGTAACTGTATTTTCAAAAGCAGTTGACTACTCCATTTGCCCATATAATAATTATTAATGATTTGGAGTATATGTTATGGCTTTAATATTTACCTATAAATTTTCAACAACACCAAGAAAGTCTGACGAACCTTTGTCTGATTTTAATGTAGGAGAGGGCAATGAACCCCCCGAGGAGCCTGGTGTAAAGAAAGGTCTCTTTCGAACTCCACAAAGTAAGTCTCAGATTCAGTCAATCTGTAAATATTTAGAAGGTTGTTTCTTAGAAGGAATAAGTACATAAATACGAAAAAAAAACTGTTAAGTTCTATTGCATACAGAGAAAATACCTGTTACTTCACTTGAGCATTTGGTTGAAAAGCATTCAGTTATCAAAATAAATGTGAAGTCCATGTCTAAACTTAGATATCACCCCACACCCCACTCTTTCCAGCAACTTCTACAAAGTCTGTTGAACAGACATTGTCTCAACATGCAGCAGCAGGTAACGAACCTCCTAGGGCCGCAGAGGTTACCAAGGGCCTCTTCCAAACACCACAGATTAAGTACTCATCCATGATGTAGTGAGCATAGTGTGCTGATGTGCATGATTAACCCCCCCCCCCCCCCCCCACCAAAAAAAAATCAGGGGCACTGCACAAACGCATTTAGCAGTTCCTATTAAGAATAAAATCTAATAAAACACAGTGTTTTATATAGACATGACCTTCTGATTGGAGTCAAAATGTTTTACAAAATGCTAGTATATCTTTATTTCACTTCTCTAAAATGTGATGTAAAATTTCTCACATTTCTGAACAGACCCACCAGAAGGTAAAGAAAAAAAAGCGATATGTTGTGGACACCCCAAGGATACGGATCCAACAAAAGGAAGTGCAAAGAAGGGTCTCTCCCTGACACCAGAAAGTAAGTGTTTAAACAAAGATCAAGGTGCTTGGTAATAAACATTGGTGGCTAAAGTCACACTGTTGTATCGGTGCATTGGTGTTCAATCCATTGTGTCATGGAGGAGTCACTGCAGTACTGAAGATGTTGTCAATCAGTGATATTTTTTTTTCTCTTTAGAAATCATGAAAATATATTACAGAGATGAACCCAAAACTATCAAAACTCTATGTGGAGGTAGGCCGTCTCTCAGTTGACCTGATCATTGTTATCAAAGCAACATTTGTACATCTTTCCTACAGCGACCCCTAGGAAACATTCAAAACCTACTCATCAAATGTCACCTGGGTATTCCACTCCAAATATTGATGAACAGAATTCTGTAAGAAGTATAATTTCATTGTGTTTGGTTTATATGTGAAAAAAAAAACAATTCTTAAGTAGCCTAGAACATTTTCTTCCTTGGCCCCCATCTCTTGTTTGCCCTCTTGACAGTAAACCAATACTTCTTTTTGCTACTGTAACCGCCGGGCCACCCGTGGGTAGGCCTGTCCGGTTATCTGTCAATGCAACATGAGACAAGCAACACTAGTAACTTAGAGTTTCCGAAGCTTTATTACTGAGTTGAACATCGCTCACTTGGTTCGATAATAGAATGCACGTTTATCGATATTATAGTCTAATATCTTATAGCTCTATCTACAGGTTTTAATAGATATTGAAAATAGTATAGAGGTGCGAGAGGTCTTAGCGCTTAAGACACACTCTCCCTGACTAGGAACATGTTGTCCCTTATATGGTAGGTTAACTAACATGTGACATTATTAGCATATAGATTGTAATTAGAAACGGCGGGAACCTTACAGGTAATGCACGGCGAATACTAATCCTCTTACATCACAGGCTTAGCGCCTAATTGGTGGTTAAACATGAGTTACCGGTTGGTACTGATAAGTACCTTTATAGTTACATTACCTGTCGATAAGATATATCAATAGAAACACATATTAATTTGTGGAATGACAGGGCAGCGTGCAAGCTTGCCCATTACACTACTTTTCATATTTAGTTACAGTAAAACCAATGCAAAAACTACTGTTTGCTCACCAAATGTGGCCAAGATGGCTCTTGTGATTGAAGGCATCACTTCACTTAATAAAATTGTGAAGGACATGGACCGTGGTATGTAGCATCTTAGTGCCAGAACAATAATTTGTGACATTTCTACACTTCAGTCATACACTGACAAGCCAGCTGCAGAGTTACTTGCCAACTTCTCATGGGAAACAGTTGCTATAGAAATGATGGAAAGGTTTCCAGTGCTATTTAAGGTGAGTCATTTGGAGACCATCGATACTTGTTTGTTTTCCACTATTGGTTTCACCAGGTTATGTTATGTACACAATCATAACTTGCAAGACATCACTCATCAGATGCGCTTTATTCATGTTGATGTTCAGCCATAGGTTCCCCATTAACAGTTTTATGTTCCGCTCCACTTACAGCTCATACTCTGTGCAATGTTACCTGAAGATAAGCGATATCGAACTGATTAAATAGTTCAGGTATTACCCAGACTTGCTATGGTGTATTCCATCATAGCCCAGACAAGGACTATTACCCTTAGTCTTGCACAACGCACAATGTCTGTCCTGATGTTGGACAGTGGTGCTCCGGTGCAGGTAATTCGCTTTCATGTGGCGTTTCTGTTACTCGGTCATCATGAATGCAGACCAATCTCCTTTTGTTTGTGTATCTAGCTAAGATTACTTACTCATATGCTTAAGTGTGTGTGATTAACATGGCTGGTTACATGCAGCCAACAGGTAGCCTTTCAAGTTTATCAAGCTGAACTTAGATCATTTTATTGCTTTGGAAACGAGTATTGAAGATCTTTAAGAATGGGGATTATTGGAAAATGTGTGAGGTGTACATTATAGTAACCATGTTCATCTAAGTAAACCTGAAATGCTACCTCATATAAAAGCAGATTTGGCTAGATATTCTAAGCTGTCCTGCATCCTAAAGTTACTTGTGGCCTCTATGTCAACTATGTCAGAGATGGATGCTTACAATATTTTGCAAAGTCTACTCCCAATGAACATTTTCAGATAAATTGTGATTCGCATGCAGACTAAGAAAATCAATGAAGATGATTATGTATATTTCTCGACCCCTGTTTTGCTTTATGGTACTATTTCAGCATTTGTCACCAGGAGAGGCCGCCTACAATATTTACAAGTTTTAATTTTACATTTTAGCATTTCATCTATATTCCTAGTTAAATTGTGGATAACCAGCATGTTTGCTCCTTTTCCTTTACACTTAGTAATTCATATACATGGTATTCAAAAGCCAATGCTGTTCTTATATTTCATATTCGAAGCGTCTCTTAATTCAAATACACCAACTTCCCCCGGAGGATTGACATACACAGCCCATGAGCATCTACTTGCATCATATCCATACCTCTATGATAATATCATGGACTCTCCGCCATGACTGTACTGACATAGATTTCTGGGGATAGACGATGACCTCATATCACTTGTAACTTGGTAGCTGGCCAGCACAAGTGCGAGTGGTGCAGCCGTCATGGGCATCTCAGCTGTCCCAATAATGATCACAATTCCAACAATGATTCTACGTTTCACAACATTTCCTTTTATGTCATGGTTAAAAAGTAGGTAATCCAAGCAAGTTATTTAGTTTTCTTCTCCATAACCATGCATGTAGAGACTAACCATGTAGGTGTAGTGTAGAGTATATGTGTAGAATATTTTTCCAATGTCTATAAGAGTAATTTGCCTCTCAGAGTATCAAAATAAGACTTAACTTCTTAAATGTATGACTGTTGTGGAATTTATTTAACAGTGTAAACTACTGAGCCTACTGTTATTAAGACATGACCATTATTCAAAGCATATTTGATTTGCTACTGTTTATTGATTAACTTGATGTATGGGACAATTTACATTAACATGATTCATCCTATCTGAAGAACCCCCTTAGCATTTAGTACAATGAATCTATTTCAGCACTTCCAAAGAGCTGGTATTTGCCTGTGCTTTGACCGTAGTCACAAATTGCTTAAAAAGTTCAAAGGTGAAATACAGGCCAAGATTGTGGATGATGTTCTAGCCAAACAACACATACGTCTCGTGGGGGATAACATCAATTTCTATGTTGATGCGAGGGATAAGCGCAAAGGAAGGCATGGTAAAATAATGCACTACTTTGGGTCAGCAGTTCTCATCAAAGAACTAGCCTTTCCTGATATGGACACAGAGAGGCCACAGTTGAGAAATCACGAGATTACAAAGGAACTGCTGTTACCAAGTGTAGATGACTGCACTGCACTGATCGAGGACTATGCCTATATGGCAATGAAGGTTGCTATGAACAAAGTTCCATTCTTTAGTTACCTGAAGAAACAGCTACCACCATATTTGGCAGATAAGCACACACACCAGCTTAAGGCCAAGACAGTGATCATTCCCATAGCTGGCATTCCAGGTAATGAACAATACTATGGGGATGTGGTGGAAATTCTCAGGTAGAGATTTGCTTAAGGAAAAAGGGCACTATGTTGTGATGATACCTTATGTTGATTGCCTTTATGTTGAATCAAAAATTCTTGGCAGTCTTATTTTTGCCCCTCCAATGCCCCCTGGTGGCCAAATAGGGAATTAAAAATCTTCCGCGGAGGGGTGTTTTACCTTGCTGGGTCACATTTATTCTAAAGCTATGATATCAATAATGTATTGCATCCGAAGGGGCTCCTTCATTTTTATCTCTTCAAAGCTGTTAGTTAATTCAAACACTGATTGTATTGTCAGGTCGTATGTCAAACTCATTCGAGATGTGTTTGCAAAGGCTAGGCCACATGACAACATCATCCCACGTATTCATATTGGAGGTGATCAGCTGACTCGTGCTAGGTTTTCCGGAGCAAAGAGTAACTATGTTTATGTAAGGTTTACTGATAACCCTGAGTTCAGTGTGCCCCTAGGACACTAATAGCTAGGAGACCTCAGTCTCCTCACAGCATCATCATTCTCCATCATGTAAACCTTTCCAATTGTGTCTTAATCTACCATTCATAAAGGAATTTTATATATTGGTTCCCTCTTCCCCTCCTCCATGGGCGCGGCCATTTTGTGCCTCAGCCCTAATCCTCGCTATAAGAGGTTCACTGATTGGAGGAGCGGACGGGGGTGTGACCAGTTTAAACCAATCAGATTGAGGGATACAAGTGCCCGTAGGCGTACATTGAACACTACGGGAGCATAGATCCGCAACAGATGAATTATCTAGTCATTGTTTCTTGCACTTGGACGCCTTGTGGTTGCCATCCCCACACTTGCGGCACTCATGAGGGTATTTGCAATTTTTTGTTATCACATTCCTCCTCATAGTTCCACTTGAGACAGCCTTTTAACTCCCCATCAGTGGACACCGGTTTAGCCTTGCGGTGCCTCCCTTTTGAATCAGCAGATGCTCCCTTCGCCGGGGGCTTGTTGTTAGCGGTGGCCTTCTCCCTCTGCTCCCGGTAAAGCTCGGTAGATGTAAATCCATATTTTGACATGGATACCTCACCATCTCCACGGGAAAAAGCCTGCCAGCCTTTAGATAGACATTTCTTCCTTACACCGGCATCGTATTCCAAATGAGAGCCATCCACATAGGCATCCTTTTCTGCGGCTTTCTCGGCGATGTAGGCCAAGTGGGCCAAATAGCCCCGCAGGTCGTCAGACGTTGCCTCCTCGGCCTCCGAGCCCCAAGACATTGCAGCAACCATGAACTCAGGGTAAGTGGGCTCCTTTTTTACAAGGGGGTAAAAGTGATCAGTATAACTCCACTTACTCCACTCCTTTTCCAACTCATCAGCTGATAGACCTCTGGGGGGCCCTCTAGGTAGGCCTCCCGGCGCCCCACCTCCAGGTAGGCCGCCTTCCGGCGCCCCACCACCCGGTAGAGCTGCATGCTCCTTCATCAGTCTGAGTCTCTCTTTTAGGGCCTTTTTTCGCTGATCACATTGTAACTGCTGTAGCTGCTTGATCAGCTCCTTTTCCTCCTCATCTTGGATTACTGGAATGTCCTCCATGCTATCAGCCATACTAAATTCTGTAGGTTGGCGGCTCACCGGTGCAGGTGCTAATCCTCCAGGTGGGACAATGGCTACCTGGGCTACCTGTCCACTCACCCCACTCCTGCTAGTTCTCTGGTGTAATTCTCCTACAATAGGTCCTATGCAGTTTTTTCCCACTGGGCCTAGGTGATGCTTGCCACATTTAAAGCAAAACTTTTCACCTGGCATAACCGATCCTGTCTAATTAATTAAAAAAAATTGACACCAATACACCAGTACATACTGAGTGGGTGAGGAGGTGGAGGAACTGTGGTTGCTACAACAGTGTAACTAACCAGGTAGGAATTAGTTAGACAAGTGGAGTACAGGTGGAGACACCACAGTGGGTGCAGGAGGGAGAAATAATACCGGTACCTCACTAATACTCATATAATGCATTATATCACACATTGGTTTTACTTCTTCATGACATAATTCAACCTATTTCAGGCTCATGATTGGGGCAGATAACCACGACGAAGGGTTCCAGATTCTTTCCCCGGTCACACCAGAATTCTTCCACATGGGGATGAATTTTCTTCAGGTCCCCTTCAAGCTGCTATGGCACACTCACAGCTCGGCTGAGACCGGCACCTTGCGCCAGGCACAAAGTAGCCTTAGGCTGAAGAAGGTAAAGCCTTTGGTGAAGGATGCCTACTCTCCTGACAAGGAGTTCTTCACCTCATATGTTGACGTCCATATTTGCGACCTAATCTGCACCACCTTTGAGATGGAGAACATTGAGGATGACCCTCCAAATGCCCCAGCAGAACCAACTTACCAGTGGACGAAGGACAAGTTCAAGAAAATGATTCGCGAAAATGTTGGGACTTTTGTCTACAAGAAGGATGGTGAGTGTTTGTCACTCAATACCCCCTGTCACAGGGGGTATTGCACACAGTGTGAACTTGATAGTGTTGCTTCCCACTGGGCACATCAACATTGATTCAGCGTTGAAACAACGTTTGCAATGTTTGCATATCAACGGTTGATATAGGCTTGAAATATAGTTGAATTTGAAAGTTGACACAACATAATCAAAATCAACTGTGATTCAACATCTAACTATCAGCGCTGATTCAACGTTTGTATTTCTATGTTGATTCAACATTGACACAACATTGACACAACATTGATAAGATGTTGAAACAACGTTGATATTTGTTAGGGCATTCTTTGTTGACATGTCAATGTTGAATCAACATTGAATCAACATTGAAATCAATATTGTTGATTCAACATTGACAAATCAATGTTGAGTCAACATTAAATTGATATGTCAACTGTTGATTGGATGTTGAAATGGTGTTGGTTAAAAACGTTGAAATAGAATCATTGAAAAGGTGTTGAAGACAGGTTGATCAACATCATCAACACAATATCAGCGGGTTGTCAACGTTGATGCAACGTGCTGTGCCCACTGGGCCCACTGGGCACATCAACATTGATTCAGTGTTGAAACAACATTTGCAATGTTTGCATTCCACGGTTGATATAGGGTTGAAATATAGTTGAATTTGAAAGTTGACACAACATAATCAAAATCAACTGTGATTCAACATCTAACCATCAATGCTGATTCAATGTTTGTATTTCTATGTTGATTCAACGTTGACACAACATTGATATGATGTTGAAACAATGTTGATATTTATTAAGGCATTCTTTGCTGACATGTCAATGTTGAATCAACATTGAATCAACATTAAAATTAATATTGTTGATTCAACACTGACAAATCAATGTTGAGTCAACATTGAATTGAGAACAATATTTCAACATTGATATGTCAACTGTTGATTGGATGTTGAAATGGTGTTGGTTGACAACATTGAAATAGAATCATTGAAAAGGTGTTGAAGACAGGTTGATAAACATCATCAACACAATATCAGCTGGTTGTCAACGTTGATGCAATGTTCTGTGCCCACTGGGACATAAGCAGCCTGCACAACCGAGACCCCAAGGTATGTTGTCAATCATATCATTTTAGCTACATAAAACATTTCAAATATACAGTATCCCCATCCTGTGACATATCATCATGAAAATTAGCCAATTTGATGATCGTCTCTAATCTTGACACAACAATTTTCATTGATAAATTTACAATATAATTGTGATATCTTGTATTATAAAAAATATTGAAGCAAAGAAAGACAAAAGATATTCATATCCACATGTAGCTTGACATTTTCTCTTAAATTGGTACCAGCTTAACTAGGGTTGTAGTCAGAAGATTCAGTCTAGATACACAGATGCCTTCTACTTCTCTGTATGAGTTGGGAATAAGGCCTATGTTCAGAGCTGTATTTCTCAATGAATGCTGGCCACTTTATAATTTTGAAAATTCAGGAAAAATTGGCAAATAATGATATTTTGATGAAATAAAAGGTATTCTGAAGCTCTTAATGTACTCTCTGTGAATCCAGTATAATCCTGAGATCCATTTTCCCAACATGTGACTGATTAGGTAAGGATGCATCACATATAGTATATCAATCAAAATAAGGTAGTATCTTGGATTTATAAATCTGTTTAGACTGTTTCAGGCTCATGTATTTTCTGACCCTAGCTAACTATATCATTCTATACCCGGTTTTCACTTTTAAGTCCTTTATGTGAAGGTCATATTTCAGTTCCCCATCCAAAATCATCCCTAGATATTTAAATAAATTTGTAATTTCAAGAGGTTGATTTTCCAAAATTATCTGGGTGTTTGGGCCTGTTCTCTCAAGTGAATAGTTGGTGCCAAAATACATAATTTTAGTCTTTTTGATATTTATGGTCAGATGGTTTAATTTTGTCAAGTCTACTAGCTAATGTAGGTCTCTTGTAAGAGCTGGGCTGCAGTGTCAGGTGTTTTATGAGAGTCATAGATAACTGCATCATCAGCATATAAGCTAACTCTACAACCCAGGTAGCGCACAAAAATTGGTTGACGTTGGCCCAGTGCATCGGGCCAATGTTGGCTGCCCATTGGGGCGACGTAGGCCCGATGGCTGATCAATGGCGAACCAAATGCCAACATTGGGCCAATGTTGGCAGGACATCGGCAAAAGTGGCCGACCATTTGCCGATGCTGATGTGTGCCGACCAAAAGCACTATGTTGGCATTTGGTTGGCACCATCGGGCCTACGTAGGCAGGATGGGCAGCCGATGTAAAGCCGATGGTTCGGCCAGTGTAGGCCCAACGTTATGCCAATGTCTCTGTGCTACCTGGGAATCTAGGTTTTGGTCAATATCATTTATGTATGCTAAAAATAACAGTGGACCCAAAATAGAGCCCTATGGGACCCCACACTTTACTTCTGCTTGCATTGATGTTTGTGTCAGTAGACCATTATGGGTATTGTACTTATCATATTTATTTTTCACCTTTGACTCTACCATGTAACCCAGTGTCAGAGTCTACCCATGAGCCAAGCCACACCTATAAACCAAAGGCTGCACTCAGTGACCCCGCCTCCTCCCACTGGAGGATATGCCCATCAATCACAAGCAGCTCACTGCATGCCGGGAATTCCTGGCAGCTATGTGTTTAGACCCACTCCTCCTACTGGAGGACATGCCCATTAATCATGAGCAGCTCACTGCATGCCAGGAATTCCCAGCAGCTATATTTAGAACCATACTGAACTATGTGACCCCCAGTGCTATGTTTAGATCCACCTACACACCTGCATGAGCAGCTCCTACTATAAATACCTCTGAGTGGAGCAGCTCACTCATCTTTCTACCTTCACACTTCACCCCTCACATACTCACGTGAGACAAGAGCCCTCAGCTCAAGACTAGGCTTGGACACTGTTGGGCACCCTATACTGTATCACCATCTATACCTCGTGGACTTGAATAAAGTGGATATCAAACTGGATCCCTGATTCGTCTGTATTCATCCTCATTCATCATTTACGGACTAGTTGACAATAGTGGAAAACCCTCACGTATCATCCCACAGTTACCACCTCTCATGAGCCATGAGAACAGTGAGACCCTACCAAAGGAGCCAGCCCCATAACGTATCCTTACATCTCCAGATAGAGATCAGCAAGAAGCCACCAGCACACAGTACATCACCCCAATAGACTCCTCGCCAGATGCGCTCCAGCTGGACCCAGTGCTGCAGATCCACAGACGTATACATACACAAACACCTGTGAGTTCAAATAACTTGCCTTTTTCATCCACCATAGTGGACACCAACACAGGTGCACAAGCCAGCACACCAGCAGGAGCCCCACCACCAGGTTTAAACCTCACCCTACCTGGTTATTCACCCTTAGAATCACCACCCCTAAGATTAGGTGGTGTTCGGAGTACCACATACAGCACGCCTGAAAATCAATCATCCGATCACCTCCACCTAGATAGCCATCTAGAAGAAAGATCCAACAGCCTGCAGAACGCCCTGGAAGCTGCTAGACAGTCATCTTCACCCAGCAATGATTCTGGTCCACAGCGTACACCAGACGATCTCACTGTACCAGACATCCAGGCCCACCCATCAGTAGCAGACGGTTACTGGAGGAGCAGGTTAGACTCAGTAATCCACAGGTGGAGAGGAAACAGACTCAATACAGGAAGTGCACAACATATACCCACCGGCGCTACACCAAGCTACCAGTGTGGTGAGAGCCCCTCTGTTTTCCTAGATAGGAAAAAACGTATTCTAGAGGAACAGTGGCCAGACAGCTCCAACCTCACCAACTTACTAAGGCCTCACCAACACCACAGCCGGAAAGCAACCCATCTGGAGGTAACCTCAGGCCTTATTACACCCAATCCACTTCTGAGGAAGACGAGGCAACACCTCCAGTACCAAATTCATCCCTGAGCACGCCACCAAGGGCCAGATCTTTTGAAAGGCCAAACCCCACCCATAGGCCCAGGAGAAGGGCACAATCATCCTCCCCTCACAGGCCAAATACACCTGTATTTTACAGACTTCAAAGAAGCCTGAACTCTGCAGCTGGAAGAGGCAACATTGTGGCTACTACTCCCATCCTACACAGAGACAGTCACATTCCTGCCCGCTCACAAACAGAATCCACTTCAGAAGAAGACACAGAAGTAACATTCCCCCACCTGCACAGAGCACCTGCCTACCAAAACATGGCCACTGCAGCCCCACCCCCAGAGTATAACCAAAACGACATGACCAGGAATATAGTCAGAGAATGCACTCAAGCAGTCAATGACTCCCTCTCCAACCTCCTGACAGGACAAATGAACTTATTGTCTGCTGAAATAAAAAGGATTTGGGACGACTCCTCCTGCCACCTGTCAAGAATAAATGACAGATTAAATGACATGGACATCTGGAAGTCACACCCGGAAAATGACATTGGCCATATACAGAGAAGAGCAGCTCAGGACAATGCTGATGTCCTGAGAAGTTCAGAAATAACGTCAGCCAATCTTTCTGACAGAATCAATAGAAGTATTGACGGCATGAGAACTGAAATATTCAGAGCTATTGACAGGACCAAAACACCCTCAAACCCAGGTCAAAACAGTCTGTTCTCACTCACCAACACAAGGTTACCCCCCTCAGGTCAACCTTCACATGCCCTGGGCACCTCTACCAGAACGCCAACATCATTGCCAATAGGATACAGGCTCAGCCCCCCAAGCGTCTTCCAAAATACAGCCTGCACCATAGCAACAGGTGCCATGCCCACCCACCAAGGCGCGACATATGCAGGTTTTGGTAGTTCGGCCGCGACCCACCAGATGGCGCCCTCTACCACCCATCCATTACCGGTAGCCGCCACCTCATCCTCAGGCAGTGTGTACAACCATGTATACACACCCCACCAGGCACACACGCCCTACAACAACCCTATACCCATGTATAGTTTGTTTACAAACACATCACCGGCCCAGGCAGCTGCCCACCACCCTGCAGCTCAATCCACCCCAATGATACCAAACTTGGGACAGTCCAACTTCTCTGCTACCACTGGCCATAGAAGCTTTGACCCTGAGCGACTCACATCTGCTCAATTAAGCTGCTTCAACAAACCAGAACCCTTTGACAAGCCCTCACCCTACAGGTCTGCAGCCAGATTCCTGGCGATGTGGATACCACTCCACGATATCAGGCTACCCCTGAGGAGGATGCTCTGCTCCAGAAGCTCAAGCAGCCTCTGAACCCTGATGACTTCCCAACTCTGACTACCGTCCAGAAGCCAGGTCCCGAGTCCCAGACCCTACTGCCTTTGGGAAAACCGAAGCCTATGGGCCCCCCTGCTAGCCCGGCCACCACCACTGTGCGTGGAGGGTCTTGGCCGGTGGACCCGAAGAAGCCAGGCAGAGAATTGGTGATGAAGGACCCCAGCCAGCCGAGGCTGGCAGGGGGCGTGGCATCACCATAGACGAGAGAGGGACAGTGGTAGGATCGTCTCGAAGAGCCGACACTGAGAGCCCATCACCGAATGCTACTGCCACTTTGAGCTCGGCTTATGAGAGTGGTTCTGATTATAACCTGATGAGTCAGACAACCCCTCCAGCCAGGAATATGAGGACCACCAATGTACTGCACTTGCTGAAGTCCAACCTCGAACTCGAGGATCCCGATGACTATATTAGGCAATGAACGTAGGAATCCTGTGAAATCCAGGCTGATGTTTTTAAAGCATGGCAAGATCGACACATCAGCCAGGCAACTGGATATCTGTGTGGCATGACTGAAGGTGTCTTCGAATGCCTGCATGAGATCCAGAGACGGGAAATATACCGAATATCTCAGGACATGCAAGGGCAAGCTAGAGATCAGCTTCCCTCCAACGCGAGAACGCAGCGAAAGCAATGAAGCTGAAATATGAAAACGAACAATACTTATTAATACTTTAATTGTATGTACGGATTTGAACTTGTTCTTTTGAACTTGTTTCGATCCTTTTCCTAATTATATTCGAACTGTGTTTTCATATGATTAATTCACCTTATAATTTAGGTGGTCGACTCATATTAATAAGACGTCACACAAATAACATATCAGGTTCTACTTCGAACTCTTGTATGATACTTTGAGCCCTGTAACTAACTGTAGAATAATGAATTTGTTCTACCATAATGTATATTTTTTCTATACACCCCCTACCTTATTCTGGTGGGGGTAGTGTAGGGGCTAGTAGATCGTGATATAGTGTCAGCGTCTTCCTCAAGAGGGCGGTTTAACTCTTTTTCTACCAATCACGCATTTTTGCAAGTTTACTGTGCTTTACCAGACGTGCATTTTTGCGAGTTACTCGCCGATTTTGCCCGATTTTTGACCCTAAGTTTCCTTCTTAAAAATTGGTGAAATCTCACGATTTTTTGTGGCTGTGCTCTGTGGTATATTCTCTCTGGGCAGTCCAAACCATTAGGTTGTATGGATAATTCCCTCTTAGTGGTGGGCAGATGAACATGGATGAGTTTTACTTCTTGGATGCCATGATTTGAGCATTATTAAGGGGGGAAATGGGGGGACAAATGAAAAATATTATCATTTTTGGGGTAAAAAGTGATTTAGGGTAATTTTTCATGAGGAAAAAGTTGGTGATGAAATTGAGATCATATTCTAATGCATTATGGGTGAAAATCCAGTTACCATGGCAACAAAACAACTGGATATTACATTTGTTTATTTTGGTTGCCATGGCAACAGGAAAGAACGAATTTCCTAAATATCATTTTGGTGAGGAATCTGATAATTCTTAAAAGTAATCTAACACATGCAATTTATTTCATCTTGAAAGATACATTTTTAACTGAGATATTTCAATTTGAATATTGATATTATTACATAATTGCTTCATTTACAACCAATTCTAACCATGCAATATCTCTTCAATAAGGGCCTCAATAGGTTAATAGGGGTGTCCCAATTTTTTATAATCATGGACAGCAGAGTCTGCAATAGGTTTGCTAATAATTGGAATATCCAGAAGATTCTTTCAGTTTCTGAAAGCACACATCATAATCTATTACGAATTCTTCCACTTAAATAAGGTCTAAAATTATCTGGTTTTGATAGACCTATCTTTATGTAGAATGTGGTAGAAGAAGAGTTAAGCGGTGCGCCCATCACTGGTAGTCACTAGAGGTCATTACGATCACTGGTCACTGCAGGGTGGTGGCAGCACTGTTCATCCTGCTCCAGCTCCTACCTGGGGCCGGGGAAGGCATTAGTCTGGCTCTGTCCACGATCGGAGTCAGACCACTTTTATCTGAACTAGTTCTTCTACTAAGCGCTTAACCTCAAGGTAGATGTAAACCTTCACAGAAATAAATATGTGCCTGTTGCACTAACCCGATATACCTTGTCTGGTTTTACTTCGAACCATACAAGTTAATGATTCAAACCATTACACATCTATGAATAGGGAACATATTGATGTCCAGTAATGTGGTTTTGCTACTATATTTATATCATAATGAACTCAGTGAATCTAGAATTTATCTAATTATGGGTTAATGTATGCCTATGATCTGAGCTATATAGGAAACTAGGATCTACAGAGAACTGGTCACAAATCATAGAAAATGAGCATATGGGGCCTTACATGTCATTCACCCAGACATGTGCCCAGAAAAAGAATTCTTATAAGTATGCTTCTTTTACAATAGCAAGGACACATCTGACATAAATGATGATGTGATTTTCTTAATCTACAGGGCAAAATAGTCTGGACCTGAGATTTTCATGGAGGTATGAAGATTGTTTCTGTAGGAAATTAAGCCCTCAACATGGCTTGTAACTCAAATGTCATTCTCCCAGACACAATTTCGTCCCAGACAATTTTGGTCATTTTGGGCACAGTTTACCCCCCTGGAGCCCAAAATATGCATATGGGACCATCAAAACCCATATGTAACATGAGGGTCTCATCCAGCCTGACACTTTGAGCCAAAGAAATAGAGGGGGAAACTAAAATTCCAAGAGTAGGGGCTGGAATACCTCCAAATTTGTCATATGCAAACCTTCTATGATTTTTCGACCTCCAAAAGATAGTATGTACTCATGACAAAATGATAGGAATTCAGGGCATTTAGGTAAAATACTTTTCACTGGGTGATAATAAGTGTATATGAATGAGGGAGGTTTGGGACAGAAATCTCACTCTATCTGGCACATGCTCACACATGGCCACGCATCCTCACGCAAGCATACTCAAATAGACACTCAGAGTGTGGGGTGAGGCTGTGTGCTCCTCCCTGATTGGTCCGTTCTGTATTGTGAGGCTATTGTGAGAAAATACACCAATCAGAGAGAAGCATATATGCTTCTCTCTGATTGGTGTATTTTCAAAAGTCAAATAGCATCAATTTGAGCCAGTGTGTGCCTAACACATGGGGTCAGTGTTAGTCAGCTTATGCAACCTTGCAATAGATGCAATTCAGTTACTTGAGTCAGCTTGTGCATCCTTGCACTAGACACAACTTTCTAACTTGGGTCAGCATTTGCTACCTTGCTCTAGGCTCAAATGTTGCACTGTGTACACCTTTCTAACTCAAAGAGTGACCTAGTGACTCAAGGACTCTCAAGCTGAAACTAATTTGCTGGGGCCCAACCTGACTCCCAGCCTCCCCCCCCCCACACCTTGTGAGCTCAAGAAAAATGGGGCTTGGACCACGGATAGGAGTTGCAACTCCTATCCGTGGTCCTTGCCACATTTTTCTTGTTTATATTGAAATTTACCCTTGATGCAAGGAATTTCTTTATCAAAACTGACCATATTTGGCAGAAATTTTGATGAAAGATCTGAAAACTGGCACTTATTTGGACGTGCAGATTCGAAATATGAGAAAGTGGCCCTTGGTGAGAGGGATTTTGACCAAGATTTGAGTCTACCGGACCTTAAAGATGCCATACCCGTTAAACTTAAAGCAGGCCCAATGCATCCCTTCAGCAGCACGCAAATATATTCAATCATAGATTCTTTTTTTATGTCGTGAGCTAAATCCAATATAGCCTCCCTTAAGAAGTAATGTTGTCGCCAGAGATCTGCATGTAAAAGGTGCCAACGCACTCTTCTCTGACAAGACTGCTAACTAAAATTATAATATGTACAGATTTTCCTGGTTCCGATGTAAAGGCTTGCAAAAGACCGAACCTTAGTCCCCTTAAGAAAGTCATCTGCGCATGCGGAGAGAGAGGGGGGGTGCTAATTAGCTTGTTAGTTGATTAGAAGTTTGAAGCTGAAGTTTTTTTTTATTGTAGAAAATGTTTACAATTAACCCAGTGGGCACACAATGTTGCATCAACATTGACAACCAGTTGATGTTATGTTGATGGTGTTGATCAACCTGTTTTCAACACTTTTTCAATATTTGTATTTCAACGTTGTCAACCATCACCATTTCAACATCCAGTCAACAGTTGACATATCAATGTTGAAATATTGTTGTCAACTCAACGTTGATTCAACATTGATTTGTCAATGTTGAATCAACAATATTGATTTCAATGTTGATACAATGTTGATTCAACGTTGATATGTCAACAAAAAAACTGTCAATGTTGTTTCAACATTGTTGAAACAATGTTGAGTCAACATAGAAACACAAACATTGAATCAGCGCTGATGGTTAGATGTTGAATCACAGTTGATTTTGAGTATGTTGTTTCAACTTTCAATTTCAACTCTATTTCAACCCTAAATCAATGTTGATATGCAAACATTGCAAACATTGTTTCAACGCTGAATCAACATTGATGTGCCCAGTGGGAATCTTTTTATGCCGATAGAAGGACCATACGGTATAGATATAGAGATGATTGAGCCGTTGGGATGGTTTCATAGACTGTGTGAAGTTTCCATGAGCATCTGGGAAATATATACGTTAGTCATACAACTCAAATAATTCCATAACGATATGCCAATATATGCATGTAAACTCTGGGTGGCAATTCTATTGAAATAACTTTTTCTGTTTGGCTCTATCCGCATGGATTTGGCTGTAGAGTTGGAGGACGACAAAAAGAACACGCGTAACATATATAAAATCTATTTTATTTATTCAAAGAGAAGGGGGAGGGCTTTATTTCTCATCTAGTTTTCAGTGGCTGCTCCTCCATGATACTGATACAAAGTGTCTGCTTTTGAGTCCTCTTTCTCTGATCACATCCCAGTTGCTTTAAATGCTTAATGAGGTCCTTCTCTATATACTGTACTACATGTATATCCTGTACTCCCCCTGTAGCCACCTGTGTAGGTGTAGGGACTCCAGATGTATGGACTCCAGGTGCAAGGAATCCAGGTGTAGTACATGTACTAATGGCTACCTGCCTCACTCCACCCCTGCTAGTCCTATGTCCTATCCCCAGTGGGCACAAAACGTTGCATCAACATTGACAGCCGTTTGATATTGTGTTGATGGTGTTGATCAACGTGTCTTCAACACTTTTTCAATGATTCTATTTTAATTTCAATGTTGATTAAATGTTGATTCAACATTGACATGTCAACAAAGAATCCCTTAACAACTATCAACATTGTTTCAATGTTGACACAATGTTGACACAATGTTGAATCAACAATGTTGACACAATGTTGAATCAATGCTGATGGTTAGATGCTGAATCACAGTTGATTTTGATTATGTTGTTTCAACTTTCAAATTCAACTTTATTTCAACCCTGAATCAACTGTTGATATGCAAACATTGAAAACATTGTTTCAACACTGAATCAACGTTGATGTGCCCAGTGGGTACTTCTCCAAATATAGCTCCATTACAGTTCTTTCCTATAGGACTCAGTATGGAGGCCTAGTGGAGCCTCCATCTTTAATTTCGCTGGTTGAGCTAAACCCCACTGATAAGACATACAATGATGGGTACCTTGTCCGTGGTTAACACCCACTTCCAGGGACATGCTGGTCTCATCTTATCAGTTCTGATCAGTGTGTGTCGCCAGGAACCAGCTCCAGACCAGCTAGTGGCCAATAGGCAACTGATGATGTGTTCCACATTTGAAACAATATTTGTCTGCAGTCATAGTCATTGCGGGGTGTAGGTGGGAGGCTGGAGGAGTACAATCACAACATTGTTGCTAGGGGTATGACACAAGACATACAGAGGGCAGCACCAACATAGGCGCTAGAGGAATGAATCGGTATTAATGGATACCAGATTATTTTGTTTTACTCATTTGTTCATCATAGGATTCCTGATGAAATTTGGCACTTATAAATACGAAGCCAGCTATGTAGTATGCAATACTAAAGTTGTTTTCTTCGGTCTTAAAGAAGAAAATGAACTGATCAATAATAGTGAAAAAGGCCTGATGTGCTGGTTTGTGTTTTGGCATTGAGAAATTGGTTTTCTTTTGATATACCTTATGTGACATGTACTGGGAGAAAGGGTCTTAAAGCCCTCTGCACTGAGGCCCCTTTTCGCATATCATGTCACTTATATTGATCAGAGAAAGAAGACAAATGTAACAAAAAGGTATTATTTAAACATAATAATGACCAGTGAACAACCTTTATTGATAATTATTTTCATCAGACACATTTCAATTGACTAGACAAAGAAAGCAAATAACCAGATAACTATGTTCGAATGAAAGATGCCAGAAGCCACCCCCTGCTGTGATACACATATCTAGCCGAGTAGAATACCTGAGTTAGGGGATATTGTTAATTAGGATTATCGCCTGGGAACATTGTATGGCGTACACTAGCTATACACAATCACAGGAGCGTGTCGAGACTGGCCAATATTGAACAAAGTACAGTCTGGGATAGAGTCTATGAACCTTCTATTGTGTTATGGTTTGGGATTTAAGGGTTCATGTTATACATACCTCTATGAGCATGCTACCACATAATTACCTGTTGACGTACCTCTCACACCGTGGTGGTCTGTTTAAGTACTTGGTCTTTAAACGAGCGCCGGTCTAGAATAAGCACCGGGGCTAGGGTGATTTAAGAATTGAAATTTACACTATAATCTTTGTTTTGAGTGAGGACACGTCTTGTAAAAGTGCCGGGGATAAAGAGATACTGAAATCTATAAGTGCCACGCGCTTAAACAAGTCAATACCCGGTCAATACGGTATTGTCACAGGTACATGTACGTGGAATCAACAAAACTGCTAATTAGTTGGGATTAGTTGACCCGATGGCATTAAAAGACGATCCAAGGTTTAGGGGTCATGGCGATTTGATCCGATCCCCCTCGCCAGTCCCCCTGAGGCCCTTGTGGTGAACCTGGGAACTGGGAGATCGAGGCTGGTCTAGCTATAGCCTATACTCCAGCGCTAACTAAACAGCACTTTTATAAATAATAGTGCATGGGCCGAGCATTGGCTAGAGGCTGGTCGAGACAGCCATGTCTGGCGATCGATCAACTGGAACCAGAAAATAAACTATTTTAGGACCACTTTTTCCACATTTTGATGCGAGGCTTTTTATCAGTGTTTTTATCAGGACTAATGGTTATTTCAAAACAGTCTATCAACATTATATCACAACCTGGCATGTTTGATCTTCAGTAAGGCAAGGTAATTAAACCCCGATTAAACCCCATAGAGCGCAGTTACCTATAAATAGAACTCTGCAAATCCAGTCTTATGAAGGGCACTTTGGGATTGTTTGTAGAAGCCGTGACAATGGTTAAGCTGCATATAAGGGTATGTGTTTCTTATAGCAGACAGTTCTTTGTCGACTGACCAATCACCTGTTAGCTTCATAAGAATACATGTAGTATACCCGATTATTAAACTGTGCCCCCACCCCAACCCTACCCGTCTACCCTCTACCAATTCAGCCCATGCACCTTTCTGATCTTCTGCCCAGTTGGCCACCACACACTTTCAAGACCAGACATCATGGTTGCTGGAGCTGGCTTAGACCCAGAAGTGTGGGGTGAAGGAGAAAGTCAGTGCTTATTAGGATCGGGGAGACAACGGATATTAGAGCAATCAGAGATCAGCAACTCGTACAGAAAGCTAGCATTGTCTTATAGTTATAGTGTACGTTATCAGGGACCTGAGAGTGAACAACCCAGTCCCAGGCACAAGGGTAAGTTCAAGACGTCGTCAGTGAGTTATTTTAAAAGTCAGTCTTGTATATATTGGAACAAACTGTGAAGATAATGATCCTACTATATGTTTAATTGAATGATCACCATGATAGCAAATTGTAGATCGCCGTGGGTAGATCGAACCGCGGCGTCCAGATCACAGCCCCCCTCCCCACCCTTCCCTACAGTCTCTCTGGTGTATTTGATCAAATTCACTCGATAACAAGGGTCTAATTTCAATCAAAATCTTTCTATTAATTACCTACTATCGGACAACCCGCCTCTCACAAGGGGAAGTTCATAATAAATCTGAATGCGAGAGTTTCGGCTAAGTCTTAGCCTAAGATGAGTTTTCGAGATGTTCCCCATTTTAATGATTTATGTCGAAGTCTGGTGTTGTTCCAAGCTCCTGTTGGTTGTTTTATTAACAGCACCTCCTTCAGTCAGTGCTGGGTCAACACCGAAGTTCAAGTGCAGTATAGGGCTAGATCAGGGTAGATCAACTGCAAGGGTGTCACCATATATCAGGCACATGAGATGATGAGACAGCACTACTGCAATAGTAAAATTTATAGCTAAAGAGAGACTAGCAACTATGCACACGGTCCCCTTATGAGATATCATATGAATACATTATGTGTACATATCCCATCTAAATCCCACATCTGGTGACTTATTAACACACCCATTATGGTGCGGTCATCACAAGGCTTCTAGTTTTAAAACATGTACTAATAGCTCTCAGTGCACGCTCAGAAATACCTGTATAGTCATGCCACCTGTACAGTCTGGCGCCTACAGTCTTTTGTAGCAGGTAGGCCGACTCTCATATCGTCACCTTAGTGCAAGAAGGTTGTATCTGCATTTTTCAAGTTTTGCAGGAGAGGCAAAAGAAGTGTTCCACTTACTAAAGAACGAGGTGGAAACAGCGACATTGCACTGAAGCCTGTAGGCACACAAATCTTACACCAAGCTCCAGTACTTTCTTAGTAGCTAGATAAGGCTTAATACATGTTAAAACAGAAGAAAGTAATTTTTGCCAAAATTTCAGTTACAACCTTCTTGCACTAAGGCGACGATATGATATTGTGAAGCATCCAGCTAGTGTCCTCATTCACAATTTATTCAGTGCATGATGGGCATCGTAATGAAATTATTCCTCACATTTTAATATTCAGTTGGATTCTTGGAAGCTGCAGTGACGTCATAGCAACGAGCGCAGCCCTTATCAGTCTTATCTCCATACTGATAAGAATACTCATGAAGGGTTATTTTATTTTATATAGGAAAATATACTAGAAAAAGGTGCTAACCCCCTTATCAGAAAAAATCTAAACATCTCACAGCAATTAGGCCGAAATACCTGCCTGCTTACAGGCAGGATCCAAAGGTGTCTGTTGGTAGTCTATCTACTCTTCCAGATTGGCAGAGTGCCAAGTTCTCACAGAAGTACAAGTTTTTACTGTCAGGTCCAATGCTTCCACCAACACTTCCCTCAATGTATATCCAAAGATTCACAATACACAAAGCACTTGAAATACTTGTGATAATTAATAATCCAGGTGATTTTCAAATCTCCCTCCCTTACTCCAAAACATTGTCGGCCATCTTGAAGCCAGGTGTAGCCACCTAGTGCCAAAGAGACTACACTATTCTTGGTTTGTTAGCCCTATGTTTCAAAAGGAGGCTAACACCAGGTAGTACCCCCAGCATGTTGACAATGGAGGCCATTGAGGTAGTGATATCTAAGCTCAAGATAAACACTGATAGTGAGTACTTAGTACAGACTAGCCATGTGTTGGTGCCACTATAGACTTGTATACATCTTGGATCCTGCCTGTAAGCAGGCAGGTATTTCGGCCTAACAGCAATATGCATTACAAAATCTGAAAGATATTAAAAACCTGTAGGCCCTATTGCATACTTAATGCACTATTTTCTAATCCCAATATTAGAAAAGAAAACAGCAAAAATGTTACAGTGCTTATATGAGTTGACCCTTTGCCAGGTCCCTAGCCCCCATGCAGGGCTCTGCTTCCGAGAATAGGGGAGGAGGGGGTATGGAACATTAGGTAGGCGTTCACCTAGTTCTGTTATGAACCAAGATAATAGCATTTCTGGGTTCTTGTCTCAGTAACTGGCTGAGAATTGAGGAGTCTGTAAACTGTGGCTGGTCCCCTTTCAGTATCTCTCTTTATACTGTTGGCATCTCCACATTTAAATCTAGTGCTTGGTATTATCAGATAAAATGACTGGTACTACCTTGAATTTACTGGCTGGTCAGAATCCAAGTTGAATGTATTACTTTCCCAACTGTATTGAATCAACCACTATTTTTGTTTTGCCTGGAAGTACCTCACTGAGCATATGCACGGGGGAGTCCCTTTGCTGGTTACTAGCGTTCACCATGATTATGTATTGCTGTCTGCAGTGAAAGTTCGTATCCCAGCTAAAATTCTCTCATTTTTCACTCATGCCACATTCATACGGGAAATACCTCCCTAAAATTATCCCCTGAGTTTTAAAACAATGTGCAGTGTTTATGAGCATGAAATATGTAAATATTTTTACTGTAGGTCGACACTAAACTGACCGGATAACATTGGTACTGGACAGTGTTTTGGTACTGCAGGGATGAGTAGTCACACCTGTATGCCACCTGTAAGTGTGGACCCCTACTAGGGCCAAGTGTGGCACAGTGAGGGTATCTGGGGGCTAAGAGACACACTGAATGGCCCGATGTCATGGGCATAGCCATTATGATAGTGGTATAGTAGCCAGCTTGTGGAGCCCTCTTGTTATAGCTATGACTTGCACTGAACAGGTCAGTCCTTAGATTTACATTTCCCACCATGGCTAACAACTGTTGTACTTTTAGGTGCCTTCTATTTACACACACAGGCTCCTCATATGTCAAAATGGTGTGTATCATTTATTGGGAAAACAGGTCCGATTGACTTCAGCATGGTCCATTAATGAATTTCTATATGACGGTTTTAGGTGAAATTTTAGGTGAAATTTCAGCTAAAACGACCCTAAAGAAAGTTATCAAGGAGTCCTATGGTGGTCAGTGATGCCCATTTCTATATTAGGTGGCATACATTATTTTGATGTAAAGGCATCCTTAATGTGTAAACAGAAGGCATTTTCATATGGAAGAGTTCTTTGTTGTGGCGGGACACGTTTAGGGAGGTTATATTTTATAACTGAAGAGAGCTCCACCAGCTGACCAATACCATAATAACCACTGGTTTGTCCATAGAGTGTGTGCAAGTATTGCACTGCTTATTAACCAAGTGCCCTCATTGAACCATCAACTACCCAAATAGAGGTTGTTATGTTATCCAGTGGTTTTAGTGTCGACCTACAGTAAAAAGATCATGCAGTTAGATGCATATTTCATGTTGAAATACATTGCATAATGCTTTAAAACTTGGGGAGGATTCATAGGAAGGCATGACCCATTCAAGTATGCCACGACTCAAAAATGGCAGAATTTTAGTTGGCTGCTTGCATCTGGCGATATTTCATCTTAACCTGTTTTGAAAGTCTTTCTATTACCGGGGTATGGATGATTTACAAGGTTCCGACATACTCAAGTAATAACTACTGCTGGAGAACCTGCTGCTCCCCATTTTACAACTATTACCAAAAAAAAAAAAGAGCACCAGACTTTTCTGCTTTATTTTATATGTCATCCCAATTGCATATAATAGGTTTGTTTATCCTAAATATGTTTGTAGCCCGTTACTATAGATAGTTCCGTTGAATGTTCTAACTAAGCATGCTGATGCCTTTTTATATTTATTATAAAGAGAGCACATTTTGAAATAATCTCGTGATTTGAGCACTAATGCAGCACATTGCTCAGCATGTTGCTCAGCTATTTTACTACTTCCATTTAGATTTAATTTTAGTATAGGCCTAGTTCTACACCCAAATATGACAGAGTCTTATAAATAAATGAATTTATTATCAAAATAAATCATTATGAAAATATGATGCCCCCCCCCCCTATTTTGATTTGGGTAAACTGCTTTTTGTCATCAACATCGATCTTTTGTTTTTGATAAAAGGAGAACGATGTTGATTTTTCAGGTACATCCTGGCCAGCCTCAGCCCTCATCCTAACCAATGTTATCGTAGGGGTGGGACTGCTTAACTACCCCCGAGCGTTTGTGGACAGTGGTGGTCTGCACTGGGCTCTGCCTGCCCAATTGGTAAGTCACACACTAGCACAACTAACAGGCCAAAAATGTTTGAAGTACCCCGCGAGTGTAGAACGATGTTGATTTTTCAGGTACATCCTGGCCAGCCTCAGCCCTCATCCTAACCAATGTTATCGTAGGGGTGGGACTGCTTAACTACCCCCGAGCGTTTGTGGACAGTGGTGGTCTGCACTGGGCTCTGCCTGCCCAATTGGTAAGTCACACACTAGCACAACTAACAGGCCAAAAATGTTTGAAGTACCCCGCGAGTTATGCACCCTACAGGATCCCAAAGGTCTGGGCTTCCCTAGTCCACTTAAAAGGGTCTATATCTCCTCTTTCCTATCCCCTTGGATGTGTGTGGTGCAAATATACACAGGCACCAACACATTCCCCTGTGAAAATGATATAATGTAGTTCTCGCCATGAATATGACTTTAGCTGTCGAAATGGCGTAAAACATCTATTACTCACTCACTCCCAAAGGTCCTTGTAATGAACTGAGCTAAACCACTATTACTCACTCACTGAGCTAAACATCTATTACTCACTCACTCCTAAAGGTCCTTGTAATGAACTGAGCTAGCTAGATTTCCTTATAAGGATGTAATAAGGATGTGTTTCTCTGTTCTCTCAAGGCTATATCTATCTATATATTTCATTTCCTTACCGTATTTATTAGACCCAAGGTTCGACCTCGGGTCTACTTCTAGTGTACATGTTTTCGCCGAAGGTTTTTGCGGAAAGGGGTAATGTGCACCATAAATCGACCATTGCCAACTGATGTGAAGTTGTCCCCTTAAATTGCCTATATTTTTGTTATATGGATATTGATATTGGTGGCTATAGTTGCATATTATATACAGGTATATATGCACTTCATAATATATATTTGGTTTTACTCTATGTAAATGTTTCCCCACAGTCACTGCTTTAATGTTGGTCAATTTATAGGAGGTCTACCCCACCATAGCTTTTGGTACCTGCATGGCCCAATGCCTCTCTGATAGCCTGTATATAGCAGACACTGTACACGGTTTGGGGCTGGTATATAGCCGTGAGTAGCACGGGCCACTGCCTCTTTGATTGCATATTAAGCTAATAGATGATGCATATCGAGGCCCTAGGGGAGTATATCCAGCATATACTCCCCGTGAGCCTCCATTTTGTATTAATTTCTTACCTGAGATCCAAAGAATATAGCCAGGAGAAGACATTTTGTAAGTGCAAGCGATACTGCCCGTGGCCGCTCTGCGCGAAGCCATTGTTTTTGTTCCTTGCCGGGAGAGGTACCGCTGTGTTTACACACACTTTTCGTATGGAATCCAACCATGACAAATCGGGAAATTAACAGGTTCATATCCTTAGATAGTCTAGATGATCCCTCCATACGTATTATGTCCAATATATTCAAAATAAATAAGAATCCATTGATTTTCCAAAACGGTCCGAAATTTTCGGCGTCTTCCTCGTACGACCAGAACTTGACCTATATCCACATCCGGGCCACTGACACACTTTCGCCGAGCAAGGAGGTGGGTGGGAATGGCTGGACCGCAACTCGCTTACGATGGGAAAATCAATGGATTCTTATTTATATCGAAGAAAATGGAGAAAATTAGCATGCATTCCTCGTCTATGGATCAAATACTTCTTGGGACTTTGATATTATAACATGTCATGGTTGAATTCCATACGAAAAGTGAGTGTAAACATAGAACAAGGACCTCAGGTTAGAACTTATTTATTTTCGCATTGGGATTTCATCACTGTTCAGTGTGGCGCTATGGCTAACGTCTTCGCCAACCAGCAACTTGACCCCGAAAATTTCAAAAATGCACATGTGTGGTATATGCAGAATAATGCACGGCTAAACTGCATATAAACCCACCAGAAGTCCCGAAATCGTGGTATAAATATATACTGCCGACATTTAACCCTTTATGGGTGATATGATGCAGTGATGCACAGTTAACCCTTTATGAATGGCATGATGCATTGATGCACTTTAACCCTTTAAGAATCGCATGGTGCATTGATGCACTTTAACCCTTTATGAATGGCATGATGCATTGATGCACTTTAAACCTTTATGGATGGCATGATGCATTGATGCACATTTAACCCTTTATGGGTGGCATGATGCTTTGATACACATTAACCCATTATGAATGGTATGATGCATTAATGCACTTTAGCCTTTTATGAATGGCATGATGCATTGATGTGCTTTAACCCTTTATGGGTGGCATGATGTATTGATATGCAGTTAACTTTTTATGGGTGGCATGATGCATTGATGCACTTTAAGCCTTTATGGATGACTTGATGCATTGATGCACTTTAACCCTTTATGGTTGGCATGATGCATTGGTACACAGTTAACCCTTTCTGAGAGGCATGATCCATTGATGGACTGTTAACCCTTTATGGATGGCATAATTCATTGATGTGCAGATAACCCTTTATGGATAGCATGATGCAGTGATGCACAGTTAACCCTTTATGGATGGCACGGTGCATTGATTTGTATTTAACCCTTTATTGATAGAATGATGCATTGATGCACAGTTAACCCTTTATTGATAGAATGATGCATTGATGCACAGTTAACCCTTTATAGATGGCTTGATGCATTGATGTGCAGTTAACCCTTTATGGATAGCATGATGCAGTGATGCACAGTTAACTCTTTATTGATGGACAAGGCATTGATGTGCAGTTAACCCTTTTATGGATGACATTATGCATTGGTGCATAGTTAACCCTTTATGGATGGCATAATGCATTGTCAGCAAATATGTCAGTAATAATGCACTATTTGTCAGCAATTAGTCAATGTATATTAGTAATTACTCACTTTTTGTCAGTAATTACTCACTTTTTGTCAGTAATTAATCAAAATATGTCAGTAATAATGCACTATTTGTCAGCAATTAGTCAATTTATGTTAGTAATTACTCACTTTTTGTCAGTAATTAGTCACATTTTGTCAGTTATTAGTCAAAATATGTCGGTAATAATGCACTATTTGTCAGCAATTAGTCAATACATGTTAATAATTGCTCATTATTTGTCAGCAGTTCATCAACATATTGGGCTTCCCTAGCCCACTTAAAAGGGTCTACTTCTCATCTTTCCTATCCCCTCAGGATGTGTGTGGTGCACATATGCACGGGCACTGACACATTCCTCTGTGAAATTGTGTAATGTCGTTCTCGCCATGAATATGACCTTAGCTGTCGAAATGGCGTTAAACATCTATTACTCACTCACTCACTCACTCATCAACATATGTCAGTAATCACTCACTATTTGTAAATATCTGATTGAATATTGAGAATTGAATTGAAAATAGCATTGAAAATTGCATTAAAAACTTGGGTCCTTTAGGTCTTAGACCTAACCTGCTCCATCTTTTTCAAATATGGTGCCACAAAAGAGAAAGATAGACCCTATAAAATACTTGAATTATGAAAGATTCATAGAAATGTTTCGATGACAACTGTATCCAAGGAGAGAAATTTCAACCATGGATCTATAACCGAAGATGATCAGTGTATGCTAAAAATACCTCCGGGCCAATTTTCATGTTTTCATACCAAAATACACAATCGTTATGCAAGAATAGACGGATGTATGGGACTAATTATAGCATCGTGCCAAATAAACTGTACTAACAATGCTTATTGGCTATCTATTTCAGATCTGTATGGCATTCATCATAATGGGTTTAGTGATGCTCGGACAATGTACGAATAAATGTGGGAAAGACACCTTAGAGGTAAGACAACTAGGTTACCAATACATGTTCCACTTTACATTGTACCTGAGATTAGTACATCCGAAAATGAATTTCTTTATTTTAAAATCCTACTTGGTACAAACAGTTTAATGAATGACTCGCACAGTCTCCCCTATTCGAGGAAAGGGTAATAACATAATGGTAGCTATGGGCAGTAAGTGATCAGAAAATGTGCACCATAGTACATGTATCATCAAACTGTCTATTATTTCTAATTAGTTTAATCAGTACTTTGAGAATCTGACTAAAAAACAAACCATAAGGAAAATCAGAGAGTGTGGAGAAAGTACAACAGTGTGTCAACACCCTAGAACATTTCAAGGACAATTGCGAATAGGCCTATCTAAAGATATCGTTTGTTTGACATTCATGTCGAATCCCTATGTACCAAATTCTTCTTCCGTCTTTTTTCATTGATGGACACAGGATGTAATGGAGTATTATACTGGAAGGACTGGTCTAACCTTCATCAACTTCTTCATACTAGTTCACAACTTCGGTTCCTGTATCACCTTCCTCGTAATTATAGCAGATCAGGCCGACTCTGGTAAGCCCATTATAAATGGTCCAAGTAGATACTGATAACAGGATATTCACATATCTTTCTTCCTTATTTCATATCATGATAAGGTTTGATTTTGAATAATTGGATGAAAGGTGTAACCTTTTAGGCAAACTCAATGGATCATTATGTCTCTTCATATACATTAATTTGAAATCCCTGTTTTCTTTTCTTATGTGGCTTCCCTAGCCCATCTTATAAAAGTATAGTCTTTTATGTCCACTCTTTTATGTGTAATTCTTATTGAAATTAATTTTGTGCAATTTGTTTTCTAGTCATACTCACACTGTGCTGTCTTTATTATTTATCATCAATCATTCCTTGTCACTGAACCAAAGATACTTGTTCTTTCAAATACGTTGATGTGTTTTCGATATGAAATTTCTCGTGAGACAAGATTTTTCTCCGCCTATTAAAGTTGTGTCATCGTGAACAGCTGTCAAAATGAAGTTATAGGTCTATTGTCCTCTAGCCCTGTAATATCTTTTATGTTTTGAGTCAAATGTGTCTATTTTAACTCTCTGCAGTGATGCAAATGGCTGCTGGAGAGGACTTTTGTCACTTCTGGTACATGGATCGTACCTTCACTCTACCTGTCATATCGGTGCTCTTCATACTGCCACTTTGCTTTATAAAGAACATAGCTGATTTCAAATTTGCATCGTAAGTTCATTTTAATCGGATTAATTGATTTAACCAAATGTTACTTAACATAACTACAGATTACAGTGGGTTTAAAAAAGTAATTATTATCACCAAAGAGAAGGGATGTCATTCGGAATTTGATAGTAAATATAGATACATGGAATTGACTACTTTATCGCGTTATCAAGTTGCCATGATATCTATTTTCAGGTATGTAGGAATATTAACGACAGCCTATCTTGTGTTTATCGTCGTCTGGTATTACTTTGGCCCTAGCATCGATGGAGTAAGGTAATTCTTGATTTTATTACTTTAATCTAGCTTGTTGATTCGAGCATTAAAATCTTAGAATCACATTGATTCTATGTATTTCTGTGTGATTCTGTGAGAATGCAGTTATGAATTTCTATGTGTATCTCTCATTGCTCAGTCAAATCCCTTTTAAAGTATAACCGACCTGGACTATTGACCTGTGCTGGGTAAGTGACCTTATTCCCCCTACAATAGGGTCCCTTTTCGCAGATCGTGTCACTATATTAGGAGCCAGGATTTGAGAAAGGAGGGGGAGCGGCCCTAAAGGAGGGGGCACACCCCCTATTTTTGAGCAAATTTTGTGGTCCAAAATATTTAATTAAATTCTTTAAGAACTGGGAAAAAGGGGGGTGCGCACACCCCCGCGTAAATCCGCCACTGTAAGACGTTTCAACCACTACGTCTTTCTTTTATCATTTGGACCCTGTACTAATTTAATGTATAACCTATAATCCTCCCGATACCATTATGACTCCTTACTTGATTTTGTATGCCTGGTCTTTTGAATATTTTATCTAATTAATGTTAAGAGTACATGTTTCTTCAAATCTGACTAAAACATTGCCTTGCAGTCCTGAACCGGTTCGATCCTCAAACTGGGGAGACGTCTTCAAGGTAGTCCCTACATTATGCTTCAGCTTTGAGGTAAATATGGTTATTTCCACAAGATATAAAACCTGTTTATCTGATTGGGGTTAGCGGGGACATAATGTATCAGTAAAATCCTAGGAGTCGTAATCGTGTTGGTAGTAAATTAAAAAAATCTTCTAAGGAATTCAGTAATACGTACCTGACTCAATTTTCACATATCATCATTAAGACACAACCCTAGCCGCCTCTACATAAATGCCATATCAAACACATAGGAATCTGTTTACAGGCACATATTGAGGCTGTTCCATTGTTCTACACTACACGGAAGCCACATATGCAGAACTTCACCAAAGCGATTGTGATGGCCGTCTCACTCTCCGCCTTCATCTATACCATTGTTGGTGTGTTCGGGGTGTTGACTTTTGGTCAGCATCTATCTGGGGACATGCTCACTAATTACCCTGCCTCGGATCCCCTTGTCATCATCGGGGCTGTCATGCTGGCCATCAAAGCTGTGACCACTTACCCCATCATCCTATTCTGTACCAGGTAGGTGTTAAACTTTTCATTGGTGGAACTAACAATGGTGACAGGGGAGAGAGAGAATTACTGATGATTATGACTCATAGCCATAGGTGCATTTCAATTTCTTATATAATATAGTCATATCAAGGTCTTATAATTACACAGAGAGAAGAAATGGAGTCGCAACGACTCCAAAATGGGAGTCCAGCTCCTATCACTGAGGTGACCCCCTTTGGGACTCTCAAGTGACTCCGAAAGATTAAGGAGTCCTGCAGCTTTGACTCCCTTCATAGGGAGAGTCAAATGGCCCTGATGCCATATAAATAGAGTGTCAATCAGATGGGACTCTATCATTGAATAGAGTCATATCTAGCAGACTCCATACAGAGAATAGTTATGGAGTCACTGTAACTCTGAAATGGTTGTCTTGAAATAGGGAGTCAAAATGTTTAGTCCCTAGGAATACAGTTAAACTTAATTATTGGGGTTTATACCATAGTAGGAATTTGTCTTGTCCATCTTTTGTTTGTACTTTACCTTAGTCATCCAGGTTGAATTTATTTTGACCATGGAGACACTGTGAACACTTTGAGTTGAGATTTTATCCACAAAAATGGTGTATTCGCAGTACTCCAGCCTTTGTTTACTTATCCCAAAAACTTGAGCATATCCCCTTCTATTTAATGTGTGAACAATTGCTAAATGAGTGATAACCTGAAGCCAACTCCTCTAAATGACTAGCTATGCTCATCATCAAACCAAATGAATCACCATATGACGAGCACAATTGCACAAACAGCATTGTGGGGCCCTCTAGTAGAAGCACTGAGAAGCACTGGCTGTCTAAAGCTCCATTTCAAAGCTGAGTTAGAGAGTCAGTGTGACTCTCTTTCAATTGGTTTGACTCCATTCCCTCCCTCTGTATTGTGTTAAGTAGGTCAAACATTGCAGGGAGTCAATTAGGAGTCAGCTCAGTTAGACTCCACTTTGAGCTCTGTCCCCTGTGACTACCCCTCCTGGAGTCCACCAGCCTGTGACACTCATTCTATGGGAGTCAATTCAGTAGGACACCATACTTCAAACATGGTGTTCAGCAGTTAGGAGTCTATCAGCCATGACTCCTTTAAAAGGGGAGTTAATATAGAGTCCTGCTCAGCTGACCCCCATTTTGACTCCATTCCAAATGATGTGACTCCATTTCTTCTCTCTGTGTATGATGATGAAATTCCAAATTTTGTAAGAAAGGTCATTTCCTCAGAAAACGTCACATTTTTGCTTTTCCGACTGAAATTTTCAGAGAGCAACCTGTTGCTATTGCTTTGTGATACCTGCGGTTCCCTCACACATAAGGGCATGTCGATTGCTGTTTTCAGGTCGGTGGTAGACTCCTTGATGGTCAGAGTGTCTGGTGACCGCTGGTCTGACAACTGCAGGCGTTACACTGCCACTGTTGTGCTATTCTCTGGTACCCTACTGTTAGCGCTGGTAGTGCCTTCTATTGGAGGTATGATTAGTCTACTCGGCTTTTCTGGTGCCATCTTTGTCTTCATTATACCAGGTAAGAACAGGTCTCAGAATGACCATACCGTGTAGAACGCAATATGACGATAATCCTATCACCTAGTTTGTTCTTATTATACATTAATCAAATTCATTTTAGTGTGTGGCTAGGGAATGTTATTCAAACCGTCTGTTAACCCCACCCTGATGCAAACAACGCATGCACACGCTGATCCAGCATAACCTGCCAGGGGTTCAAAAGTAATGAATGAAATTGAGACCATCTTTTTGTAGGGGGGGGGGGGGCATATCCTGGTCCCCTAAGTCTAAAGGGACGCAAATAGGGACAGGGTATACAGAACTTTTCTACTTCTGCAGACAATTTTTTTTTTTGGTATCGTTCGCACTGTGGATAGTTGTTCTTTCCTTTAGCATAACCCCGGACAAAACCCCGTTTCGTTAACTGCTTAATAGTGGTGTGTGCATTCTGCTTTTCCAGGTGTATGTTTCGTGGTGGAGTACTCTGTGTGGACGTCTGCTAAGGTAGTAAAGAGAGGCCTGGTCGGCGGCTTGTTCCTGGTCATGGGCGCTTTGGTGGGAGGAATCTCAACTGTGCAAAGTGTGCAACGAGTCTTGAATGGTGACTTCTCATCCCGAGAGGTATCCTGTAGCTAACACCGGTGTCGAAACTGATTGTAGGGTCTGCAGGACAGATCTAGGTAAATCAAAAAGGTACAACCCCATGGATCTGTAACACATTGTGGGTGTGATTGCACTCAGTACTTGACTAACAGAATATTGAGAATAATGACATTGGCCACTGTGGGCCTAAGTAGCCTGTGTATTGTGTGTGTCAGACAAGCATACACATGGCTTCGAACGGTTTGCATGCATTATTTCAAGATCTAAAGAAAAAAAACTACAATGATTCATTGAATACTACCAATGGGTTCTTATCACAGGAGTTGGCCCATCCCGCATGGCAAATTATACCTGATGTTTATTTCATATTTTTACTCCGAAGCGGTTTGTGCAAATGGGCTGAGCTAATTACCAGATTAATGTATTTTTCGTAATAATATATTTGGGAAATGTTCTGACCGGAGGGAATGTGATTAAATCTTAGATAACAATTTTGTTATTAGTAACCAAGTATCAATATTGCATTGTAAATTGTATGCATGCTGGGTATGTATCGCTAAAGGCCTGCAATCGACAAAATGATCGAATCGTAAGGTTTCTATCCCTATACAATATTGCTTACATATCTGATGTCACCATATGTCAACGAATGGAAATGGAGGTTATAGCATTGCAAACAAATGTGCTATTGCTGGAGAAGTCTACCCCTATACCTCGCATATAAGACGCACCACTCATATTTGAAACACACTGAGTTCAGAGAGCATCCTTTTAGGTGCATCTGGGGCTTGATTTAGGACATTTTTAACAGTCGTAATATAATGTAATTTCCACCTACAAGGTGCACCCAAACTTTAACTGCTTTTATAAGGCACATTATGGTTCCATCCTTGTCTATAGGTTGCGCCTTATAATCGAGGTATTATGGTAGATGTAAAATTGGTTTTGTGGAGGAGTTTGAAGGCTGTTTGCATGCACATGTTCATCTTAGAAATCTGCATAATATTTGTGCCTATTTATTCAATTCAATTTGTGTGGCATTCTCATTGTGATGTATTGCAAACATACTTATAATTGTATACATTGATGATGTCGCGTTGGAGTCCTGAAGCAAGGAAAGGCTATAATGACGTGTCCAATCTTTTCATTATGCTACTGACAAATAGGTCTATCACTGTCGCTTAAGGGACCTTTTATATCGCACATCATGGTAAAAATGTAAGAGAGATTATAAATGTAAGTACCTCCTGATCTTCACAAAATATACACTAATATTATATACAATTCATGATATGCTCAAAGTGGATTGAGTATCGATTTATAATTCCGTACTTAACATTGTATGTGTAAAAGAAGAGGAATGGTATATTAGACACAGCAGTGATATGCCATTTCATAATGAAATTCTAAACCCCATCATATCCTTATTACCAACAGTTGACATGTCAATTGCAATGCATTTCTTGATTGGACGAATTAAGAAAAAGAAATCTGACCCACATAAATCTGGGTTCACTTTTGATCAACATCGAATGTTCATTAATTAATTATCAACGGCAAACGGGTCTAGATAAAATGCCACCATAACGAATGTTAAAGCTGCTACAAGATCTCAAATATATGGATCTTCCCCTTTCTAAATGGCTATCATCACAGTGCTTGTGCTCAATTTCGTAAACTAACCATGCTAAGTTTAAGCATATATATGTGTGAAAATAAAATGCGTCAAGCATTTCATCCAGTCTTGATTGCACCAGTACAGTGGAGCCATCTGAAGTCATAAAGCAAAGTTGTATTCCTTACTGGTGGTGACTTTTTTTTTGGATGTGTGGCAGGGGAGCAGGCCACTCAGTACTGCCAAGTGGGGGCTGTGACCATTACTAATTAACCAAGTGGTTTCCCTCCCAACCAAAGGGTCAAAATGATATCCTATATTGTGCATATAATGGACGAGCTTTTTCCAGAATAACTTGTACCCTATTACATAGGGAGGGGTATACATTTGTATGAAATACATATCAGAAAATGCAGGAAAACAAAAGCAGATTATATAGCAGCTTTGAAGTCCTAGAGTATGTTTGCTGTTCAAGTACTCAAGAAGGAGAGGCCAAAATGTTCTATAACTCAAAACAAATAACATTCCAAGTGAGATATCACTCAGCCTCACAGGAAGCTTTCGTCTGTCCACCATTTAAACTGATACTGAACCAGTGGGCACAGTAGTCACTTTAACAAGGAATCAAAATTGGCAACTGGTTGATCAATTAGTTGTCAACATTGGTTCAACGTACTGCGCCCACTGAGGAGGTTGTATTTATAAGCTTGTTACTGGATAGTGGCATTTAGTCATCTGATGGAGAAATCCGTCCACTTCCAGCCTTCTTCTTCCTGTAAATATAAAAAGTGAAAACACATGCTATTTTCACGGAGTCATTATTTCAAATTAGGTTCATGCCACCTTTATGGAGGCTCTTCAAATCGAAATACTTAATATATTTTTTTTTTTAATTTGAACTCAACAATAATCGAAGTAATGCTTCTTTTTTTTTATTATACTGAATAAACTACAATATACAACAAAGGTGTCTGTTACTTACTTTGAACAGTATAGGACAAGAAGGACGACCACAATTATTATAAGCAATGCTGATGCTACGACAATAACGGCTATGGTCCAATCTGGTATGGTCGCTGGTGGTAGACTTGGTAGTGGGGTGGTGGTAGTGACGGCCTGATCCTCATTAAAGGCTTGGACAACACTGATATTAAGTGCACCTATCAACTCCTTGACTCGAGCGTCATACAGCTCCTGTAGAGCAAAGAATGACACATATAAACCTGAGAGAAATGGGAATGAGACCGAATCAAATACATCACAAAACCAAGCTATAGGCAGCTGGATCTAGTAAATTGCAGGAAAAGGGATTTCATACAGACCGGTGTACAAAAAGGGAACATGATAGAGACGGATGTAAGTAGTACATAGCGGGAAAAGCTTAAGGCAAGTGTATGTAGGATACAGGTAGAGTGACAACAGAATATGGTGTTAGTAGTACATAGAAAGAACAGTCAGGTGTAAGTAATGGACTACTTTATTGTTTTACTGTTACTTAAACTTCAGCTCTAAGGAGGTTTTCTGACTTATACTCCATCCACTGAAGTTTAAGTAACAGTAAAACCATAAAGTAGTACATAGCGGGAAAAGCTTAAGGCAAGTGTTTGTAGGATACAGGTAGAGTGACAACAGAATTAGGTGTAAGTAGTACATAGAAAGAACAGTCAGGTGTAAGTAATGGAAAACCACCAGCTCTAAGGAGATTTTCTGACTTATACTCCATCCACTGAAGTTTAAGTAACAGTAAAACCATAAACATAAGCATATATTTTGACATAAACTGTAGAGGCCTAGAAGAGAATTTGAATCTTCTACACTGGCTGTGATACAAAGCTATGATAAATATATGGTGTTCCAGTCTACAATCACCAGTAGTCTCAATAGTGTAATGGTTAGCATGTCTGACTTTGAATCATAGAATGTGGGTTCAAGACGGCATGGGGAAAGTGTTTTTAACTTACACATACAAGGTAAAAGGAGTCTTTGTAAAAGGCCCCCCTGAAGCCCCCCTTTATCATTTTGGCAATCAGAGGATGTTCATTATAATACATTATTTTTTTGAATTTGTTGCAAAAATGACAGTGGTCAACTGAGAATAAAACAAAATCACACCAGGGGTTTGAACCTGTGTAGTCTAGATTTCTAGTCCCGGGCCTTAACCACTACACTAGATTGACCAGTCAAACTTTCAAAGTGAAATCACCCTGTTTATCCATAATTGATTACTCTGTCATAGAAGTAGCATATTGCCCTTCAGAGCACAGGTATTCAAGTGTAAGGAGTTGATATATAGAACCGATTGAGGCAGGTGTGGGTAGTATAGATAGTTCTTACAGATAGTCAGGTGTAAGTAGTACACACACAGAGCAGATAGAGGCAGGTGTAAGTAGTATAAAGAACAGATTGAGGCAACTGTAAGTAGTATACAGAGAGAACGGAGACAGGCAGGTGTAAGTAGTACATAGCAAGAACAGATTGAGGCAGGTGTAAATAGTACATATGTATAGAACAGATTGAGGCAGGCAGGTGTAAGGAGTACATGGCAAGAACAGATTTAGGCAGGCGTAAGGAGTACATACAGAGTGCAGATTGAGGCAGGTGTAAGTAGTACATAGAGAGTATGGGTCGAGGCAGGTGTAAGTAGTACATAGAGAGTATGGGCTGAGGCAGGTTAAGTAGTAGATAGAGGCAGGTGTGTGCATATATAGATGGCCGCATATCAATTGTAGTATCACATAATCAGGCGTGCATTATCCTAGCATTATGAATGATAGCAAAACTCAGCATTAGGGTTATGATATTAAAACAAAATATTCTCACATCATTTAAGTAGGCCAAGAAGTTGCTCCCAATCGCCTCCTGGATGTATTCCAAAGGTAAGAAATATGTCTCATTGGTGAGCAGCTGGCGCAACCCTCCTATGTAAGCTGAGCGTCGGGAGATGTGATGCCTTAAACCAGGTTCAGATACGGACCGTCGTGAGATGTGATGATGATTAGATGAGCAAAACCGGTCTAGTGTTGCACACATAGTAACCCTGTTTGAGGATAATAAATGAGGTAAGAGTTACAAATAACTAAATTCTCCATCCCAAAGTTGTCATTACAAGTCATGTTGTACTCATAAGATAAAAAGAAAAGCAACATATCCCCTTACATTTACAATTTGTGTGTGCCTTAATCATATGACGTGACCTACTCAGATGGGGAAATTATGATTTGTACATACAACACTAACTCGTACCATAGTATTGAGTTAATCCATGGGGCCTGCAATAACCCCGCTCTCCAATTGATAATAGTTTTTGTCAGCATTAGTGTCTCCAAGTGGCTTGCTGAGATTAGGATAATTGCACGTGAACTCTTAGGTCAAGTCAGTGGGAACAACCATTTTATAACTACGACGCAAAGAAAATGAGTATGCCTGCCTGGGGACCCATTTTCAGTTCCCCAAACCCCATTTTCTTAAATTGGTAATTAAGGGAAATCTGTCAATATTGAGACGATACTTGGACAAATACATGTAAAGATCATCTTTGAGGGAAGCAAAATAATTCTGGCTCACCACGAGTTCACAAGTTTACATTCATCGAGTAGGAAAAGTAAAGATCAAAACTGTATACCCATTCCTGAAGCTGCTTGAAGTAATCATTGGGTTTTCTGAAAACCCCATGTGATACATAGTCCTAGTTTATTATACTCACTATGTCAATTGGTTTGTTACAGATAAGACTATGTCGTAACATTATACATACATGTATTAGGAATTATCCCCTCTCACCTGCACTTAGATGGATTTCCATGTAATGCGCGAGGATAATTTCCAGTCATTTTAAGGTCACCTGGTTCGAACAGATACTGGGCATCAAAGGGGGAGCTGTGGAGAAAAGAAGAGAAAACCAGTGTAAGTAAGTTCATATGCACAAGGAAAGGTACACACACATGAATCTTCTTGCAGTTTCAAGTAATTTCAATAACCAAGTATTGGACAATATGATTAATGCCATTAGGTAAATACACCCATTTTCTCAAACTCTATTCTACCTGTGACACTTTCGATCATTGTTCTATTGTTTTTTTATCACCGCATGAAGATAATTATTAGAAACAAAAAGAGCACTCAATAAAAAGTATCTCAGTTAACATATGTGACCCATCCTAACAAAGTGGTACTGAAGTCGCACATTTAGAAGCCTAGATATGGCCCTTTCAAGTGGTATAGTGTCAAAAATATCAGATTTTTCAAAATTGATATTTTAGCATTTTTCTTACATATGGGTAGATATCTTTCAGAATCCTTGCTTACTAGATTGAATTTAGGTCCCAAATGCCCAAAAGACATAGATCTAATTTTAATGGTTATATAGAATTACATAGGAATCATATAGGATTCATAGATTATTAAATGTTTAATATGTCAATTATCTCAGTTAAATCATTTTTTAATCGATCCGACTAAATTTTCCTACAAAAGATCTAGAGAGGACCACCTGCTTCAAATATGCAAGTGTTATATACCAAATGAAAGCTCTTGATGAGCTGCAAATGAATATGCCAATAACTAAACATTTTGCACATGCGACTTCCGAACCATTTTGTAAGGATGGGTCACATATACGCCTGAGTGACTCTGGTGGATCACAAGCTATAACTTAGTACAAACCTTGGATCCATGCGACAATATGTCTTGTAGGTTTCATTATAAGGTTGAATGCTGCTCAAATTATTTAGGGCATAACACAAAGCAGCTTTGAGTTCCTCTTCGATTTCCTCAAACTACAGGGGACATAAAAGGCAGAGATGTTTCTTTTTATCAGGAAAAGGCAAAGGATATTACTTAGCAATTCAATTGGGTAATGCAAAATGACTTTCTTTACTCTTGAGTGCAGTATATTAGTATTATTGTAATACAACACCAGAAAGACCTACCCGTTCAGGAGGGAGATTCATATCGATGAAAAAGCATTTGTAGATATTCTTTGCTGTAACAATAAAGGATAAGTACTTTAGCCACTGGGGTATGGTTGTTAAACATTATCAGAACTCTGAAATACTTGTTTATGTAGTATGAAAATTGAGAAGATCAATAGCTTGCATCTAGATAAAAGTGATAGTTGGGAATGCGTCTCTTGTTTTAGCATTGTGGGGTCCCATGTCCAGCAGTGCATCCCTAAGCATTGTATCTACCTACAACCTACAGGTAATCACTACAGCAACCAGGGGCAGGAGGTACATTAATCATATAATGTCTGGATGCCAGCAAGGACTCACGCTAATGGTCAAGAGGGGGCCAGCTTGGGAATTATACCGATGTTGAAAAAAAGCAGAAGAGCTTTGAGATACATCTTTACCACCACTATATATCGATATATGATATAATATCATATAATATGATTGCTTTCTGATATTTATTGGGTTAGTGATGCAAGACAGCATACCTTTGCAGCTTTGTATGGAGATGTCGTTATTACACAGGTCTTTATTTTTACTGGCACCAGGACAGGTCTTGTTGGGCCCTACAGGGCGAGGGTTATTACACACACGGTGTCTGCTGTGTGTCCCAGCACAGGTATATGTACACTTGGTCCTTTCACTCCAGTCACCCCAGTTTCCATTCGTCTCTGATTAGAGTAAGCAAAAGAATAATTGTAGGTTTCCAAAGCAAATTGTATTATAACTGAAACATAAGTTCATAATAGCTTTCAGAACCGAAGGTATCGGTGGCTAAATATGCATTATGTCTGTTTCGTCTGTAGTATCGGGATGTCTGGTTTGCAATGCATTGGTGACAAATGCAACTGACCTATACAACCAAGGCCGTCCTCATCACGTACTGCATTGAGTGCATCTTTACAGACACAGGTGAAATCCGGGTCTTGATTTTGGCAGAAACTGTTCTCCAAGTTACATGGGTTGGCCTTACACTCATCGATATCTGTGAATAAACGAGAAGTCAGTAAATATTCTTTTTCTGAAATTAGGACAGTAGCCAAATTCAATGTCTTCCCTTTTGCTATAAATGTGTACAATAATTATACTTTATCAAAAATAGGGGACAAAGACTGGATAGGATCCATTATGATAAACGTGATTGTATGTATAATCACATCCCCAGATATCCAGCCCAGTGTCTAAGGCTATTTGTCAATTATTATGCTCGCCACTTGGCTTCATTGACATGGCTTAATTAAGTTGTTAACCATGTGATTCCATAAGATAATATAGAAAGACAGTTATACCTTCACAGGTGACCGACGTAAGAGATCCCTGTTTGGAATATGGACACACACAGCCTCTCTTCGTACACTCAAAGTCTCCACATCTCCTCTTCTCTTCTGCAGTGCATTCGGTTTTTGCTGTAAGGATAAAGTATTATTTTATATCTATGTATCTACACAGTCATGTTATATCCTGTGCAGGAAATGAAATGCGGTTGCTAAAAGAAACACGGAGAAAAGCCGTGAAAGAATTTCAAGGTACTCTGACAGAAGGATATCTTTATTCTCATTTTATTCACTCATCACATATAACGTGTTAAAGTGATTAGTATTTGAGGGCCTCCGTCTAAACCATCCAACAACAAAGGTTCACTTTAATCTCATTTAACAATCCCTAGTAATATAAACAAACTGAGCTTTAGTCTTCAGTGAAAGCCTCTACCTCTGCAAGTGATTCCATCATTCATGGCCACTTCGTCCTGCTGACATCGGCACCTATAAGACCCCTCTTTGTCAACGCACCTCTCCCTTGGTTCACATAGGTTTAGGATAGGACTCCTACACTCATTGATATCTGCAAAATGAAGAATTTAGTATGATTCAAGATGTGAAGTGGTTGGACGGTGTGTATTGCTCCGCTACCACAGAAGATCTCCTTTTTCTCTACACATTGGGGCATTTTACTGAAATGGAATCGACTTTTTTTTTAAAAAAATCAACCATAATTCAAGAGGTGCGTTGATTGGCCTCCAACCTGAGCTATTTTCTCCCTAGAAATATGAAAAAAATAGACGATAATATTTCCAAATGATTGTTTTTTCATGAGCAGGAAGTTAGATAGTATCACACGATGTGAAGCCGAGTGTGATACGATTTGGACATATTTGTATGGGTCTCTTTATTTATTAATGCAATTTACAGAGTAAACCTCTCAGAAAGCGTCTTTTGATAAGGGGTTTGGGGCTATTTTGATTATATCAATTGGGAAATGGAGAGGTGAAGAATGAGAATGGGGTGTGTTTCTTCACGCCCCTGTGGAGAATTGCCTACGCTTTTAATGATCTATCGTTTCCAACATAGAACAAAAGGAGAGGTGTGACCAGTACAGTAATGTAATCAAACCTGACTAGTGGAGTAGTATTGAATGATTGGCTTCCCAAGTGAGTTATTTGCTCAATTTTTAATTCCAAAATAGTACTGCATCTTGTATATTGTTATAATAGCTAACTTACTCTGGCAGGTTAGATTCTTTGCTTCTGAATCCCATTGCAGCTTGTATCCTTGTGCACACTTGCAGTAAAAGGAACCAACATCATTCACACAAACTTCTGTCTTCCGATTACATCTCTCCACTTCGTCTAAGCATTCATTCCAGTCTGAAATAACATGGGTCATAAACTCAAGCTGACAATGGTAATAATTATTGATAAAACAGCATGGTTATGCAATATTATTAAACACCATATAAAGGAATTATATTAAGTATAACATTTGTACCATTGCCTCTGTATCCAGACCTGCAGATACAGAATGAGGGATACACCAGCCTCTTTACCTGTGCAGTAGGCACCATTGCCCCTGTATCCAAACTTATGCCTCCAGAATGAGGGATGCACCCCCGGACCAGAATGCAGTAGAAAAGCAGCACTAAATCAGTTGGGAAACAGTGTGGTGTGGCAGTAGTTATTCAGTGTGAAAGCAGCATCAGAAACAGTATTGTATCAGCATCTACTGGCATTCTACTGCTCAGTACCAGAGAACTTGCAGCATAGGTACAGTAGTAGTACAGTAGTATCAGCAGCATGCAAGCAGTATTGAATCAGTTGTCCCAATTATGTAAATTAGATGGCAGCAGTTGAACAGTATCTACTTATTCAATGCTGCATGACCATATATGGGACTGGGGCAGTGCTCAATCAGCATTACTGCATGACTGCTGCTACAGCAGTAGTTAAGCAGTAGATCATACTGAAAACTACTGCTGGGGGCAGGTAGAAGCATAAAAGAAGCAGCCGCTGTTCTAGTACTGGCCCTACCAATGCCTCTGTAGGTGGTCCTTGCTGGATTTGAACTTGGGATCTTTGGATTACTCTACCCATGCATTAGCCCACTCAGCCATCTCCCCATCTGCTATGTGCAGCTGTCATTACTTCCTAGTACTGCATGCAACTCATGTAGGAGAGGGCTAGGGCAGTATTGGTTCAGTAGTACTGGGTATCTCTTACCATAGCAAAAGTGTAAGAGTAAACATATCTATAGAGTGCTGCTATAGTATAATGCCTTTCAGTTTACTGATGTTAAGGTGATGAGACAAGCACTTTGTAATTATCAATGATACATGTTTATTATGTAAAAAAAGTGTCATGATGGGGACCAAAAGAATACTTGATGATTCAGTATATTTGTGCCCTATATAAAGTCGGTGAGTAATTCCTCACTTTCATACACCCCAACATCCATGTGTATCCATTACTGGCACTGGATAAGATATTCATATGCAAAGGGGTGAAATATGCTTGTCTCCACAAACAGTGGATAGTTTCATTTTTACATTACTGAATCTTTTGATTGCTGTTCACAACCATACTGACATTCACACTATGGACTGTCTTAGAAGCATCAGGTAAATAATCCATGAATGGACAGAGTCATACCAGTAGACGGTCAGTAGACTACTGCATCTATGCTGCTGCACAGAGTGTATACTTTCTGGTATCTATTAACATTCAGTTGAGACTCAGTAGACTACTGATTCTAGCCTGAAATGCAGTGCATATTCAGTTGATAGTCAGTACACTACTGAGTCTAGACTGAAAATTCAGTGTAGAGTCAGCTGTTTTGGAAGTATTTCAGCAGTACCTACTGCAATATGCAGTTGTTGAACAGCATATTCTCAGTAGCCACTGATAGGAGAAGTAGATACTGCCTTTTGGTCCGGGCCAGCCACCTTACCTGTTCAGTTAGTGTATCCAGACTTACACCTTCAGAATGAGGGATACGCGAATCTCCTTACATGTGTAGTAGGTACCATTACTATAATCTTCTCACCATGTATGTGCTTGATTTATGACATGTGTTCACTAAAGGAAATTTTCAGTTTAAATGCATTTTTGCCAGTCATTTCTATTTTGATCATACAGTAACAGCCTCGCATATCATTTCTAAGCAGAAATGATGAGAAATTAGGACAATATTTCAATTTTAGAGCTAAATAGTTGATAGGAGAAACCTACAAGGGGGTTGTAAGTTGGCCTAAACTGGCCTATATGTCAACTTTGTGAAGCATCATATATGGTGGGGCTCCAGAAAATGTCCATGACGCAAATTTGTCATATATATATATATATATATATATATATATATATATATATATATATATATATATATATATATATATCAGATCGAGAGGATTTTTTTTTTCCTTTATTCAGAAAAAGAACTACAGAAGAAAACACCCCTTAGAAAGTGGACCATTCCAACAGGAAGTTCCATTACACTGATTCCAATCAGTACTGGTGTTCACTCAACAGTAACATTGAACCCACAGGCACCAGCATTTTAGTACACTCAGGTGGTCTATATAAAGCAGAGGACAGCCCCTCAGGAACTCCTGCCCCCTTCCCCAAACGTCTCATTGTTTTAGCCCTTGCTACTGGCTCCAATTTGCACCTAATGCAGGGCCCCATGTGTAACACTTCAAGAGATTTTAACATTAAAAAAATTTCTGTCCAATCATTGCCAGACAGCATATCATTTGCATTCTTTGGACAAATATTTTAGTGTCTCAGCATTTAATTGAACAAGGAATTGATGCATTTTAAAGGGAAGAAAGTGTCAACTGTCTGGTTGATTCTCAGGGCAGGTCTGGTGAAAAATGTCAATTTCCGGCGATTTGTCTGCCTGTTTGGTGACTAATATTTTTGAAAGTAAAGGTGCTACAGTTATTAAAATAGCCTCAAAAGAAGGGGAATTTTGTTTTACAACTTCTGTAGACCTCTCCTTTGCACACTAAAATAAGTTTCTGTTCAATGGCGGTGATAGTGGTGAAAGGTAGAGAAAAATTAAAGATTTCTGAAAACTGATGCCATTGCTTCCATGGCAACCAGTCGCATGATTTTCAAAATACTAAAGTAGCAATCCGACATTCACATAGCCCTTTCCCTTAGCTTTAAACTGATATCTATATCGACATTGCAGCTTGAGCATTATCAATGACTTTTCAAAACAAGTCACGGAAACTTTAAGTTTTGAGTCCTATACTTGGTGAGAAGATCTGTAGTGCATCCAGACATATGTACACCTACAGAATGAGGGATACACCAGCCTCCTTACCTGTGCAGTAGGTACCACTGCCTCTGTATCCAGACTTACACCTACAGAATGAGGGATACACCAGCCTCCTTACCTGTGCAGTAGGTACCACTGCCTCTTTATCCAGACTTACACCTACAGAATGAGGGATACACCAGCCTCCTTACCTGTGTAGTAGGTACCATTGCCTCTGTATCCAGACTTACACCTACAGAATGAGGGATACACCAGCCTCCTTACCTGTGTAGTAGGTACCATTGCCTCTGTATCCAGACTTACACCTACAGAATGAGGGATACACCAGCCTCCTTACCTGTGCAGTAGGTACCACTGCCTCTGTATCCAGACTTACACCTACAGAATGAGGGATACACCAGCCTCCTTACCTGTGTAGTAGGTACCATTGCCTCTTTATCCAGACTTACACCTACAGAATGAGGGATACACCAGCCTCCTTACCTGTGTAGTAGGTACCATTGCCTCTGTATCCAGACTTACACCTACAGAATGAGGGATACACCAGCCTCCTTACCTGTGCAGTAGGTACCATTCCCTCTGTATCCAGACTTACACCTACAGAAGTAGGACCCTGGAGTGTTGATGCACTCAGCTATGTCGTAGTCAGCACAGCGTACTGGTTGTAGCCGTACCTGAGAGCACTCATCAACATCTGCAAAATGATGACATTGCGAATTATGCAAACATGATGATTTTATGTTCTTTCATGTTCCTATGGCACTCGCCTTAGTTTACTTAAGATGAAACCAATGGAGGACGGCCCGCCCCTTCCACCTTTTATTCAACAGTTTGAAAATCAAAGTTTAAAAGGATTAGGGAAGACATTATCAGAAAAGACATATATTACAATTTTCCTATTCAATCTCATTAGCCCAATATCTAAACGGTCAAGCTTTATTTTCATATGTGTGACTGATAGAAAACATTGGACACTATCATTCATACCTGTACAGGTGCCGTCGACCATGTGGAATCCAGTGTTACATATACAGTGATAACTACCATTGCTATTTCTGCACGTAGATGTTAGAATGCTGCAGTTGTGGCTTCCTGTGATACACTCATCCACATCTTAGGAAGACAGACAAACAATGAATTAAACACTTACATATTTATTTTGATAAAAAGCTAGGTTATTTGACCTGCAACACTTTCGCTTTATCTCTGTACATTTTATGTATAAATGCTTCGCCATTCATCACAAGATACCTATATTGTCACGGAAAATCATTTTGTCAATTGAATTAGGCCATATGCATTTCCTTACCGATACTAGAGAGGCCATTGGCAGTTGTCTCATAACCCGGCGGAGGGACACATTGGTATCCAGGTGTCTTGTCCTTGCAATAGGACTGCTGACATCCATGGTTTTGGCTGCATTCATCGATATCTAAAAGTGAAGAATAGTGTATGGTACTTGAACTTCAGGACCAGGAGCATCATGCATCCATAAGATTTTTTCTTCAAATTTGAGAGGTTACTTATCAATCATAATAAGATGTAATGTAATACCAGTGTACACAAATTTTCTGTTACTTCATGGGGAATAATTTTGACTATTACGATAAGCATATCAAAGCAAAGTCATATACTAAATTATCAGAACATTAAATATGGTAGCAACACTTTCCTAAATTGTTAGAAACATAATACCTATGCAGCCATTTTTGACAGGCAAATAAAAGGATTCTTATAAATGTGCCCCTACTTTTGCACTCAGCGAGTTGGTAATTATCTGTTTGTCGATACCCTGAATTGCATTCACACAAATGGAGTCCATTTACGTCAATATGACATTTACCGCCACCGCATTGGGACTCGCAGCCATCAATTGCTTCAGGAAAGATAAAACAAAGGATATTCACTTATAGGATATGCAATGAATGGAAGAAGTTAGGAACATCATCTCTAATAAACTATTTGATTAAATTGAATTCATTTAAACTGTTAAATTTGGGATGTCGACCCAATACCTCTTCACCAAAATAAACTGTGTGAATATTAATTAATATCTACATTGTTGCATTTTCTTTGGGGTCAGGGGGACAGCATATCCACTACAAAGAAAGATTTGAAAACTTGTGGAAACATGTCTAAATAACTTGTCAATATTCATCTATTTTGCTATAATTATTGTTTTAATCACTACTGACTGGTCCCTATTGCCTCAAAATGAAACATGTAATCACAACACAATACACTTCACTGGATGGCCCTTGACACTGCTGCTCATCACATTGCCACCCAAGTGCGAAAACTAAAATCACTCTGCCAGTTGTGGTACCTTTATCTCACAAAATTGGCTTTATCCCTCAAAACAATACCATTTTGAGGGGTAAAGGATCACATGCTGCCTTTATCTCACAAAACTAACTTTAAAGCACAAAATCCTTTATCACACAAAACCCTTTATCTCACAAATCCCTTATCTGACAAAATCAATGATTACTTGTCTTTATCTCATAAAACCTATATTCTGGTCTCTAAGATCATGCAACCAGAGAGAATGGACTCAGCTTTATCCCACAAAGCTGAAGTAAGACCCATGACCTCTCTTTCATACCTAAAATACCCCCAAACTTGATTTGCCTTCTCAAACGACTTACAATTATGAGCAGTTATATACTGCTCATAATTGATTCTTTAGTGGCCTACAATCGACTTGCCTTTATCTCACAAAACCCATATAAGCCTATATATATATACTGCTGCTTCACACCTATTGTATTCTAGAATTGGCTTGCCTTTTTCTCACAAAACCTCTATAAGACCTATATATACTGCTGTTTTCCGCCTATTATATTTGAGAATCGACTTGCCTTTATCTCACAAAACCTACATATCAGGTATGTATACTGCTCATTTATCCTTTTGATATCCTGAGAATCAACTTGCCTTTATCTAACAAAACCTATATGATACTGTTTCACAGGATAGAATTGGCTTGCCTTTCAGTCACAAAAACTATATTATATCATCTGTATACTGCTAGTTCGTTCATTGAACAACCTAGTATTGCCTTTATCTCACAAAACCTAATTATGCTAATTCAAAGAAACATATTATAAGGTATAAAGTGCACATATGGTCAATTGCACTGAGTTGGGGTCACACAGCGCTCACAGGATGGCAAAAATTAAACTGCTTGGATTGTTTTGAAATTGTGTGTCCAAAATACTGGCCTCGAGGCACCTACCCTTAAAATTGGGAACACTAATATCAAAAATTGCCAATTTTAGAGTCAATTCCATTATTTAGCATCAGTTCCTATGGGATTCTGGTCTAAATAGGCTCATTTTTGGGGAGTTAATTTTTTCACCATCAAGTGAACACATTCATATGATATAATTTTTGCATGATGCTGGGCATTGTCCTTTTATAATAGTAATCTGTCATAACAACAAAACTTCTTAATTCATGACATTTCAGGCATAATACATATTATGGCATGTATGTTTCCATGTGGCATGTACGGTTCCTGACATGGAAAAACTGTCATAGATTTCCATTGAGTTGTATAATGGGACTGTAATATTCACACTTAGATAGGTGCATAAGTGGTTAATCTTTATGACAATGCATCTCTAGGAAATCCCATAACTATGCACTGGAGGAATCACTTTATGTGGCACATATGGTTCCTCTAGAACTACACCAAATCGCATTGCATTTTCAAATATGGCAATACTGAGGTATAATGTTAATGAATCTAAAATTCTTTACCTAATGACTGATAGTTGACACCTAGGGCTTTCTAATTATATTTTTGCATTTGATAAATATGATTTATTTCTCCCCACTATCATGTATTAAATAATGAGGCACGTATGGTTCCACTTTTCCTACACCACAAGGTTTTTAGCAATAACTCCAGGCAGATAAGGGGAATAGTTCTTGAATTGATTATATATAATGCTAAATATTGGGGGCTAGTGAAATATAAAAAAAAACATACATTTCCAATGCATTTCCTCTTTACTTTGCCCCATACCAGTGGGAGCACTATGAAATAAATGTTTGAAATACCCCATAAAAAGTTTATATTTTGTAGTTTGCTGCTTTAAATATTAATGATACATGGGCAAAACCATAGTTTCCAAGCAAGATCCTGACCTTACCCCCCTAATAGAAATGAAAAATATCCAAAACATTCAGTCTTAAGTCACATTTACCCCCTTCCCATGGTGAAAAATGGGTTTGTGCCCATCTCAGTACAGTTGACCATATATATATATATATATATATATATATATATATATATATATATATATATATATATATAGGTTTGTAAGATAAAGACAAGTCAATTCTAGGATACAATAGGTGTGAAACAGCAGTATACAGGCTTATATAGGTTTTGTGAAATAAAGGCAAGTCAACTTTTAGGGTATTAATTGAATAAAATGAGCAGTATATGCCTGATTATAAATATAGGTTTTGTGAGATAAAGGGAAGTCAATTCTCACGTAATATGTGTGAAACAGCAGTATATAGGTCATAATTATAAAGGTTTGTTAGATAAAGGTAAATTGATCTTTGTGCGCGGCTCGGGTATATACAGAATGTACAGCCCTAGGGCCCCGATATCCATCATCTATTAGCTTAATATCAAAACTGTGAGTGTGTATGTCCATCATTATAAGCTAACATTTTATTAGGAGGCATGATTTAATAGTACCCACATGAATGTCCCTTTCTACCTGCCTGATCACATATGTAAAACTATGGAACTATAGCTATAGAACTTTAGAACAATAGAACTACATTGTGTAGGGGTTATATGTGTAGTGTGGAGAATATAATCATATTGATTCTATTACTGGGGCCTTGTGAAGCACTATGACGATGTGTAGGAGCTATATGCTTAGTGTGGAGAATATAATCAAATTGATTCTGTTACTGGGGTCTTGTAAAGACATAGAACGAGTTCCTCAACATCCTGTACCCCTTATTGGATTGTATAAACATTTCAGGGTCATTATATGCCCTGGATATTGGACATTTAGACCCTAGCCCTCCCCTCCCCCAACCACATCACGTAGGCCCTCTACACTGGACGACCCTATTTCACCCAATTAATGATGGCAAACCACTTGAACCTATGGACCCCACTTGAGCAAATAATTATGACTGGCCACTTTTGGATTACCTGTTATTACTATGCCAAGGGAAAAGGTTATCTCCTTGAAACCTCGAGGATGTCCATTTTAACAGCCTTCAACAGCACATTTCAACTGAAATTCTCCATAAACCTATAGCTGTCCCTTACAGAACCATTCAATGACATCACATATATCGAGAAAAAAAATAACAAAAACAAGATCTTTGAGCTCTAGAGCAGTTAGAAAAGGCAGACATTAGTTAACTATAGAAGTGAATGGCAAAAGTATGGTGATGTGTGCAAGAAAGAAATTCTACCCAATTCTATGCAATTTTACCCAAAAAACCATGAAAATATCCGTATATAATTCTAAATTTTTGCATCCGCATAGATATACAACCATAGGATACTCTGGTAAAAGGATTGAATCACAATGCTATATAATGACTTAGAGAGAGCAAAAACAAAAGTTTCGTGGACCTGTAACTCATAAACTGTGAGTGCTAACAACACTACAACTCAACAGCAACCTAAATAATACGCACTCACTGAATAAATCGTTGAGAAACCTCACACAAGTATACCATGCCAAACATATATTCTATAAATGTCTAGATTCAAAAAGACATATAAACATATTACAAAGGGATATTTACGTATACAGGTTTTGCCATCTGTGTTGTCTAGTATAAAGCCTTGTCTACATAAGCAATGGTAGGAACCAATAGTGTTCTGGCAGTTGTGGGTACAGCGGGTGGAAGTATCAGGCAGCATGCATTCATCAATATCTGCCAGGAATTATAAATGTAAAGCAATAAACTATGCTAACAATGTCATGGTGGGAGTGATTATAATTACTCTCAGAGGGTGATCTATTGATAGCTTCTTATCGACAGAGATTCTCGCGTTGCTGGTAATTTTACAGTCATAATGCATTAAGTCTATAGTGATTGAACATAATCTCAGGTGTGTTTGAAAAGATGGTGCATGCTCTTAAATGCCTTTTTAATAGTTGGCACTCCCAAAAATGCAGTTCCATCAAGAACTGACCTATGAGATGATAGTAACATTCATCTATATCTGCAAAGCCTTACCTATACATTTATTTGGGTCATTTGGGTCTATGGAGTATCCATTGGAACAGTAGCATCTGTAGCCACCAGGGGTGTCATCACATCGGTCCTGACAATTCGGGCTAGGGCAGTCAATCACATCTGTCAAGAAAGATAACAGAGATGACAGGATATTTCCAATACAAAGGAACAGGCAAATATAAAAATTATTCAGCAGCATTGCCTAGCAGAAGTCTTCGGACATGCATAGACTTATATTAGATTGATAAATCGAAGCGCAGGCTACCCATTGATTTCGAAGTTGAGATGTCCATCCCTCAAATGGTTGCTGCTGAGTTGACCACTTTGCACTCAAGTGGCTGATAAATTTTAAGCACCCCTTAAATTACAGTCAGAATGATCCAGAGATGCAAGGTCATTTACCAAGGTCATTATCTTCATGATTGAAAGGTTCCTAATGGAATTATCGCACTGTCAATACCTCCCCAAGATGGATGTAAACAACATACTTGTGCATTGGTCAGCCTCATTCACTTTGGAGAAGCCTGGAAGACAGTCACATCGATAGGATCCATGAAGATTTCTACAGGTAGAGAATTGGTCACAAGGGCTTTGCTGACCAGCTTCACATTCGTTTTTGTCTGTGAAAGGGAATAGAAGACCAATGCTAACATCATGCCACCTAAAATGTCGTTTTATTCGCAAATAACTTCAATACGCATAGCAGCACTGTAATTTAGTCGTCAAAGTATCTCATACTTGGAATATCAAGTTCATAATACATTATGCTTAGATTATCAAAATTAATATTTAACTCACCTATACACGATTCTCCATCTTCTGCACGGTCATAGTTCTCAGGACAAGGACAATAGTAGGATCCAATGGTATTGATACATGGCCCCGGACATGGATGGACTAGACACTCATCTACATCTAGAGTACAAATAGTTTAATAAACATAATACATCAAAGGCAATTTCTATTTCAATTATGCTTTGACACAAAAGCAACCCACAAGGAGTATGCTACGCAATTGAATATGCAACTAGTTGTGTCCTGATTGCTAGGCCATGCAAGGGAAGTCTCTAAACCATGAAAATAATTGGAACATTCATGGTTATCAGTAGTATATAGGGGCAAACTCAGCGCATAGCTACAGCTACTGAAACCCATTTGACTTACTTACGAACCAAAAGTGACCTTTTGACCGTAACCTCTTAGCCAATCAGAAGCCAGCATTTGACCGGAAGCCATGCCCATGTCCATATATGGACATGTGACCTGGTTTCTTGATCTCTGATTGGCTAAGAGGTGGTTGCCATGGCAACCATTAAAATAAACAAACTGTGTTGTCATGACAACACCAAGCGGATATTATTGGAACAGTTTATAGCTGGGTTTAGTGGAGACCCCTTATGGTTAAAAAAAATTAGTGACGTTTTACACCTGACACTTAGTGGATATTATTGGAACTACTTATAGCTGGGTTTAGTGGAGTCCCCTTATGGTTAGGACATGGCATAAACTTATTTTTTCCCATATTGATGCATATCGATGCAATTTAACCATTACGACAAGAAACGAAATATGTAAATAACACAACACAATGCAGTTTTTTCAATTTTTTATTTTACAGATAACCTCGACATACGAATGAACTTTTACCATTACAAGGTATTGTACTTATGCAACAGAAAAAACTGTTTGCAGTTAGTGATTTAGCTCTTGTCCAATGCATTGACTTAAAGCTTTCTTTCCAGGTATTAAAATAACACATGCTACCGATTCTACCTATGTTTGCAAAAGCAGGTTCAAACAATGCCTGAGCCAGAAAGTAGTCGGAGTTGTTTTTCACCGAAGCTAAAAGTCCTGAAAGGTAGCCTTCCTTGAAATTTAGCTTGAATGAAAAATGACTTTTTACCCCAACCAAGGTTAAAGCTGAAAGTTCCAAGGCGCATTGTAGACAGGTGAACCATGTTGTTTCACATATTTTGCCAATGTTTAGACCACTTTTACAATGACAAAATACACCCACTTTGGGGTAAATTTCTAGTTTCTGAAGGTATGCTGCAAAATTTTGCACGCTGCTTAGTGTGTACCTAGTATAATGTCATTGACATGTCTCTTTAGTGTGTAATTGATATACTGCAATACGCCAATTCTTTGTCTGTAATGTAACGTTGTTACGTTTACAGTAGTAAATGCAAACGGTAAAAGCATCCCAAAAAACCTCATTAAAGAATGGGCACATATTAATGCTAGATAAACGCTTTTGCATCGTTTTCTGAAGTTGTCGTCATAGGTTTCCATGTAAGAAGAAGTTTTTTTTCTATTTTCAGACACAAAAAGTAAATATTGTTATTTTTTCATCGCGTATGTTACACTATAGTTTCTATGCATTAAGATGATACACTATAATGCTTTGATGATTGTGTGACACATGAGCACCAGTTGTTGAACTGGTGCATAATATACGACGCTACAATTTGACACGAGAGGAGCTGTTGACCAGATTTAAACAAAAAAAAAGCAGTTGACTACTGACCCTTTTTTTCACTGGTAGAAACTCTTGTAGTCTTGTTGCAGAAGTGGTCCCACATGTTTTTGAAGAGTTTTCAGCACTTGAGGCATAACAGTGTGACCACAGTGTGAGCAGCAGTTGGGAAGGTTCATGGCAGAATCCACAGAACGCTTCATTTCATATATGTAGGACCGAGTGGCAGCAGGCACATCGTCCAAATCACTGTCCAGTTCCTCTATGAAGTAAGGAACGGACGTCGCTCCCTGGCAGGCTTGGAGTAAAATATTGCGGTTGTGCTTTAGGAGAGTGAATGCGGTTGTGCTTTAGGAGAGTGAATGCGGTTGTGCTTTAGGAGAGTGAATGGTCAGACCTTTCACATTGGGTTTCTTATACACCTCTATGCGTGTGTTTTTCTTCACCTTTGGGGTAGAAAAAATTGGTTAGGAGCACGATAAGCAATATTTTGAGTGTTCACTTCTTCCATAGCCCGTCTTTTGTTAATTTGATGCTCTCATTTTCACATACAGACCAAAGGTATAGCAACCTTGTTGGTGGCCTGGGTGGTGTTTCTGCTGCTTGTGCTGCTGCTTGTGCTGCTGCTGCTGCTGCTGGTGTTCTTTGCTTTTTTCTTTTTTCCATCGGTTCAAAACCGGTCCCTGACCCTGTTCCTAACCCTGACTGGTGGAAGAAGTTTTCTCATCAGTAAAAAGTGGGGTGAAGCAAGACCTGCTACCACTGTCACTGACTTTTTTTTCCTCCTCCTCCTCCTCCTCCTCCTTCATCTCCTCCTCCTCCACCTCCCCCACCTCCTCCTCCTCCTTCTCCTTCTCCTTTTTCTCCTCCACCGCCTCCTCTTTGGTCGATGTGTGTGTGTTGCCAACGATGTCTCCAGGTGATGGTGGTGACGATGACGGGGATGCTGCCCGCGGCGGTGCTGTTGTCACTCCAGTTAGATCTGTGAGGGCTTTAGTGTACTTGAAGCTCTGATGAAACTCGCGTACGTTGTCAAAATTAGACTTGGCATTTTCCCCACTGTCCCATTTACTGTTAAAGTCGTGCATTAAGCTTTCCACTTTTGGAGTTTTATCCGGGGTGCGTGGCGAGTAAGAGGTTGATGATGCTCCCTCCGTGCGCAAATCGTACACTGTTATATTATAACAAGGTGCGGAGAGAAATCTGGGGTTTAAGGGGTGGTACCCTTTTACCTCTTGTTTTCACTTTGCTCAACATAACTGTGGAGATGTCAGTGGTGGTATAGTGAAGCTGTGGTAGGTGTGGATGCAGCGACAGCAGTAGCGCTAAAAGCGCTCGTGTGACAGACAGTGAGCTGCTCACCACTCCGTATGAGCCCTTACTTTTCCCCTGCTCTCCCTCCCTCCAGCAGCAGCCTAATGAGCCTGTATATATATGCAACCCTGTTTTTTCTGTATATGTTAGACTTACCACCAAGTTGCCACCGTGTGCAGTGCATGCAGCAACTTTTCCCCCCTCCCCCTTTTCCCCAGTGGGTTCATTACCCACCCCCACCCTCTGTCAAACTGACCACCGAGTTGCTACTGTGACCATTGATGGTACAAGGTTCACTCACATTAGACAAGAGCTGCTCAGCTAATCATGACTCCTGCTTCACTACCTCTGAGCTTATCCACTTCTCACAAAAGAGAAACGGAGGTTTTTATTTCAGACATAAAGGGTGGTGTAGAACAAGGTAAGCTGTTTCAACTGTGGCGGTATTGTCCTGAACATCATCCTTCAGACACGTTCATTCCCCCCAATTTGAATTTTAGAGAGTGTTTCCTTCAAAACAGCACTACACCTTTAATAGAGAACTATAAACACTCCTTTTGTCCATCAATGAAAAGATCAATTACAAAAAGTAAAAATCGGCAGGTAGCAGGGATTAAGCTCACTCATAACGTTGTAATGCACATTATGAGACGTCACGCCATACCCTGCGCATCCTCAGTTTCTTTCATGTGCGCTCTGTCCCAAACATAATCGTTTGCGAAAGAGCGTTCAGAACTGAAATTGGCCACTCCTCACAAGACTGTTGTTATATAATGAGGTTAGTAACTCAAATATCCGCTGAAGATTGCAAAGTTGTAACAGCTTATACTGTTAACCATTTTACCTCTTACTGAAGAAAAAGGACCAAAAATGGTTCTTGGGTTTTATGTAAAAAGTAAAAAAAAAACAAATAACCGCCAATATAACAAAAAATAGGTATTTAAATTTTTTTGTTTGAAAAAAAAAAGCAAGTTTAACAGCCCAGTTTTTTTTTCAAAAATATCTCGTGGGTTCTAAACACTAAGTTTCCACATGCTCCATGGCTTTTTTTTAAATTGACTATTTTCCATGTGACTGTAAAGCACTTTTCTGCAGGTTAAATTTACATTTTTTTTACTCACCGTTTTTTTGAAAAAGAAAAAAATCTCGTTTTACATGGCACACAATTTTAAAAAAAATGTTTCCATTAGCCTGTTGAAAACTAGTAGTCTACACCCGCCCTGATTGTATGCTACACCACTGCCATTGCCAGCTGTCCTCCAGGATCAAGACAAGTGTGGATTTCATCCTTAGCTCTAGTCCCACCATAACCTCACAACAACAACAACCACTGCACATGTGTCCGTGCTTGTATAATAAACATTTCTTTTGCTTTTATCTTTGAGCTAACATGAAGGGTAGTAAAAGCAGGCATAAACCTAAGCAGGCGTTAACTCTATGCTGACCCCTCCGTGTATGTCAACTTTACGGTGTCGACTCTGTACTGCATGTTATGGTTATGGTAAGGTTATCATAATGTTTTCCATCAACATGTTGAAAACTAGTAGTTAGTTTTCATCCGGTTTGCATACTGCACCACTGGCATGCCATTGATATCTTTTCCGCCAGGAACAATTAAAAAAAAACAGACAGAGAGAGACAGAGACAGAGAGAGAGACAGAGAGACAGAGAGAGAGAAAAACTACAACTATTAAAAAGTGATGGGTTTTACCACCTGCTTCCCGCCTCACTCATTATTGACCTTATCCCATCACACCATCACACCGTTAAGCTCCCATATCATCTTGTTCAAATTAGCAGTTTTACACCCTGTTTGCATGTTACACGCTGTCCACACCACCTGTGCTACATGCTCCTTAATCAAAAAAAGCAGCAGCAGCAGCAGTTCCAATAATGCCTCCTGCTCCCTGTCCCGGCCACTTCCCCTTCTATCCTCATCATTAGAAGGTCTAGAACTGATGTCTTTTTATCTTACTATGATGGATGAGAGGGAAAATCATTTACTGAGGAGTTACAGACGGGAATATCATTGTAATGAAATGTAAAGCTTAAATGAAAATTACACACATTTACATGAGCTTTACTCCGGATTTACAGATGTGGCAAAACTCTGGTAAATGAAGTGTAAAGCTCAATGAGAATTACACACATTTACATGGGTTTTTCTTGGGATTTACAGATGTGGGAAAACCCTGGTAAATGGAGTGCAGGGTTTGATGGTGTTTACCCAAATTTACAACACTGTTACATCTAAATTGCAGACCTTGTAAATGTCTGTAAATACCAATGGCTGTAAATGCCAGGTAAATGCCGTGTAAATCTTAAGCGGTATATTTACATGGAATCTGATAGAAAATTAAACACCATTACATGGCCTTTACCAAAATGTAAATGTCAAAGTCTGTGCACTGTTAGTGAGGGAGTAATGTATGGGCTGATGGGCAAGCAGCAGCACCACCACCACCCACTTCACTGAAGTCACAAGTCACTCCACTGACGACTTGTTCATGTAACCCCAGAGGGCTGTCTGTAACCCTGTGCCCCACTTATTTTGCTGCCAGTAAATCCAAGTGATGTGTCCTTAGGTGGACATGGGTGGACATGTCCTTGGCACCACTGTCCAGCTGCTCACCTAGTGCTGCAGAGTTAGTAGGATCCTTCAACAGTTAGTGCAGAACCATGCCTTCTTCCAACAATGCCTGGTTTGTCTGGCTGCTTGATCTTTGGCCAGAAGGGATTATGTGCTGACCATTTCCAGACACAGTGGGTCCCTGGCTGGCTGTTAACCCACTAGTATCTTCAGTGAAGTGGGCAGCAGCAGCAGCAGGCATGCATGCCATATATTTCAGGATTATAACAGTCTCCCACAACAACTCGTCAGCATCACAACAACTGGAGACTGCTCCGTGCTGGTATAATAATAAACGGATTCCGCTTCCAGGTGTAAGGCGACAAAGTTTACCCCCTCCCCTACACCAGAACATTTTCCCCACCGCAAGGTAAACAAAAATAAATGAGCCTATCAATATGTTCTAATTAACCTTTTACATAGTGCACCCTACCATGGCATGCGTAGCCCTCATCATAACATTTTCCCCACCACCACCACCACCACCGACCTTTGCTGGTCACTAATATGTATAACATATGCACACCCCCCACCCTACTTTACCCTATATAACCCTAACCTACCTACCTACCTTCCTACCTACCTTCATACTACATGCCTACCACCACAACAGGAATCATTGAAAGCGGATGTTAAAAAAGGAGGTCAAATGTCATCCATTTTGTTTGACTATAGCGCAGGATGAAGGCAGGACACTGAGCATGACACAGGAGGAGGGCCAGTTGGATACTGGTTACTATGTCTTCACACATTTGCAGCACTGGAACGGAACTACACTGGAAACGCACTGATCACCAAGCGCACATGTGCGCAGAGAGAGAGAGAATTGGAGAAGTGATTTTAGTGCTTTAGTGAGTTAACTTTTAGTGCTTTTAGTGATTTAGGAGAAACACTTTCTGCTGACCCCACAATCGAACCGACTGTGGTGACGTGCTTTTATGTGACAATGAGTCTTCCGCTCGGACAGTAACAGTTGGGGTACGGACCTCCTCAATAGCTATTAGGATGAAGCGTAGTTATATACCCATTGGTTATGTAGAACCCACAAATAAAGTGTCGACTAAAGTAAAAAAATAGAAAGCGAACAAACTACACCATCTGTTGTATCTTGTCCAATTTATTCTATTCCTACAAGCTGTGATTTTTCATTTTCAAATAAAATAGGGCCTATAAACCACTTTTTTCCAACATAAACATAATACTATGTGCTTAGGTGGTTAGTGTTTGGAACCTAGTGAAAAGCAAATGCACTAACGCTGTTTACATACACAGGTGGTGCACCACTCGCTAAGTTGCTACACCGCGCACCTAATCCACCTACCACCGGCACCGTGCCTACCCTATATAACACGCTCGTAATGTTTCCTGCCCCACCATAACATACCTACCATCATGGAGAATTACCTTCTGGATAATTTGTTATTGGAAGTAAGCAACAGACTGCCTATGGCAGAGTACACTCGGCTAGGCGTTTATTTAGGACTGAGAATGTGTCTCATGGAGTACATGAAAAGTGAAACTAGCATTGCTTCAATAACGAGAGAAATGCTAACTTGTTGGTAAAGGAAAAATGTGTGTTGTAAGTGGACGGAGTTAAGAGATGTACTAAGTGAGATAGGACATAACAATTTGGAGGAATACTGCAGACAGTTCATGGCATAGTGAAATACCTGCAGAGGAATGGAAAGAAGAAACTTTGTTTGTTAACCTTACACAAAAGTTGGTGCGAGATCGGAAGGAATTGGAAGTTGCAATAAAGTTGAGTTTTTTCTGAGCTTACCCTCTGCTCTACACCAGTTCACTCCAACAGAAGTGTACTAAACCCTGTCCTTGAAGTTCTTAAGGTGTGGAAACACAAAAAGTTTAATTGTGGCATTAAACAACATGGGTCATGCCGACATAGCTCTTTACGTAGAAAGTTTAGTGTTGAGGTTTAGGCTTTCATTCACCATGGATCAACAAGAGCTAACACCTCTTTCTGTCACATATGTATCAAAATGAAATACAAGTGAAAAAAAAACTACGTTGTGTTGTGTCGTGTTAATTATACCTTTCATTTCTTGATGGCAACAAGGAAAGTAGCATGTTACATGGTGTACAATACAATAGCTATAAGTAGTTCCCATAATACCCACTAGGTGTCGGGTGTAAAGACGTCACTAGTATTTTTTTACCACAAGGGGGGGCTCCACTTAAACCCAGTTATAAGCAGTTCCAATAATATCAACTAGGTGTCAGGTGATTACGAGACGGTTGCCATGACAACCACCTCTTAGCCAATCAGACCTCGAGAAACAAGGTCACATGCCCATATATGGTCATGGGCGTGGCTTCCAGTGAAATGCTGGCTTCTGGTTGGTTGAGAGGTCGAGGTCAAAAGGTTACCACTCTAATACCAGCTCACGTTCTCTCTAAACGTATCTCTGATGACATGATAGTCTGGGAGTATTGGACCAACCAATGAAATGGAAGTGTGTCAAGCACCCAATCCACCCTGTCATGGCCATGACACTGTACTTGTTTTTACCCAGTTGTAAAGTTTGAGTGTAAATTTCTAACAATCTATGCAAAATTATGGTCTGATGTTTAATAAATAACTAGAGAAAGATAAGATAAAAAGCCTCGTAAGATCCATTAGTCCCCAAATCCTCTCTAAATGCCCCAATACAAAAGAAACCATTTCTAGCGGCGAGAAGGTCACCAGAGCAGTCACTGACAGTGTAGGCAACTATTTTAATTTCCTAACATCTTTTAGGAATGGAAGAGAAAACTCATTGTACAAGACTCAGATAACAAAATTTCGATCAAGACTGCACTACATTAAATAACAGTTTAAATGAGTTTTGGAACAAAAATCTAGGAAACTATATCTTGCAGCAGTATACATGACCAAAGCACTCAGCCTGATCACTGTGTAGGGATTTGCGTACAGCTGTATGCTATGGCCAGCACCAAGACAGTGACGGACTCCAGGAGAGGGTGGCACTGTAAACAGTACGAAAGGTCACTTCCAGATCGTAAGTAGGTCAAACAGATTTCAGTACACCAATTATAACAACATTGATTAATTGCCACCTGTGCCTAGTATGATAATTTTAACTTCCATGTGTGATATGACCACTTACCATTGCACTCAGTGGTACCCACAGCAGCAGCAAAGCCAGGTTTACAAACACAGCTGAAGCTACCATTTTTGTTCACACAATCAGCCTCTTCATGACAGTTGTGAAGATTGATTCTGCACTCATCTATATCTGTAAGTTTTGACTCTTAATATTGATCCCTTACTCTCAAAACCAAATAAAAATGTAACACCAGTGGTAGTTCTTAAAAATCTATCTGGCAAGAAGCTCATTCAAATTCTCCATATAACTGCCAAGTGTCTTAAGTAAATAACTGCAATACTTTTTTTTAAAAGCACGTTTTCTTTTGCATTTACCAGCAGTGAGTTAGGAATAGTAGGATATTTGAGAGGACTTACCAATGCACACAGGGTGATCTTCAAAACTAGGACGGTAGCCTCTCGGACAGTGACACTCAGCCTTTCCATCAATCCAACTACAGATGGCCTTAGGGTCCCGTGTGCAAATGTCATATCTATATGGACATATCTTATCATGCTGAGCTATTTATCACCGAGTGTGAAAAGAACAACAAAAAAATAAATTAATAAAGCTTGATTGATAATCGCCCTACGCGATATAACCTGAGACTGTTTTCAGCAAGCATGAAGATGTGAGAAAAATTCATGATTAAACCTTATAGGCTTGAAAGAAGTCCAGGAATACACATTATACCGCATGATGATTATTGAGTCGATATATCAATAGTTAATGCTTTATGCAACATAATTCAATACCATACACCACAATCATCGATCAGCATACCGCGTCTTTAAGCAATACAACTTTAGTATACATCTTACGTTTACAACTAACGCCATCTTGTTGTAAATCAAATCCAGGATCACAGGTACATAGAAAACCTCCAATGAAGTTTTCACAGTATGTACCACACTCATCGATGTCCTCTGTGCACTCATCGATATCTACAATACAATGACAATACATTTATAATGAGGAGACTTGAACAACACGATCTACCACCCACCGCCCCTGATATTACATATTTTTTTCTCGTAAGGCCCATGTCGGTTTTAAGGAAAGGCCAGGTCATCATGCCAGGCTCAGGGGGTCGAGACCTATATTAATTAGTGTATCATGATAACAAGTTTAAGACACTCCAGAAGGGTCCCAATATAGTGCTGGTTAGAAGACTTGCCAGCACTATATTTTACAACCAGGGAATCTGATCTCTGAGGCATCCTGCTGCCCCTAAAGGGTCAAAGTGATGACCCTACAGAGTATACCTATAAGAGCCATCTATACGTTGATATTTCGTAATCTATAAATTGCCATTCACTCAATCGTATCCAACCTTGATATGAACCTGGTTAAAGATGATGACAAAAACTGGGAAAAAGAAAACATTACCAATGCATCTAGTTGGGTCCAATGTTGATGTGCGAAATCCCTTCTTGCAAAAGCATTCATAATCACCGACTGTATTGTGGCAGATTTGCTGACATTTATGAAGAGGCTTGCTATTTCCATCCTGCTCTATACATTCATTGATATCTGTAACAACGAGCAGAAACAGGCAATGATGTCCGGCATATCACTTAGCGGGCAAACAATTTCATTTGATTTAGAAATGAAGATGGGTCCAACCTTGTGTTGGTAAGGCCACTGAAAATGAAGTGGTTCAATCACCTCAAAGCTCTATAAAAGTATAAAAGGTATGGCAGAAAGCCAAATTTCGTGTTGTTATATTTCTGTTCTGGAGAGACCTGTGTTGCTTTTGTCAAAATATGATCAGACTGCCAAAATCGTTATGCTACTGATTCCCTTTAGCAAGAGCAGAAAATGCAAACCTTGGCAAACATTGTTCTTTAGTTTGGTAAAGCCCTCTCTACATACGCAGGTATGAGTGCCGGGGATGTTGTCCAAACAACCCCCATTTATCCTGTCACAGGTATTTAGCTGTACTGAATCACATTCCAATCGGTCTGAAATGATAAATAGTTATTTGTTGCGTTGGTCCTATTATAACCCGTGTAATAGTGTAAACTATGAGTAGTGAGTTATTCTCCCAGCAAATTGTCGTTATCTGTCGCCATGATTGGTCATCAATGGTGACTCCTTTCTGAGTGATAACTCACTGCGTCATCTTTCGCCACTGTGTGTCAGTCTCACATGGCATGGTGATTTATCACAACAGTCGCCAACATGATCTCACTCACTGCGTGAGTATGTGCCATCCCTTGTCATCCCTCACAAAGCATGGTGACTTATCACCACAATCGCCAACATGGATCTAACTCACTGCGTGAGTATATGCCACTGCCTGTCAACTCTCAGTCAGAATGGCAACTTTTCACCTGCATTGCCACATGGCTCTCACTCACTGCGTGAGTGTGTATCACTCCTAGTTAATCTTCTCTCAAAATGGCGACTTATTACCACCATTGCCAACATTGGTCTCACTCAATACGTGAATTTGTGTCACTCCAAGTCAATGCTCTCTGAGGATTGCATCATCTGTCACTCACTCTCACTCACAGTGGCAACTTATCACCACCATTGCCAAAGTTGTTGAGACAGCACCACTGTTCAACATGTAGCCTATCTAGTAAGTGTGGGCATGAAGTATGAAGTCCCATACGTATCAAATGTGCTTTTCACACTGATTTCCATGTAATACTTCAGAGTTGAATCAAACAAGATTATATAGAGAGAATATCAATTTAATTTAGATAGAGGTATCTCTAAAATGAAAGCAACTCTCCATAAACACCTTTTCTCTGGTTACAGAAAAAATACATAGGGAAATATCAACATGAACACCTTGTCTGTGGTTAGAGGGAAGATACATATGGCAATACCTTCTCTGGCAAAACATACTTTGATCTGGCAGATGTGAGGCTGCATGATTACCAATGTCGATGATCATGAGCTTTTCATCTAACAAGGTGAGTGATCACCAGCGTCACCATCACTGGTGAGTCTGAGTGATCACCACTCTCGCCATCCATGGTGAACCTGCGCTATGACGTGGTGCGCGTTTCATCTAGCGAGGTGAGTGATCACTCGTGTCGCCATCCCTGGCGAGTGTGGGTGATCAAGATCCTCACCCTCTGTGGTGAACCTGTGCTATCACGAGGTACGCGTTTTATCTAGCGAGGTGACTGATCACAATCCTTACCATCCGTGGTGAATGTGTATTATGAAGTGGTGTGCATCTCATCTAGCGAAGTGAGTGATCACTCATGTCGCCATCCCTGGTGAGGATGAGTGATCACTCATGTCGCCATCCCTGGTGAGGATGAGTGATCACGATCCTCGCCATCCCTGGTGAACATGTGCTATGACGAGGTGCGTGTTTCATCTAGCGAGGTGAGTGATCACCCGCCTCGCCATCCCTGGTGAGTCTGAGTGATCACCATCCTCACCATCTGAGGTGAGGCCATGTGATCACCACCATTGCTATTCCTGGTGATCTTGTGCTATAGCGACGTCGTGTTCCATCTAGCGACATGTGTGAGCCACTTCACACAGTTTGACAAGGAGTCACAACAATTTGCTGGGCTGTAAGATCAATAACCTAATGTAACAATTAGATGAATTGCGAGCACCAATTAACGGACCTAGTCCTCTGACATACTTTCTTGACCATACATGCTCACCCAGTGTTATAATCATGTTTCTAGGTAGCTGAGCGCCAGCCGAAAAGTCGGCAAAAATGGTGGAATGAGACATTAAGCAATTTACATGAGATTTATGCATCATGCCATTACCTTTACATGTCTTGCCATCTTCCTGGAGAAGAAAGCCTTCCTCACACATGCAGTAGTAGCTCTCAGGTAGATCCTTACAGATTTGCTGACACTTGTGTCTCCTCATATGGCCCTCCTCTAGCAAGCACTCATTAAATTCTGAAAACACATACACAAAAACCTTAACACATCTTTAGAATTGACGCTCTTCAATGCTACATGATGAGAGGAATATGGTTTGGTCAGAAGCAATGACTTTATTCCTCTAGCTTTATCTAGACCCGTATATGGGAAATATCCCGCTCTCTAAAGGGTATATTCATTGCACTCATAACAGCATGGTTTTTCGTGGCCATGATGCTCATCAGATGAAGTTGATGTAATTACCGTAACAGTTTTCTCCATCACCATCCATATCTGGAGGACAGCTAGCACATGTAAACTCCCGTATTCCTTCGTCTGTCTGAACATTCTCTGGTTTGACATCTGAACACCCTGGAATTTTCATTTATTGTGATATAATTATTACATAGATCGTCGATGACGTTAGAGATGGGATACACCAATACCCGCATTAATTGGATATTGTGGTATACTAGAGAGGTTAAGATATGAAGGTGTACGGCAACACATAATTTATGTGTAACGTCTTAGCTAGTCACGTGGGGGGAATCCCAGGCTAGCAGTACACAACCTGTAGGCTAGAGGTTTTGGACCTGTAGACCCCACTCTACACATAGTGCAGCTGCCTTTAGGAAAACTGGCTGTATATGCAGTATAATATAACCTGATCTGAATATACCCTTTTACTTGAAGGGTCTTTAGGTACCTACTCTGTGTGAATGCTGTCTGTGGGATAAGTATAGTAGAATGTAATTAGCCTTTATTGACAGCCCATTGCCCACTCACCTGTAACCATGTACTACAACCCTAGTAGCGTTATAACGTATGTAGGGTTTACCTTAACCGCAATACCTGTACCTGTACTGGAACCTGTACCCTTAGAACTTGCCGTTCCCGTACAGGTAGACGTACCTAAATCTTAACCTCTCTAATAAGTAATATTATCTTAGAGCAGAATAAAAGTCTACTGTGTCAATATCGCTACAATTACCAATATTTGTGAGGCAATTATATTGATCAGAAAATTGTTTCATAAGCCTTGGATTAGAATTATTAACTACTGTGATATTAGTCTAGTTGTAAGTATGTGAAAATTATCATGTACATCTCAATTACGGAGACATCATGAAACATTTTGCCTGCTTCTCACCTCTGTAGCATGGCATCATTGCACAACCATCCAGGTCTTGTTCACAGTATTGACCTGTCCATCCTGGAGGGCAGGAGCAGGATGCCACCGAGTAACATCCCCCCAAATCCTAGGGTAAAGTAGATCACAACGAAGGTCTTAGATTATAACATTTATACTGAGGTTGATTGAAAGTGGAGGTCATTTCAGAACGGAAGAATCAAACCCGCAAAATAAACTGAAAATAGAATTCACTACTGGTACAGAGGCCATGCGAGCATAGGCATAAGCCTTTCAGTCAAAATGCCATTAGTTATAGGATTTAGAAGAGCTGTCGTAGCCGTGCAGACTTAAGTGAGCACTAATGAAGGTCCATGATATAGATAATGGCATTATAGGAATGGCTCCCATTATCATTGCAGGGCTCTGAGGAATTATTCATTTTAAAGAAAAAAACAACACTTAAAAGCATGTTATTTTGGCAATTGGCAGGATTAACTTCAATGTTCATGGTGCTTTGGATAACCGTGTGAAGAAAAATATTATGGATATGACTGACATTTTGGAAAGAAGAACAGGCCGGTCTAGCTGACAAATGCTGTGCTTAGTGAAGAGAAGACAGAAAGATATCTGCTCAGGTATACCTACCTTCCCAACTCCGTATTCACACTTGCCCCCATTCTTGCAGTCACATAGCTCTAGCTTGACATTGAGCTTAGAGCTAGCCCCATTCTCATCTTTGACCACAAAGCTCAGGAAGTAAACCTGAACTGTGTCTATGGTATATCTGAACCTGGCCTCGGCTGTTCCAGGGACAGCACCCTCCATGGTCTGCAATTGCCTCTGGTCAGTGTCGAGCTGCTCAAAGCCATTCTGTTTGAAGCTGGCAGTGAAAGAGAGCTCCTTAGCATTTGCCTTGGTGGCCACTAGTCGAATTGAGAACTGCTCCCCTACCCTCAGCCGCACCAGGTAGTCACTACTGTTGGTGAACTGGGGCGGTATGTCACCTGTTTAGGGAGACAGTATAACTATGGATGATGGTATCCTCATCGTTGTATATCTTTTTTTTTTTATTGGGTTTTAAACATTGCTTTATTTTTTATCAATTTCTTGAAGGCGTCCATTCTTGTGATTATTAGGAGCAACTGAATCAAGTTCATTATCCTGCCTATATTATGTTCATAGGTGTGTTTGTAAAATGTTTATGATGATCTATTTAATGTATTGATCTTTTTTTAGATACTGTAACCTATGAAGTACGATGGAACCTCTATGGTTTCTATCATAGTCCTCCAATATGGAGAGAGTGACACGGGAGATAAAACATTACTCTTCTTTAGTATGTGTATGCACGAAGAGAGAAAAGGACTTACTGAACAATTTGCTCTGTTCTTCAAATTCTAGTTCCGAGTGTAGTGTTGATAAGCCAAACGATTTCGCTCCACTGACATATGCATCGAAAATGCATGAGAACTTTGATTCTATGGCATTTAGTGGGCGGCACATGGCCTGGTCTGACGTGCCAATCTCGTCCATGTTCAGATCAGTTGGCGTCCAATCAACATCCAAGTATCCCAATGCATTGGGAATACTCGCAGATATGTAATTAGGGCCATACAGAGAGAACAAGGTCATATCATTGGCATTTGAGACAAGGGGAGAACTGCCATATACTATCTGTAAGGACCCTGAAAAGGAATCATCATATCAGAAAACATTAGCAAAAGAACTTTGCGATGTCTGGTGTTTCCACAATTCAGTTGGCAACGTATTAAACTTAGAAAATGCAATTTGATGATTCACCCAATCGCAAATGCTTGAGGTCTCGTATCTTTAATTAAGGCTCTCTGACATTAATTAAATTGATTTGGGCGACTTGCATGCATAAATCCGAGGGACATCATGGATATGTGGAGCTTACAGCTTTCTAGGTTAGTGCCCGCTGGGTTGTCATTTCCAGGGTTACCATCAGCATTGCCTAACAGTCCCTTCCATCGGTCATCATCGGGGGAGGCTAGAAGAGAGGCAGGTAACTCAAGAACGGCACGTATACAGCTGGAATTGCTGCAAACGTGCAGCACTATGCCCTCCTTGTACACGACCATTCGGCATCGGTCACCTGTCCCCGAAGACACAGTTAACAGTCAGATATAATATGTTATCTTCAAAGGCCTTCTTGTCACTTCCTATAGCAATGGCAAAACGGCATCATGATGTTTCTTGGCCCATGCCAACGACTTTCAGTCCAGATAGCCGCGGTGTACCACGGAATGATGGTAATTGGTCTTATCATGTAACAAAATGAGTAGGCCTACCATTGAAGAAAGCTGTATAAAAAGTGTGTTTAGCTTACCTCTAGCTTCTATATACATGCCAGATGAAGTAGGGTTCCCCCCAGTCCACACTGATCCATCAACTATGGTGAGAAGGATTTTATCCGCACGCGTAATGTACATTTCTACCACTGATCTGCTATTAACTTGCATTGCCACAGCGCTGTAGGAATATTCAAATACAAGACATACTTATGTCGGCGTGATAAAATGAGTTAACCCGTAATGTATCTATAGCTTTCTATGGGTGTGTTAACATCTCTAAAAAGAGAATTTTTTTTCTTTCCAGGCATGTGTTTGAGTAAGCATATCGAAAATATCTAACATTTAGGACCACGAGGGAACCATAAAACTAAGTCGGCAGGGATAACGCCCTCTGGCTATGGCTAGGAGCACTTTATTGAATCAATTCAAATACCTGACGCAGATAGAGGTTTTGTTGGTTTCTGTGTTTATGTCATGACGCGTCTGCAGTACCAGATCTGGCTTTTGGAATGTAGAACTGAATGCCACATACTCCCCAAAACCATTAAATGTCTCAGACTTCCCGTCAAATGTCCGATAGTGAACACCTCCATGCACCATGCCTGCAAACAGGGAAGGGTCATAATATCGAATGAAAGTGAACTATGAAACCCTTGGGATGCCTGACGGGAAGTAATTTGATCTCTAACTGTTCGAGTATTGGGCAGGTTCCCATTTTGTGCTGATGGGCCAGCGAGGGCCTTCTCTAATTCCTCTCGAATGATGTTAATTCATTGAGAAATCCCTTGAGGAAGCCTTTGTTTAATGTACAAATGACACGCCCTACTCTGCACAATGTGGGGAGTTGTAGGCAATAGAGGTAGAAATGATCATAAAGTTCCATGGAGACAAAATGGGATAAATGCAGCATGTACCTGGAATCAGGTAGTCATAGTTTGCTGAGGTGGCTAGCGGCCGTTTTTCCAAGTAGTATTTGCAGAAGTCTCTTTTGCCACCATGGGCCTCCTCACAACACCAGCGGAATGGTAGATGATCATGGACCTCATGGAGATCGGCAGGAGTCAGATCCTGTCACACACAGAATATAGAATGGGCTGGTTACTTCAGGACAGACAAGGATACTTAATTAAGGAAGGAATAGTCCACCGTAGGTATTGTTTAGGTGTGTTAACCATTAATGCGATAGAAACCATCCTTCTACTACTGATTACTTTGCAAAGATGAAATGAACAGTACACTAATGTATTTCATGATATTGGATGACAATGTTTTGAATAGGCATTTGAAAGCAGATACTGGAGACTATAGTATAGGGTAAATTTACTTTAGAGTAGCGATAGATGAAGCCATAATCGTTGAAGTCCATCTGACTTGCCACGCTAAAACAGGTAGCATTGTGGTCCAGTATAGCCTCAGATGTGGCGTCATAGCAACATCGAATGTTTGCTCCTGTGATCCAAAATAGATGTATGATTTTAAGACGTGCTAAAAGCTACTTTGTTGAATTGAGTAATGCGCGCTGTTTGAAAGAGAACACGCATACTGCTAAAGAGATTAAATTGCTCAACTGATAAATATGTATTAAGGTTGAATAAAAAAGTTTGTTTCTTGTTATAGATGTAACGATATTCACTATAAGGCGTTTAGAACAGTTACCATTGTCAAGGGGAAACCGACGACTGAAACAGCGGTGACTATTGGATCCCTCATCAACAAGGCGATCGTCATCTTTGGCTTGTCGTAAATAATGTGGACATGTACCAACCAGTTCAGCACCCCATTCAGATATATCAGGCTCACTCTGTGATAGACAGTAAGGAAATAAACGATTCCTTTATTTTGGTTTTTAGTTTAGGCTATCAGATGAATATACTTACTGCAAGGCAAACAACATTTATAAATGTGTTTACACGTGTTAAGGACATTTCCACATTTTTTCAGGTAACACTTAATTCTTCCATTTGCAATTGACAATTAAATCTTAACGTGAAATATACATTAGTGGTCGATTATTTCAGAAGACTTAGGAATACTAAAACGTGAAGAGCTACACATGTACAATATACTAGGCTTACTAAATGCCAACAAATGCAAGCAATTGTGAAAGAGCCAACTCACAAAATACCAGTCCAGACATTTTTGTTGAGGGTTGTTATAATTCTCATCGTTGCTATCCAGGCGATAGGAGATGATGCCAGTCGTGTTAGTGATGTTAGGGCGGAGCTGTACACTGTCTATTGTAAACACGGAGGTCCCCAATACCTCTGACATGTTAACAGTAGCGCCTCCTGCTGAATATACTGAGTACCCGACCATGGGAGGGGCAGCTGGTCGCACCCTCCTGTTTGTGGGAAGAATTTTTGAAAGATGTAGAATTTATTAATAAAGACTTGTGAGCTTATTGATTTTACTAGATCAATTTCTTTGCCATGTATTAATCATTTCTAACAATCGATATTGAATATCTTTTTTTTTTCTATGTGCGTAAGTTATAAGTTGAAGAACTTGCTCAAAATACTTGTAATGTTAGTATAGATATCTTTTTTGTTGATAATCATAATAATTCAGACATCAGTGCTTTTGAGGGTTCATCTATAAGTTCAGGGTTCCGTTGAAGAGTTACATATGTAAACATCATCATTTTATTTAGAGTATAATCAATCGGTGTCTGTGTTGGTTTTACCTGCTCCTTATAAGTAGAAAGGCTTGTGTTATTATTACCTTTCCTGTGGCTCCCATTTCATCTGCTTCTGATCATAAAGGTAGATGATACATGTGTGTTTGTTGTCTGTAGCTATGACTGCTTGGAAGGTATTCAACTGCAAATGCCACAGCCACACATTATTGTACATAATTTAAACAAAAGAAAATATTGTATGTGATTCATCTAGAAACGATAATAGCTTAATGAGGGTTGGCATTCAAATCAACAGTTGTAATACCTTTATATATTTCACCTACCTCATGATCAAAGCTCAGGTAATAGGGTGCCATATATTCCCATGTGACCTTCAGCATGTAAGTTGGACTAAAGTCACAAGTCTTCATCTCCTCCATTATCTTCTTTACCCGTATGTTCATTTCTTGTTCAAACTGATCATATTCCTGGTACCAAATCTGTCGGTTGAAATTTGAAAAAGGAAAAGAAAATCATAGAAAACTATAGATCCTATATATATATATCTTTATCTTTCTGTTTCCTTACATACATGTATTGGATTTGTATTTAATATTTTTTGACTTCGTATTGCTGTGTCAATATGCTAGATTAATTAGACTTAGAGCTTAATATAACGGATGTGAGATATATACACCCCTTCATCATACTATGTACAAGTCACCTAGATCTCTTGAATATAAATTAAGCTTACTCACAGATGAAACATTTCTTTTGCTTTCACCATCAGCCCACCATGGAGCAAAGATGGCCCTGTCTTTCTGCTCAGTGCTGAAGGTCAGCGTCCTCAGGTCACGTGGCTTTGTGCGTGGGTCCTTCCGCTTTGTATCTAGGAGATCATTGGTGGCCACAATGACTCCGTTTTCGGTAAACTGCAGGGAAATTAAAGAAATATTGGCAAAACCACTTCAGAATTTAAAAAAAAAAACGGATCGCACGAATTATAAGGGATCCAAATAGAGATTTCAAAAAGAAGACATACATTTCAATGCTCAGTTTTATTGTCTTATTGACGACTCTCGGCATTGGCTATGCTACAGGATAAGGTTTCCAGATGTATCAATTATCATTTGAGCCAGGAATCCCAATCCTATCTCAATTCTCAAATTTTAGGAACTTACATAGAGACATGGGACGAGTAACTGGCCAAACAGAGGCAGCCCTTTTGGTACTTGGATGAGAGGAGAGACCAGTTCACCTTGGTGTAACTCTGATTCAGATGTAACTTCTATGTCTCCAGCCCCGGCCCCAAAGGGCAACAGGCGGTCCTCTGTACACAGTGAAGGTTTGTTGATCATTTACCATGTTACAGACAATATCAGTCAAAATAAAAGCAGTGCAAAATTGTATTGGCCACCTCTAAAACTCTGCAGTTAGTGTTGGTTGATCAGAACCACCAAAAGGGCGTCCAGCATAAAAAACAAAAGCATTTCATTGATAATTAGTCATTGTCAAGGAACATCTCTGGTATATGGGAGTACGAAGACATAAAAGCGTCATAATGACCACCTAGAGAGGGAGTTGAACTTACCAATGCATGTACCAGTGCCCTCCTTCTCTTCCTTGTAACCAGAATTACACATACACTTGTATGAACCTCCTGTATTGATACATTCGGCATTCACGTCACAGGCATTGCCATTTGAACTGGTGCATTCATTTATGTCTTCAAAAAGTAAAAGAAATTTAGCATTGTTACCATAGTAAGTAAGTAAATAAATAAGTAAGTAATAGACCAGCTGTGAATGGCGATAGTCCTTTATGGACACTGTTTGAATGCATTGTGTCATAATGTTGTGAAATTTAGAATTACCTTTACAGAATCGTCCGTCCATGTAGAAGCCATCCCTGCAAGAACACTCATAGCTTCCCTCCTTGTTCGTGCAGATACCAATAGGGTCACAGCCATGCAGTATCTCTCCATTTACTGGAGTACATTCATCTATGTCTAAGGAAGTAATAATAGTGTACTTTGTAACTCTGACTATGTAATACCGTGGGCGTACTTAGAACTACATATATCCTTGTTGCATTGATGACATGTTCATCATCTGACCATCCCTGTCTCATCATTGAATATCAAGTGGTGTGTTATAACAATCCAAATTCATATTGCACCAGTGCTTAGTCGAGGTTAAATAGCGCTCAATAGCGGTGGTTATCTAAAACCTTAGCCCTATAATAGCTTATGTGAGTCAGTAGAGTTTGTAGAAGAAATGCTAGGGAGAAAGTATAATGTATGGAGCTGGATAAGTTGCCTTACCATCGCAGCAGAGGGTGCCATCTGGCCGTTGTACCGGGTGGTATCCTTCAGAACACCCATTATCCGAGTCTGTTTCTGAGTCTATAAATTAGATGTAGTTAACAATAATTATGTCAAGGCTATAAGATGTAACTGATTTTTTTTCATTCAATACTACCACTAAAGCTATAGATAAGACCATCACTATCAAATATTCAATGCTAAATGCCATGAAGTATAGATCATTTTAATCGCTGTGTTGACAAATACACTTTCAAAATCTACAACCCAATTGATAAATCATTCTTGTGGGACCCGGGTTCTGTATGTAATCTGGGGTATTCTTCACCTTTCTTCAATCAACATTATATATAATTGGCATTACCTTCTTCTTCACAGTCAGTATGACATGTTCGCATTTGTTTATACCTCATGTCATCTTTTACCTCACAGTTGAGGCCACCATTCATAGGGGTTGGGTTATTACATTCTCTGGTTCTCTGGGAGTTCCCATACCCACATTTGGGGCTGCAGTCTCCCCAAGTACTCCATTCATTCCAGTTTCCATTCACTGTATGGAATATAGAATGTAGAATGTTATCTTCATTTTGGCACCTGCAGGGTGTACTATACATTAAGATCTGATATGAACCTGCAAACCGTGTGGTAGTGTAGTGGAACCTTTTCTATCGTATAAAGAGAAGGGGAAAATATTAAACTGATGCTTTGAAGTCATGAACATGAAGAGTCCTTTCTTACAGGAAGGTGATGTCACTATAAAGGGAAGTAAATATTGAATTGTTGGTGCCTCGCTTGGTATCAAACCGCCCTGTTTCTTTACATTTCTTATTTTCATCTTAGAAATCAACTACAGACCAGAGGGCAAATATGATTATTTCTATTAGAAAGGCCTCAACGCAGAGGCAAATCTTGCCTTTTTCACAGAGGTCCCCGTCATGGTGTGGCGGGCACACACACCAGAATCCATCCTCATAATCCATACAGGTGGCAGTTCCGTGACATGGGTCACTCTGACATTCATCAATATCTGTGGAAAATACACCAGAAATTGTACAATAATAAATGTGACTGGTGGTCCATACGCCTCTATCTTATAGCCGACCCTTTTCTTATCTTTAATATATCTTTATATTACATAGTTGAACAAAATCGCTTTGAAATTTCATGGATGAATTATCCCTTGTCTATGTATTTTTAAGGAAAGATGTGGCCAGTTGAGGGAAAACATGCCTCCTGGGGGGAAATGGCCTTTTAAGGTTTAGGTCATGGGCTCTAAAATGAGATATCTTGAGCTAAAATATCCCTGGTAGTTTTGCTGTAATTGCTTGTCAAACATAGGTTGGTATGTACAACTGAAAATGTGGAAAAATAACGAAAGAAATGTGATGTTTTTGTCATGAAATTGGTTCTAGAAGGAATTTTCGAGCTCTGTTTTCGGTTCTGGGTTCCTGGAGGAATTTTAAAAAAGGTTTGTGGCAAAAATTTCCAATTTGAATAGGGGAGTGGTTGCCAGGGCAACCAGAAATTGCCTTGTCTACCCATTTTCTATGTTTCCATGGCAACCAATGTTCCAAAAATGGAATATTTTTAGTGGAGATGGAATGATTCTAAGCATACCACTGGATTCCTTATCGAAGATTGGTCTGAAGTTGTTTTTTAGCATATTTGTCTGTGTTTTAACCATATATTGCTCCCTAGTACCAGTATTAAAAAAATCCCCCCCCCCCGGAGGCGCATTCTCCCCTGTTGGGCCACAAATGGTTCATCTTTTCTAATACTCTACCCACCAACAACAACCAGAATAACAATAATAATCAAGTGCCATGATATCAACACATCATCAGTTCACCAATTATTCCTGAATACCACAACTAAACAACAACTAGGGGTGCTAACTCTACTCCCATCATTGTCACCATGACAATGAAGACAGTTGACCTTTGACCTCTACAAAAATGCCATCATAAAAACTACCTCAGTACCATTTCTGTACCATATCAACACCGCCTGAAGAAGAATTATGAATTAATTTGAAACGTTGCCTCTATGATTAATGTACCATCCCCAACGTGTTCAATGTCAACATAAATAAAAAAAAGTGTCTTCATTTAATTTGCTCCTTGTCTGGTTTTATGTGAGAAATTATTTATTAGATCTAATATTTTTTTTTTTCCATTAAGTACATTTTATAACTTTTGTGCTAGCTTACAGAGACCGTTGACTCTACACAGAGTTTGTTCGCGAACGAAACAGTTTTCTGGAGCAATATTGGTAGGCACCCCTCAACCATGATATATTATGGGGGCAGATATTCACTTCAAAGACTGATTATTCCTCTGACTTTTACTTACTCTCACAATGTGTTCCATTACCAGAGAAGCCTGGTTTACACACACATTGGAACGATCCATCCATATTGAGACAAGTGGCCTTGGGATCACAATCGTCCTTCTGCTGCTCACACTCATCTATATCTGTAATATGCAAACAAAAGTTTTAATCATCAATTATATTCAATACCCAAGAATGAATTCCCCTCCGGAGACTTAAACCCAGTGTTGATTCAATTTTTGATAATCAATAATGTTCAGTAAAACATTCAGATTTAAGCAAATTTTAGCAAGACTCTAAGTTAATTAAATATTAAATAGTCTTACCTTCTCCATCTTTGATCTACATTCAGCAACATTAAGCAGGAAAACTCTTTAAGTTGAAAAACCCTTTAAGTAATTCAAAGCTAATCATAAAGTTTGTGTCAATATTCAACAAACTATAGTTTATACCTTGTATTACAGGAAGGAATGCGTGATCACACCAGAGGGATAACATATATATTGATATTAATGTATAAGGAAGTCGGTAGCATACCAATGCAATAGGATCCTATCCACAGGTCTCTCCTCTCCTGGTATCCATCAGCACACTCACAGGAGAAGCTGCCCTCTGTATCCACACACTGTTTGTTGTCCTTTACATGACAGTTATGTAAAGGTTGTTCATACTGGTCCATCTCAGTGCATTCATCTATATCTATAACCAATAAAACACACATTGAGTGCTATCAGTAAATCCTAGTGATAGAACACACATGTATTGAAATTATTTATCCCTGGGAAGAATAATGTTCTGCTTTGGTATACGATTACATGCATATATTAATGACAATGTTGAATGATTTAACCTACTTTCACAGTATGTGCCGTTGCCCCTGAATCCTTGTTTGCATTTACAGAAGAATCTTGGTATATCTTTGTCTTCCAGGCTGTCGAGTACTTGTTCCCTTCTTGGGTCAGTGAAGCTGTAATCTCTATCTTCACAGCTGGCATTACTATGACAATTATCCAAGCCCCGTGTACACTCATCAACCGCATCTTTGAAGGAGAGCAAAGGAAGGGTATATGCCCGGGGTATATGTAGGAATCATGGGTTCATTTACACTCAGGTTGATTCAAGATACTTAATTCTCAATTAAGTTATCATAGTTATCTCACTTACTTCCACAATCGAAGATGCAATCGAAGAAGCCCCAATTATTCATGTCTGTGAGCTCCTTCACCCTATGTTCATCTCCCAGACGTATGAATACACCTATACTGATCCTCTTCCAGCAGTAGGGGTAGGTGGATTCGTTGATGGGTACTGTGAGCATACCATCCAGTGCTATTTCTTGATACCCACTATAGGATTTCTGGAAGGAAATACACCATACAGAGCGGTTGGTATATCATATGCAAAATCTAGGGGATTGTGCTATGGATATATAGAACATAACCAGAGTATACCGATGACCCATCTATGGGTACAAAGAATGTTATATAAGACTTAAAGGATGATACGGAGCTGTTGCAAGCCTAAACTGGCCCTACACACTCAACACATGTCAAAGGGCAAATGGAATAACTGGCTTCCATTATGTGTTGTGAAACAGGGAGTAAGGGTCTCACCTTCAGCGCTTGCTCCTGTGCAAAAGACAGTGTCAGACCTAGTAACACATCATCTCCAGAGGTCATATTAAAGGTCTTATCATGTGACAAGAATATCCAGACATCAAAGTGCTTCCAAGTGCCATTAGGCAGTCCATTAATGACGGAGAGGCTTGCATTTTGCACGCCTGACAGATAGGTATTGACCTTTAGATCATACTGCACAGGTTGCTCGGCCGGAAGAAGGTTATAGGACAGGTACTTTAGTTTAAATGTCTTCACATCAAAGTCCTGACCTGTAGAGACAAATGGATAGCGGACATACAAATTTACACCATCAAGATAACTAACAATAGAAGATGTATAATTCAATTTACTGCTACCTAAAGTCCCAAGGGATAAAGCGGCAAACATTAGGACGCACGCTTATGACTGAAAAGGTCACTGTAGTATAGTTATCTAGAACGAATTTGTGGACAATACCTTCACATTTTGTGCCATTTGGCTTGATTAATCTAACCAGAGACTTGACATTGTTAGTCTCATCGGTCTCCAAAACATCGTCATATCTGTCCACATTGACACCAAGGGATACGGACTCAGCTAGACAAATCTTGAAGAAAGCTGATTGCGGCAGGCTGAATCCACTAGATGTATCTGTAATTGGAAGGGGATATGTATTTAGGATATGTGTTAGAAATGGTCATCAATCTGTTTGGGGCTTTATTTAATGGTGAAGAGAAAATGTATGGTAAAACAAAGAAAGGTTTGAATGGGGTTCCCTGATACATCTGTTTCGACTTCATATGTGACAAAGGAAAAGAAAAACCGAAATAGTAATTGGAAAAGGAAAGGAAAACAGCAAAAATGAGGGGGTAGAATGTGATTATGATAAAGGAAGAAATAAAAAGATTGTCATCAGAAAACAGCAAACTGGGCTTGAAGTGGGGATGTCCGCTTACACAGTATGAAATATGAAGTTGCTCTTCAATCACAAAGTAGACGACATTCTAAATCATGTGCAGGAGGCCATTTCTTAAGGTAGTACGACTACATACCACCACTACGACTTGAGACCCTCAGGAATAGTGCAGGTGATCATAGTCACTGCACTACGACTGTTCTGTACAATCACCACCTATGCAAGAATAACATAAGGCTTGGTAGAGCAGTCGTACTGGTGCAGGCATTAGTACCCATTATAAAACAGCTGGCAGTGCTCTGCTGCACGATAGAAGTAACCTTGAGTGCATTATAGGAGGGTAGTGCACACCTGAGCAAGGTCACCATAGCTGTAAACAAGTCAAGGGCCATTAATTGGTCTAGACATACCTTAATTGGGTACTTAAGTGATTGGAATGAAATGTACAACTTTTTATAAAGACAATAGACAACTCCTTCTTCACATCTCGACTGTATGTTGTCATATAATGCACTCGGATGCATTCGTGCATTATAGGACAACAGACAGTCTTGATGTGAAGAAGATCGTTGTCTATTCTCTAACTAATGCATGATACTGTAATGGCCTTATTTTAAGGTCAGTCGTAGTGTGTTAAGAAATGGCCTCCTGAGTTATGAGTAGGCACTACATTTTGAGCCACTATGGGTTAGCAGTGATTGGAACAATATATACATAGCACAAGGAATCCAGCACAAGGGATGATCATTTAGAAACTATATAGACTTGCTTCCACAAATTTTCAACTCTGTCTTTTTAGCAGATATATCAACTTTGAATACAAGTGTAACCTACCAGAGAGGTCAAATACATCTTCGGGTAGTATTCTCTTATTTATATCTCCATAATGTGGTGATGTGTCGTAGGTCAGGGTGTCAAAGGGTACACTTGTTGCCGTGACCTCTGTCCCATCGTCCGCAAAGCGCAGTGTCCTTACCAATGTCGTCACTAATACAAAGTTGAAGTCAAAGACAGGACCAGGCTGGTTTATCCTATCATTGTAAATGGTGACAGGATCTGAAAGTTAAAAGGACAATGAAGCAATTGTCTTTTATTATTTATTTTGCCTTGTATAATCTAAATTGGCTGGGTCGAGGTCCAAAGCTTTGGTCTTGGAGGTAGATGTATTTCCAGTCCATTCTGAGATGTTTTCCTGAGTATTCGAGTATCATTCCCTATTGAAGTTGAAATAGCTGTTTGCTCAATAATGTTGTGCTTATTCTCAAATTCGATTAGATGATGATTGCTTTTATCGACTCAGAAATTTAGAAAAGCAAATGTATCTAGAAAGGGAAAGGCAATATACTCACTGGCTTCAACTTTTACTTTTAAGACGAAGGGATTTGGACCCAAAACTAGTTGGGTTGTGTCTTCAAGCTGTGTACCGAGATGGAATTCCAACAAAGAGAGGTCGATTTTACCTAAATGGAGCATGATTACGGCGTTAAGAGAGTCTGAGACGATTTCGTGAAGATAACTATCATGATAATTATATATTTTGTCTGTGCTATTTTGGGTAGATTTTAAATTGAACATTGTTTCACTCTAGAAAAATGTCAGCCAGTTCATTTATAAAATCTTTATGATATGGAATGATTATGCTGGGTAGTAGTTTTTGGTATTTGATGTTTACTTGACACTTACTTCCTGAACATTGACACTTAAAGGTTTGGACACCAATGTTATTCTCCAGTACACCATCCACACCACCGGCCATGGGGTAATCTGAGTCACCAGGTAACACTTTTATTACAAATTCCATGTCACCATCTACCAGGGGCTCGACCTCAGCATCACATGCGGCCGTTATATCGATGTGGTTCTTAATGTAAAACGTTTGCATTTCACTATCCACCAGGGGATCAGTGAAAGTGACGGTTTCTCCTGTAAGTCCATGATGCCAGGTTTCTCCCGGCGTAACGTCATGGCATACGTCATTGCCTTTCTTACGTGCACATATCTGAAAAAAAAAAAAACACAAATGAACATGTACAGAGTTATTATAAAGTACTGGCATTTTCAACTTTAGAATGAAAATTTATATTGAATTACAATTGTCCACAACTGATTAAATATCCCCCGCCATATATTACAGTATCACAATGCAATCATACCCGGGGTATGAACGTATTGTCATAATCACAACACTTTTTCAAATATACAAAAAGAAAAGAGGGAAGTATGCTACGTTCAATTTTACATCAGATTCAGAGTACTTACTGTTAATGATGTTGCCCTTTTCTTTGTCTCTGGTTCTAGGTTTTTGAGCGGCAGGATTTGATAAGACAGTGTAATTCCTGAAGGACTTGCAAAGAATATGGCACCATTCTGAGCTTCTACCAGGTTGACTGCTCTTAACTCCAAAAGGTCTAAGAAAGACGAAAAATAAGTTGTATTTTAGTGAAAACTAGTGAAGGGGAAGAGAACAAAATTCATGTATACTGTTCCTCTGTACCATATTTTTCCAACGTGTGAACAACCCCTGACTATTTTGTGTAGGTACTAAATCTTCACTATTTACCATAACCTGACATATCTTTTGATTTGTTTTGACCCTGTTCTTTGCTTCACTGACCTATCTCAACAGTTTGAAATCATGTCTAAGTTTTGTGAACAGAGAGAGACACTATAGATATAATTGAAATAGCCCACACTTACTGTTAGTGGTCCTAAAATAGCCTAAGATAGAAATAAACTATTAAGAACGGAAAGTTCCAGGAGATATGAAGCTAGAAGTGTCCCATACCAATAGGCCTATTCATTAGCAGCCTCTAACCAGTTCCCCAGTATCCAGATTCTTGAATCAACATTGACAACTCGTTGGCAAATATTACTCAACCAGTTATCAATGCTGTATCATCGTCACTCACCATACGGGCAGCGGATGGAGAGATTCTGGGCCAGGTGATTGTTGCTCTCATCACACTCCCAGATCTCATTGTCAGAGTCCACCATAACGATCAGGAACACCTGACCACACAGTGAAGGCTTCAGGCTACCAGGGATTTGCTGTGCGGTTGGATATACAAATGAGGATTGACTAAAAATATAGTCTTCCTGGGCGTCAAAGCATAATGTGAGTGATGAATGGTTCGACAATGTGAATGCTATACATGTATACAAATCAAGGGACTCTAATGGAGGCTCCACTACGCGATTATTAGGTACATTCTCGCCTAATGTTATCCCTATAGTGCCTAAGGTATTTGGGTGTTACATTCCTATATTGTAAACATGAGATTTCAGGGGTCATTTCATGGGTAATTTCTCTCCTTGTGTGCCATATCTACAAACTAACCTGCACCTGCATATGACTCTGTGAGTGGGTGGGAGTTCAATATATAAACATCAACACAGCAAAATGTAAATAACAACACAGCAGTCACATAGATCACAGGGTCTTGTACTGTAAAAAATCAAACCTGTCTGATATTGAGTTGCAGAGAGTCATCAGTGTGAAAGTCTGCAATATTTACATTAGGTCAACTTGATTAAGTAAACAAAAACATCTTTTGACAACAAAAATGTGCCTGAGATAGTACACAAACCCTTTCCTATATGAATAAATAGCTCTCTCAACATTCTATTTCTACCTTGCAATGATAACAAAAAGCACTTCATAACTTGTGTTTGTGCCTGCTTTTGTGAGAATAGCTTCGATTCTCAGCAAAAATCACGTAGTGGAGTCCCCACTTCTGAATAAAACCTCGCATTTTGCCCATTGGCTTTTCATACATATTGAAATCTACTTTCGCCCAGGTTAAATCTTTTTACTTTGCTGATGACACTTTGACAACTTTATGATTTGACCTTTGTAATATCGGTGTGTCTCATGAGATCAGTTCAATGTCACCTTTCTGACTAGCTGCACTCACTTTGACATGTAGTTCACACAATATTTCAATTCTCTTATCATTCTTTTCACATTTATGTACCACTCACAGAGGTCCTCCCTGTGTGCTAATTTCTTTACACCTTTTTACATTCCTTCATCCCCTATTGACCATAATGTCTAGCATTTCTTGTCTTTTCCTCTAAAGTTTCTGACCGCCTTCCTCTTTCAACTCAATTTTTTTTCTACCTCCTTAGTATTTAACTATTGCATTCAAGCAGGTGGGCTGCATTCACCCCTTGACCCCTATGCATTCCTCCTTTTTCAAGCATTTCCCCCTTTTTTCGTCGCCTCTATGGTCTAAAATACTCTGAGCCGGTCAGAAACTGTCACCTTTCTGACCATTGGTGGTCAGAAATGCCATTTCTGACAACCAACAGTCAGAAAGGTGACATCTCATTCTCTACGTCAGAAAGGTGACAAATGCTTGGTCAGAAAGGTGACATCTCACACTGTGAATGCAAAGATTTAGACTTTGAACTTACAGTTTCTACTTCAAACCTCACCATCTCTGTCATCCCTTAAAATAACATCCTTCCTGTAACTCATGATCTTTAATTTCCTATTACATTTACAAAAAAAAAGTCTTTCTCCAGGTTGAAAAGGTCACCTTTCTGACCGGTCATATGGAAAAATCAAGATTTTGAGCCTACTGTCATTAATTTGATCCTTACCTTCTTTTCCCTACTTTACAATACCAGCATTTCTCTTATTCATGTTCTGCGATTTCCTCTTGACAATACCCAACAAAACAGCCTTCAGAGAGAAAGGCAGAAATAAGCCGAAAGAAAACTTTATGAGAGAAGGAGGAATGGAACTTGTTCTTGTAGAAAAGAGAGGAAAAATAAAAATAATATTAGAATCTAAAGAAAACTGAGTCTTTTTCATGTTTTTGTGTCACCTTTCTGACCGGCATGTCACCTTTCTGACCGGCAATGGTCAGAAAGGTAAAAAGAAGATAAAAAGTCAGGAGAAGGGACTGGCTAAAAGTTGAAAGAGAAAAGGCAGGTGAGACATGTTCCTAGAGGAGGTGGGGGAAAGGAAGGGTTAAATAATATATGCTTGAGCACAGGAAGAAAGTGAAAAGTCCTTGGTGAAAAAGAAGGGGAGATGGGCAAGAGAACTTATTTTGGAACACTGACTGTATCAAGAAAAAAAGAGAGAGTCAGACATGACCAGAAATGGTCAGAAACTGTAAGGAGGGAAGCAAGTCAACAATAAGACTGTTGTTTTGTTTTTTTCAGTTGAAATTGCATATTTAAAAAAAAAAAGAAAAAGACTACACCATAATACAGACATAGGGGTAAATGACTGCAATGTTCTTTTGTAAGATACACAAAATATGTGCACTGATTTCATGAGACACATCGATATATAACCCTCACAGTAGTTCATACTCTCCCCATCCCTACGTTCTCGCATTCGATTTGATATAGCCATGTCTGTGCAATACATGGGGAAGCCTTACCAATATGTTTTCGGTAAAGTTCTTTGTCACATAGAAATAAAGAAAGGTTTCAATGGGTTCATCAGAGTCATCAACTTCTTCATCTCTGGACAGAAATATAGTGATTCTCAAAAGTCGCAGGAAGCGAAGCTGTCTATTTATTGTTGTGTCTTCACTGAATGTTGAAAGGGCCTGTAACCAAGGTTAGAATATTTGCGTTCATTATTCAAACTCAATCGATTAACAGAAGACCATCAATCCTGATGATCTAGGTAATCAAATTACAGCCAAAAACTGAATTTTACTTGGTCGTCAGTATGAAAATAGATCTTTTTGTAACGTGGATTATACATTGCGTGAAGTAATATGTGCCACTCTAGGTTACCTTTTGGCTCTTCATTGTGGTTTTTGGTTATCTCAGTGAAGATCTGAGTCTTCAGATTTTGCTATGGTCAAACTGATTATCTTTTGACTTTGGTTCACCTCTTTCGTTCGATTGAACTGATTTTGCTTAACCTCAGCCTGTTTAATCAAATCCTACTCATCATGATATTTTTTCTGATACTAATACATACAGTCATAACAAATGAATAATTGGCACTTGATCCCAGTGTATATTCCAGCCCGGACAGTAATTCAAAGTGTGATGAAATGAGGTCATCAGTATCTGCAAGAAATGTAGACATAAACAATACAGACTTGAGCAACTCTTGAAGAAAAGGTAAAATGCATACACGGGAATACATGGGTTGGATAAGCAATGCTGAATCAGTCAATTTCAATCGTACTCCACCTGGATACTTTTAGAAATACATTATCTAGAGTTATATATCTGCAGAACTCACCTTTGGTGTCATTGAACAGTCCACTCAAGGGAATCGCCTCATAATTATTGAGAATAATGGCCTCTGTCTCGGCCAGCCTCCCAGCCAACATGAATAGAACCAGGATATAGCTTTGTAAAATGTGAAGAAAAACTATCAACATTTGTGGGCAGATGAGGGGAAAGGCCCCTCCCTGCCGGATTTTTTTAGTACTGGTTTTGGCCACTAGGAGGGCTACAGAGGCTAAAAACATGACAAATAGAACAAAAACTGTTATTATATAATTTCTTATACAGAAAAAGATTGTTTTCTTAAAAACGTTCTTTTTTTTCTGGTACTTCCTATGTATTTGAAGTGTAAATGGAATGTTTTGAATCCAAAACAAGGCTTAAATAAGCATTCTCAGATATATGGGTTGCCATGGCAACCAGAATTATATTCCAAATAGAAAAAATATTAATGTCATTCGATAGAATGATTCATGTAGATTCATATGCAGAAAAAAGTATTAAGATACCATTTGTAGATCCAAAGTTATGCCCAAATGTATGGAAAGGGTTCGCCATTTTTTAATTGATTGTTTAAATCATTATGCTAATTAGATGCCTGATTTAATTAAAACAATGAATAATAAAGCTTATTAGTTGTATTGGTATAGTTATAGCATTCCATTTTCGTGAAGCAACATCTCTGAGACCATAGGAGCTATCTGCAAGTGTTATCCCTCATTATAAAGCCGATGACTTCAGTTTTAGATGCCCTATTTTACCTCGGAGGACCCTTTCCCCTCACCTATCCACATTTTCATGAAAGTTCTATTATGACTATTGCTATTTTTTCAAAATTATGTGAAATCAAGTCATAATAGGAGCATAATAGTATAGCTGAAATAACTGGTGTATTGTAGAAGGTGGTATGCTCACTTTGGCTCTATTCTAGCATTTGCAATGTTGCCCATATCCAGCTCAACATAACCAGTAAATTCACGACTTTCATTTACAACGAAGGGATCATTTAATCCATCCACATTCAAACTGGCAGACAGCTCAATATCCTTTGTGGGGTCCAGATTCGTTCTTGATGAGACAAAAAACTGAAAGCAATACAGGACAATGCAATAAGATACGGTCATTTCAATCTTTTCTTTTTCACTCAATTTTGACACACAAATATTGATGAACTCAAAGTCATCAAAGTAACTCACCTTTTACAATCAGAAGACATCACATCGTGGACCTTACGAGAAAATGTCACAAACGCTCAAAGTCCCCTGCCAACAGCTATTGTTTTGTAGGGGGAGACTGTTTTAGGTTATGTAATGGTGGTCCAACTTACCCTAAAGTAGCCCCTCTGCCCGGGTACACGTGGCTGATCTACATCCAGTAGATAGGTAACATTGGCTATGAAGCGGAACATGGTCTTCACATGGGCACAAAACTGGTGCTGGTTACCCAGCAATGATAGATCCGCATAGTCAACCGATATAACATCTGTAAGACAAAGGATTATTGCTGGGACATGTGGAGTGGTGGATAGCAATCAACCAATGCTATTCCATATTTAGATAATAATCTATACATGATACAGTCATTGCACTGAGAGAACATTTATTTCATAATAAAGGAATGACCATTAGGGGCAAAAGCTCTGTTAAAGCTGCTATAAAATCTGGTATAGCGTTTTCTGATATGTAATTCATACAAATGTATATAATTAGTAATTGCCACAGCCTCCAGTGGCCTGATCCCCAGCAACTTTCCTTTATGACTTCAGAGGGCACCACTGTGCTGGTGCAATCAAGCAAGCAAGTGGATAAAATGCTGAAAGCATTTTATTTTCACACAGATATATGCTTAAATTCAGCATGGTTAGAGTTTACGAAATTGATTGAGATTTCACCAGAACGCTGTAACAAGCACTGTAATGATAGCCATTTAGAAAGTGGAAGATCCATATATTTGAGATCTTTAAAGGCAAAGTGCCTCTGAGAAAGGCATTGTCTAGTGTGCTCCCTTACCTGATGGGCAGCGAAGGGTGATTTGAAGACTTTTCTGGTTGTTGTCCAGGTTGGGATCTATATTTACAGCACTCTTCAAGTCTGTGATTTTCGCAAACAGAAAGGACCTTCCACAGAAGAAGCTCAGTTCTATATTCGAAGTATTCATCATGAGGTTTTCCCCATTGAACTCTGTTTGAGAAATTGAGAAGTAAATAGCAATTATTGTAATAGGGAACATAGAAAGCACATGGTCAGGATAAACCATGATATACTGTGTTAATCTATATAGGCTAACAATATTAGAGAAGTTGAGCTAATACAGAATAGTTATAAGGGGTATAGAGCACAACTGGGGCATGTACAAAAGTGAAAGGATGCCGTTGCTTATCCATAGAAGTGATAAACCATGATTTATCATTTTACCACGGTCTTCTATTTGCCCATTTAATTATGGTGTACTACTGTTATTCCTCTATAGTTTATACACACATGTAACACCATTGTATATAATAAAACCTTGTTCCAGCATTATGGTCGTCTTCAAAAATTCTAAAGAACTGTGAGGTTCAGCTCAACAAATGCAAATATTTAGCTTTCATATTCTGTGTTCATATACCACATAGCATGTTACATTGCATTAGGGAATGGAAGATGATGTATGTATAGAATGTCCATAATTACCGATGCTTGAGGGTGTATCCTTTGAGATACCTCCCTCAAGGTATATCAGCTGTTCCTCTGTGTACACAGTATCTAAGCAGTGGTCAATTCCATCCAACTTGTCATCACTGCTCAAGCAGAACTCGAACTTATAGCTCAGTCCATTGTTTCTAGAGGCTGGTATACCCCCTGCAGATGTCTTTGGTACAGAACAAAAATTGAAATTTTGTAATATATCTGTAATGTGATAACTTGGAAGTATGGTCTGCGAAAGATGTTTTGAATTGTGTTCACAAGCATGAATTTTCTTATCTTGCATTTAAACCCTTTCTTTCCTTTCTGTGACACTTTCTGAGAAGTGTCCATAAAGAAAATATGAAAAGTACATAAACTCCATTTTTTGCCCTGCAGTCTACCTGAAATGTACATAAACATTCGATCGTCCTTGTTAGATTGATGGTATCCTGTATTAAATTTGTATTAGTTTAGCCATTTCAAACTAACCCTTTTACAATTATATGAGACCTACCCGTGTGTGTTCCATGATGATGGAAAAGAAGGTAGGGGTGTTGGCATTGACAGTTACAAATTCAGTCCTCTGATTAACTTCGAATCTCCTAATCTTAAGGTCTACATTGGCTGTTTTGTGGGGATTAAAAAGAAAAGAGATTTGTGACCAGGCAAGCAAAAACACCCCGCTGTAGGAAAATTCATTATCAAAGTTCATCTCAAGATATTTAAAATGAGAAATCATTGGCTTAGATATTCCTAGTAGTTATATCAGAACCCCTCCTTGAACATAGGACGTTATTCATATCTGAATTCAATGATTGAGCTCTTAATACATTATAAACCATAACAATGTCTAAAAACACAATAAATCATTATAACAATATTGTGATTTTTATCATAGATTTTGATCTAGAAGGAATATTCTATTTCTATTTTCAGCTTTGGGTTTTTGGTAAGTATCCCCAAAAATTGGCATAAAAATCTGCAAATTTAGATTATTGGATTGGTTGCCAAGGCAACCAGGAACAGGCATATAGGTCGATTTCTCATGAAAGATATTCATTTTACCATCCAAATATCGGCCATTTCTATCAAAAATGGAGCATTTTAAATGAAAACATTGACTTCTGCATCAAAAATTGGCTTAATATATTTTTATAATCATTTTATTTTTGAGTTATTTTGCCACCCCAATGCCCCTTGGTAGTCAAATTGGGAATTAAAAATCCCCCGCGGCAGGGCGCTCTCCCTTGATGGGTCACATTTGATTATCCCAAATGGCGACTGACTAATTGGGGGCATGAACATTATATTTTAGGGGGAATGGACATTATATTTTAGGCTAAGACCATCCACAAGGCAACATGATCTTAGATATACACTGTCCAGATATAATATTTATTTCAAAATTGCAGTGTGACACTATATGGGAACCGTGTTTACACAGGCACATAATCATGGACTAAGCCAGAATTAAGAGAAAAATGCAGGTCAAATTAAAGCTGCTACAAGATTTGGTATGCATTTTTCTGATTTCTATCTCAGAAGATTGTACATCGCTTTCCAATCAATTTCATGGTATATTATCTCGTAAGGAGTGGGTGCTAATACATACATTGAAAAATGCAATGTCCAACTGTGCTTACTGCAGTGACGGGAAGGTAAACTGCATTGGTTAATTAATTCAAACCAAAGTCCCTAAGTGGCAGCACTGAACAGTCTGCAACCCTGTAGGCTTCATTTGGAAAGGAGTCATTGCAATAGAACATACCAGTCTGATTTCCTAACAACAGGTGGCACTACTGAGCTGATGCAATTAAGTGCTTGTCAACTAAGATAAAATGCTGGAAGTGTTTTATTTCTAGACATCTATTCCCTTGAAATTAGCATGGTTAATACTCTCAGAATTGGTTGGGATGTGAGCAGTAAACACAAGCAAGTGGGCTGATTGTAGATATACCCAAAATGAAAAATCTTTATTTTTCACGTCTTGTAGCAGATTTAATACACAATGACCTAATACCAACCTGCATGACAACGAATCGGAGATGTGAGCCTGATCATGAGGACATCATTGGCGAGGTACACTGAGTAGCCTACAGAAGGGGGCTCCATGACAAGCTGGACAAATAGAGTAGGCTCAGCCCTACCAGCTGTTGCTGCTTCACAATCAGCTATAGACATCTTCCCTTTTAGATTAAGAAGTAAAAACACATTATATTCCAATGACTCAGCTGAAGTACTGTATAATCACTGTGGTCGATTCATTAGCAGTGTTTGCTAGATAGAAAGAGACAATAGTACATATTATGACCTGACATACTCTAGTTACACAGATATGTTTCTGTATGCTCACCTATGAGACGTGGCAGGGTGACCTTCTCGTCCTTCTTTATGCCTGCTACATGGCGATACTCAATACCGGGGTCGGTACCTGCCAGGTACAGCTTTGTAGGATTGGCATTGAGGCGGGCTTGATCCCACACACTCTTGTCTGAGAAGTACAGGTTGACTTTAAAGAGGCCGCTCGGAGTGTCAGGAATGTCATTGTTAAGGTTTGTGATGGTCAGCTAGAATAGACAATGAATTGATTAAGGTTATATATTGTAGACGATCTAATTGAGACATTTGTAAATTTACATCACAGGAGGTAATCTTCCTTTGGGGTTGTGAAGGAATATTGTAGTTTATCCATACATTATGGTCTCAATATGGGTAAATTATCAATATGCAATGTGCTTGCAACTATATGTTTTTGTATAGAAATTATAGCAACTTGACTAACATCGAACTGAATATCATATTCTGCCTCTGGCCAAACTTCATCTGGTAGTTTAACTGATGTTGCTTTATATAGAGCCAGCTGGTCATCTGTAAGAAAAAGGTGTCATAATTATATGAGTAGAAATGGTTGATTTAAAGTATAAATTTTATTTCTGGGTTCAACTAAATGTCTCTGTGTACATATAATTGTTTTCCTTTTAAACTATATATGGCATTTGCATTAAAAGTCGTACCTTCACAGAAAACAAATCCTCTGTAACCCTTGAATCTTATACAGTTTATATAGATATGATTTAATATAGTTTAGTTGATATCAACCAGAAATCGTCCACATTCACCCAGTGACATTAGCAGTCTTGATTAAGCTACCAGTAGTATATACATGCAAACTGAGCGCAATGCTTCAGCTACTAACTAGGTCATGACCTACTGGTAGACCGGAAGTGACCTAGTTTCAGACAATCAGAGGGTTGGATTTGACAGGAAGTGACGTCATAAGGTCATGACCTAGTTTTTTCGACCAATCAGAGAGCTGGATTCCATTTGACCTAGTGACCTGACCTAGTTGCATAAATTAAGAGAATTGCGCAATACCTAGGGTTGACCTACTTGCAAACCGGAAGTGACCTACTAACCTACTTGCAAAAACGTATGACCTACGTATGAAGGTGTATTGCGCAATGCTTGTAAGAAATTACACAATAGCCATGACTCATGTTCTGATGCAATATTTCTATGGATTTACGCAATACTTATGACTCATTTTGATATCTCTGTTTATTTCATACATTAAAATAAAACACAACTCATTCAATTCACATAACAGATTATATTTTTATTAGACACAATATTTACAGATTAAGACAGATTTTCCATTTCCGGGGCGTGCACATACAACAGAAACATTTGTTGTGTGTGAATTTACTTGCTTGATACCAGCTTTGACCAGTAAGACTAGTTTTCCATGTGCTGTGGAAACAATAACTGTTAAGTTTGGCTATGTTAGATATAGCATGCTCGAACAAAGCCTGGGCCAGGAAGTAAGTTTGGCTGTTTTTGGTTCAGGTAAAATACCAGATAAAAATCCATCCTTAAAGTTTACCTCGAAAGAGAAATGATTTCTCACTCCAGGTATACTTAAGGCGTGAAGTTCCAGTGAGACCTGTAGACATGTGAAACAAATAGTTTTAGCAATAGCAGATACTTCCAGTTTACAGTTACACTGACAAAACACTCCTACTATGGGATTACATTCTAACTCTTGGAGAGTAACAGCAAACTTTCTTACACTTCCTAAAGTGTACCTTGTGTAGTGTCTTGGGCAGCCAGGTTCAGTGTGCAATTGATATACTCCTATACACCAATCATGCAATATCAAGTTAACTTTTTTCACTCGACAATAGTACATGCAGTTTCTGTAGGCGTCCCAAAAAGCTGAAGAGAAATATTTGTACATTTTAACACTAGTTATACAGTGGTCAACAGTGTCTGGTTCAGCTCCTCTAAAATAACCAATGTTTTCTGCAGGTATTATTTCCCAAAAGAAATTCTCTGAACATCCACATGCTATAGAACTTATATCATTGTCAGGCGTTATAGAAGAAGCTTGACTATATGAAGCAACACTTTGTAAAACTGGACGCATGTAATAGTCATAAGGTGGAGTTTCTGTGGTTTGCTCCACAAGCATAGCTTCTAAACTTTCCATGTTAAATGGTAGCTTAAATCTAACCAGATACTGAAAATCTGGTTAACATGATGCAATGATTAAAGAAATCTGGTACCACTTTCTTCAATTCCAAGTTAATTTCTTTAGCGTCGGATTTTTATTTTTTGTGGTGAACATGTATAGCGTTCACTTTTGTGAAAAGTTTTTTGGATTTTTTTGGGTGATACAGTTCACTTCTTTTACTTTTTTCAGTTTTTTTTCATGATACAGTACACATTTTTACCTTTGTTGTTCATTTGAACAAATGTTTATTTGAACAAAAAACATTTTCCAGTTTAACACTGTTTTCTATGGAAAAAAATGTTCATTTGAACAAATGTTCATTTGAACAATTGTTCAAAAAACATTTTCCAGTTTAACACTGTTTTCTATGGGGAAAAATGTTCGTTTGAACAAATGTTCATTTGACAATTGTTCAAAAAAACATTTTCCAGTTGAACACTGTTTTCTATGGGGAAAAATGTTCATTTGAACAAATGTTCATTTGAACTATTGTTCAAAAAAACATTTTTCATTTTAACACTGTTTTCTATGGAGAAAAATGTTCATTTTAAACAAATTGTTCAAAAAAACCAACTTTTTCTTTCAACAAAATGTACAACTGGAAGTGAACTAGAAAAAGAAACCATTTTTTTATATAGAAAGGGGTAGGGTGCTTACACCGTCTTCACACACTTGTCTCTTTATGTACTGATAGGTTAGACCTTGTTTTCTTTGAGAGTAAGTGGTAACGCTGTGGTTAACTACTCTAAATCCTTTGTTGACTACCGTGACAACATTTTCACTGTCCAGTACTTCTTTGTACTTGTCAGTGGTTAGGGGGTTTTGTTTTTGAATTACACCTTTGCAACTCATTTTAACGGGCACATTCACTCCTGTGCCTATGTAACATTTGGAGTTCAAGGCAGTCATTTCATCACCTTCCCACTCCACTTTGAACAACCCGGGGGTTCTCTTGTCAAACGCCAGAAGGCTCTTACAGCATGGTTGAGGTAGCCACAGCTCACCCAACACTTTGGTTTGAACGTAAGTCTCTCTGTGGTGACTGTTGTCACATGATTCAGAGGGCAACCATTTGTGACATTCTCTGAAGAAAGCTTCACGTTTCTCAGGAATAATGACATCTTCTATGTTCTCTGCACTTAAAGCAAAGTAAAAACTGTCAGTGTCCATTTCACATATTTCAAAATCTTTCTCATCTGTGAGCCAGCAAGCAGAAAGGACAGTTACTGCTACGTCCGTGCATCACAGCGCCAGGATACAGAAGGCGCTGTGTTCACGTGACGTCAGCTGCCGTCGGTCCGTGCGGTAGAAATGAGTTTGTTTACATTCCAGTTTGGCATATTACAGATATCCCTACAACATTTACACCTTACCAGGCTACTTCTATGATAATAATCTACAGCCAGATAAGAAATGATTGTTTACTTCCAACAATTAAAGGAGTAACATGTCCTGAAAGTCTGTTACAAATGGCCTTGAGAATTTGACCTTGCATTTGGGTTGTTTTGATTTGAGCACCTGTAGTCTCAAACCTTTGTGTATAAAATATACTAAATATTGGTATATGATATACATTATGTATCTAATTTTTGTTGTTGTCCAAACCCTATACATTTCCACTCAACACTAGGAAGAAAAAGCCATCTTTGGAAAAACAGAACAAAACAGGGGGTTTGAGGCTCAAGCCACTTCCAGCCACTTTTGGCGGATCCAAATAACGTGATATCAGTGCCATATAGCGCTAGCGGCCACTAGGCACGGAGAGCGCCAGCGGGTTTCGGTGTAAGTTACTGCGGGATTTAGTACCAGATTTAGCCACCAGGGGGCACCACTATGGACTAGAATAGGAAAATTATGGAGAATTCAATGGTTTTTGATAAAACGTTCTATTTTGGGTGGAAAGGTTCCAAATTTGGCATGTAAAAAGAATGTTTTTGGGCCAAAATAGGCATTTTTGTTGATTTCTGTTGCCATGGAAACATAATTTTCATTCTAAATAGGAAAATCATTTGAAGGAACATCCCACAAGGTTTACTATGGCGAAAACAGAATGAAAAAAACATTTCTAGATCAAAAGTTATGGGCAAAAGAATAAAAATTTATACGAATTTAGCTAATTAGCATAAATTATGCTAATTAGCTATATATCTCATGACCAATTAGACATAGAGCTTATTAACATTCTTGAAATGGTCACACCTACCCATATCTAGCAAGCCATTCCTCCAAAACTAACAGGAGTATCTTCTCATGCTATGTATCACTGTAAAGCTAATAATTTGAATTTTAAAGTTGACTTTTAGCACGGAGCACCCTTTCTCCTTGCCTCTACACATCTATGTATTCAAGGAGAAAGTCGTAATAGAAGGCCAACATTTTAAGTTTGGCGTATTGGTATACCATGAAACCTATTTGAACTGGGAGGTCGTAGGTGATGGAGGTGGGCAAACAGGACAGTTCTACCGTGTTGTCGCTTATGTCTTGCACGTCTTGCACTGACCAGTGCATGGCCAAACGTCTTGCCTTAGAGGGGTGAAGATACTTTGTTTGAACAAAGTTTTGTTTGTTGCATATGGTTTTACCATATGAACCATTTCCCAAAAGTTTGTAGAGATTTGACAGAATCTTACAGTCGATGTTTTCGTCACCCTTCCTCCTAGCTTTGGTGACTTCATCCAGGGTAAAAAAGTCTGTTCTGGTGTGTATTCTATCAGAAGGTGTACTGTCGTAACTACCAAACCTTTCTCCAGGTACCACTTCAAGAGAGGAGTTCCCAACAAAATTCCCTCAGCGTGGTAGCTGCCTATCAGTTGGCGTTGTGGTTGCTTCAGCTTACCTGCTGCTTCCAAGTAACGCTTCATATGTTCACCTACATCATTTTTTCCTACTAGACAGTTTTTGAATATAGGTGTCATTTCGCTGAATTTTTCTTTCAAAGATTCAGGTGTTTCTATGTCTACTTGGATAAGTCCAAAAGTTGTTCCTTTTGAAACCCCTCTCAGTATTTCATCCTGACTTTTCCTACCTTGGCATGTTGGTCTTTTAATTTCCCATTCACTTTTTGTTTTTTTACACGAGTTTTTTCTTTCATCCACATACACTCATACTTTTCCTCTACTTCATAACCCAATGATTGAAGATATAGGGTAGTCAAAACTGTATTTTGGTTTTTTTCTTCTAACCATCCCTTTCCGTTGGATTCTTTCAAAACGGATTTAGTGAGGTGACACATGTGGCCATGCCAGTAGCACCCGTGAAACTGGTATACTTTTTTTAAGCTGGATCATATCCGTCCACTTTTATTTTTCTTGAACCTAATACAACCTCCCCGTAGTTGTATTGGTGTAATATTTTCACATTGTCTGTGACAGTTTTGTAGCGCAACCATTCTGTGGCTGAGTAGCTAATCTGTTGACTGCAGACAGCTTGAAAATCGTTTTCTTTCCTGCGCACTACATAATAACCTGTGCAGTGTTCTTCACCCATGCACTTGAGGTACAAGCTGTTAGCGTCTACCCCTACTATGTGTTTGCATACTTTGCTTTGTGGCCCGTATTTTTTTTGTCTTATTCTTGTTTCTCCACTTTTGTGATGTCTGTGAAATATAATAGAGGGACCCCCTACTAAGTTGCGTCTGAGCAAGGAGTGAACATCCTTTTCTTTCTCACCAAAAAGAATGTAAGGTGTGGCATTAGGTGCAGTATTGTTGAAAAGAAACTTCAAGGTCAGACCTGGCAAAGTTAAACCATCTTTGAACTTGTCTACCCCACGGTCTATAAAAAATTTTGTGTGCTCGTTTATGGCTAAAACAAAGGGTTTCACGTCCAAGTTGTTGTAATATATCAAGTAGTCCTTCATAGTTCTCATCTTGTTTTCTGCCCAGGCCTTCTTACATTCAAGGTAATCTTCTTTGCTTATTCCACCACCTGACAAAGAACTGTAGAAGCAGTGGCGTGGAGGAAGAGCTTTGTTGTTCAGTTTTCTTACGTTGTCCATCCACTTGTAGGGGAAAAAACCCTTTTCAGCTTTCCCTTTAAGAAAGGCTTTCAGGTAGATCGCGTAGGAATAACCTGGTGCCAAATAGTTGAACATGTCAAGGAAAAGAAGATGGTCTGTGTACACTGCTATGTACTTGTTGCATTTTTTTATGGTTTTCATTTCTGTCTTGTCTGTGTCTATAAAAAAAGAATGAAATTCCTTTTTTATCAAATTAATGTCATACTTCCCAGAGTTGAAACCTAGGACAGGGACTCTTTCTATGTAGGTAAGAAGTTTTCCTTCACTTCAAGAACATGGGACAGCTTTTTTTTCTTTTTTTTGTTTTTCGCTGGAAAAACTTTGCTAGCTTTATGTTCTAATTCCTTTTGTTTTTCTTCTAGAGAGTCTAGTTGGTCTAAAACATCTCTAAAATTCTCTTTAACCTGTTCTCCTATCATCTGTCCCAAGTTGTTTATGTGCTCCAACACATTTTTTACCAAAGGATCGTCGTCTCTGTTGGAATTTCTGACAAAACACACTGGTTCTGTATGTCCAGGAAAATCAGAAGCTACACTGGCAGAAAGGGGTATGTGTGTTTTTTTCTATCACAGTGTTAGCATTTTTTGGGGATGGATTCTCAGGTTGGACAAAGTAGCTTTCAAAGTCAAAAACAATTTTATAGGGGTATATTTTTTCTCAGGTGGACAAACTATTCCCAGTTCCTCTAAAACTTGAAAAACTGTTTTGGATGGATTGTAAGCTCCACCTTTGTACCTGAAGCTGACTTTGGTGCAATCTTTTTTCACCCCATTGTGTTGCTTTAAAAGGAAACTACGAGTGAAAACTTTATGACACTTTTCACAGGGGTACATTTTACCATACAGTCCCATGTTAGTTATCAAACTTACATGGTTTCTGTGTAAGTTCAAGTTCATGATTTTTTTGGATGAACACATATTTGACCTTATAATTTTAGGTCGCCCCTTTTTTTTACCAAAAGAGGGAAGGTAAAAAAAAAAGGTAATGTTCACTTCAAACACATTTTCTAACCTGTTTAAATCTTTAATGTCAACGCCCTCAAAAGTCTCCTTGTTCACCCCTGGATAGGCTTCAAGGAGAAGCTCTTGAGTTTTTTCTAAAGATCCATACAGGAAGAAAGATAGACATCTAAAGAAACACAAGTTGTCCTTGTATCCCCTTTTGGTTTTAGGGTCTCTGTGAAAGTATTGCATTCCTCTTTGCCTTAAACCTGGGGGAATAGTGTTCATTTTACCTAAAAGATATTCTCCTCCCGTAGCCCTTATGAGGGTAATGTTGGCATTCCCGTTGCCTATGACACTCCATTTAGTGGAGGGTCTTTGAGTGTCTTCTTTTATGTTATTTTCAATCAAATCTAAACACTCTGCCAAGTCTTTGTCGTCCCTTATGAAAATGTAAGGGTCTCTATCAGCTTCACTGTCATAAAACAAAGACGAATTGTTGGCAGAAGCATGAAAGTACATAACTTTCTCTTCTTCTTCCTCCTTAGAGGAAGACAACAACCTTCCAAAAGAGACAGCCACTTTGTAAGCAATAACTTGATTTCGATAAATAGAGGTAAGAGTTTCTATGACCTATTTTGCTCCCAAGTCTTTGTTAAAACTTGTCATTCTGACATTGAAAATAGACTGAAGCTTACCAAGCACAGCCAAACCTGAAGCTATGGACTTGAAGTTGTCACGGTAACTGCTTTTATGCAAAGAATTTATTTCTATTTCTTTTGGAATTTCTATGCTGTCGGAAAAAATTTCTCTCTTACAAGAAACTGAGTTACATAGAGTTTTACCACTGTTTTCTACAGTGACCAAACGTGGAGGTCTAGGGGTGTTACACATTGGACAGTTGATGGTGTAAAGTTGTTTTACCTTTTTGGGAGGCATTTTTCTTTTTTTTTGTGGTTTCTTTCTCTAGTTTCACTTTATGTTCAATATACAACTTAAAACTAAAACCTGTCCTGATTAAACATGGAGTACATCTAAATCTAACTACGAATGAACATACATGATTATGTGAAAGTACTGAATAAGGAGCTGTTGACCAGACACTATACAAAGTTGACCACTTACCCAGAGTAGAAATCGGTTGTGTCATCTAGGAAGGGTCCAACACGTGATTTGATGTCCTCCAGAATGAAGGGGGACACAGTGTGTCCACAGTGTGTGGCTGAGGGGGGCATTCTGTAGCTGGAAGACACCGAGGCGTTCATCTCCTCGACGTAGCTGGCTGTTCCTATATGAACTTTAGGAGTTCCCTTGTACAGGTTAACCAAAATCATAGCCCGTCCTCCACGGGGGTCGGTGCAGTCTTCGTTCAAGGACAACAGGAGATTGTCTACCTTCCTCTCTCCAAGGGCAGCTCGGCGGTGTAGCTCCTTGTACTTTCCAAGGATGCACTATCTGGTCCACTAAGTTCCTAAACTCACGTGCCTCTAGATTCAAGCACCGCTCGTAAGGTTTGTCCAGGTACGTCCTCAAGCATACTCCCCTGATACTAGGTTCCCTGTATATTTCTATGCAGGCGTTCTTATCCCCTTCCGGAAAAAAACTTGGTCGGGGGCAGGTGACTTCTCTTGAAATACAAATCGAGCAGGCCATTTCTTTGCCACCAGAGGTACTAACCTGAAGCCCACAAGCTTGCTGGAAGTACTGGGGGCAGTGCCTTCCCAAACTTTTGCCTCTGTGACTTGTCTTTAGCAGATGGAATACCTGGGACGGAACCAATTGGCTCGGCAGCATAGGAAGAAGTACCTGAGGAAATCAAAGCAGGGGCAGAGGCAGGGGTTCTCTTGTTGTAGGCGCCTTTCTGTCTTTTCTTCTTAGGCTCCCCTTCACTCTCACCGGGACAGGTCCTTTTCTCCGGCGGGGTTTTAAGCAGCTCCTCTACCGGAAGCGGGAGAAAGTATTGGGGAGTAGGGCCAGTCAGATCTATGACCTCTACCTGTGAATACCCCCTTTGGTGAGCAGGTGAAGGTGTCCCTTGTTTTAAATCCACCACTTCAATGGGGTGAACTGCTGGTGATGATGTGAGGTCTATGACCTCTATTGGACTGACCTGGGGAGAAGGTTCCTCCGCAGTGGCTGGCGAGTAAGTGGCGGACGTAGGTGCTTCAGTGGGGGGCTGGTAGTTTAGAGGTGCGGGGGAATTGATGAATTCCCTGATGTCAAAATCGCCGTCGCCAGCTTCCTGAGGAGTGCGATCCCGGACGCGATCCAGGAAATCATTGATTTCGCCATGAAGAGCTGCAAGAGCGGCTTCCTGTTCTCCTGCATCAGGCACTTCAGTTGGAAGCCGAGCAGGAGTTGCAGGTGGTTTCTCAGCGGCGGCTGGAGAGGTGGGAGGATGGGCCCCGACGTCTTTTCCACTACCGGTTTAGGTGTTGGGATAGCTAGTGGAGCCAGTTTTTTAGCAGGATGGCGAACAGCAGACAAACGTCAGAAAAGGTTTGATGAAGACCGAGCAGCTCAAGCCTTCTTTATAGTAACTATCCTGATACGATCCTGGGACGTTCCCTTGTCGTTCAGATAACGTACAACCACGACCATGAGTCGTAGATAACCATGCTTTTCCATTCATAGTATGTGTTACGCTCAGACAGTGTTGTTTGGTTAAAAAAAGTAATAAACTGAACTCAATTAAAAACCGTGATAACGCTCAGTCAACGTTCAGCGTTCTGCGTGTAACACGAATCTGGCTGTAACCGTTTCGTGATTAACGCAGACCGTTCGTCATTTTTCAAAACGAGCTTCTCTCAAGCAGACATGGCTCACTTTTGTCCTTTGCCTTTGTCCTTGACCGTTGGTCACAAAAGGCGTCAGGAGGTGTTTATTTCAGACATTAGGAGGGGCGTAGAAGAAGGTAAGGTGTGGGCTGTGTGGAAATTCTGTCCTGAAAATTTCAACAGGGATCTTTACATCCCTCCTAACTATAACTTTAGACAATGCTTCTTGCACAACCAAACCACTGCATTGGTTCCCAGTGGACCCTCTGTGAGAAAACTTATCTTAGAAGATTGGGATTTTTTTTTTAGGTGTTCTTTTGGGACATGGTGCCATGGTACACTTAATGTTGAGGCATTCTATTTCGTCTGGAAGTTCAAAAAAATTCATCTTTGACAGACAAAAACCCTTTTTTGTAAGGGATCAACCTTTTGGTGGAGGACCTGGTAATTCAGTTTTCATCGATTCTACTATGGTGAAGGCTTTAATTAAAGCCACTTTACTTCACCCAGACAAAATTACACACTCTGTAGGTTCAAAAATTTTCTATGAAAGAGGATTCAGGACAGAGATTGGACACAATTACCATGGGTGCTGTCATGTTGTGAGAGTTATAACTGAAATCACTGCCTCCCATGAAAAAATTCAGCTCAAGGTGGTGACAGCCTACCCCGTATCTCATTTTTGGTCCTCCTAATGAAACTGAAAAATAAACGATGATCCTCCGGGTAAGGCCCCAGGGCTAAGCCCACCCTTCTACATGTTTTCCCCTCTTTCACCATGCTCAGCCACTCACCCTAATGTCTGTTTTCGTCCTTGAGCAATAAATCATTTTAGAAAAGCGCGATAAGGAAAGACTGACAGGTTTCTTATAAAGGTTAAATGGGGACTTAACCATCATTTGATACAACAACCTTCGTCCTACCATGCCGCGTTACTCCCTGCAGCGTGTGTTAGAACAACGTCACCCCAATGACACTCAAGTCCTAACATACGTCAGGCAAAGAAAGGAAATTATATGTTGCACTTCAAGCTGTTTCAGGTATGTGTGCAAATACTTCAAAGAAACTATTCTTCACCGGAAAAAATTGAACTTAGTATTTTCTTTAGTTGAATCAAGTTTTAAATCCAAAGACAGAAAAACCTTGAGGAAAATGGTTTTGAGTCATAACTTGTCAAAATTCTCAGCAGTGGAAACCTTGGGTTATGCCCTGATGTATGGAAGAAAGGGAAAGGGTCCACTGAAAAACCCCTTCCATCTGGAAGAATTGAAAGCGGCAGAAGATCATCACGCCAAACAAAATACCCGCCAACTTAACCATCGTCTTGATTTGTTCATGTCTATTTTGGACCTTCTAGCTAAGAGCTTAGAGCTTCGTCCTGCCCCATATTTCACATCCCATCATCGTCCCTGGATCATTTCAGTGTGGAGGAGAGAGAAAAAGTGTGGTCTTATCTGGCTATGTGGTGCACCCGGCTCACCTCCCTTACTCACTGTTTTAACCACAATCAGCTCGCTTTACACACAACATGATAACAAATCCAAACGAATGAAGAACGATGTAACAGGCAAACCTAAAGAGGGGAATATATGGTAGGGTAATATAGGATAGGGTAGAATAGGGTAGGGTAATATAGGGTAGGATAGGGTAGGGGTAGGGTAGGGTAGGGTAGGGTAGGGATGGGTTGGGGTGGGTATAAAAAACTATGGGGTGGGGGGGTGGGGGCACCCCTCAAGTATGGGGGGTTTGGGGCTTGTTGGCCCGGGCTGGCCGCCCAAATAACCCACCTAACCCACCCACCCACCTACCCTACCCTACACTGCCCTTCCCTATATAAGTTTACTGTATGCTTTCTAGCCTGTCATAATCTACCTACCTACCTATATAACTTCCTGGATACCTTTTTGCTGCTATGGAGTTTCACCTTTCGGACGAGTTGTTATTCAAGATAAGTGAAAAAAATATCGGAAAAAGACTACCCTCGATTAGGGGTTTATTTAGGACTCAGGCTAAGTTTGATGGATTACATGGAAAAAACACTGTCTCTTCGTTCTATGGGGAGAGAAATGCTCATATCATGGAACAGGAAGAACGTGTGTTGCAAGTGGATGGTTTTAAGACATGCATTAAGTGACATAGGTCGTTACGATCTGTCTGAATACTGTAGGTGGTACATGCAGTATTACAACGTAGTGGATCATTGTGAAATACCTCCAGAAGAGTGGAAAGTTGAAACTTTGTTGGTGAACCTGGCAGACAAGTTAAAAATGCTTGACTGGAGATAATTGGGAACACAACTGGGTTTCAGCAAGCACAAACTTGATGTGATAACCACCCCTGTTCCAGGGAAGAAAGGTGTGACAAATCCTGTTTTTGAAGTCCTGATGGTGTGGAAACATCGAGAGATATCTCATCCAAGCTGTCTTATAGCCAGTTTGAACAACATGGGTCTTTTTGACGTAGCACTTTACATGGAAGGTTTAAGAGAGGGTTCTCCTGACTTAAAAGAGGAGAAGGTGGCTCCTTTGGTCACTCTGGTTTAAGATTTCATCCAACATGGATCACAAGGAAGAGGAGGTCATTTTTGACCCACGTCTACAAAGTCCCTTCACTATGATAATAGCTGGACCTACTTCTTGTGGAAAAAGTCAACTTGTATTCAAGTTGATAAAAGGTGTAGACGAGATGGTAACACCAAAAATACATGACATATACTACTGCTACAGTCAATGGCAAAATGGATTCGACGAAATGGTGAAGTTGGGAGTTAAGTTCAAAAAGGTCTTCTTTCAGAAGACTTTTTGTTCAAGGATAAAAGAGACGTGACTAAACATGGACTGGTCATAATAGACGACCTTATGGATCCCGAGTACGTTCCTACCATAATGAAGCTTTTTACTGTGGGGTCACACCATCGCAGTTATTTTTATAACACAAAACTTGTTTTTCAACAATCCTGCCTTCAGAACATTGAGCTTAAATGCACACTACCTAGTGGTTTTTAAGAACCCTAGATACATGAGTCAAATAGGGCACATCAGCAAACAGGCCTTTCCTGGACAAAAATCCTTTCTGACGGAGGTATATAACTGAGAAACTAAAGAGAAGCATTCATATATCCTATTGGACTTTAAGCAGAGCACACCTAACGAGCTGAGGGTAAGGAACAGCATAACAACTCCTTGGAATACCTTGGTTTTCATTCCTAAAGCTTCAGCTTCCAAAAGAAAACGTTAGAATGGTGACCAAAAAATATACTGCTGGAGGAAAATTGAAACTTTTAAGAAACCATTACCACTTGTTGAAACACATATCCAAATGTTCCTCGGGAGAGTGTTCCCACATCATAAAAGGCTTGAGTGATGAGGTCATCAGGTTAATGAGTCAAATTTGTGTCAATGTCATGAACAAAAACCTGTTGCGTAATGAATCAGACGCAGTTAAACGTCTAGCACCCTACAAGAAAGAACTAAAGGCAGTGACTAGGCACAAGGCTATCGTAAAGCAGAAGAGGAAAACCTTTGAGCAAAAGGGTGGATTCTTGGGAACCATATTGGGTTTAGCCTTACCGCTGATAACAGGTCTCATAGGAGCACATCGATAAGAGCATGTCTTATTCAAGGATGGCCCTCGTAAGGGCGGATCTTGTTCCCCGAGAAAAAACCCTTCTCCTGTTACTACTACCTCTCCTGCTTCTACATCTCCGTCTCCTCTCCAGCCTGGACCTAGTGTTCAAGACCAGTACTACAGCACTCAACTTTTAAGAGAAGGTTTAACTGATTCCAGCCTGGTTCAGGTCCTGAACCACCTTCAAAGTAAAGCACACGAGGTGCTTAACTCTCCTAACCTCAAACTGAAGGACAAGTTAAGGCAGTACAATCAACTTATGATAAAGTCGGGAATTTTAACTAAAAAAGCCAAGGCCTTAGGACAACGAGCATTAGGACAAGGACCTGCAGCAGCAAGGGGTGTAAATAACACTTTAGAAGACACCGACGACGACAATGAAGGCACTTTCACAGATGCTAGAGATGTGCCCCAACTTCCTGACGATTCAGACGGAGACAGCGTAGATGTAGTTAATGGGGGGGAAGTACCTGGACCTCATGCAAAAGACAACACAGTGGGTATGGACGCCGACATCAAAGAAAGAATACCTTCCACTTACAGAATGACTGCTTAAAGACTCTACAGAGAATTATCACATCATGGAAGTGAGATATTGAATTGGAACAGAGACGGGGAAGTATATGTCAACGGGGAGCGTGTCTCTGGAACCGACATAACAGATTTGTTAGCTTTTGCTGCCAGACCAAAGTCGTTGAGGAAGAACCTACCTAAAGGAAGCCAGGTCTTCATAAGAGCAGTTAAAAGGATAAACCCCACCTTGAAATTTGTCAAAAACAAGTCGGCTTTTGTAGGACACAGTCCTTCTTTTGCTGCCAGTCCCTTGAAGAGGGCATCCCCTATCAAAAAGAGGAAAGTAAGTCAAAAAGGAACTGGACGTAAGTTGATATGGCGCACAAGGCTTTGAAGAAAGATGTCCTCAGGTTTTACACAGATCCTAAACAACCTGGAAGTTTCACCAGTGTTTCTAAACTTCAACGTCATCACTTCAAGAAAACAAAGAAAAAAAACATAGAACAAGCATTGGAAGATGTAGACGCATACTGATAGTGACCTGTGTTAGGGCACTATTCTATGGATGAGAAGACTCTGTCTTGGTTCTGTAGATGGTGTTTATTGTAGATTGGTAGAAGGGGTTCAAGCACTGTTATCAGGGTTTGTGTGTATCTGAGCGTCTAAGTGTGTCTCCGCAGATGCTCTGCGAGTACATATAGGCAGGGGGATTCCCCGTGTTACTATTCTTAGAGCAGCTCTCATTGGACAGTCCCCCGACGTCACGCCATGACTGACGTCATAGCTGTGACGTACAGGGGACGACCAGCAGAGCCCATTCATGAAGAGGGAAATCAATACAGAGATGGTACTACAGATTTCTTAGAACTGAGTCACACAACAGGGTAACAGTGTTCTTAAGAAATGTTTGTTGGGGAAGATAACAATCATATATCATCAATCACAAATACATTAATGCAGCATTACATAATCATCAAAATAATAATGAGTTCTGGATGACATTTTGTTACATCAAGATCCTCCAAATATGAGATTGACATTGAGTTTTAAGTGTACCCAGAGGGTATACCATCGGGGCCTTCAAAAAAGATTACGCAACATACAATAAATGTGAGGTTAAACAGTTAAGAGCCATTGAATGAATCCATTGTACACAGCAGCAAGGCCACACCAAGAAATCCAAGGTCTTAAATGCATCAGACAATGATAACTAGACCAGTAATGACAACCAGACACGATCACAGTGAATGACTAGACGTCACCGCCAGTGCAAGAACGGAGGTGCTGGGATTCACCATACAACACCATACTCTAGGTTAAACCACAAGTTGGTGAGGCTAGTAGACCACAAATTAACCTTTTTGTGCCCAGAATTATTTGAAGATTTTACATTATTTTACATAATTTCATGATTGTATCATTTTGTTGATAATACCCTTTGCTCACATGGGACATCCCGGTCCAGAGCAGGGATGGCAGCATACCAAAAAAAAATCAATAACCAGTGAGGGTGAAGTGGGTACAGGGAATGCCCCTACTGGAGGGTAGGGGGTACAGTCATGACGTCAGGGTGGGGAAATTCCACAACGACCTAAAGTGTGTGTGTGTGTGTGTGTGTGTGTGCCTGAATGGAGATGTGTGATTGTGTGCATGTATGTGTGTGTGCATGTGTGTGGTGGGAAGGTTGTGGGTGTGCAGCTGAAGCTCGGGAATGAGCAGGTAGGGAGAAAGGGTTAATGGGCCATTAAAGGAAATTTATGAGCATGGGTGGCAGTGGGGCGGGAGGTTGGGGGTGGGTGGAATAGCCTTAGAGAACATCAGAAATAGAATGTATCAGTATAATGAAATACACTCAATCGGATGAAAAATTCATGGATGTCAGGAAACAGCACAGAGATCACCCACATCTGTACCCATATGCAGTTGGTCCATGTATCTCAATCGTGCAGACCAATGTGCACACAGAGCACAGAGGAGGAAAGCCACATGCTCCAACAGTGACATAATAATGACAGCATGTAGGTAATCTTATACTCTGGCCACATGGAAGGCAGAGCCCTAGCTATTATCAGGGCTGCGATCCTCAGAGAGCAGAGGGAAAGAAAACCACAAGGTGTCACCAGGCAAAGTTAGCCTGTAAACATACATATAAATCTTACAGAAAATGGCCTTTAAATGAAAGGAGTGTATGAAACAGAGCTCCTCAGTTAAAAGAAACAAAAACAGACAGTACTCACATTCACAAACCTTACAAGAGAAGATTTCCTAGAAGAAAAACACAAACATGGGGCATAGACAAACAGTGGCAACTTGATCTTATAGACATGCGAGAATTTTCAAAGGAATGGTTTTGGGCAACCTGTGAAAAGTAAGAGAGCTGATGATGTCACAGAGGCTTTCAAAAAAATGAGCAAAGAAAGAAAACCTCAACAAATTCAAACTGACAAGGGCAAAGAGTTAGTCAACAAAATTTTTAAGAAACACTGTGAAGCTCAAAACATCAATTTTTTCACAGGTGAAAACGACGACCTGAAGTGTGCCTTAGCTGAAAGGTTCAACTCTACTATTCAAGGAAAAATGTGGAGATGTTTCTCTCATTTCAATAACTACAAATGGGTTGACTTGCTGCCCGACTTGGTTAAGTCCTACACTCTAACTTACCACAAAACCTTAGGAGCTGCCCCTTCAGACATAAATAAAGACAACTCAGAAGTCTTGTTTTACAGGTTGTACAATCAACCTCAAAAGAAACAAGTTCCTGTCCTTAAGTTAAAGAAAAAAAATCAAGTGCGAATGCTGAAAACAAAGAAAACATTCAACAGAGGGTACGAACCTAACTGGACAGAGGAAATATACACAGTGGACAGTGTTTCACCCAAAGGGTACCACCTCAAAGATCTCCTTGGAGAAGAGATAAAAGGAAGCTTCTACGAACCTGAAGTTCAGAAGGTGCAAGCCCGTCACGGAAGACGCTACAACATAGAAAAAATAGTTAAATACAGAGGAAAAGGCAAGAAAAGAGAAGCCTTCATCAAGTGGAAGGGTTATGGAGACAAGTTCAACTCTTGGGAACCTGTTAAGAACATAGGCAAATGGCGTTTACCTTAACTCTACCTAGCAACTCGTCTATGACTGTCTTCCTGTCACAGACTACCACATGAACTGAGAAGAATGAGAACTTCAGACATAAAAGCTGCACTGGGAAACCATCCACACACAAGGCGTTTCTTGCCAGTAATCAATGTCCTAAAAAACCAATTCCCTCTACGTGTTTCGTCAGTAACACAGATCCAAGTTCTAAACCTGGACAGCACTGGGTGGCGTTTTACATTTCTCATGAAGGGAATGTGTTCTACTTTGATCCCTATGGCTTACCTCCATTAACTATATATCACCAGAGGTTCATGCAGAAGTTGTCAGATGGCCACGGGTCGTTCAGCAGAAAACAAGTACAAAACTTTTACGCTAAAATGTGTGGAGCTCACTGCATTAACTTCCTAATACAGACATGTCGCACCAAGGACCCACACCACACTGTGAAAAGGTTTTCTCAGGTGCCCTTCAACTTAATGGACAAAATAGTAAGACCCTTGCTGAGGAAAAGAGAGAAGAAGAGGAGATGGATTTCAAAATGATTCCAGAAGAAGTAGCAGTGAAAACAGACGTGAGCAACCTGTTGGTGAGAGGAAAAGTTAAACTTGAATTGGACATGATAGACGGGCTTCAGAGCACGGCGGAAGTAATAGACAAGATTCTCATGATTATGGGAGAGTTAATGGACAAAGTGGTAGCCCTGGAGGAGAATGACATAGGAAGAAGAGCCCTGAAGGATTTGATGGAGAGAATGCGTGCCTTAGAGGATCGTAGTCAAAGTCCTACTCCAGCTAAGACCGGGTGCAGTTGGTACTGCAACAAGAATTCATTTTCCATATAATATCCATGTACTCTGCTTGCAAGCATATATCATTATAATGATTCATACCTAGCATGTACTCTGATTCGAAGAAAGAATAAAAAAGATTGAATTAAAAAAGAACCGAATTGTGTCTTTGCTGCATTTTAATCTGATATCAAAAATGAGGCATAAGTATTGCGAAAATCCATAGAAATATTGCATCAGAACATGAGTCATGGCTGTTGTGTAATTTCTTACAAGCATTGCACAATACACCTTCATACGTAGGTCATACGTTTTGCAAGTAGGTTAGTAGGTCACTTCCGGTTTGCAAGTAGGTCAACCCTAGGTATTGCGCAATTTTCTTAATTTATGCAACTAGGTCAGTTCACTAGGTCAAATGGAATCCAGCTCTCTGATTGGCTGAAAAAACTAGGTCATGACCTTATGACGTCACTTCCTGTCAAATCCAGCCCTCTGATTGGATGAAACTAGGTCACTTTGCATGTATATACTACTGCTACCTATACACTTGATATTGACATGGATGTAGGCATGGTTGTTATCTGGTAGCTTGTCATATGATGCTGTAATAACGGCCCCAGTTTGAAGTGTCTGTTCAGTCATTGTTACAGTTGACCGTAGAAACCTACAATTGAAATTATGCCAAACTTCTAATATACGTATCCCAGTGGGCATCACAACAAATATATGGTTAATCTTGTGAGAGGTATGCGATATTATACATTGCTAGGTTTGTGAGAATGATTTTTTGCTTTCACTTTAGGACCATTAGGTTGTCAGCCAATCTGCAGTTATTTTATATTTTGTATGATGCGTTCCAGTCATTCAAACAGCATTTAATGTAGCAAAGTGGGTTGCTGGTATACTTAAGAGCGGTTTCAGAGGGAAATTTGTAGTCACAATAATTATATTAGATCTTCAAAACACTCGGGCCACGACCCACTGTTCGACCCCTCCTTTCTTATGCCATTGATATATATGGGAATGAAATCATTTCCCCTTTTTTTAACTCGAAAAAATGCTGCCTTGCTTACCATGACTTGGGTGCAACCGTGCCACATATAGATGGCTCTGAAGGGATTCGGAGGTCTTTGATAGTCATACCATCCAACGTGTGGTCATGTATTGTGGCCTTTTCACCTCCATCATCAGGGAAGATCATTTGTGACAGTTCCGGCAAGTCGAAGAGGCTATATGGTATGATATGCACTGAAACAGATGAAAGCAAATTGAAATATTGAGAATTAATGATGCTAGTATAGGGTCACTTCCTCTCCTGCAGAAGCAATTGTGCTTGTCCCTGCTTAACATGCCACAACTCTTTCTCTATTCTTTAGGTAATTGGGGGAAATTGATGATAGAAAATGTGACATAGGCTAAATCTGTGACCATGCAAGCAAAAACACCCCTCTGCAGGGAAATTCATTATCAAAGTGCATTTCAAGATCTTTAAAATGAGGCATCATTTGCTTAAATATTCCTAGCAGTTATGTCAGAACCCCTCCTTGAACATAGGTCGTTATTCATATCTGAAATCGATGATTAAGCTCTAAATACATTATTAACCACAATAATGTCTAAAAACACAATAAATCAGCCTTTCTCTAAACAGAAATCATAATAATATGGTGATTTTTATCATAGGTTATGATCTAAAAGGAATTTTCCATTTCTATTTTCAGTTTAGGGTTGTGCATTTTAATGAACCCATTGAATTCTGCATAAAAAATTAGCTTAATGTATTGTAATGGTTTGTATTACCAGTTTGGTGGTTCGGGCCTTACGGATTAGGGAAGAAACAGTAAGGCGGTAATTCAAGTGTATGCCAACAGATTTTATTGATAGGACACTTAGCGGCTACCCGGAAGGTGGTGATGGGGCAGCTAATATTAATGGATATCTAGTTCTATATGCTCGGAGACCTGGAGGGCCTCTGACGTAGCGTGTGAGCCCCGGTCTTTATATACGGACCTTGGTGTTTGTCGCCAGATGTCCCCACAGGCCCGGATCGGTGCTGCCACCTATCCAGAACCTGAAGAACACCCAGCGACTGGACTCACCCGCCACGCCAGACGTTATAATGTAATACCTCTACACTACTCCCCCAGACATTAGGCAGGAGTTATAACTATTATATTATTATATAAGGATAACATTACATTATGTCTTACCCTAATAATAGAGGTATAACCATAGATATAACAACAACATTTCTAAAGTATCATATGAGAGGTATTTAACATACTTGATAGTATTAATAGTTACGAATAAACAATAGGAAAGTAGATACAATTCGACAATGTGGATGGATAACAGATATGTTTAACGGATCTGTTAAATTTTTAAATAAACCACATATTAATATCCTAGTGAGTTTGTTATTATTACAAACATGATAAGTACCTAGTCTTGATAAAGACTTTAAACGTAACCATACTATCTAATGATACATTTTAGTTTAAACCAGTTAATCCGTTAGAGGTTCTATGTTAGAAACCATTTGATATGTCACCGTTTTGTTTTATACACTTGAAAAAGAACAAAGAAACATATATTACATCATCATGCTTTCAAGTAACCATCATAGCACCAGATAATTAATATTATACAATGATATGTCATATAAAATAATTATGACAATCTGGTGTAGTATAATATGTATCGGATCATGTTAAGCAATATGACAAGTAACAATAGATCTGTATATGTTATGAACCCGTAAGAGAATTATAATATTACGAGATTACAGGTATACAAATGAGAGTTATGGTCATTTGAATAGTAAGTAAGGTAATGATCATGACAATATATATATATATATATATATATATATATATATATATATATATATATATATATATACAAAAATATGAATGAAGCATAGTGTGTAGTCTAGAAGTATTCTGGATGTGATGTAGATAGGAAGTGTGGTCAGCTAACCACGGGATGGACATGCTAGAGTCTATAGTAATCCAGATGAGGTGACATAAAGTAACACGGTAGTTGAATGGGGGCAGCTACCCACAATCCTCTAGAAGTGCTAATGTCTGTTGAATGGTGTTAATAAATAATCCGGTTGTCAACATGTGGTGATAATAGTCCTTTAGTAATATATTGACAGTGGTGTAGTCCAAAATAGTTGATCCGGAAGTAGGTCGATAGTGGTAATAAGTCCATTCGGTACATAATGCAGGAATATGGCACAGTGGTAAGTCCATCCGGTAGGGTAATCAGGAAACAGGTAACAGTAGACATCAGGTAAACGTATCAGCATCCGGTGGTATCTTCTGGCAGCACAACTACTATTCGGATTTATAGGAAGTTCATAATCTGAATAGAACTATCAGGAGATAACAGTAAAATTGTATCCTGATCAGTCTACTTCTGGTTATACAGGAACCCGGAACACATAGAATAGGCTCAAGTGTTAATTTGTATGGGGAACATCAGCAGATAGATAATCTAATATCTGCATAACACTAAGTCTGGTCATCAGGTGAGAGAGGGGATAGAGAAAAAAATTGTGGATAACCCGGAACACACTAAGTGGACTTCTTAGTGTGTTTTTTCCTCAGAAGGTCTAGGGCTGACTCGGGAGTACCGTCCCATTCATCTATGTCGACACCGAACACTCTCATGAACTTAGTGTTCAGATTAGTGTTTCGGGTTATCTCTTCTTTTACACGTTTTTCTAAGACGTGTACATCCATAGCTTCCTGTTCTTTTGCAGCTACAGCTTCCTCCTCCCGAGCCTTGACTTCCTCTCGGATCACAGATTCTAGGCGTTCTTTCTCAGCATCGCCTACCTGCTTTAAACAAAGTAGAGTGTCGTTCAGAAGACCTTGATGGAATTCTGTGGCTCTCTCTTTAAAGCATTTCTCCCAGTGGGTGTAGATGGCCTTCTGGACATCCGCCTCCCCTTGGAGAGATTTCTCGAACCAAGTTTCTGCGCTACCGGTTTTAATGGTAATCGCGTCTTTCGGTTTGACGGGCAATGCAACCTTGGGAGGTGTTGACACTACCGGAATGATATTTCCGGATGTGGGACTTCCGGACGTTCCCGCAGGTGCCACTGGGACACAGTAAGTGGGTGGTTGACTCTGTTTCAACCCCATTTCCATGTACATCTGTACCTGTTCAGAGGTGAACGTTACCTGCTGAGCAGATGCGACACTTGCGGATCCAGCAGCGGCAGGTGCTGGGGCCTTTTTAGGTACAAGGCGACCCCCTTTTCCAATGACCAAGGTCTGGCTCTCAGGTCCAGGGCCTTGTGACATTGACGGGAAATTACCTGTATCCAATTTCCCTGGCTTAGATGCTGCTCGAGCATATCCAGCAGGTCCGGGTCTCTTGAAAACAGGAGTACCCTGGATCTGCTCGTGTGGGTGACGTGCCAGGGGGGATCTGGAACGATCATCCGCCCTGGGTTGGGTGCTGGTTTTAGTCTGACCATTACCGGATCCGCCCCGGCTCTGGTCTCTTTTAACTCTGTCTCGCTTGCCTTCCTTTCTGGACTCCTCCCATTTCTGCCAAAGAGTCTCATGCAAGCCCAACTTTCCTTTTCCAGGAGTAAGGATGATCTTAGCGCGAAGTTTGGAATCCTTGGTTTTCGGAACTTCGCAGAGGACTTGGTCCCTCTGGTCTGATCTTCAACCAAGCATCCTCGCTTAGGCTATCGAACTCCTTCATGAGTTCCTGATGCAGATCCATAACCTTCTTACGGGCTGTATCTAGACCTTCAGCATGGCCTTTCTTCTGGTGTCTTGCCAGATCACTACGCCGGTTATATGTGACTTTTGTAGTACATTTCTTGCCCTTCTTACCATAACTCGGGTCACAGATGTAGACCGGGTGATGGTGGAAGTGGGCTTCTACAAGAACTGGAACCGGGCTGAAGTACTCCAGGTCCGGACCGAGACATCACTAGCATCCTGGCAAATAGAGAAGGGACAGGACTTTTGGTCGTCACCGTACCACTTCTCAAGTGCCCAACGCAGCTTCCGCCTCTGGGTATAGGTATAATACCCTTCAGTGTGGTTAAGCATAAGCCACATCTTACCATAGGCCTTGCTCGGATTGGGATCCTCGTCAGTAAGACGCATCCAATCTTCGTCATCTAATTCCCCGTTTTTGTTGACCGGATCGGGGCAGGCATACAGAGTAGAACCGTCTTTCTTTACTCCGTAAGCACAATCTTGGAAACACATCGGGATCCGGGTCTTATATACCTGGATTTGGCGTTAGCCCAACGTTTGGCCTCAGTCTGAGTAGATGGGGTAACTTTCTCATCATACTCTACTGAGGACTCATCTAAAGAATCGTCATCCGATGAACCCACCTCCATGGCAGTACTCGAACTGCTTGTACCTGAGGTGCTGGCTTTCGGATTGGCTCTGGCAGAATCGGGCAGATTCTTAAGCTGCCGAGAACCAGACCTCCTGTTCTTGGTAACTTTCCAGTCTTCCGGATCCGGATCTTTGGTTCCGGGTTCAGGCTTTCCAGCCTCACCGAGGTACTTGGGACTACCGGATCCACAGACTTACTGGTAGAGCTGCTAGAAGCGGATTTAGGAGTATCCGAGCCTCTAGTGTCTAATTTCAGGTCAGGAATGGGGGGAGCGGGTTTCGCTTCCTCAAATCTGGCCTTCTTTTTCTGCTGCCATACGACAGTGGATGATCATATGGAGAGCTGCATTACGGTCCAGTCCCAGGAGAGAGGAGATCCTGACATGGGTAATCTCGGCTTCCGCTATGTAATAGCCGTCGTTCCACTGTTCAAAGTTGCTTCACAGTACTCCATAATAGTATGTAAGTCCTGTCGGACAGTGTTCGGGTGGGGGTATGTCTGGCCAACAGGTTCCGCTACACAACCTACCCAATCGATGTTATCTTTTGTACCATTCCACTGAGACCTATCGGGCTTGAGATATCCTCCCAACGCAAAGGCTCTGTTAGTCTTGTATACAGACTGTCAGAAGGCAATGTCCACCATAAGTCCTTGTTGGAACCACGTCCAATCTCTAAGCCACTCCAGTGGCGTCCTCTCGAGTTGGAGCGGGTGCATCACATCCTCGATCGCGAGCCTCACTTTCGGGTCCAGTTTAAATGGAGTACCATCTGGAGGTACAATCTGTGCCTGCAAGTCCAGGTGGACGTATAGGTACTTTCCATCGTACGCATCTGGAAATGGGTCATCCTCGGCCGGTTTGCACTGGTCCTTCGATCCATCTACCTGGGCAGTGTCAGATCCAGTTGCACCTAGCTGTTCTTCTGGGTTCGAAGCGTCTCCAGATCCTTCGGTAAGAAGTGGTGATACTGGTTTTTCTGGCTCATTCAAAGAAAATGAAGCCAGCTTCTCCTGGAATGAGCGATCGATGGATTCCTCCACTTCCATCAGCTCATTATCTGCCTGTGTAACAGGTGACAATGCTTCCTGGAAAGCATCTGTGGACGGAGTCAGCTTATCCGGGTCACCGGATAGCTTGGCTACGGTTACGGATTACTCAGCCATGACTGAAGGAATCTTCACGGGAGTCCAACACTCCTTTTCTTGACTTTAACGGCGTCGGGGCCGACAGATAGCGGAGCCGCCTTCCTGGGAATCGACTCTGTGGGTGGTGCTAGATTGTTTAAAGGCGATAAATCAGCAGACGGACGATCACTCGTCTGCCTCGATCCTCACCAAAAAACAATATGACAACAGGCCAGCTTCCGTGACATCAAAACCAAATGTTTTTAGGCAATTATCGCTCATGCTGTCGACTCGTCTAGGGAATTAAGTGGAGTTTATGGAAAGCTTAAGCAAATCCACCGGATTATCCGTCCACTACCCACTGGTACATCATTCAGCGACGACAATTAGGCCTTTCAGGTCAGTTGTTATCCCTTCCTCTAAATATAAACATTATACTCTTTGTGTATACAGGTTAGGTCACTGCAGTCCTCTGGGCAAGTCGAGGGCTGCGGCAGACGACTATCCATTCTTCGGATAGTTCTTTTTCGGATTTTTCAAATTGGTATCATATCCTACCTTCTGACATTTGGCACTTTTCTCTGAATCAATTCAGACAGACTCATATGTTTTCCTGAATCTGTCCCTCAAACATTCGACGAAAACTACATGGCAAGGTAGTTCCGGATCCATACCTACAACTCCGAATACCAAGTCCGCAGGCATTATTAAATCCTCTCCGAACACTAAAAGGTTAGGAGTACAGTTGGTACTCGAATGTACTGTACTGTTGTAAGCATGAGTCACAAAATGGCATTGCTCGTCCCAATCGTCCATGTTTTCATTTACAAGTGACTTTAGGACCTGAATAAGGGTTCTATTGAACCTTTCAACCAATCAATCACTCTGTGGCCTATATGGATTGGTTCTAGTTTTGCAAATAGCTAAGTATTCACACATCCCTTGCCAGAGATTCAATTCGAATTCTCTACTTTGGTCACTGTGTAGCATAAGTGGTACACCGAAAGTCAGTACCCAACCTTTTACAAAGGCTTCGGCACAAGTAACTGCTTTGTGATCCGGTAGTGGGAAAACTTTGGTATACTTTGTATAGTAATCACACACTACCATCATACAGGTATTATCATTAGCGGTTGTGTTAAATCCACTAATGATATCTACCCCGATTCTCGCGAATCTAACTCCGAAAAGTTCCTGTGATAGGGGAAGTTTGCCCATCCCGGGTCCGATTTTGTTTTTACAACAGTCTGGACAGGTGTTTACCATTCTTTACAAATCTCGCGATATGCCGGGCCAATAGTATTTTTTAGAAAGTCATGCTAATGAGCGTTTCCTTCCGAAATGACCACTGGTCCGATGTCCATGACAATAATACATAATGTCATGCCTCATTGCATGTGGTATAACCACTTCTATGAGTTTCTCACCATTATTGCATGGCTTCCAACGGTATAACATGACTTCAAGCTCGGTCCATTGAGCAAGAAACCTTCTCATTTCTCGATTTTCCAGAGAGACCTCTGGTCTGACCAGACGTATACCCCTAGGTACCAATTGCAGTAGCTGTGCAGTTATTGAGTCAGCTTCCTGGAACCGTCGTATGTGATCCATAGACCATTCCAGTACACTGGCGACTAGGGGTTCGAAAGGTCTCCGAATCCTTGCTAAAACTGCTCTGTGAGCCCCACAGTCGGTACAATCCGGATTATCACATTTCCGGATCGGTATTCGAGACAAGGCATCAGCATTTAAATGCTTCACTCCGGGTCTATGCTGAATCTGGCGATGTTCTAGCCCGTATTCGGATAAATGGGCTAACCATCGACCCAACATACCTTCAGCATCTCGGAAGTTCAATAACCATCTTAAAGAGGAATGATCCGTACATAGAGTAAAGTCAGTCCCCCATAAAAAGTGTTTGAACTTCTTTGTATAATACAACTACTGCTAACAGTTCACATTTGGTCGTGCAGTAATTGAGTTTTACTCAGTGTATTGCTAGCAAAAGCAATGGGTACCTCTCTTCCATTTTGGACTTGCGAAAGGGCGGCACCAATGCTGTCATTACTAGCATCCGTATCCAGTATGAAATGATCCGTCTCATTCGGATATTGCAATACGGGAGTACTCGTGAACAGATCCTTTAGCTTTAAAAAAGCAGATTCCTGTGCATGCGTCCAAGGAAATTTTTCCTTGGTACATCCTGGGGTCCAGTTAGCTATTATTTGTAATGGGTAACTGACTCTAGAATAATTCGGAATGAATTCCCTGTAATAGGAACAGAAGCCTTAAAATGATCTCACTTCTTTAGGTGAGTTAGGTCTACTCCAATTCGTAACTGATTCGATTTTCTCTGAATTAGCTTTTATTCCCTCATCTGAAATGATACGGCCCAAATAGTTTATGGCCTTTCTGAACATATGACATTTCTTAGGTTTTAATTTGAGACCATTAGAAATAATACGTTCTAATACTAATTTGAGATTGTTAGAACATTCTTCAAATGACTATTACGTGGTCAAGGTAAACTAAGCATTTTTTCCACAACAGGTCACTCAAAAGAGTTTCCATCATTGCTTCAAATGTAGCTGGTGCATTGCACAAGCCAAAAGGCATTACGTTATATTGGAATGACTCGAAAATGCTTCTCCATATCGGATGGATTCATTCCTACTTGCCAATATCCTGATTGCAAGTCTAGGGTACAAAACCAACTGTTGCCTCCTAAGGAGTCAATGGTTTCATCTATTCTCGGTTATGGATACGAATTCTTTTTCGTTACTCCATTCAACTTTCTGTAGTCTATACAGAAGCGTATAGTACCATCTTTTTTAGTTACCATACATACAGGACTACTCCATGGACTATTGAATGGGACTATTACATCTTGTTCCAACATCTTATTTATTTCCTCTTCAGCTACTCTTTTCTTTGCTAAAGGTAACCATCTATATGGTATTTTAAATGGTTCTGCTTCTCCAGTATCTATTTTATGTACTACCTTAGTTGTCATACCCAATTTTTCACCGGGTTTGGCAAAGGCAGTTCTATACTGATGGAGCAAATCATAAAACTCTTTCCGATGTTCCGGATTCTCTAATGAAGTTTCTTTATACAACTTTAATAAGTCATCCGAAATATCATCGTCATCCGTTACCTTGGGTAACTTCAAGTTACTATCGGTTACTGTTTCCGAAAGTGTAACATTTCCGAAGACCTGTCCTTTTTTAGGTAGATAGTAGCATTCCCAGTGTTGGAAACCGGTACTACCGCCCAGGATGCATTCGCTACTATAGTATCTACGGAAATTAATCTGATACTTAATAAAGTAACTACATCCGGTTCTATAACTGCAAGGTTATTGCGCATCACAGGATCGCTCCTTAAGAGCACATCACAGACTACACCTGCGGGAATTCGGACAGTGTGTGCCACACTTGCCATACTGCTTACTTGTCTCAGTACACATCTAACTTTTACAGGATACGGGTATTTCACACTCAACACTCCCGATTGTGCCTCCAAGACCACACCATACAGGGATGCGAAATCCAACCCGAGTATCCCCTTATCTGCTATATCTGCAACGGTGGCACTAATGACATAGTCATGTATTCCATCCAATTGCAATTTCACACAAGTTCTACAATACGTTTGCATAGTACTGCCATCGGCCATCTGAGCATTTCCTCCCGATATGAGAGTATCAAGGTCATTCGGTATAAGCTCATAGAACCTCTTAGAGATACAGGAGTGGCTAGCACCCGTATCCATAAGAAATTCAGCGGATCTTCCGTTAACAGTGAGGCAAACATACCAATTGGGACGTCATTGTTCACACCTGGAGTCAATCCACATTCTTTTAGGAATTCCAGAAAAGGATGACCCGGGAGTAGGTGGGCACTACCAACCCTGGCTAAAAAATAGCCACCCACCTCGTTACCGGTACTGGGTTTCCCCTGTGCTCCCTGGGCACCTGTTGTATCGGCCTCCCTAACCTTCCGGGTGTCTACAACCACTCTGGTGCTAGGCGAATTTGCTACTGCATGCGAACTATCGTCACGAATGGTGATATCATGGCAAGATTTGTCATCGGGATCCCCTTCTCTGCCCATCGAGGGACCCCTCCTCAGTTTTCCTCTGTGGTTACTCCAGAGATACCTCCCTGTCCTCATGGGACAGGCTTATCAGCCATACATTCTCTTGTAAAGCTTCTGGGGCTTTTATATTAATAGAGACAAGTAGATTCAACTCATTTCAAGCCTTGTATTCTCTTAGCACCGACCTCACGTGCTGCGGGCTACCCGTTTCTCTTGTAGCAGCTGATACAACTTTTACATCTCTTAGTTATATGATTGCACACCAGGGCGGCGTACGCGTAGGCGTTTCCCGCGCCGCTAACACCACATCTCCCTTTTTAAGAGAGTTATCTTTTAGATAATACTTTGTCTCAAAGTGTTCATATGTGAGATAACTTGTCCATGAATGAGATAACTGTTATGATATACCAATAACTCTAGAGTAACTCTATAAGTCTCTTATATGTGAATATGCATATGAAAGTCTGTAAAAGTAAATGAACTGTTCATTGTCTCTGAGAATGAAATAGCATGTTCAAATGTTCTTTGGTAACTTTAAATGCTTTCTAACTTATAAAGTTATATGATAGATAATCTGAAAGAGAAGAGTCATTAGTATTCTTCAATCAGTCTTTTAGGAGCGATTCTGTTTCGCTTTGATCTTCTCGGTTCCGGATCAGGCACACTAGGGGTGGCATCTCGATCAGGAGTTGGTAGAGGGATCACTGGATGGGCATCAGTGATCTCCACAGGTTGCGGATGAGTAATGGTAGGTGTGACCACTTTTGAAGGTGTGGCCAGATTACTCTGCTGCTCTGTTGGTATATTAGGACTAGGGCCTAGGTTTCTGGTCATACGTCGATTTCGTCTCACTAGTCCATTTGGTGTTGATATGATATATGACCTCGGGCTCGGTGCTTTTCCTACTACTCTTCCTTCGACCTTTAGGTCTGGAAGCCATGCTCTGTCTCCAGGCGATAGTTCGTTGGCTTCAGTAGCTCTGTGGCGACGATCGTAGTTGGTACGCATTTGTTTCCTATAGTCTCTCTCTCTCCTCCTGACAAGATCGGCGTCGGGAGTATGGGGTCTCAGTTCATCTGGGTGAACCGGAACTCTGGTTTTCAGCTTACGCCCCATGTTGAGCTGAGCTGGTGAGAATCCATTCTGTAATGGAGTATTTCTGTATGAGAGGAGTGCAAGGTATTCGTCGTCTGCCTTGTTCAAGATTGACTTCATTGTCTGAACGGTCCTCTCTACCTCACCGTTTGACTGGGGGTATCTTGGAGATGATGTAAGATGTTCAAAGTGGTATTTATCCGCGAAGCGTTTAAACTCCGCTGATGCGAACTGTGGTCCGTTGTCACTGAATAGAACATCAGGAATGCCTTGATGGAAAAACATTCTTCTCATTTTGGCGATTGTCTCAGACGTATCAACATTTTTGGTTACTTGACATATCTCAATGTCTCTGGAGTAATAGTCAACTAGGAGTAGATATGTCAGTCCTTTGTGATAAAAGAAATCGGCTGCCACTCTTGACCAGGGACGTTCAGGGAATTCGGTTCCTTTCATAGGTTCGACCCTTTCTCTCCGGTGTTTTTCACAAATGACACAATTTTTCACCGTCTTCTCAATGTCTTTAGTTATACCGGGCCACCATACTGAGGAGCTTGCATTGGCTCTAGTTTTAGTCAGTCCTTGGTGTCCATCATGTAGTTTTCTTAAGACGTCAACTCTGAGACTAGATGGTACGATGATTTGATTACCACGTAGTATCAATCCTTCATGTAGGGATAGGTTCCCTCTTTCTGTCCAGTATTTAACTAGTGGACCAGATATTTCGCGTCTAGTTTCTGGCCATCCGTGTTCTACATAGTGCATGACAATGCTCAAAGTCTCATCTTGTTTAAGTGCTTGGCGTATTTCGTCTAGACGTTTATCGGATGCTGGAAGGCACACCATAATAGCGTTTACATAAGCCTCAACCTCATATTGAAGATCCACTGCTTGTTGATCCTCACTTGGCTCTTCATGTGGTGCTCGTGAGAGAGCATCTGCCGTGGTTAGAAGTTTACCAGGCACATGGCTGATTGTGAGGTCGAATCTCATGAGTCTGAGTCTGAATCTTTGGATCCTGATTGGCAGCTCATCGATCAATTTGGTTGAGAATAATGGGACTAATGGTTTGTGGTCGGTTTCCACATGAAACTTCATGCCGATTAGGAGATCGCTCCAGTGTTCAAGTGCCCATGTTGTTGCCAATGCTTCTTTTTCAATTTGAGCATATCGGGTTTCGGTCTTAGTCATCGACCTACTGGCGTAAGCGACTGCTTTAAGATTTCCATCCTTCTGGCGCTGTCTGATTACGGCCCCTACACCATAACTACTTGCATCTGCAGAAATGATTGTCTCTTTCTCTGGGTCGTACAAAGCGAGGGCTTCGTCGGAAGCTAGCATTTCTTTCAGTTTCTTGAACGCTTGTTTTTGTGGGAGATCCCATATCCATTCTGCTTCTTTCTTGAGAAGATCCCTGATCGGTTTGGTCACCTCTGCAAGGTTTGCGAGGAATTTCATCTGTTGATTTACCATGCCCAGAAAGCGTCGGACATCTGGGACGTCTTTGGGCTCGGGCATGTCGATGATCGCTTTGACCTTCTCCGGATCTTTCTTGATGCCGTCTGCATCTATCACCTGGCCAAGGTAGTGTAGTTTAGTTGAGGCGAAGACACACTTGTCCTTGTTCAAAGTGATCCCGCTGTCTTGCAGTCGGTTGAGCACTTTCGTAAGGCGTTCATCGTGCTCTTGTTTATCTTTGCCGATCACAAGGATATCGTCTATATGGCATAACACTCCTTGTAGACCTGTCAGTTCTTTGTCCATTCGCTTTTGGAAGTGCTCAGGTGCGGATGAGATTCCGTATGGTAGACGCCTGAACATATATCGACCAAAAGGTGTTATGAATGTAGTGAGTTTGGCACTTTCTTCAGTCAGTAAGACTTGGTGGAAGCCAGAATTAGCATCTAGCTTGGAGAACACACTTCCACTTGATATACTCCCGAGAGTCTCCTCTACCTTTTTCATCACATAGAGTTCACGTCGGACCCCTTCATTGAGCTTAGTCAAGTCCACACATAATCGTACTTTCCCGTTAGGCTTAGGTACAACAACCATAGGTGCGCACCAGTCCGTTGGTTCATCTACGGGCACGATCACTTCTGACTTTACGAGTGCATCAACTTCTTCCTCTACCTTCTTCATTAGAGGTAATGGTACCCTGCGCGGGGTATAGAGGCAGAAAGGTTTTGCGTCATCCTTGAGTCGAATAGTGTATTCGCCTTTAAGCTTACCGAGTCCTTTGAAGAGCTTTGGGTAGGCCTTGATGACATTATCCTTTGTGTCCAATTTAGGACTATCACTGTTCACGGCTCTGATCCTATATGCACCAGGTATATTAGGTATTAGGCCTAATTTCTCGATCGCGGGTTGTCCGAGGAGTAGCGACTTAACGCCTTTTACTACATATACATCTTCGAGGATGGTAGTTTCTCCACGTTTCAACTCCATACAAGCACATCCTAGTGTCTGTAGTTGATGCTCACCTGTAGCAAACAGTGTGCGTCTGGTTGGCTGAATATCACCGTATGACTTCTTGTAGAGCGTGTCGGGCATCACCGATATTTCTGCTCCTGAGTCTATGTACCATGATAGGATATCTGGACCTGTCTTGAGCTTTATGTACCAGCCTTTACTCGAATCTGTCAACTTGTCATTTTGAGCGGGTTTCGATGACGTCGCACTTACTTGACTAGTCGTCACGCTGCCAATGAATATATGCGATTCGTTGTCATCGGAATTATCATCCTTCTCCCCCTCGACAATTTGAGAAATACGAGATCTAGATGTGCGGCAAACCTTAGAGTAATGTCCTTTTAGGTTGCACTTTTCACAAGTATGACCTGCTGCGGGACAGCTCTTTTTGCCTTTTACGTGCTCACTTCCACAATAACCACATTTGATTTTGTCGCCGGTTTTCGTCTTCTTATCCGCTGGCTTGCTTGGGCTGTTTTTCTTCTTGGATCTGCTGTGTACTACATCGATGTTCGCACTCTTCGACTCTTGAAGTTCGTATCGTGTAGTCTCCTTCTGATACAGGATCTCGACAGTTCTGTCCAACGTCAACCCTGCGCCAACATCATAAAGTTTCGATTTTGACGACTCATCGGTACATGAAAATGTCAACTTGTCTCGGACTGCTTGTTCTATATAGTCTTTCGGAAACTTACATTCTGCCGCAAACTTTTTCACTGCAAGCACCCATGACTCCAATGTTTGGGAGGCCCCCCTCTTGAGATGAAACCAGAATTGTTCCCTGAGTAATAGTTGTGGATCCCTTTTACCAAAATACTCAGTGTACTTTTCGATGACTGTGTCATAATTATCAGGATCCTCTGCTGGGATAGGTGGTTGTCCATCTATGGGGTTATCAGTTTGGGGCTTGAATACAAAACTGTCAAATATGTCTAACCCCTCATCTCCTATGTGGTGAAGTAACAACCCAATCTTCTTGCCACCTTGCTCTGCATTGGCACCTATGGCCCTAAGATAGATTTCAAATTTCCTTTTCCAAAGGGTCCAAGAATGAGATGGATTACCCCTTTCCACAGTTAGGGTGTCTGGAGGTTTTACTGAAGCAGTTGCCATTTTGATATGTACTGATAGGCCTAGTCACTAGATCTACAGCATTCATACAAAGTCAATGTTTATGATACTTCAGGACACAGTTTTGCTATCAATGTTCACAGTATTGTCACTTGTAGGCTTGGCTAGGCTAGTTGATGGGCCTAGATTGATTCAAACAATAGAATTCAAAGACCTACTTTCAGTTTCAGAAGTTTCCAGACTAGATTCATTTTTAGTGTCACACTTCAAACCTGGCAGTTTTCATTGCAGTCTTCAAATCTTCACTTCCTGGGCATGGATGAAGACATCTTCTCTTCTGACACCATCTTGTAAAGCTTCTGGGGCTTTTATATTAATAGAGACAAGTAGATTCAACTCATTTCAAGCCTTGTATTCTCTTAGCACCGACCTCACGTGCTGCGGGCTACCCGTTTCTCTTGTAGCAGCTGATACAACTTTTACATCTCTTAGTTATATGATTGCACACCAGGGCGGCGTACGCGTAGGCGTTTCCCGCGCCGCTAACACCACACATTCGGCTGCATAGTGCCCTAATTTCTGACATCTAAAGCACCTCCTCTGGGATTTATCCACTCGGGGCCTTCTCAGAGCATCAGTTAATCTTGCTACTAGTGTCTCCACCAGGTCGGTAGGAGCAGCAGCAGCTGCTACCATAGGGACAGTTGTACTTGTTACGTTACCAGCCTGGATCGGTCCGGGAGCTGTTTTATTTGCAACGGATCCTCCTTTTCCTTTCGGATTCACTTTTCGATACCGTTTCTGGCGGTAATACTTTCCAGCTACCTGGACTGAACCAATATATTCCCCGTTGTCATCGGAGATGTATTCATCTTACTGATTAGCCTCCTGTAGGTCAACAGGGGCCAATTGGAATGTCTCAGATACTTGAGCGGGTGCTGCTCCGTATTGCAATGGAGCAGCTCGTAGCGGGTTAGGTGCTAGACCCACTAACCTTTTCTTTATATCATAGCCATCAATGGCTATGAACAGGTCGCTGAAGGATGTTTCATTCTTCCAGGAATCCCAAACTATTTGTTTGTGATCCGGATCTCGCAATCCACTGTAGAATTGTGTGAACAATTGTTGCAGATAACAATCATCATCATGAGCCCAATTCGGACGTGCTTTCGATAGCAGGTCCTGTAGCTCCAACCCAAAGACCTTATGAGACTCCTTGGGTTTCTGGGTCCTTTTCTTAAAGCTTACCCATGGATCTTCTCTTACGATAGAACCAAAGAGGTACGCGGCACATTCGACTAATTGGTCGTAGGTACCGTATATTCCATACGCTGCTCTCCACTGGTTGAGGGCCCTTATTTAACCAGCAGATTAGATAAGGTAGAGCTTCTTCTTTTGTCCAACCGCTACAGTTGACTTCATCGACAAAAGCCTGATACCTGTCCTTCCATGGATCATTCAAATCGTAAGGAGGGGGTATTCTTGCCTGTCTACGAGCCGGATTATTACATCCTCATAGTCTATCTGCCTCTCGCATGCTCCAGTTCATGACCTCCATGCCATCTGCTCCCTTTCGGTAGCAGTCAATGCCCAAATTTTGGATACATTGGCTTCTATCAAAGATGTTTTGCATCCCTGCTGGCATGGATGTCCTCCGATTCGGTTTCCTGCCATCTCCTCCCGATCCCAATCCTCCTGATCCAGGTCCACCGGGCCCACCTCCAGGGTTACCTCCTGGGGGTCCGTTGTTAGAGTAGTTTCCAGAGGAACCGCTAGGGTAGCCTCCGCTGTAGCCAGTATTTCCGGATGATCCGGAAGGCGCATACCTAGGGTAGGAATTATTTTGATTCCCTCCCTGGTTGTATGAACTTCCTGAATAGGAATTCCCCCCTCCTCCAGGATTATAATTATTATAATTATATCCTTGAGGAGTTGGTCTAGGTAAGTACGTGCCCCCTACCACATTTGGTTGTGGTGGGTTTGGCCTTGGAACTTGTCCACTATTAGATGCATTGCTTGGGCCCGTGTTGGGGTTAGGCAATCTCGGTCCTGCTGGAGTGCTATGTCCGGGTTAAGAAAAATACGAAGGTGGAATAAGTAAATTTCTTACTGGTCCCGATACACGTGGTTGGGATGGCGGAGTTGTATTAATCCACCTGCTGCTGTATTAACTTGTGTCGGATTAATCTTATGACTCAGATCTGGTATCGGCGGTGCCGGACCTACAACCAGATCATGTTTAGGAACATGAGGTGTAGGCGCACTAATGGTAGATCCTTGATTTGTGCCGATCGGTACTGTTGTACTGGTCAGAACGCCCACTCCACTGGCTGCGGAATGATCTGTTTTTTTGTAGATACCCGAATCTACATTTTTATCCACCCCATCAGTTACAAATGGATTGTATCTGGTGGGCGTTACGTCTTGGACTGTATTTGCCAACATTGTAGATACCACATTCGGATCTATATTACCTATAGTCAGTTGTGCGGCTTCTGCTTATTTATCTAGAGTCATTGTAGTATTTTGCAAATCCTGAAGCTCATTAGTGAGTTTCTGTCTATCTTCCTCCAGTTGTTTATTATATGCTATAATACCCGTCCGGTTTGTCTCATTGTCTTCAGCTTGCTTATTACACTGAAGTTTCAATTTTTCTAATTCACTTTGATACTGACTTATGTCAGCTCAAAGTTGACCTTATCACGACATAACTGATCGTTCGTATCTATGTATGTTTGAATACGAGTGTGTCTATTGTCATATTCTTTATTAAATGAGTTTCTCATCTCCTGAAGCCTTATTTCTTCATTTTCCAATTCTTTCATGTATTCACTCTTTCTGGTTTCGAATTCATTTCGCATACCAATAAGGTCCTCTTCCAGATGCAGTTTCTCATTGATTACTTCATCTTTCACTTTGACCAAGGTATTTAAATTCTCATTCATAGGTTTCGGTTAACAACAGGACATCCGGTTGTTTAAGTTCCTCACCTTCCGGTATTGCATATGTCACATCGCCGTCTATGGCGCTGTAATCTAGATTAGGCAGTCCGGGTCTGGGTATACTGTATGGTAATTTTCCAAACGTTACCCTTTTTGGCATGGGTGCCGGATGTTCTGGATTAGTGCTACCACCAACTTCGAACATCGAATTGGTTAATTCGTCAACAAGTGATTGTTGACCCAGCAAAGTACTCTTTCTCTGTATGGATTGTTCTCTCCGTACAGAGTCAGGTATATTTTCCTCACTATTTAGTGTGTAGTGAGGTCCGGGTTCCCTCCAGGATGCAGCATCTACATCCTGTGGGTTCGAATGGGTATGGATCATCAATGACCTATTGCCATTCTCCTGGACAATAAATTGTCCCTCAGGGTTAGCTTCCGCGAGGCTGTCTAACCCATGTACTAGCCATTCGGACGTTTTAACGTCTGGGCTATACACCAGAATTAACTGGTCACGGCACCAATGTAATGGATTAGGGAAGAAAGAGTAAGGCGGTAATTCAAGTGTATGCCAACGGATTTTATTGATAGGACACTTAGCGGCTACCAGGAAGGTGGTGATGGGGCAGCTAATATTAATGGATATCTAGTTTTATATGCTCGGAGGCCTGAAGGGCCTCTGACATAGCGGCTGAGCCCCGGTCTTTATATACGGACCTTGGTGTTTGTCGCCAGATGTCCCCACAGGCCCTGATCGGTGCTGCCACCTATCCGGAACCTGAGGAACACCCAGCAACTGGACTCACTCGCCATGCCAGATGGTACCCATACATATTGTTATAATGTAATACCTCTACAGTATTTTTACAATGATTTTAGAGTAATTTTAGACTCCAATGCCCCCTGGTGGCCAAATGGGAAAAATAAAAATCCCCTGCATAGGGGTGTTCTCCCTTGATGGGTCACATCTTCTTAATTCGGCACAAAAGTAGAATGTTGGTATTATTCACCTTCAGTGGGAGACTTGATCTGGTCCACTAAGGCAAATGTAATGATGTAGTTAGTGAGGGGTGGTTCCCTCTGTAGTAATCCAACGGTACCAGTCAACACGATACGTACATCTACGTCTATAGGCACAAGGTCACCTGACGACAGACTGTGACGCCCCATCTCGAATTTGGTGATCATGAAATCAATGCCAGCTGTAATAGAAATAATCACAAATACTGTACACGCATCCCAGACTTTACTATAACTGCCCATATTGATCAAAATTTCAATGTCTTTTCTGAAAAAAGAGAAGTCATAATTTTTTTTTCATACACATTAGAATTGACACACGATCTCAAATAGGATTATTAATTAAGGACATATTATTTGGTCAATGCTCGCGAAATGGGGTCACACAGTGAGAAACCATAATATGTGCAAATATTTTCCCATATTTTTTATTTGGGAAATCAACACAAAAGTATTACTGATTTAGGGCCCTATTAAAGTAAGGTAATGGCTATGAAAGTTTCAATTGATAGCTACCAGCAATTTCCAAGATATAGCAACTTTTGTTGGATGGGTAGCACAGTATTGTATTTGCGTCAAAACTAAACCATACATGCAGCACATCATATCGTTTCTCTCATTGAGGTATTTAGATGGACAGATTCTACCTTGTCCATCTGATTCCTTGTTTCATAAGTTTCTTTTAGGATTAAAATCTGATGGTTGATTCAAGAATATAATGTACAGGCAATGGAAATATGCGGCATGTATGGTTCTTTGCTATGTGACCCCATTTCACGAGACTATTTATCTTAGCCTACGTTTGCACTTCTCTATTGCAAATGGCGTGGGGGACTCCATATAGTTGTTGGTCTCATCAGTTTCTGCCAGTTGATCGGCCACATCAAGATCGACGGTCAACTTGATATCTGTACGTCCACACATGAAGCGGAGAAAATCCCATCTAACATTCATAGTTTTCTAAAGAGGAAAAGAGGAAGCTGATATAATTATGTGTCTGTGAAATGTGACTTGATATCTAGGACAATGCCTGGAACATTATTTTTGGATATACTCTGCCCAAAACGATGAATATAGCATGGTATAAAACAATTTACCTCAGAGAGATCCAATGTTCCGTTAACAATATCAGCGGCAGCTCTGCTTCTTACTACCGCTCCCGGACTGTAGAATATATCTGGTATCTCTCTTGTAGGCTCTGCAGCCGCTGCAAGAGAACCCTCATGTATGTGAAGCATTCTGGTTTGCCTCAAATGCACTATGGACACATGCAGCTTAGGCCCTACGTTTGTTTAACAACAGGTATTCAAATGTTGTCGCCTTAGTACAAGAAGGTTGCACCTGCATTTTTAAATTTTTGCAGGAGAGGCATAAGGAGTGTACACGAAAAGTTTTTCACCCCCGAGGCCATACAATCCTGCAGATTCCATTGTTCTGTGGGCCCAGACTGATTTTGGCAGGACCGGGATTTGAAGAAAGAAATGATGAAAAACAATAATCAACTCACTATTTTAAACATTTAACCCTTTAAATCTTAATAAACAATATTGCCTTTGTTTTAGGCTTTTAAAATCTTAATAATGGTCTGATTTGCAGGCCATGGAAACCAAAATATAGCCCAAGGTCACAAGATTACAGCCAGACATTCGGGCCTGCAGTCTGGTCATTTCTTCAGGCCCAGCAGTGATTTTGACAGCAGTGGCCTCGGTCCCGCGAGTTTTTGTATTGACTGTAAACCTTTTATAGCACAGGGTGGATATAATTATATTGCAGGTCTTGAGGCGCACATAATATCATAGGCAAAGCTTAACAGTGCTTTAACAGCAGGTAGATAAGGGTCAATAGATGTTAAAATAGAGGGACAAAAACCTCAATTTTCCCAAAAAGGCAGTTACAACCTTCTTACACTAAGGTGATGATATGTTGCAGTGTCAATGTGTAAAAGGTTATTCGAAAAGAGAGCTTTTATCCTAATAAAATCAGTCCTACATTTTCAAAAGGGTGTTTTAAAGGATATGCACCAAAAGGATGACTAACATTTTAGTCCGATGGTATACGTAAACATTGGCAGATCAGGATCCGGGTTTGGAGGCCAATCGACAGCTTCCACATCTACCAATAGATTTAGAGTCAGATTGGACTCCGTGTAGTTAGCGCTTCCACCCAGTGATGATACGCTAAGGTCCACCGTGCCTGTAAAATGGATATCAAAATTGTACTTAATTGAACACAAACAGTCTTCTGAAACCTATTAGATCAAAATGGGTGCTGAGAAAAATATATAAATCTGATGAATTCAGATTTGATGAAACGTGTCAGCTGATGATCCAAAACAGTTTGAGAACTAAGTGATTCATTACATGTGAAATAATATGGAACATGACAAATGGCTATGTTTAATCGCTACTCACTGAAGTCACAACTGAATGTGCACGGCATAATCCTTATTTTGCTCTCAGGAGGTCCCAAACTAATGTCAGCCACACTGGGGTCATTTCCCTTCTCCAGGGTCACCTCCAAGTACCTAATTAGCTTACAGACATTGATGTCTGACAGGGTGAAGTCACCGGCTATTGGGATAGCCTTAGGACCTGGAGCACAAAGCCATTATCAGTTATGTTGCCTGTGCACTTAGGAGGCATTTCTCAAGATGATACGACTGTACACATCTACTACGATTTGAAGCCCTCAAAATTAGTGTGGGCGATCGTAGGCAATGCACTACGACTGCTCTCTATGATCAGCACTTAATGCTGTATTTACATACAGCCTATTGAGGTTCCCAAAACCGTAGCACTTTCTCGCCTCTTTTCGCGGAAACGGCTGAATTCCGGTCATGTGACCCTGTTATACTAAGTTTGTTTGCAACAAGGATTACAAAGTATCAGCACATATTTAAACCCTGCGGCAGGTATATTATGTAAATGATGGTCTCTTTAATCAATATCACCCAGCGTTTCATGTTGAAGAGGAAAATTAAAGTTTTAATGACTATTGCAAACAAATATGATACACAAGGGTCATGTGACCGGAATTCAGCCGTTTCTGCGAAATAAGGCGAGAAAGCGCTACGGTTTCGGGAACCTCAATAGGCTCTATAGAGTTTGGTAGGGCAGTCATACCAGTTAAACCATTTAATAGTGACCACATAATGAGGGTTGTAATGGCATTACTGTGAAGGATCCCACTATGATTTGAAGGGGGTCTAGTCATACCATCTTGAGAAATGCCTTCCAGACATTGTTTGTTTAACAGAATCTGAAGAGGGACGGTGTAACCATTGGAAACTATTATGCAGGAATAGATGGAATAGGTGTGTAACATACAATATTTAGTCATCAACGATGGTTTATTTGGTAATAATGGTATACACATATCAAAGTATTTGATATCATGCACCCGAATAAAGACACGAACCTGAATTTAGACTCTCTTTCAACAAAGCCATCGTCACGAGACCACTGTCACCATTAATGACGTTAGGAGCAAGATCAGCCACATGGTATAAATCTTCATCTAGGAACTGTGATATAGGGGGCAAAATACATGGCAATTTTAGGCAGATATAAGCAATTCGATAGCTGTCAGCGATAACTGAATAGATCGCTCTGGACCATCTAATCCGCAAAATCGATTTGAGTACAAAAGTTTGAGTGTGAATGGGGATGCATCTGCATGTCTAGCTGTTGTAGCAAAAATGTAGCACTTCATAGGTCAGTCATTCAATTTTAGATTATCCGTGTTATAGGTTCGCAATAACAGTTCAGGCGAGTCAGAACCTAGCATAGTTACTTTACATGTACACCCTAAAAAGAATCCTATGTGTAACCAAGGACGCCTTAAAGAGGGTCTACTTTCGAGAAAACCCCCCTCACAAGGATCATTTTTCAGAAAAGAGCAGTGGTTCAAGCAAAGAAAATAAATCTAATTTTTCGATAAAATGTCTCCACTTTTCGAGAAAATTCTCTCAACAAATTGACATTCTCGGGTCATTTAGAAAAAGAAAGTATTTCATTCATCAAATTATTCTTTATATTGTCGAGTTTCTGGTCGAAAATGTCCTTAAAATGGTACAGTTTTACAGGTAACCCCCCCCCCCCCGCGGTTTCGCGGGACCAATCGCATACTCATGTCAAAAGAAAAAGTTACTCCCCTCCCAGGATGTACAACTATGCCGAGATCACAGCTGTGTAAAAAAATTGCGGAACCTAGAACTGTTTTGATTTTCATAATGCAAAGAAAAAATAGATGACGCTACCTTCAGGGTGAAATAGAAGTATATTGTATTATCAGTGATTTCATTTGGCAGGCAAAGGGTCGTGTCCGTCGAGTAGCAATGGACAAGCAGGTCCAAGGTCATGTGGAAGGATCCGTCAGAAGCTAAGTTTGTTTTCGTGTGTGACTGAACTTGATGGGTCATGATATCTGGGAACATTAGAATAAGGTGGATTAGTCCCTACAAGTAAAACATAACCCTAGATATCGACTTCTAACCTCTATGTTAACCCTTCATGCATTTTACAAAGATCTATAAGAAATTCTTCAGATTACGGAGCGTGTATGCATTGATTTGGGGAAAATAAATTTACCTCTATTAGCATCGGTATTACAGCCTTTGACCACGTCAACGCTCATTCTATTATTGCTTTCATCTGGTTCTTCCAAATCATCATACACATCCACTTCTCCTATAAGGTACACCTGTCCACAAAAGATGTCTGGTGCCTCCTGCAGCGCATTGCCCAGGGCAGGTGAGATGCCCATGAAGGTGTAGTCAGTACCAGATGGGCCAATTACAGTCATACTCCCCTCCTTAAGTAACCAGTCCAGCTTCTTCTCCAGGGTAGGGTTGTGAGACACCCACAGGCGGTAGGTGACAGTGGCTGTCAGCAAAATGGAAGGTGTTTATCAAATCCTCATATCACAACTTCTGGTGATTTTTTATGATAGTTTTTATTGTTAGATTTCTTTTCATCAAACTGTTAACATAACATCATCCCGCAGCCATTTTCCGGATACTAAAACAACAACGGCATCTATCAGGACAGTTTTCAAGAATATTCTTGGAGACCACTTTCAAAAAGTGAAAGTAAGGATAGCGCATACAAAGGACACTTCTTTGAGTGTGAACTGACCTGGCATAACATTGATGTTTGTCCATGATACTTGTCCCGTGAATCCCTCAGCGGTGCTCAATACTGTTGTGCTCATATCGGCAGTTCCTAAATTGAAGAAACAGTGTATTCAGAGTTTAAACTTTAAGATACCCCCAATATGACACTTAATCAAAGATATTACACTTCAAAAGGGACGGGATAATTCTGTGGTTTAAATCATAAAACCTCACTGGTTTCGTCATTGGGTAATTGTCTGAAGGAATGTACTCCTTAGACATTCAATCCGAATAGTCATTGGGTGGCTAAGGGGGTGACTATCTTACTGTTATTATGTAAATAATCAGTGGCAGAGAAAGTGATTACTCACCTGCACATTGTACAGGTAAAGGAGCAGCACGGTAGTTATTGGAGAGATCAGCATCCACCTGCTGGAGGCCTGCCACTGCCTCAATGTTAACAATAAGGTACTGTGACCGAACACATGAAGCATCATCGATTGAAACGTTTGGAAGTTGGAATTTCAGACTAAGAGATTTCCCTGCAGGAAGATCCAACTTCAACTTCTGCTTTTCCGCTGTTCAAAGATAGATGTGACATACCCATTCAGTGGTTAGCACACATACCAAAAAAAAATATCAACAGCAATTCACTTAGATTACCAGTATAGGGCGAATGCATTTTATGTCATTCAGTATTCTTATAAGGACATGACAGATTATGAAAATGAACTTAATATTTACCATCATTTAGGTCTCTAACAATAGTGGTGCTAACATTTGTGTCTTGAATGGTGTCTAAGGCTGAGTCTTCAGAAAAGTAGGCACTGATGGCAACAGGTGGACCATCATGGGAGGTGACATCAAATTTGCCCTTATTCGTGAAGACAATACTGACAGTTAAGTCAGTAGGTCTCCCAGGCCAGAGGCTGCCCATTAAGGTCACATATGATTCATCCAGTGACCATACGTCTGTTGATATTCAATGTTCAGTACATGTTAAGAGCACCGGTCACTGATAGGTATTGATTAATCAGGAGGGCGATTCTCAATAATACTAATTATCACATTACTCAGAAATGTCTCTAAGCCTATAACATAAAGGAGACCTTAGAACACTATAATGAACACAAGTCTATTCTTCAGACCTCCATTGACCGGGAGGGACTTTCTTAACTTGCTGCGACTACACACATTCTATGCGACGCAATGTGTCTCCATTCGAAGCATTTTGGACCCATGAATACTCTATATATTCATTATTTATTACAGTCATGTTTGGCATGTACTAATGTACTGAATTCATAAAGTAGGTCTCTGCATATGTATAAATGACATAATGAACTTGTATTGGCATTGGTTCACTGCACAAACTTTGATATTTACAACTTGTAATTTGAAACTTCATTGCATGCTCTGCCTAACCCAATAGCAATTGATATCCTACCCTCTTCACAGGCAATATAGACTGGGGTCACAGCCAAGTTGTTGCTCTCAGCAACCTCTTCAATTCTGTCTGTATCGTCCAAGTAGAATATAAGGTTCTGGTGCCCACAACGACCAGCAGGAATTGTAAAACCTAATGTAGAAAAGGGAGTTTTTTTTTCAGAACAACCTCAACCATTATAACAAACGCACCGACAGTGCAGTAGGGGATGAGTATTTCATTTTTAATTCACTATCACATATTCCAAAAACGGCCATGGTAGAGTAAAGAAATAAACTAAAGACTGGCTACTACCTGTATGAACTTACCATAGATGTTTGGTACAGTCAGCACATAGCTTTCATCCTGCGGAAGGTTACACATGACATCTACAGCACCACCCGGTAGGGAAAACTCGGCAGGATCATCCCAAGCATCCAGATCCCGGTCATCAGAGAGGAAGAAGGCAAAGCCAAAGGGTGATGCTGGGGGTAGGCCACAGCTTGTTGTTATGGGGGCACCAGTAACCTGGGTTAAAAGAGGTCAAAGAAAACACGTCTAATGCTAGGTTCAAATGTACAATGGAAATCTCGATTTTTATATGAAAAGCAATCTTTATGTTCTTTTTTGAACATGGTTAATCGTTAAAATGAATTAAACTTAATTTTAACACATTGCAGACTATAAACGTCACCTGTCCTGATTTTGTTATAATACCCCACGAATAAGACGTGGCTAATACGTGAGTATCGACCCGACGGTCACCTTTATATTTTTTTTGCTAATCCGGGCGAATTTTTGCGAATCCGGCGATTCATAATATCACAAAAGTATAGAAAAAATCGGTCGGATTAGATGTGACTCATTCACAATGATAAACAACAATAGAATAGTAATAAATTGGCTGAATTTTTGCTAATCCGGGCGAATTTTTGCAAATCCGGCGATTCATAATATCACAAAAGTATAGAAAAAATCGGTCGGATTAGCAATTATACATCCAACCCACAACAGTGCAACCAGCGCTTTATAAGTACGTGAGGTATTACGGGAGATAGCACATATACCTTAAATGATATTTCAAAGGGTATTTGGTCCTCCTGGCTGAGAATTGGTAGATTTGAAGCAAGACCATCTATTGTTCCCATAGTAACCCCTGGCAGGACAGCAGGGTATGCCAGCAGGTCCCTAAGTTCCGCATTCTCCCTCAACCCTGAATATTTGCAATTGGACCATGTATAACATTAGATCAATAAAGACAATGAAAGAGCAAACTCGGCGTTATAAACAAGTTATTTTGCCTTTATAATCAAAGATTAGATTATAAAAAGGGGTAATGAGCAACAAATAAATGATTGTTATGAAATGCCAGGTATTCTAAAGGTTTTAACTCACCCGGAGAGCAGGGGTATGCTATACGTTTCTGGTTGTTATTTAGTACCATCTCATCAACGTCTGTACTGGAGTTGGCATATACAGTCACGTAGACAATGCCATTGGAGCATGCATCTGGCTCTAATGTAGCTTCAGCGCGTATAGAGAAGGTTCTATTGGAGAAGATAAAGTCTAAGCTACAGGCTTCAAATGAGATACCTATAATAGAGCATTACTACACTGTATTTCTAGTCCTAGTCCTCATGGGAATCAAAAATGTCTGGACACAATACTTGACTCTTGTTTTGAATGAAGGAGTGGTTTCTATGGAGACCAGAATGTATAATTTGTGCCTATTTTTCATAGAAAACGTTCATTTTGTACTCTAGACATGGAATGTTAGCAAAAGAGTTGGAATTACTCTAAAAAGTGTCATCGAAGAATTTACAGTTTGGAGCATTTTTGGGTATTTATTTATTTATTTGCCAAAACCAAAGTCTCCATGGCCGAAACCAAAGTCTCCATTAAAATTGCCAAAGTATACCATTCGATATGGGTCCAATTCAGGCATGTTAAAATAGGCATCCATGTGCATAGGTTGATGATGAAAGGTGGTAGGGTGCCGCCGGACCTTCTCAAAAATGCTTATTTCTTGTGGCTCAGAACTAGACTAGATGGTAGATGATTTAATATTACTACTTCAATCCAAGTGAAGTGGGAAACAGTGCTACTATGTAGATATTACCTTATTTGACCACTCCTGAAACCAATACCAAGAGCCGGTGTTATGGTTCCATTATAAGTACTTGTAATATTGAACCAGTCCTTGATTGGTTCGCTGCCATTATCATATCTTATCGTGAACATGATGTTATCAGTGCCAGTATCAATAAGACACCCATCTACAACACATTCCACACCGATTTCCATCTTGAAGGACAAGCTTATGTTCTCCACTAGTTCACCTTCAGTTGTCTCAAACGTCAGTGTTCTCATACTCCATACATCTGATATTGAAATATGTATACTTTGGCTATCTGTGTGTACTGTTAACCAGTAATGTCTCAACAAAGTCAAGATCACCAAAATGTCTATAAAATGGGATGTTTATCATTTGATGGGGTTAGTATATTCTCAAGTAAGTTCAGGTGATTACATGGTGCTGCCTGAATCACATTTTATTGTTATACTATGCGACCGTAAGACATTTTAGGAGGATAAGGCTACCGTGTTTGTTTGTTTGTTTGTTTTGTGTGTTGTTTTCTGTTTGATTTGTTTTTTTTTTAACTTTTGCCATTCTTGTTATGTCATCTTACCATTTGGACATAAGACAGTGACCGGTTTGGTAATGACGTTATTATCTTCCTGTGGCTCTGGAATGTCTTGTCCAGAGTCTACCATTACACTCAGGTACTGGAGGCCACAGTACTCATCACCTGAGGGTGCTTCTGATACCTCGCTTGCCTCCTGTCGCCACCACAAGCTAGTACCAGCAGAAGCAGCTATAAGGTAAACATAAAATTGTTTCTGATAAAATTATAATTGATGTCAAAATCCCACTGGTGTAACATTTTAAATAACTACAACATAGTACCAATGAAGGACATATAAATGATTACCCGGAGGTTAAGGGCCAAAGATTTTGGGTAATGATTTAGTCCAATGGGAAAAACATTTTTCATACGTTCAGTTTTATTCATAGCAGATAATATTATACACTCACCCGTGGCAGAGAGAATGATTGTGCAATGAATAAAAGCTACTCTCGGCATTCTCTACAAATTGGCTAAGCAGGAGTTGGAGAAGGTAAGGCAATGGAAGGTAGTTCCTCCAACTTAAATATTATCTTATAGTCTCTAAAAGTTTAAATATTTGGTGTTTTACAGGAAAGTAATAAGATCATATTCTGAAATGAATGATTTTACAAGCATTAGAGAAGACTTCAGCCAGTAGATGTCCAGTCAAAGGATGTGTCTCTTTGTCATGGGTCAAGAAGAGGCCTGACCGAAAGTCCAAAGGTCCTATATCAATGGCATTAGATGCGAGTGTCATGCCATATTCTAGGGTGAAATTTAGTGTATCCATGGTGCTGAAGCTGCTGGGTGCATTAAAGTCAATCATTCTCAGCTCGCGGTGATCTGAAATTAGATTCCATAAGTGAATATCATAATATATATTGGTAGATCATCCCTAACTAGAAACAGAGCAGATACCCATGGGTTGACATTGTGAATTATGCTTAAAGACAAATACTGCCCGTCCCTTCATAGTTACCAGCCCATTCGAGAGAAAAAAGAAACATCTTGACCAAATGAAAAATCACACTTACAGCTTAGCTGGCAGCTTTTCATATCTTCAGGGAATAATGATGACATACAATGATCATCGACATTGTCCCCTTCCCTGATAAGACATAGTGTAATGGCTGTCATTGCCTTGCACAGTGTCTTGGTGAGACGCATCTTTGGAATTGTCACCTAAAAGTAAGTCAAAATGTACAATTGTATATCACATAACATACCTTTGTGGACAGGCATCAGAGTTCTGTGGTTCATACATGTACATAAAGAGAATTAGTCAAGATAAGGGTCAGTGAAATCATACCTTTACATCCTTGAAATCATGCAACTGTCCACTCCTCATAGTCTTATAAAACGTGGGAGGGAGATCTTGCCACCAATGTATATCATCTACAAGTAGAGCACCAGCAATGCTTCCATCTACGGCTGTAAGGACTAATCTGTAGCTTAGTGTGAGTGTAGATGGTACTGGGAGATCTTCTCCAACATTGACAGCAGTATAGCTGATGAGCAGGTCTGAGTTCATTCCTGCTGAGAGCTGCTCAGGGGCTTTGAATGAGAAGTTACCAAGCCTGATATGGTTCTTGATACCTGGTATCCCAGGAAGTCCTGATGAAAATACAAATATCTTAGTATTTCAGAGCTGTTCCATTTTCAACAATTAAAGGTGGTCGTATGCTTGGTATTGAATTGGGCGTTAAACGGTTAGACATCGAAATCGATAATGACATACACTGCATTTGTATTATAATCATTCATTCAAGTACATAATTATAATGTACTATTTTTTGTAGAAATACAATAGTACCTACCTCCATCACAGATCAGCGTAACGTTGGTAGCAAAGGCATTGTTGTTTTCATATTTCTCAGCAACCTCGTTCTCTTCAATTCCGAAAAGAGAACAAGGATAAAAATAGTATGACACATTATCAACATGGACACGAGGAAATATGCGCTATTTTGAACTAAAGAGTTTAAGGTATTATGATCAAATTGTTTAATGCATTGGCTGTTCCCGAGACGAAGCAACCAATCCTTCTCTAAAATCAATTTAGTATTTTAGTTTTTGGCTAACCTATATCTGCAGTATATATGATGTAGACAGGGCCACATTCAGTAGGTGCCGTCACAATGTCTTCTGGGATACAAAGTGGCAGTCCGTTCAAGTTTAAGGTATGGTTTCCCTCTGGGTAGCTGCGTTCGAGCACAGCTCTGGCAGGATCAATGATGAAATAGTTGTACGGTATCTGGTGAGAATTGAGATAATTGATTGTGAGAAATTGCATTCTTCGCAAGAAAGATAGATGGATGCATTTTCTATTCAGCCTCTCGCCTGTCTGAACAAAATTATACTTGATTGGACTGATATTAGATTTGTATACTCAAAATTAATGTGACTGCTGTGTTAATCCAATTAATTAGCTCCTACTTCATTTCCCCATATAATACAACACCTAGATGGCTAGCGCCTTTATAAAATAAACAAGGACTTATGGCACTGAGATTAGAAGGAAATCTGCCTACACGTGTGTCAGTGGCATCATATACTTCATCGGTCGACAGGAAGAATCCGCCTTTGAATGTGACATTCCCTCCAGCCTTCTCAATTCTAACAAACAGGTCAAAGCTTAAACATACACCTGGCTTGAATGACTTCTCATGTAGCCCAAAGAATGCTGGCTCAATGTCTTCAGCTGGAGGAAAAATAAAAGAGAAAGACAGATTAGCAACATTCACATGAAACTATTTTCAATCTGAAATCATATCAAGTAAATGAAGTGAGGAAAGCAGTGACTCTTAACTATCATCACAATTGTGAGAAAATGGAGGACAGACGTGGTTGGAGGATATTTGAAGCTGATGAAGACTCATGGCAGCTGAAACTTGTTATCGTATTTATATTCATCTATTCCATAATCCTCAAAATCTTGCCACTAATTTTATTTGATTACTATGTGACATATCTTTTTAATATTGGTATGATCAGTAATGCCACTAGAAAGACTTACCTTCTTCACATACAATAACAGCACTGATATCAGCACATACACAGTCTGTTGAGGTGTTACTGTCCCTGTATGCTGGAAATACCTCAGGGCGTATGACATAGTGAGCACATAGGTGCTGGCCAGCAGGTACACAGGCAGCATTAGGGACCCTCACCCTGGAGGTACCTACCAGGTTGACCGTATCTCCATCACCCAGGGTAGTGATGGGGCTAAGCAGCTGTGCCCAGTCTCCATCTCCAACCAGCTGATCTGTGCTGGGGTCACATGTCATATTAGCTTGAGCATAAAACTCCAATGTGACAAGGCCTTGGCCACCATCCAGTGACGGTAATGAATGACCACTAAAGGCGAGGGTCACATTGAAGGTGAAGTTTATGTCTGCATCCTGGTAGAATTTTACTGTATCTGTTAGTTCCACTTTGAGATCAGATAGCACGCCATCTGTAGGGCAATGAAGGGGAACAAGGAAAAGATATCGTCATGTAATCACGGGATGTGGCTTCCTACCCAGGTAGCACAGAGACATTGGCATAACATTGGGCTGATGTTGGCACGACCATCGGCTTTACATCGGCTGCCCATCCTGCCTACGTAGGCCCAATGGTGCCAACTGAATGCTAACATAGGCCCAATGTTGGCTTTTGGTTGGCACACATCAGCATCGGCAAATGGTCAGTCCCTGGCCGACCATTTGCCGATGTCCTGCCAACATCAGGCCAATGTTGGCATTTGGTTGGCAAATGCCACTGGTCAGGCCTATGTAGGCCCAATGGGCAGCCAATGTTGGCCCTATGTTGGCCCGATGCGTCGGGTCAACGTTTGCAAATTTTTGTGTGCTACCTGGGTAAGCTCTATACCTAAAATACGCCCACATCATCATATGCCACTGAAAATTCGTATTAGTCTAATGAGTAAGGAACATTGATACTATAGAAGGTACTCTGCCAGTGTAATTTTCTTCAAAACATTGATTCAAGACGGAAAATGTAAAGGCAAATATCATAGCTATATTGTAGCAGCAACAAAACACCCTTGAGTGAAGATTTTACCTCTTGCACAGTCAAGAGACACAGGACCGGTTTGTAGGTCAAAGCATTCTTCATCATCCTCAGCTACGGAGTCTCCGTCCAAGTCAATTCCAATACATATGTGACGTGCACCTGTATGATATAAGCACACTTGAGACATACACTACCAAAACTTATTGAAACCTGTTTTGAGTTTGAAAATATTCCACAGAGATTTTTTCATGCTTTATTCATGTCACTATCTTCCAACGAGAACGTATAATTTGGAACTATGAATGTAGTATCCTCGTAAACAAAAAGCACAGTTAGTAAAAATAGGAGTTATATTCCATGGTTCATGAGCTTAATTCTGGATTCCTACTAAGTTATAAACAATCGAAAACATACATAATATATTATAGCTAAATTGATCCGTATCATGGATTTAGAGTTTCTATGTTCTAAAACCAGACCTCATGTCCTGCCCTCTATGGTAGAGTTTTTTGTCTTAAAACACAATGCTTTCGCTATTATCCCAAAACATGATATTATTGTTCAAAGGTCAATCCTCTTACCTACAACGCCAATGCACAGGTCAGAGAGTGAAGGGGTCAGTGCAGAGGCACCAGTAAATTCAAAAACAACATATTCTCCAGTTATCCAGTCTGCTGATAAGGTGATAGGTTCCAAGGCAGTGGTGGACACTGCATCCGTTGTAGCTGACATATCAGCAGCACGGAGCTTCAGGTAGGTGGCCATGTTTGGAGATGAGGTGCTCAGGATTGGTAGGCCTTTATTGACCACAGTCATATTCACCTCTACGTATGAGCTACTCGGACCGAGGGTACTTGGGAGAACGTCCATTTTCACAACGCCAACACCTGGTGGAGGGGGAGTGAGAGAGAAAAGGGTGGTGTTAGGCATTCAGTTAAAAGGACCTGCTTATCAGGCTGCGGTACCAATACGTTTTCCATAAACAGTGGAATTATTGATTCAGTTGAGGAGATTATAACAGTACAGGTGCCTATGACGTATCTGGGGCATTACTAGATTGAAGAACATTATATCACTTGATTGCCTGGATATCCTCATATCTCTCTCAGCCTTCACATTCTTAAATATCTTGTAAGATCCCGACTACCAAATAGTTCCCATAACAGAAACATCCGATTCCCTATACCTATTATATTTGGACAATGAAGGCGGAGTTGGATCCAGTCCACATTAGGATGGATAGGGTCAGCCTCGTCTGGCTGTATTCCATCAGGGTTGATGACAAGTCTCAGGCAGACAAGCCGACCACAGAACTGGGATAAATCATGCTCAGCCATAGCCGCTACAATGGCTTGTTGTATTGCAACTAGAAAAAGAAAGTTTTAAAAATAAATAGATTTTTCAATCTTTAGAAGTTCACCCTGTTTTGACACCTGTGGAACACAGCATGCTAATATTATGGAACCATTGAACTTGTATACAATAAGAACTGAGTGTGATATCCAAGTGCTATTAATGTGATATCTGATGTTAAAAGATAAGTCTAACAGTACTTACTCTTTTCAGTGTGTAGATAGTTACTGGCAGTTACAGGCACCAGACTCAGCCCTGTCTTCTCCCACGTATACCCATACTCAGCAAGCTTCCCTGGCTCAGGACTGCCATCACACTCGTCCAGCTCAGACAGTAGAAGTCGGAGGTGCACAGATGATGGACAACTAACACCCCTAGCAGTGCACCTAATGGTCACCTCCAAGTCTAGATCCTGGTCACCGTCGAATTCTGCATAGTGTCTGGTGTTGGGCTTCAATGTCAGCCCAGATATACCCCAGTCTGTCAGTGAGAGGTTCGCTGTGGATGCGTTTGATAGAGATAATTGCAGATCGGATTTAATTCAAAGCGAAGCATCGGTAAATATATAAACCATGATAAATAGGTAAAGGCTGCGGCTGCTTGTAATTACTATGGACTTAGGGCTTATATGTTTAGAGTCATGTTAAATGAAGAGAAATCCCAGAAACACTCCCACCAGGATTTCCCTTAACGGAATTCTCTCGCAATTATTCCGCCCGTGAATTATCCCTAGGGGGCGGCAATCCTTTGGGGAATTCCTAGGGAAGAACTCCGGCTGTGACAATGCCAGTAGGAGAACTTCCTAGATTCCTATAGGAAATTTATATTCATAAAAGACTGACATGCAATGCAGGATTGTTATTGAATCTTACGGTCACATTTGTCATCATCCTCATTGCCTGTTATCCTTATTCCTGTGATAACGGCTTCATTATTGTACTCGTCCGTCTCCATGTGTATGTCGTCAGGATCAACTATCACCGTCAGGGTTAGATTATCTTGGTTACAGAGGTGGGCGAACTGACCAAGAGAAAACATCAGAACGCCATCTGTGGTGGAAGAAAATTAGATATAATGCGTAAGTAGAACTTACAAATGATTGAGTGGGACATTTTCCTAGCCAGCGATCTGGATTGAGAATGGCACCTCGTGTTTGGGTAATACAAATTGCAGAATTGATAAATAATATGAAACAGTGCCTCCATTTTAACTAGCATTTCTCTTATGTCTAATAATGCCCTGGGCCTGTCTGTACAAACATCCACACTACAATATACAACACTCTATTTATTACTAGACTTGTATGAAAAACAGTTAACGGGCGAAATACAATAGACATGATTATCACAGCAAAATTTGGTGAACATGAGAGAATGGGAGTAAGTCGGTAGATTTCTGAACAAAATTAATGCGAAAAGTTGTTATCGCGGTAGATTGGGAATACTTGGTGGACCCACTGCACAAGCAAACATATTGAACCCTCGGGTACATTGATGAACAGGCTTGGGATGGGCTGTATACATGCTGAATTTAAAAGAGCCAAAAATGCATTGATGCATTATGTCCAATAATGCATCATACCAACCCTGCAGGGCTTATAATTATACCCTCAGGTAGTCGGCATGATACACAACTGCATTAGCACCCTCAAATTGTGAATAATCGGATAACTGGCATCATGCTGATAGTAAACTCACCTAGCACAAATCGAGTGGAGGCAGTGATGGGACGGTTGGTGCTTTGGGCCTTCACTTTATGTGGTATAGTTATCGGAGGTTCATTTGGGTCTGGTGTGGTCAGCTGGAACTTAACATCAAAAACTGGACTGTCACCAGCTGTCGATCTTCGTGCCCATGTAGCTCCCCCATCTGGACCTATAACAATATTTAAAGCATTTATTTTTCCTCTATCAATGACTCAACCGAATACACAAAGGTTAATTTGATAATAGAACATAAAATTCTGATTGAGGTACTTAAAGATGCAATATTGATTTGGCATTATATCATGTAAATATTAATAGTTAACAATTCATGTTGGAACCTCCAGGAAATGGAATTAATCAGAGGCTGGGATTACCTGCAAAGTCACCACCAACCTCCAGAACAAACTTCTGCCCTTCACCCAGGACCACTGTCTTCTTTTCTGGGAAGCGGAATCGGTGTCCACCATTCCGATCAGGCATGACGTACAAGTCCATCTGAGAAGCTACAAAATCGAACATAACATTATAGTGTCGTTTTTAATAACTGTTTTTTTCACACTCTCTCCTATTTTAATAGAAGTGGTTGTGCTTTAGAATTGATTATATGTGACCAGGCAAGCAAAAACACCCCTCTGCAGGGAAATTTGTTATCAAAGTTCATCTGAAGATGTTTAAAATGAGACATCATTGACTTAGATAGTCCCAGTAGTTATGTCAGAACCCCTCCTTGAATATAGGTCGTTATTCATATTTGAAATCGAGGATTAAGCTCTAAATACATTATTAACCATAATAATATCCAAAAACACAATAAATCAGCCTTTTTCATGAAAAATACATAACAATATGGTGATTTTTTGATAGGTTTTGATCTAGAAGGAGTTTTCCATTTCTGTTTTCAGTTTTGGGGTTTTGGTGAATATCCCCAAAAATTGGCATAAACATCTGCAAATTTTGATTATTGGAATGGTTGCTATGGCAACCAGGAACAGGCATATAGGTTAATTTTTTTATGAAAAATGTTCATTTTACCATCCAAATATGGGCCATATCTACTGAAAATGATGCATTTTAGATAATACCATTGAATTCTGCATCAATAATTAGCTTAACATATTTTTATAACGATTTTAGAGTAATCTTGCCCCTCCAATGCCCCCTGGTGGCCAAATGGGGAATCAAAAATCCCCCATGGAGGGTTTTTTTTAACCTTGATGGGTCACATATCTTTGATACAATCGCTGAGATCAATGTTCAAATGCTCACACCATTAGGCTAACGTCTATGTGACGTAACTTGAATTGTCTACATGATGTAACTTGCAATCTATGTCAATCATAATCATTGTATCCCAAATACAATTGAGGATGTAAAGAGTAGGTATGTTGACACTTTAATTACCATATAGCTACATCTGTTAAAACCCAGCTTCATTATAACTTCTGGTTACGTTATAATCAGTATGAATTAGACCCGGTATAAATTTTAATCGCACAAATCATATAATCAACTCCACATACACACAAAAAGAGGAAATAAAAATCAACTACTCACAGCCTTCAATGCAGGAGATGGGGACGGCATGGTAGTTGTTATGCAGGACGCACTCACTGTGTGGTGAGCTGCTCTCCACACCAATGAATAGGTGAGACACTCCCATAGCACAAACTGCTGCCGTCAGTGTCACGTTAGCACGCACCATGCGGAATGTGGCTATACCAGGGGAGGCGTCCACCTGTTGGAACCGCCTGTCTCCTTCATCGCCAAAGAACTCCCACTCTGGGGTAATGTTGACCATCTTCTCCCGTTCATATTCCACTCCCATTTTGGTATAGAGCTAAAATTAAAAGGGTTAAAGATGGTCAAAGTAAGAAGTTATCAATGAGTATGTGAATTGTATAATTATTGATATGTTGTCTATTCTATTGATCAAAACTCAAAATGGGATGTTTCTATAGTGATACTTGAATGAATGTAAAATTTCATTATCACCTAATAAACACGCCCCAAAAAGAAATAAGACCTGGCCCCCCCACCCTTCCAAAATGTAGCAAAAATAGGGCGTGTCTCTGTCCTTTCAAGAAAAAGTGAGGACCGCGTCTGTATCTTTCACAAATCATTGATCCGCCACTGCAAAGCGACCTACACTAATCCCATTGGTCTGTTGCACAATTCCACACAATATGTTATGAGATCTTCTCTTGCTGAAGAAAAGGAGAGGGATGGAGTCATAAATACTACTCTAGATTGTGCTCAGCAAGTATATCCTTTTTGTGTTTGCAGTACTATGAGAGATGCCATGTGTTTACCTTAAAATCAAAGTTCATCATGTCTGCTGTTCCTGTACTTATTGGAGTAGGGTTCAAGTTCATGACATGGGCAGAAAACCTGATAGTAGCCTTCTCATCCATGGTGAAGGTTGGTTGGACTTGTGAGGTAACGTCTATGCTGTATAGGTCTACCACTTAAATTAGAGGCATGGTATGTTGAAACAGAGGCCTGTCATAGTTATATACAAAGAGCGTACATCAAAGCAGAAACATGAGACAGAAACCCAATTAGTGTCTTTAAGTCAAGTGCCTCCTATTGAAATTGTGAAAAGAATGATCGACTCTAATGAGCTTAGGGTACGGTACGTTTATCCCATAAAGTAGCCATAAATGTCAGTTTGCTGCTGAATCAAAATAGTTAAATAATTGAATCAACCAGTTGGTAATGTTGATTCAGCACCAAATCGATTTTAAAGCTTCTGGGTTGGGTGGACGTCTCAAGGTATGTGAACGTCTCTCCCCATACCTCTTACCCTATATCTTTGTCTAGATAACTATAGATGAAGTAGAATATATAGTAAAACAAAAACAAAAAGGAGATGCCAAATTGTGTGTTAAGCATTACAAGGTGCCAATAAGATTTTTACTGCAATAGATCACCCACCGTCTGTACAGGGGATTGTGAACTCCAAGGCATTTACGTTGTTAGTGTAATCTGGATCTATTTTAGCTGTTTCAACCTTGGCGATGTAATACACCTTTTGACAAGGAGCATATATTGGGACGTCTGGCCCACTCTAGAAAGGGAAAACGTTTTTGGGTGAGTTCTCAATGCTGATCTAACCTAGGCCGTATTATAAGAACTCTTAAAAACAAAGGAGGTATTCCTTGGGTTGTATCAAGTAAACTGCCAATTCAACATGAAACCAATATATATATATATATATATATATATATATATATATATATATATATATATATATATATATATATATATATATATACCCATTAGGGAGGCAATTATAGAATATACTATCCTTACTTTTTTTTTCTTTTTCATATGCTATTATAGTCAGTGCATTGTAGTATCCTGATATAAGATTAATATCACCGATGGGTATTATTATGAAATTGAAATCTATTAACAAGTAGCTTACATCTAATGCCAGGTTATTATGTGTGGCTGTGCCAGTGTGGGAGGCGGAGTAGATCTCTTTATCCTGGTCCTCCTCCAGTGTGGCATCCCGTGATAAGTAAACCTTTAAGTTATAGGTCTCTGTCGTTACAGCCTGTAAATGAAGCATACATATCATGCTGTATACATTATTTGCATCCTTATGAGTTTGCAGGAAGTCTCAGTAGTATTCTTAATATGTAATGACAACTCAGCCTACCTGTATCACAAGTCTATCAATCTGGGTGGGAATAGTCATGTCAAAATTTCCAATTCCTAGGTCAATGAAATCTGTAACGACAAACGCACGTATTGTAATGTGCCTGATATCGAGGTTTCTATTATGTTAAAGCACTGGGATGTTAGTTGGTCATGTCAACCAGGCAGCGCATAGTTGCCATACCCCCATAGTCAATATATCACTGCATAACCCTTGGCATTTGCTAACATTCTTCCCTTTGCTCTTGTGAGGACATGCAGTAGAAGGAAGCCATAATCAATAAAACAACTAATGATTATCCACCATTCTTCATTTAGCCCACACTAGTATCCAATCTAGCCGTAAACTACATGATATCATCATGATATCATCAAAGTGATTTAGAAGTCAAAATTAGAATAAATAGACTGACCTGTCGTACAGCTGAGGGGAAGTTGAATGTGGTTATTAAGCAGTACTGCATCATACTTGGTTTCCCCTAGCCCAAGGCCCTGGTACAGGCTTACCCGCAGGTTACTGTTATAGATACCAAGAAGAAACCGATCATAGTTATTTAGTATTGCAGCAATACATTAGATGTTGGCTGACGTTGTATTTCATGGTGTGTCAAGAACACATAGAGTTATCCGTATTTGTTTTCTGAAACCATTTTCAACACTAGCGAATATTTAATCAGACAAACAGCTGATTGAGGTCATTGCCTGCATCGAACCTCACTGAAACCTGGATGATCCGAAACTAGGCAGTGGTGACGACTTTAGGTCCTCAAGTTGACAATACCTAAAACTACAACTTTCGGATCTTCCAAGTTTTCAGTGTTCACGTTTCCTACACTACTTAGATCAGGTATAAAAAAAGTCATATACATGTACTGTGGTTTAATTATGGTTAGCTATCACTACATTAGGTACAGGCTGAGGTACCAAGAGCGTGGACAAATTGATCTGTAGACAGGTCCATTTCCAATCCTGTGCATTTCTGTGTTCAAAACGGGAGGACTGATCAAATACATCATAAATGGTCGACTGATGGGAGCCTGTCCCTTCCACAGCTCTGGAGGTCATTTCTTAATGCACTACGATCACTCACAGCCTGTTACAATGTTATAATATGATGCCCTCTGGTGAGCCCTGTATGTATGTAGAAACCCTAGAAACCCCTCACAGTAACTTGCAGAATCACCCTCCTGCTTCATTCTTAGGTCAGCCATTACATACACCAGTCCTCTCCTCACTACAGTTCACCTCACCTGAATAAAACCACAAGTTAAAGCAACAATGTCTTCAATACTGCTTACCTATTTAAACACATCCCTAGGTACGACCTGAGATCTGAATGCTATTCCTATGGAAATTATGGTACAACTTGGTTTGGTGGATGCAGTCGGAGTATATTAAGAGATGCCCCCCAGGTCCTCTTGAACGATATCTTGTACTTACCTGACGCTTGTGTCCACAGTGGTACAGTATTCATTTGAGATAAACCTGGATGCCTCCAGTGTAAAGGTAGCCGCTGTATTGTTGGGTATATCAACGTCTAGCCCCCGTGTAGAAACCACACGAAGACCCTCTGTCCAAGACGTGCGAGGCTGGCCATCAGCTGGGAAATCCTCCAGCTGCATAAGGTACCAAAGTTAGAGGTAGTTTTGGGACAGATGTGACATTCACATGGTAAACATTACAGACGTGATATTTATTTCTAAGAACATTTTTTTTTCAGCCAATGCGGATTTTCACTATTTTCCCATATTACTATAGCAGTATATATATATATATATATATATATATATATATATATATATATATATATATATATATATATATATATATATATATATATAAAACTGATTACTTTTTACAGTCAAGTCCAATTCTGACACGACTGAAATTATGAGAAAAGGCACAGTACCTCCAGATGGAAATTGTGTCTGTGATCAGTAACAGGAAGGTCCTCCATGGCATCATTGAAAACAGTGACAGATAACCTGAATTTATTTGTGACTCCTGCTGCTAAAGTTGTAGGTAGTCCAGACACAGAATCCACACGGTACATGTCTTAAAATGAACAATTCTATAATGTAGCCTTCATAATTATTATTTAAAAACTATGCTAAGAGATATGACTCCATGCACCCCTTTACTTGTGGGTTTCGTCTCAGAACACGTATAAGAGCACGTACATACCTGGTGAATAATCTTTTTCCCTTTCGGCTTAAGTCAACTAGTTTACAAATATATAAATATTGATGAATTCCCATGCTTATTTTGGGAGTCTGACTGAGGAGGGGCGTAGGAGGCCAACTTTTATTGGGGGGGCAGGGGAACCTCTTCATTATTGGGTGGGGGCCCATGCCCCCTGCCCCCCCCCCTTTTTCCTACGCCCCTGCAGAAGAATAATACAAAGGGGAACAATAGTCCCCTGGAACTGAATATTAAACTGCCCACCTCTAGGACAGGATAGTTGCACTGCTTTCGAGTACAGATTATCTAGGAGGTTGAGGTCAACAAAGTTGGTGACAGTGGAGACAGCACGAATGATAACGTAAATGGGGTTCATTTGACAGAACCGAGCCGCCTCGGAATTCCACAATGGCACCGACTCTACAAATGAATCCCCGCCAGTGTCACCATTGCGGGTTAGAACCTTATGGTCGGTGTTCTCTTGTATTTGATTGTCTTCCGAGAACCAGATCTCCAGGTCAAAGGCATGGGTGCCCGTTACATCAGCAATGTCGACGGTGATGCTTATGTCCATTGGGATGTGGAGTTTTAAAGGGGAAGTGATTTCTGCAAAGGCTGTTACTGTGAGGTCAACCCCATTGGTAGCAGTGCCTGAGAGAAGAGAAAGCATGATCATATATATATATATATATATATATATATATATATATATATATATATATATATATATATATATATATATATCAACTGAATAATATACCACATGGATGTGAAACCTTTACATATAAAATACAATTTTAAACTCTCCCTTCAGTTTTACCATTGCTGGTTAGTAAGGGCTGGCATCTTAATTGGCCCTGTTGAAATATGGTATGAAACATCAGTATTTACCAAACCTACTCACAGGGGAAGGTGACACCGTTTAATATGGTCCTGGGGAAGGAGTATTCAGGAAAGAAAGTGGTATGTGTCGCCTTGACACCAACTAAAGACAGCTTTGTACTATCAGCCAGGGTTGCACAATCACATCCACTTGCAGGAATCACAAATTCAACTATAAAGGATTGAATGCGGTAAATTGGTATTAGTGTTGATGAGGAATATGGCACATATTGACATTGCGAATGATAGCAAGAGTTCTATTCGAAAGGTGTGCTGCTTCCTGTCTCTGCCTACCTCTCTCTCTCTCTCTCTTTCTCTCTCTCTCTCTCTCTCTCTCTCTCTCTCACTGTGTGGGGAGTTGGGGAGAATTTGAGGAAGATGGGTCCTTATGCCACATGATCCCTCACATTGTTATTATGACATCTTTTGACAATTTGACTTTATTAAAAGTTGGGTGTTGACTACAGCAACCATTTCCCTCCATACTAACACAAAAAGATTGGTAAAAGTGTGTTTAATCATCACCTAATGGGGGGAAGTCAGGTCTGTATGTTGCATTTCTTGATAATGGGAATTTTTGCTCCCTTTTAAGTGCACCTTTCACCCCAAATCATGTTGAATATAAATATATTTGATACCCCCATGAATTCCTATTATTTAGAGATATTTAGACTTACAACTTTCTAACACCAAATTGTGTGTAACAATTCTAGCATATTTTACCTGTATCAGCTCTGCAACTGCGAAATGAGGACATATTTTTCAAAAACATACTTTGAGTATTAGTTTTCCTTCAAAACTTTCAGGGTAGCTGCTGTATGACATTTTCTTTTTACCCTAGTGAAATAAAGTCCTAACTACATGTTTAAGACAGTTTTTAGACAAAATCAGTTCATGTGGGTCCTTATGTTGCATAAATCTCATTGCCATTTTATGGTGTACAAAATGTAAGGTTTGTCATGATACAACAAAAAGTGGATGTGAGACATGTTCTTCAACGTTTCTGTCTCTTATACATGCCTAAACAAGAGGACGGCAGTCACTGAGGGTCAAATGTATTTGGGTCCTTTTGTTGCTTTAAAAATGTTGTGAAATCCACATAAGGACCCAAAAGTCAAGGGAAGAGAGAAAAAAATGAAGCAACATTCAGACCCATCACAGAGAGTTAAATGCATCCGGGTCCTTTTGTTGATTCAAAATATATCAAAATCCACATTAGGACCCAAGTTGGGAGAGAAACATGAAATCAACAAACAGACCCATCACAGAGAGTTAACCGATTTATGTTGACAAAATCATGGGATGAGAAGGCAAATACCCCTTGTGACAGACTTTCTCACATCTGCCATCCCTCGACATGAGAACATCTGTCACAAGGTGCAGTTTCCTACCAGTGTAGGTACCATACATTACAAGTGTAGGTACCCTGCAGTACCAGTGTAGGTACCATACAGTGCCATGAGGCAGTCCCATGAGCCCTACGGCCTTAGGACGTTAAACAAATCAATCAATCATAACCATGCAGTGCAGGTGTAGGTACCCTGCAGTGACATGGTAGGTACCCTGCAGTACCATGGTAGGCACCCTTCAGTACCAATGTAGGTACACTGGAGTAGATACACTGGAGTACAAGTGTATGTACCCTACAGTACCAGTGTAGGTACCCTGCAGTACAAGTTAAGGTACACTGCAGTACCAGTGTAGGTACACTGCAGTACCAGTGTATGTACACTGCAGTACCAGTGTAGGTACACTGCAGTACCAGTGTAGGTACACTGCAGTACCCATGAAGGTACCTTGCAGTACCAGTGTAGGTACACTGCAGAACCAATGTAGGTACCCTGCAGTACCAGTGTAGGTACCCTGCAGTACAAGTTAAGGTACACTGCAGTACCAGTGTAGGTACACTGCAGTACAAGTGTATGCACCCTGCAGTACCAGTGTAGGTACACTGCAGTACCAGTGCAGGTACCCTGCAGTACCAGTGTAGGTACACTGCAGTACCAGTGTAGGTACACTGCAGTACCAGTGTAGGTACACTGCAGTACCAGTGTAGGTACACTGCAGTACCCATGTAGGTACCCTGCAGTACCAGTGTAGGTACCCTGGAGTACAAGTGTATGTACCCTGTAGTACCAGTGTAGGTACACTGCAGTACCAGTGTAGGTACACTGCAGTACCCGTATAGGTACCCTGCAGTACCAGTGTAGGTACCCTGCAGTACCAGTGTAGGTACCCTGCAGTACAAGTGTATGCACCCTGCAGTACCAGTGTAGGTACACTGCAGTACCAGTGCAGGTACCCTGCAGTACCAGTGTAGGTACCCTGCAGAAGCAGTGTAGGTAGCCTGCAGTACGAGTTAAGGTACACTGCAGTACCAGTGTAGGTCCCTTGCAGTACCAGTGTAGGTACCCTACAGTACCAGTGTAGGTACCCTGCAGTACAAGTTAAGGTACACTGCAGTACCAGTGTAGGTACACTGCAGTACCAGTGTAGGTACACTGCAGTACCAGTGTAGGTACCCTGTAGTACAAGTGTATGTACCCTGCAGTACAAGTGTATGCACCCTGCAGTACCAGTGTAGGTACCCTGCAGTACAAGTTAAGGTACCCTGCAGTACCAGTGTAGGTACCCTGCAGTACAAGTGTATGCACCCTGCAGTACCAGTGTAGGTACACTGCAGTACCAGTGTAGGTACACTGCAGTACAAGTTAAGGTACACTGCAGTACCAGTGTAGGTACCCTGCAGTACCAGTGTAGGTACCCTGCAGTACAAGTTAAGGTACACTGCAGTACCAGTGTAGGTACCCTGCAGTACCAGTGTAGGTACACTGCAGTACCCATGTAGGTACACTGCAGTACCAGTGTAGGTCCCCTGTAGTACAAGTTAAGGTACACTGCAGTACCAGCGGAGGCACCCTTTAGTACCAATATAGGTACACTGGAGTAGATACACAAGAGTACAAGTGTAGGTACCCTGCAGTACCAGTGTAGGTAGCCTGTAGTACCAGTGTAGGTACCCTGTAGTTTCAGTGTAGGTACACTATGGTAACAGTGTAGGTAGCCTGCAGTACCAGTGTAGATATCCTGCAGTACCAGTGTAGGTACCCTGCAGTACCAGTGTAGGTAGAAAGCAGTGCCAGTGTAGGTACACTATAGTACCAGTGTAGGTACACTGTCGTACCAGTGTAATTAGAAAGCAGTGCCAGTGTAGGTACACTATAGTACCAGTGTAGGTACCCTGTCATACCAGTGTAGGTAGAATGCAGTGCCAGTCTAGGTACATTATAGCACCAGTGTAGGTACCCTGTAGTATCAGTGTAGGTATCTTGCAGTACCAGTGTAGGTACTCTGCAGTACCAGTTTAGGTACCCTGCAGCATCTTTGTAGGTACTCTGAAGTTCCTGTGTAGGTACCCTGTAGTATCAGTGTAGGTATCTTGCAGTACCAGTGTAGGTACCCTGCAGTACCAGTGTAGGTACCCTGCAGTACAAGTTAAGGTACACTGCAGTACCAGTGTAGGTACACTGCAGTACAAGTGTATGCACCCTGCAGTACCAGTGTAGGTACACTGCAGTACAAGTGTATGCACCCTGCAGTACCAGTGTAGGTACACTGCAGTACCAGTGCAGGTACCCTGCAGTACCAGTGTAGGTACACTGCAGTACCAGTGTAGGTACACTGCAGTACCAGTGTAGGTACACTGCAGTACCAGTGTAGGTACACTGCAGTACCCATGTAGGTACCCTGCAGTACCAGTGTAGGTACCCTGGAGTACAAGTGTATGTACCCTGTAGTACCAGTGTAGGTACACTGCAGTACCAGTGTAGGTACACTGCAGTACCCGTATAGGTACCCTGCAGTACCAGTGTAGGTACCCTGCAGTACCAGTGTAGGTACCCTGCAGTACAAATGTATGCACCCTGCAGTACCAGTGTAGGTACACTGCAGTACCAGTGCAGGTACCCTGCAGTACCAGTGTAGGTACCCTGCAGAAGCAGTGTAGGTAGCCTGCAGTACGAGTTAAGGTACACTGCAGTACCAGTGTAGGTCCCTTGCAGTACCAGTGTAGGTACCCTACAGTACCAGTGTAGGTACCCTGCAGTACAAGTTAAGGTACACTGCAGTACCAGTGTAGGTACACTGCAGTACCAGTGTAGGTACACTGCAGTACCAGTGTAGGTACCCTGTAGTACAAGTGTATGTACCCTGCAGTACAAGTGTATGCACCCTGCAGTACCAGTGTAGGTACCCTGCAGTACAAGTTAAGGTACCCTGCAGTACCAGTGTAGGTACCCTGCAGTACAAGTGTATGTACCCTGCAGTACCAGTGTAGGTACACTGCAGTACCAGTGTAGGTACACTGCAGTACAAGTTAAGGTACACTGCAGTACCAGTGTAGGTACACTGCAGTACAAGTTAAGGTACACTGCAGTACCAGTGTAGGTACCCTGCAGTACCAGTGTAGGTACTCTGCAGTACCAGTGTAGGTACCCTGCAGTACAATTGTATGTACCCTGCAGTACCAGTGTAGGTACACTGCAGTACAAGTTAAGGTACACTGCAGTACCAGTGTAGGTACCCTGCAGTACCAGTGTAGGTACCCTGCAGTACAAGTTAAGGTACACTGCAGTACCAGTGTAGGTCCCCTGTAGTACAAGTTAAGGTACACTGCAGTACCAGCGGAGGCACCCTTTAGTACCAATATAGGTACACTGGAGTAGATACACAAGGGTACAAGTGTAGGTTCCCTGCAGTACCAGTGTAGGTAGCCTGTAGTACCAGTGTAGGTACCCTGTAGTTTCAGTGTAGGTACACTATGGTAACAGTGTAGGTAGCCTGCAGTACCAGTGTAGATATCCTGCAGTACCAGTGTAGGTACCCTGCAGTACCAGTGTAGGTAGAAAGCAGTGCCAGTGTAGGTACACTATAGTACCAGTGTAGGTACACTGTCGTACCAGTGTAGGTAGAAAGCAGTGCCAGTGTAGGTACACTATAGTACCAGTGTAGGTACCCTGTCATACCAGTGTAGGTAGAATGCAGTGCCAGTCTAGGTACATTATAGCACCAGTGTAGGTACCCTGTAGTATCAGTGTAGGTATCTTGCAGTACCAGTGTAGGTACTCTGCAGTGCCAGTGTAGGTACCCTGCAGCATCTTTGTAGGTACTCTGAAGTTCCTGTGTGGGTACCCTGCAGTACGAGTGTAGGTACTCTTAAGTATCTGTGTAGGTACCCTAGTGTATCTCAAGTTGAATACGAGAGCCCCATAGGCTTAACCAAGAAACTCTGTAACACACCCCACAGTGTGATAACCCTTCCCCGTATCACACTCCCTGGGCAAACATCCAAAACGGTCAAATAACTGATGATAAAATCATTTCTAATGCCAAATAAATCGAATTTTGAGCATATCTGACTAAATAAACTTGAGATAACCTTGAGATAAATACAAAGGAGCACTCGCCTCGTGTGATAACCCTCAGTGCTGACCAATTCTCGTGCACCTTTGTCTATGTATCATGTTGTGTACCCTGCCGTACCAGTGTACATACCCAACAGTACCATATAGGTATATGGGTACACGGTAGTACATGTGTAGGTACTCTGCAGTACCAGTGTAGGTAGCCTGCAGTACCAGCGGAGGTAACATGCAATATGAGTGAAAGTAGCCTGCAGTACCAGTGTAGGTCCCCTGCAGTACCACTGTAGGTCCCCTGCAATACCAGTGTAGGTAGCCAGCAGTACCAGTGTAGGTAGCCAGCAGTACCAGTGTAGGTAGCCTGCAGTATCAGTGTAGGTACACTATAGTACCAGTGTAGTTACCCTGCAGTACCAGTGTAGGTACACTGGAGTAGATACACTGGAGTACAAGTGTATGTACCCTACAGTACCAGTGTAGGTACCCTGTAGTACATCACTGTAGTACATGTGTAGGTGCCCTGCAGTACCAGTGAAGTTACCCTTGAGTACCTTGGTAGGTACCCTGCAGTACCAGTGTTGGCACCCTGCAGTATCATGGTAGGTACCTTGTAGTACCAGTGTAGGTACCACATGATGACCCAAAATAGGATACACAGCAATTATCATTGCACTACATTGCACAGAGGGATTATGGGTCAATCATCATTATTACTACATTTCGTAAATGGCATATGGATTGATCATCATGGATGTTACATTGCCTATTATGGATTATGGGCCAATCACGATAGTGCTACATTGCCTAATAGGTGTTATGGCCCAATCCCAATAGCACCACATTGCCTCTAGGGGTTATGGGCCAATCACAATGGCACCACATTGCATCTAGGGGTTATGGGCCAATCACAATAGTGCTACATTTCATCTATGGGTTATTGGCCAATCAAAATAGTAGTACATGGCCTGTAGCATTTTATGGCCTTGTTGAACCATTGGAGAGTAGTGGATTTTCTTTGCCAGAAAGAAGGTATTCACGAGTCACAGGCTTTGAAAGAGGGAATATTGCTATTGTCGATGACCTATGCCAGCTATGTCTGCATGATGTACCCCATGGTGTTGTCCACATGAGAGTAAATGAGATTTTGGCCGACCATGTGTTATCCACAATTCACATTTATAAGAATCCACATGGAAATCCACAAAAGGACCTGAGAGGAGTGGACATCCACATGAGGACTCACAGATACTGTGTACTTTGTGTCACCCCATGGTGTTATCCATATAGACATCTGTGTCTCTGTTGGGTGTAGGTGGGTGGTAGGTGTCCTACAGGTAAGTAGGGGTGGTGTAGGTGGGTGGTAGGTGTCTTAAAGGTAAGTAGGGGTGGTGTAGGTGAGTGGTAGTTGTCTTAAAGGTAAGTAGGAGTGGTGTAGGTGAGTGGTAGGTGTCCTACAGGTAAGTAGGGGTGGTATAGGTGAGTGGTAGGTGTCCTACAGATAAGTAGGGACGGTATAGGTGAGTGGTAGGTGTCCTACAGGTAAGTAGGGGTGGTGTAGGTGAGTGGTAGATGTCCTAGAGGAAGGTATGGGTGGTGTAGGTATCCCATAGGTAAGTAGGGGTGGTATAGGTGAGTGGTAGGTGTCCTACAGCTAAGTAGGGACGGTATAGGTGAGTGGTAGGTGTCCTACAGGTAAGTAGGGGTGGTATAGGTGAGTGGTAGGTGTCCTACAGCTAAGTAGGGACGGTATAGGTGAGTGGTAGGTGTCCTAGAGGAAGGTATGGCTGGTGTAGGTATCCCATAGGTAAGTAGGGGTGGTATAGGTGAGTGGTAGGTGTCCTACAGCTAAGTAGGGATGGTATAGGTGAGTGGTAGGTGTCCTACAGGTAAGTAGGGGTGGTGTAGGTGAGTGGTAGATGTCCTAGAGGAAGGTATGGCTGGTGTAGGTATCCCATAGGTAAGTAGGGGTGGTGTAGGTGGGTGGTAGGTGTCCTACAGGTAAGTAGGGGTGGTATAGGTGAGTGGTAGGTGTCCTACAGGTAAGTAGGGGTGGTGTAGGTGAGTGGTAGGTGTCCTAGAGGAAATTATGGGTGGTGTAGGTATCCTATAGGTGACTAGGGGTGGTCTAGGTGAGTGGTAGGTGTCCTACAAGTAAGTAGGGGTGGTGTAGGTGGGTGGTAGGTGTCTTAAAGGTAAGTAGGGGTGGAGTAGGTGTCCTACAGGTAAGTAGGGATGGTATAGGTGAGTGGTAGGTGTGTGTCCTACAGGTAAGTAGGGGTGGTGTAGGTGGGTGGTAGGTGTCCTACAGGTAAGTAGGGATGGTATAGGTGAGTGGTAGGTGTCCTACAGGTAAGTAGGGATGGTGTAGGTGAGTGGTAGGTGTCCTAGAGGAAGGTATGGGTGGTGTATGTATCCTACAGGTAAGTAGGGGTGGTGTAGGTGAGTGGTAGGTGTCCTACAGGTAAGTAGGGGTGGTGTAGGTGAGTGGTAGGTGTCCTACAGGAAGGTATGGGTGGTGTAGGTATCCTATAGGTAACTTGGGGTGGTCTAGGTGAGTGGTAGGTGTCCTACAGGAAAGTAGGGGTGGTATAGGTGAGTGGTAGGTGTCATACAGGTAAGTAGGGATGGTAAAGGTGAGTGGTAGGTGTCCTAGAGGAAGGTATGGGTGGTGTAGGTATCCTATAGGTGACTAGGGGTGGTCTAGGTGAGTGGTAGGTGTCCTACAAGTAAGTAGGGGTGGTGTAGGTGTCTTAAAGGTAGGTAGGGTTGGTGTAGGTGTCCTACAGGTAAGTAGGGATGGTGTAGGTAAGTAGTAGGTGTCCTACAGGTAAGTAGGGGTGGTGTAGGTGAGTGGTAGGTGTCCTACAGTTAAGTAGGGGTGGTGTAGGTGAGTGGTAGGTGTCCTACAGGTAAGTACGGGTGGTATAGGTGAGTGATAGGTGTCCTACAGGTAAGTAAGGGTGGTGTAGGTGAGTGGTAGGTGTCCTACAGGTAAGTAGGGGTGGTATAGGTGAGTGATAGGTGTCCTACAGGTAAGCAGGGGTTGTGTAGGTGAGTGGTAGGTGTCCTACAGCTAAGTAGGGACGGTATAGGTGAGTGGTAGGTGTCCTACAGGTAAGTAGGGGTGGTGTAGGTGAGTGGTAGATGTCCTAGAGGAAGGTATGGCTGGTGTAGGTATCCCATAGGTAAGTAGGGGTGGTGTAGGTGGGTGGTAGGTGTCCTACAGGTAAGTAGGGGTGGTATAGGTGAGTGGTAGGTGTCCTACAGGTAAGTAGGGGTGGTGTAGGTGAGTGGTAGGTGTCCTACAGGTAAGTAGGGGTGGTGTAGGTGAGTGGTAGGTGTCCTACAGGAAGGTATGGGTGGTGTAGGTATCCTATAGGTAACTTGGGGTGGTCTAGGTGAGTGGTAGGTGTCCTACAGGTAAGTAGGGGTGGTATAGGTGAGTGGTAGGTGTCATACAGGTAAGTAGGGATGGTAAAGGTGAGTGGTAGGTGTCCTACAGGTAAGTAGGGGTGGTGTAGGTGAGTGGTAGGTGTCCTAGAGGAAGGTATGGGTGGTGTAGGTATCCTATAGGTGACTAGGGGTGGTCTAGGTGAGTGGTAGGTGTCCTACAAGTAAGTAGGGGTGGTGTAGGTGGGTGGTAGGTGTCTTAAAGGTAGGTAGGGTTGGTGTAGGTGTCCTACAGGTAAGTAGGGATGGTGTAGGTAAGTGGTAGGTGTCCTACAGGTAAGTAGGGGTGGTGTAGGTGAGTGGTAGGTGTCCTACAGGTAAGTAGGGGTGGTGTAGGTGAGTGGTAGGTATCCTACAGGTAAGTAGGGGTGGTGTAGGTGAGTGGTAGGTGTCCTACAGGAAGGTATGGGTGGTGTAGGTATCCTATAGGTAACTTGGGGTGGTCTAGGTGAGTGGTAGGTGTCCTACAGGTAAGTAGGGGTGGTATAGGTGAGTGGTAGGTGTCATACAGGTAAGTAGGGATGGTAAAGGTGAGTGGTAGGTGTCCTACAGGTAAGTAAGGGTGGTGTAGGTGAGTGGTAGGTGTCCTAGAGGAAGGTATGGGTGGTGTAGGTATCCTATAGGTGACTAGGGGTGGTCTAGGTGAGTGGTAGGTGTCCTACAAGTAAGTAGGGGTGGTGTAGGTGGGTGGTAGGTGTCTTAAAGGTAGGTAGGGTTGGTGTAGGTGTCCTACAGGTAAGTAGGGATGGTGTAGGTAAGTGGTAGGTGTCCTACAGGTAAGTAGGGGTGGTGTAGGTGAGTGGTAGGTGTCCTACAGGTAAGTAGGGGTGGTGTAGGTGAGTGGTAGGTATCCTACAGGTAAGTAGGGGTGGTGTAGGTGAGTGGTAGGTGTCCTACAGGCAAGTAGGGGTGGTATAGGTGAGTGGTAGGGGTCCTACAGGTAAGTAGGGAAGGTATGGGTGGGGTAGGTATCCTCTAGGTAACTAGGGGTGGTCTGGCAATTGGTTGACTATGGATAGCCACATAATATGGGAAATATTTGGAATTTCTCTAAATGGCAGATGTGTTATCCATAGGTAGGCACTGATTACACAGATGTCCCATGAAATATCCATTATCTGCAATTGGTTGACTATGGATAGCCACATAATATGGGAAATAGTTGGAATTTCTCTAAAGGGCAGATATGTAGTCATATTCATGGTGTTATCCATAGGTAGGCACTGATTACATAGATGTCCCATAAAATATCCATTATCTGCAATTGGTTGACTATGGATAGCCACATAATATGGGAAATAGTTGGAGTTTCTCTAAATGGCAGATGTGTAGTCATATTCATGGTGTTATCCATAGGTAGGCACTGATTACACAGATGTCCCATGAAATATCCATTATCTGCAATTGGTTGACTATGGATAGCCACATAATATAGGAAATAGTTGGACTTTCTCTAAAGGGCAGATGTGTAGTCATATTCATGGTGTTATCCATAGGTAGGCACTGATTAAACAGATGTCCCATGAAATATCCATTATCTGCAATTGGTTGACTATGGATAGCCAAATTATATGGGAAATAGTTGGAATTTCTCTAAAGGGCAGATGTATAGTGATATTCATGGTGTTATCCATAGGTAGGCACTGATTACATAGATGTCCCATGAAATATCCATTATCTGCAATTAGTTGACTATGGATAGCCACATAATATGGGAAATAGTTGGAATTTCTCTAAAGGGCAGATGTGTAGTCATATTCATGGTGTTATCCATAGTTTGGCTTTGTATACATAGATGTCCCATGAAATATCCATTATCTGCAATTGGTTAACTATGGATAGCCACATAATACAGGAAATAGTTTGAATTCATCTGAAGGGCATGGGTCAGGATGAACATAGGGTCTATATAAGAACGACTATGTACATAATTCAAACTTGAAATTGATGCAGGATTTCTCAATAAACCTCCACAACTTTTGAGATATATGTGCCCGGCTAATGTTTTGAGCACATTCACATTAATATATCCAGTGCGGCTCTCATATGATGGGCGAGGGCATGGGTCGGGATAGACATAGGGTTTATATAGGAATGACTGGGTACATGATTCAAACTTGAAATTTATGCAGGATTTCTCAATAAACCTCCACTACTTTTGAGATATATGTGCCCGGCTAATGTTTTGAGCAAATTCACATTAATATATCCAGTGCGGCTCTCATATGATGGGCGAGGGCATGGGTCGGGATAGACATAGGGTTTATATAGGAACGACTGGGTACATGATTCAAACTTGAAATTTATGCAGGATTTCTCAATAAACTTCTAACACATTTGAGATATATGTGCCTGGCTAATGTTTTGAGCAAATTCAGATCAATATATCCAGTGCGGCTCTCATATGATGGGCGAGGGCATGGGTCGGGATAGACATAGGGTTTAAATAGGAATGACTGGGTACATGATTCAAACTTGAAATTTATGCAGGATTTCTCAATAAACCTCCACTACTTTTGAGATATATGTGCCCGGCTAATGTTTTGAGCAAATTCACATTAATATATCCAGTGCGGCTCTCATATGATGGGCGAGGGCATGGGTCGGGATAGACATAGGGTTTATATAGGAACGACTGGGTACATGATTCAAACTTGAAATTTATGCAGGATTTCTCAATAAACCTCCAACACATTTGAGATATATGTGCCCGGCTAATGTTTTGAGCAAATTCACATTAATATATGCAGTGTGGCTCTCATATGATGGGCGAGGGCATGGGTCAATCAGCATTATACATGTGTTCCACAGATGTTATATGGGCAATTAGCGATCACTCAGACTCACCAGGGATGGCGACGTGGGTGATCACTCACCTCACTAGATGAAACATGCACCTGGTCATAGTGCATATTCACCAGGGATGGCGAGCATCATGATCACTCATCCTCACCAGGGATGGCGACATGAGTGATCACTCATCCTCACCAGGGATTGCAACATGAGTGATCACTCACTTCGCTAGATGAGACGCGTACCTCGTGATAGCACAGCTTCACCACAGATGGTGAGGATCTTGATCACCCACACTCACCAGGGATGGCAACACAAGTGATCACTCACCTCGCTTGATGAAACGCACAACACTTCATAACGCACATTCACCATGGATGGCAAGCATCGTGATCACTTACACTCACAGGGGATGGTCACTCAGGTGATCACTCACCTCGCTAGATAAAACGCATACCTCATGATAGCACAGCTTCACCACAGATGGTGAGGATCTTGATCACCCACACTCACCAGGGATGGCGACACGAGTGATCACTCACCTTGCTAGATGAAACTCACACCATGCCATAGCGCACGTTCACCACGGTTGGCGGGGATCGTGATGACTCACACTCACCAGGGATAGCAAGGCGGTTGTTCACTCACCTCGCTAGATGAAACGTGCACCACGTCATAGCGCAGGTTCACCATGGATGGCGAGAGTGGTGATCACTCAGACTCACAAGTGATGGCAATGCTGGTGATCACTCACCTTGTTAGATGAAAAGCTTATGATTATCGACATTGGTAATCATGCAGCCTCACATCTGCCAGATCAAAGTATGTTTTGCCAGAGAAGGTATTGCCATATGTATCTTCCCTCTAACCACAGACAAGGTGTTCATGTAGATATTTCCCTATGTATTTTTCTTGTAACCAGAGAAAAGGTGTTTATGGATAGTTGCTTCTATTTTAGAGATACCTCTATCTAAATTCAATTGATATTTTCTCTATATAATCTTGTTTGATTTAACTCTGAAGTATTACATGAAAATCCGTGTGAAACAAAGCACATTTGATACACTTCATGTCCACACTTCCTAGATAGGCTACATGTTGAACAGTGGTGCTGTCTCAACAACTTTGGCAATGGTGGTGATAAGTTGCCATTCTGAGTGAGAGTGAGTGACAGATGATGCAATCCTCAGAGTGCATTGACTTGGAGTGACACAAATCCACGGATTGAGTGAGACCTATGTTGGCAATGGTGGTGATAAGTCGCCATTTTGTGTGAGAGTTGATGACAGTGGCACACACTCACACAGCGATGTGACATCCATGGCAGCGATGGTGGTGATAAGTCACCATTTTGAGAGAAGATTAACTAGAAGTGACACAAACTCACACAGTGAGTGAGAGCCATGTGGCAATGCAGGTGAAAAGTCGCCATTCTGAGTGAGAATTGACAGACAGTGGCAGATATTGACGGAGTGAGTGAGTTCAATGTTGGCGATGGTGGTGATAAGCTGCCATTCTGAGTGAGAGTTGACTGGGAGTGGCGCAAAATCACGCAGGGAGTCAGATCCATGTTGGCGATGGTTGTGGTAAGCCGCCATTCTGAGTGAGAGTTGACAGGCAGTGGCACATACTCACGCAGTGAGTTAGATCCACGTTGGCGATGGTGGTGATACTTCATCATGCTTTGTGAAGGATGACAAGGGGTGGCACATACTCACGCAGTGAGTGAGATCATGTTGGCGACTGTTGTGATAAATCGCCATGCCATGTGAGACTGACACGCAGTGGGGAAAGATGACGCAGTGAGTTATCACTCAAAAAGGAGTCACCATTGATGACCAATCATGGCAACAGATAACGATAATTTGCAGGGTATATTCAGATAAGTCAACTTTGATAGAGATCTCATTGTCAAATCCTGTGGGCCATCCCAGGCCCATAGCAAGGCAACCTGTAGGACACCTACTACTCACCTACACCACCCCTACCTTCCTCTAGGACACCTGCAACCCACCTACACCAACCCTACTTATCTGCAGGACACTTACACCACCCCTACTTACATGTAGGACACCTACCACTCACCTACACCAACCCTACTTATCTGTAGGACACCTACACCAGCCCTACTTACCTGTAGGACACCTACCACTCACCTACACCAACCCTACTTATCTGCAGGACACCTACACCAGCCCTACTTACCTGTAGGATACCTACTACTCACCTACACCCTCTTCATTTTTCTAGGACACCTACCACTCACCTATACCACCCCTACTTACCTGTAGGACAGCTACCACTCACCTACACCACCCCTACTTACCTGTAGGACACCCACCACTCACCTACACCAACCCTACTTATCTGTAGGACACCTACACCAGCCCTACTTACCTATAGGACACCTGCTACCCACCTACACCACCCCTACCTTCCTCTAGGACACCTGCCACCCACCTACACCAACCCTACTTACCTGTAGGACACCTACACCACCCCTACTTAGCTGTAGGACACCTACTACTCACCTATACCACCCCTACTTACCTGTAGGACACCTACACCACCCCTACTTACCTATAGGACACCTACCACTCACCTACACCAACCCTACTTACCTGTAGGACACCTACACCACCCCTACTTACCTGTAGGACACCTACTACTCACCTACACCACCCCTACCTTCCTCTAGGAGACCTACCACCCACCTACACCAGCCCTACTTACCTGTAGGACACCTACACCACCCCTACTTACCTATAGGACACCTACCACTCACCTATACCATCCCTACTTACCTGTAGGACACCTACACCACCCCTACTTACCTGTAGGACACCTACCACTCACCTACTCCCTCCACCTTTTTCTAGGACACCTACCACTCACCTATACCACCCTACTTACCTGTAGGACAGCTACCACTCACCTACACCACCCCTACTTACCTGTAGGACACCTACCACTCACCTATACCACCCCTACTTACCTGTAGGACACCTACCACTCACCTACACCCGCTACCTTCCTCTCGGACACCTACTACTCACCTACACCACCCTTACTTACCTGTAGGACACCTACCACTCATCTACACCACCCCTACTTACCTGTAGGACACCTACCACTCACCTATACCGTCCCTACTTACCTGTAGGACACCTATCACTCACCTACACCACCCTTACTTACCTGTAGGACACCTACCACTCACCTATACCACCCCTACTTACCTGTAGGACACCTACCACTCACCTACACCCGCTACCTTCCTCTAGGACACCTACTACTCACCTACACCACTTACCTGTAGGATACCTACTACTCACCTACACCCTCTTCATTTTTCCATAGTGTACCATAGCCTCTAGGGGTCATGGGCCAATCACAGTAGTACTACATAGCCTATAGGGTTTTATGTCTTGTCAATCCAATGGAGGTATCCAGGTGAGAATAGTGGATTTCCTTTCCAGTAATAACATATTCATAAGTCACAGACATTGAAAGCGGGAGTATCGCTATTATCAATGACCTATACTAGCCTCGTCTGCATGATGTATCCTTGATGTCAACCCGATGGTGTTGCCCATCTGAGAGTCATGGATATTTTGGCCTATCATGAGTCACAATAGTGTAACATTGCCTCTAGGGGTAACATGCCAATCACCATAGTGTAACATTGCCTCTTGGGGTTACGGGCCAATCACCATAGTGTAAAATAGCCTCTAGTGGTTATGGGCCAATCACCATAGTGTAACATTGCCTCTAGGGGTCACAGGCCAATCACCATAGTGTAACATTGCCTCTAGGGGTCACAGGCCAATCACCATAGTGTACCATAGCCTCTAGTGGTTTTGGGCCAATCACCATAGTGCTACATTGGCTCTAGGGGTCACAGGCCAATCACCATAGTGTAACATTGCCTCTAGGGATCATGGGCCAATCACCATAGTGTAACTTAGCCTCTAGGGGTCACGGGCCAATCACCATAGTGTACCATAGCCTCTAGTGGTTATGGGCCAATCATCATACTGCTACATTGCCTCTAGGGGTCACAGGCCAATCACCATTGTGTAACATTGCCTCTAGGGGTCACAGGCCAATCACCATAGTGTAACATTGCCTCTAGTGGTTATGGACCAATCACCATAGTGCTACAGTGCCTCTAGGGGTCAAGGGCCAATCACCATAGTGTACCATAGCCTCTAGTGGTTATGGGCCAATCACCATAGTGCTACACTGCCTCTAGGGGTCATAGGCCAATCACCATAGTGTAACATTGCCTCTAGGGGTCACGGGCCAATCACCATAGTGTAACATTGCCTCTAGGGGTCACGGGCCAATCACCATAGTGCTACATTGCCTCTAGGGGTCACAGGCCAATCACCATAGTGTAACATTCTCTCTAGGGGTCACAGGCCAATCACCATAGTGTAACATTGCCTCTAGGGGTCACAGGCCAATCACCATAGTGTAACATTGCCTCTAGGGGTTATGGGCCAATCACCATAGTGTAACATTACCTCTAGGGGTCACGGGCCAATCACCATAGTGTAACATTGCCTCTAGGGGTTATGGGCCAATCACCATAGTGTAACATTACCTCTAAGGGTCAGGGGCCAATCACCATAGTGTAACATTGCCTCTAGGGGTCACAGGCCAATCACCATAGTGTAACATTGCCTCTAGGGGTTATGGGCCAATCACCATAGTGTAACATTGCCTCTAGGGGTTAGGGCCAATCACCATAGTGCTACACTGCCTAATGGGGTTAGGGCCAATCACCATAGTGTACCATAGCCTCGAGTGGTTATGGGCCAATCACCATAGTGCCACATTGCCTCTAGGGGTCACAGGCCAATCACCATAGTGTAACATTGCCTCTAGGGGTCACAGGCCAATCACCATAGTGTAACATTGCCTCTAGTGGTTATGGACCAATCACCATAGTGCTACATTGCCTCTAGGGGTCAAGGGCCAATCACCATAGTGTACCATAGCCTCTAGTGGTTATGGGCCAATCACCATAGTGCTACATTGCCTCTAGGGGTCACAGGCCAATCACCATAGTGTAACATTGCCTTTAGGGGTCACGGGCCAATCACCATAGTGCTACATTGCCTCTAGGGGTCACAGGCCAATCACCATAGTGTAACATTGCCTCTAGGGGTCATGGGCCAATCACCATAGTGTAACATTGCCTCTAGGGGTCACAAGCCAATCACCATAGTGTAACATTGCCTTTAGGGGTCACGGGCCAATCACCATAGTGTAACATTCCCTCTAGGGCCAATCACCATAGTGCTACATTGCCTCTAGGGGTCACAGGCCAATCACCACAGTGTAACATTGCCTCTAGGGGTCATGGGCCAATCACCATAGTGCTACATTGCCTCTAGGGGTCACAGGCCAATCATCATAGTGTAACCTTGCCTCTAGGGATTATGGGCCAATCACCATAGTGTAACATTGCCTCTAGGGGTTATGGGCCAATCACCATAGTGTAACATTGCCTCTAGGGGTCACGGGTCAATCACCATAGTGCTACATTGCCTCTAGGGGTCACAGGCCAATCACCATAGTGTAACATTGCCTCTAGGGGTTATGGGCCAATCACCATAGTGTAACATTACCTCTAGGGGTCACGGGCCAATCACCATAGTGTAACATTGCCTCTAGGGGTCACAGGCCAATCACCATAGTGTAACATTGCCTCTAGGGGTTATGGGCCAATCACCATAGTGTAACATTGCCTCTAGGGGTCACGGGTCAATCACCATAGTGCTACATTGCCTCTAGGGGTCACAGGCCAATCACCATAGTGAACATTGCCTCTAGGGGTTATGGGCCAATCACCATAGTGTAACATTACCTCTAGGGGTCACGGGCCAATCACCATAGTGTAACATTGCCTCTAGGGGTCACAGGCCAATCACCATAGTGTAACATTGCCTCTAGGGGTTATGGGCCAATCACCATAGTGTAACATTGCCTCTAGGGGTTAGGGCCAATCACCATAGTGCTACATTGCCTAATGGGGTTATGGGCCAATCAAAGTAGTACTACATGGCCTATAGGGTTTTATGCCTTGTCAATCTAATGGAGGTATCCAGGTGAGAATAGTGGATTTCTTTTCCAGTAATAACATATTCATAAGTCACAGACTTTGAAAGAGGGAGTATTGCTATTATCAATGACCTATACTAGCCTTGTCTGCATGATTCCTGATGTCAACCCCATGGTGTTGTCCATCTGAGAGTCATGGATATTTTGGCCTATCATGAGTCATCCATGAGTCAGTGCTTAGAAATTAGAGATATGTGTAGAGGCAAGGAGAAAGGGTGCTCCGTGCTAAAAGTCAACTTTAAAATTCAGATCACTAGCTTTACAGTGATCTATTGCATGAGAAGATACTCCTGTTAGTTTTAGAGGAATAGCTTCCTAAATATGGGTAGGTGAGGGGGAGGTCGAACGCACCCAGCCAGAGAAGTGCCCAGCAATATCACTCCCAGCAGACAACTGTTTTTTTGGCATTCTATAGCCCTATTAGGGAGCACAAACTTCGCTGAACAAACAAACAAGTACCAAGGAACCTGTATATGTGAAGTCCCTCTCAAATTCGTCAGTAAATTACACAGAAGCAAACCACATTTAGGTCGCACATGGACAGAACTGAGCGATAATTGAAGCAAGTAGCAACAGGAAGTGCATGACGAAAACCGTACTCCCGTTCGGCCCATATAAACAATAACAACACGGCATAAGCGTAGCCTCACTCGGTAGACTTTCACGATCATTTTGGCGTTTGTTGGGCCTCTCTACGACAATTTTAAGCTGTACAATATATTTAAGAAGTGACATACCTAGGCAGATATAAATGCTGCTAAACAGGCAGTTGGTAGTTGAGATATCATAGAGCCTTGCTGTGGTATCTGACTTGAGTGTGCTGGGTGTGTTCGAGACACTACTACTACAGTTAGTAACAGTAACTCTACAACTTTAAAGTAAACAACTATTCTTCAAGCAACTACACTGTGAGAAACCCCCATAAACTATATATTGTTAGAATCGTGAGATCAAGCCTGATTCAATGCACTGGATAATTAGTGGGTCTGACGCACAGGGATTGGAACCGCTCTACGTGCTCGGCAACAAAACTGTCAGGCAGACAGTCAGATCGTGACGATTCAAAGTTTGCCAGAAAGTAGACGCTCCAAGGATTCTAGATCCAAAAGAACTTTTCAAATTGGATGGTTCTAACCGGTCCATATTGAATGTCTAACTGAATGCACCCAAAGGTATGGAGGCAGGCTCTATGTAACATGTAGTAGCCATACATAGCTCCATGTCCATGTGTTCTCAGTTGTCGGTGCTGTATCATCAACTTAACCACATATGAAATATGAGTATATAACCCAGTGAACCACTGCACAGGTCGATTTCCTATTAGCTGTCCCTTCCCAGCCCTATTGTGACTAAATACCCAACACTGGTCAAGGTTTTGTCAGCTGGTAGGGGTTAGACCTTGTGCATCTTTAGACTTCGCCCAGGTTTTAATATGTCAACATCAAGTGTCAGTGATCAATGTTGGGGTGCTGTATCTATTCCAACCGGTGCACCTCTGGTCACAATGGAGAGCAACTCATCTGGGGAAGGGGAGGCCCCTATGGACTGTAAAAACACTGACAAAGCAGCGAAAAAAAGAATGCCTGAAGAAGCAGGACTGTCTGATGACGATACTGATAGAAAACTGAGGGTCACCGAAGAAGCCCACCAACACCAGTCTAACAGCGGGGTAGCTGGTACTGCTAGCAAACCTACACTTACCCAGAACATCAACCCTGAGGAGCTGAGTTTACTCACGCTAGCTAGAACTTTAGCCAGGATCGAGGAACGGCTTATCAGAGTCGACAACACTGGTCAAACTACTGCAAGCGACATCAAGGAATTCAACGATAACCTTTCAAGTGTGGCGGAGGATGTAGAAATTAACAAAGGCGACATCCAGGTCCTGAAGGAGCAAGTCGCTAAGCTCCAGACGGATCTAACGGAAACAAAGAACCAACTATCAGAGACGAAAACCAAGCTGGAGGAAACTGAGATACAGGTTAAAGAAAATAAGGCTCACCTCGAGAGAAATGAGGACAACACCATCAAACAGGAAGCGTACTCAAGAAAATTGAACTTACTGCTGGATGGCCTCCCAGAGGGTGAAAACGAAACATCTGAAAGTTTGAGGGTAGAGTTGGGAAGAATCTTTTGGCGCCATGCAAAAATGGAGAGTAGCTGCATTGACGTGGCTCATCGCATTACGAGGAACCCTGGACAAGCTACAAGGCCTGTACTAATAAGGCTGAAATTCCTGGATGCAAGAAATAAATTGTGGGGGCGAAGAGCACAGTTTAGGGACTACAAAGTAAACGGTGCCCAACTCTGGCTCAGTGAGGATATCCCCACCAAACTGAAAGGGGAACTAGCTAAAGTTAAAAAGACGTATTGGGTGGCCAAGAACCATGGCACTTACAGAGAGGTGAGAATGTCCGGCACATCCCTGTACCTCGATGGCAAGCACTACAACAAAGAAAACTGGGACACTCTTCCTGAATATTTGGGACCAGAGGCTCTGGCTACACTAGAGAATGAGAACACTGTAGTTTTCTTCACCAAGGCCTCCCCTTTTAGCAACCACTACCCTGCTACATTTAAGATTGGAGACAAGACCTACACATCGATGGAGAAATACCTCGCCATACAAAGATGCATTATCGCAAGGCGTGAAGACTTAGAGAGACAGGCATGGCGGCTGGACGTGCCTGCCAAGCTAAAGGGCATACTACACAAGTGCAGGGAAGAGCACAAGGACGAATGGATCGCTAAATCCAAGTCCATCGCAATGGAAGGGATTAGGGCTAAGGTCCAACAAAATCCACTCATTCGCCAGCGTCTCCTTAGCACAGGAAATAAGGTTATTGGTGAAGCCTCAAAAGATGCTGTATGGGGCATAGGGATGAGACTGACTGATAAGAACGCCTTAAACCAAGAGCTATGGTCTGGAAAAAACCTGCTTGGTAAAATTCTCCAAGAAGTGCGCCAGGAATTTGAGGATACTGCTTAACTTACTCCGCCCCAAAATGTGTACATGTATATGTATGTGTGTGTGTTGATGGTAATGACTGCAACAGCTGGGTATAATCATGTGGTGCTCAAGATTCATTCAACTTAGGGATGGATCGCAATAGTCTTAATTAAAATACCCAACAAAAATGAACATATAATCAAACAGCTCTCTCAGGTGCATGAGACGCATGGTATATGGAGCAACTAAATGTGAATGCTCTACTTTTCTCTTCTTGTGTGTTTATATTTATCTGTTATTTGTGTGCGCAAGATTATGTACATCATTTTGGTAGTTGTGTTATTGTATTTTGCTTCTATGAGGTGCCAACAGAATGTTAGCAAGGCTTACATGATGATATATGTGTATTGTACCCTCACAGCATGGCTGTGGATGATTGTAAGACAACTGAACCTAAAAAGTAGAGTTATTGGTACCCCACAAATTCTGTGTAAAACCAAATATAATATGACCCTTATTCTGAATCCAAAATGTTATGACCAATAACACAAGAGTGATTAACCTATGCTCCTTTAATGTTAATGGCATAAGGGTGAGAGATAAGCGAAGAGCTATTTTCAAGAAGCTAAAGGATGAAAGTTATAATATTGTCTTCCTTCAGGAAACCCACTGCACAGCAGAAGTGGAAAAGATTTGGAAGGCTGAGTGGGGTGGTGATATGGTATGTGCAAATGGCAGCTCATCATCCAAAGGTGTAGCTATACTCTTCAATAGAAATTACCCTTACAAGTGCCTAGAAAAGACACTGGATGCCAATGGGAGGTATATTATATTGCACATCGAGGTTCAGGGAGCGGAGTATGTCTTATGCAATATTTATGCTCCAACACAAAACTATGAAGCAGACCAGATGGCTGTATTAGATGAAATATCAGATAGATTAAAAGGCTATGAAGTCAAAAACTTTCTCCTTGGAGGTGACTTTAATGAAACCCCGGACCCATATATAGACAGAAGGGCAACTAATATTATAAGGGCAGCTAATAAGCAGTATAGGAAGCAAATATACAGTCTACAAGATACTCTCAGCTTAGTAGATATATGGAGAGTTAGACACCCTAATTTACGTAGATATTCTTTTCATAGGCAGGAGCAAGCATCCAGGATAGATTTCTGGCTAGTGTCTGAGCATCTGACAGGCTTTGTTCATAAAACAGATATCCGTCCTGGAACGCTGTCTGACCACAGTAAGGTAACACTGGGAATCTCCAGTGCTGACCAGGACAGAGGCCCAAATGTGTGGAAGTTTAATAATACCCTTCTCTCAGATAAAGACTATGTGAATCAACTTAAGACTATGCTTGGAAAATGTAAGATAGAATACCAGGATCTGGCACCCAATGCGAAGTGGGAGATTCTGAAGTATGAGATAAGGAAATTTTCAATTAATTACAGCAAAAAGAAGAAGGCAGAGTCTAAAAAGGTGGAGAGGGAGTTAGCAAACAGTCTGGGCAAATTGACTGCAGCCTTTGATGAGGGACATGATGTAATTGATGAAATGGAAAGTGTTAAGAGAGACCTGAAAGATATTGAATTAAAGACAGCTAGAGCCATCATGTTTAGGTCAAAAGCGAATTGGTCCCAGGTGGGTGAACGACCAACCAAATACTTTTTGAATTTAGAAAAGAAGAATTTTATGGACAAACTTATTACTCAACTGAAAGATCAAAATGGGCATATAGTCACTGAATGCAAAGATATCCTTAGCGTACAGAAGCAATTCTACAGAAATCTGTACTCAGATAGCTATAGAGAGTTAGATGATATTGATGACAGTTGTCCCTTCATAGATACAAACAACTTAGCTGTCTTGTCTGACAACCAGAGAGAGATGATAGAGAGACCCTTATCAAAGTCAGATTTTCTCAACAGTCTTAAATCCTTAAAGAATGGGAAGTGCCCAGGCACTGATGGGCTAAGTGCAGAGTTTTATAAGTTCTTCTGGACTGATATTGGGGATGATGTTAGTCAAAGTCTACTCTATGCCACGGAAACGGGCAGCTTGAGCCAAGAACAGAAACGTGGCATTATAACCCTTATCCCTAAAAAGGAAAAAGATAGACTCCAGCTAGGAAACTGGAGGCCGATCAGCCTGTTGAATACAGACTATAAGATCTACACCAAGGCCCTGGCAGAAAGGATAAAACCCCACCTCCCTAGTATTATAAGCTCAGATCAATCTGGATTTGTTAGGTCAAGGTATATAGGAACAAGTATTCGCACAGTTGAAGATATATTAGCATACACCACAAATTTAGGTCGCCCTGGTATTCTGATGGCGGTTGATTTTGAAAAAGCATTTGATAAGATAAGGTGGGAGTTTATCTTTAAGGCACTTGAAAGGTTTGGATTTGGGAAAAAATACATCTCATGGGTCAGGATATTATATAAAGACATTGTTGCCTGTGTCATAAATAATGGGTACACAAGTGACTGGTTTGAACTTGCATGCGGAACCAGACAGGGATGCTGTCTATCGCCTTTTTTGTTTGTTATTGCTGTAGAACTGTTAGCTCATAATGTACGCATGAATGTAGATATTAAAGGTATAAGACTTGGTACTAGAGAAGTAAAGATATGTCAATATGCTGATGATACCACTTGTTTTATCGAGTCAGCAGCAGCTCTACATCACCTGCTGGACTGTTTGAGAAGGTTTAGGAGGTACTCTGGTCTGAAGGTGAATAGATATAAGACACAATATCTTGCACTCGGTGGTATTGACACTAGTCAGACCGGATTGGAGGGTCTTGCATTGAGCGAAAGATTGATTGTCCTGGGCATCTCTGTAGCATCAAATAGGACAGAAGCCCAAAATTACTCATGGAACTTTGAACCCCAGATACAAAAAATCACCAGCATAAGTGAGGATTGGAGACACCGCAACATCTCACTCAAAGGTAAAACTATCATCATAAACAGCCTAATGCTACCATGTGTGATGTTCCCGGCCTCAGTCACCACTACACCATCTAGAGCAATAGATGAAGTCAATAGAGTTGTTGACAGATTCCTATGGGGCTCCAACAGGAACAAGGTGGCCAGGGCACGTGTTCAGGCACAGACTAAGCATGGTGGACTTGCAGTAGGCAACTTTAAAACGAAAATCATTGTATCTAACATAAACTGGATCAAAAGGTTCTATTGGGATACCACCATGGTTTCATGTGATTTTATTAAGTTATTTCTCCATGAAGTGTCTGACTTGAAACTGTTCATTCATACAAAATCAGATATTAACATACCACGAGAAGCAAGCCCATTCTATTATCAGGTTCTCAAGGACTGGCATGAATTCCAAAATGTCTCACTAGTAAGAGAAATGGAGGTCCGTAATGAAGTATTGTGGAAGAATAAGTTTATCACTATCAATAATACACCAATATTTTGGAAGTCTTGGAGGGAGGCTGGTATTGTCAGGGTTGAAGATTTACTGGATAATGGAAGTTTTATGTCAGACACTCAAATTTCTCAAAGGTATGGTGTTCAGTGTAACTTTCTTCAGGCTCTACAAATCCGACAAAGTATACCAGGTAGCTGGAGAGCTAGCATATCCAGTGACAAAATTCAAAGGCCAAATGACTGTATCTGGGTCATTGATAATAACCCAGATGTAGTTAATCTCTTTTCAACATCAAGCAAGGAATTGTATTGGATTGTTCTATACCGTCACTCACAACAAATGCCAAGGAATGAAATGAAATGGGCAAAAGTCTTTCCTGAGGTCCAATTTACAAAGGTTCCATGGTATGACATATATATGTGTCCATACCAAGTGAGTAGGGAAACAAAGTTACAATCATTTCAATATAAGGTACTCCATAAAATACTAGCTTGTAACAAATACCTGTTCGATATACGTGCAAGGGAAAGCCCAGAATGTATATATTGTGATGGTAAGACTGACACTCTTGATCACTTCCTTGTGAAATGCCCCCCAGTAGCCTACTTCTGGAAGTCAGTCGTACGATGGATAAACACTGTTGCTAAGATTGATACAGGGAATTTAGATGAGCATGAATTGATACTTGGATTATGTAGAAAAATTCCAAATGGTGATATCATCAACAATGTAATGCTTAGAACCAGGTTTTACATTTATAGGCAGCGTTTGTATCACAAGTGCCATCTTGATCTATTGCAATGGATAGGAGAGTTTAAACACTCTCTTCTCTCAGAAAAATTTATATGCAGTCTAGAGAACAAGCAAAAGAGGTTTAGGAAATGGGAGGCTATTTTGGACTCAATGTAACCGCTATGCATACACTGAAAGAACCCTAGTATCTCACTCATAGCATACTTCCTAGATAGGGGAACGGAGCTGCTAAAACTGTATCGATGTAGAGGTATATCAGTATCTAGTCTCTATCACTAGTCATATAGAACACATCTATTGTCATACTCACTATAATAATGCGCTATGTATTGTCCTGTGGTGTCCTGTGGTGTTTATATAACAAAATATCAAAAAAATGTAGCGAAGACCTGTATAGCTATAGACATTATTTTATTTTTAAATAAAAAATGAGCGCTGCTCTATATAAAAAAAAAGAAATATGGGTAGGTATGACCATTTCATGAATGTCAATAAGCCCTATGTCTCCATGGTCATGAAATATACTATAATTAGCATAATTTATGCTAATTAGATAAATTAGCATACATTTTAATTCTTTTGCCCATAACTTTTGATCTAGAAATGATATTTTCATTCTTTTTCACCATAGTGGACCTTGTGAAACGTTCCTTCAAATAGCATCATCAATTTTCTTATTTAGAATTAATATCATGTTTCCATGGCAACAGAAATCAACAAAAATGCCTATTTTGGCCCAAAAACATTCTTTTTAATGCCAAATATGGAACCTTTCCCCAAAAAATAGAACGTTTTATCAAAAATCTTTGATTTCTCCATAAAAAAGTAGCCTATAGAAGTTTTAGGCATATTTTTCTTATTCTAGCCCATAGTGGTGCCCCTGGTGGCTAAAACAGGTACTAAATCCCGCAGGAACCCCCATTTCTGCTTGCTGGCTCACATATCTCTTTCCTACAGGACCTACACAAGGTATATGTATATACTGTGCCCTGGTGTCACCTCCATGGTGTTATCCAAATGAGAGTAAATGAGATTTTGGCCTACCATGTGTTATCCAGAGTTTACATTTAGATGAATTCACATGGAAAATCACATAAGGACCTTAGAGAAAGGACTGGAAATCCACATAAGGACCCATAGGGAGAGGCTCCTTATATGGGAGTGGAAATCTAAATACAGGCCCATAGAGAGAGGATCCACATAAGGAACCATTATTATGGGGGTGGAAATCCAAATACGGACCATAGAGAGAGGATCCACATAAGGAACCATACCATTGGAGTGGAAATCCACATAAGGGGCCAAAGAGAGAGGATCCACATACAGACTTTCTATGGGAGCAAGGAATATTTGCCACTATACATTACTTATGGGATATGTATACTGTGTGCTTTGTGTCACCCCATGGTGTTATCCATATGAGAGTCATGGATGTTTCGGCCTATCACGAGTTATCCATGATTCAGGGCTTTGAAATCAGAGATATCTCTTTCCTATAGGACCTACACAAGGTATATGTGTATACTGCACCCTGGTGTCACCTCCATGGTGTTATCCGCAATTTACATACAGACATTTATAAGAATTCCCATGGAAATCCACATAAGAACCCATAGAGAGAGATCTACATGGGGGAGAGAAAGAGGATCTACATAAAAACCCATATTATGGGAGTTAAAACCACATAAGGACCCAAAGAGAGAGGATCCACATAAGGACCCAGAGAGAGAGAAAATCACATAAGGACCCATATTACGCGAGTGGAAATCCACATAAGGACCCACATTAGGGGAGTGGAAATCCACATCAGGACCCATAGAGAGAGGATCCACATAAGGACCCACATCAGGGGAGTGGAAATCCACATAAGGACCCAGAGAGAGAGGATCCATATAAAAACCCACATTAGGGGAGTGGAAATCCACATAAGGACCCAGAGAGAGAGGATCCACATAAGGACCCATATTTTGGAAGTGGAAATCCACATAAGGACCCATGGAGAGAGATCCACATAAGAACCCAATCATGGGAGTGGAAATCCACATAAGGACCCATAGAGAGAGATCCACATAAGAACCCAATCATGGGAGTGGAAATCCACATAAGGACCCATAGAGAGAGATCCACATAAGAACCCAATCATGGGAGTGGAAATCCACATAAGGACCCAGAGAGAGAGGATCCACATAAGGACCCACATTAGGGGAGTGGAAATCCACATAAGGACGCAGAGAGAGAGGATCCATATAAAAACCCACATTAGGGGAGTGGAAATCCACATAAGGACCCAGAGAGAGAGGATCCACATAAGGACCCATATTTTGGAAGTGGAAATCCACATAAGGACCCAAAGAGAGAGGATCCACATAAGGAACCATTCCATGGAGAGAGCAGGTACTTCATGGGGGTATGAGTCCCACATTAGGGGAATGGAAATCCACATAAGGACCCAGAGAGAGAGGATCCATATAAAAACCCACTTTAGGGGAGTGGAAATCCACATAAGGACCCAGAGAGAGAGGATCCGAATAAGGACCCATATTTTGGAAATGGAAATCCACATAAGGACCCATGGAGAGAGATCCACATAAAAACCCAATCATGGGAGTAGAAATCCACATAAGGACCCATAGAGAGAGGATCCACATAAGAACCCAATCATGGGAGTGGAAATCCACATAAGGACCCATAGAGAGAGATCCACATAAGAACCCAATCATGGGAGTGGAAATCCACATAAGGACCCAGAGAGAGAGGATCCACATAAGAACCCACATTAGGGGAGTGGAAATCCACATAAGGACCCAGAGAGAGAGGATCCATATAAAAACCCACATTAGGGGAGTGGAAATCCACATAAGGACCCAGAGAGAGAGGATCCACAAAATGACCCATATTATGGGAGTGGAAATCCACATAAGGACCCAGAGAGAGAGAGGATCCACATAAGAACCCAATCATGGGAGTGGAAATCCACATAAGGACCCATAGAGAGAGGATCCACATAAGGACCCACATTAGCGGAGTGGAAATCCACATAAGGACCCAAAGAGAGAGGATCTACATAAGGACCCATATTTTGGAAGTGGAAATCCACAAAAGGACCCAAAGAGAGAGGATCCACATAAGGATCCATACCATGGAGAGAGCAGGTACTTCATGGGGGTATGAGTCAATCATGGATTCCAGGCATATGGGCTCAAAGCAGAATAGCCTGTAGACATGTAGCACCTTGACACATAGCCTGAATGCAATTAGCCTTAATGCCATGATGCCTCTCGACTTCTGGCATAAATTTCACCATAAGACTTCAAACCACCCAGAATACGACACCAAACTAATGCTGCAGCGTCCCATACGACCCCAATAGAAGACCATACAACACCATGCAACCCCCATACGACTGCAATTCAACCCCCATACAACCCCAATAGGATCACCATACAACCTCATTCAACACCATATGGCCCAATACACCCCCAATACGACCCCATAAATCCCCAATATGACCCAGACAACCTCTCATACAACCTCATACAACACAATACTACCCCATACAACCCCAATACAACCCCATAAATCCCCAATACTACCCAAAAAAAAACCACCATACAACCTCATACAACACCATACAACCTGCACTGTAAAAAGTTAATGTATACATACAGCAAATTTTGCTGTTATCATACAGTAGAAGTTGCTGTAGTCTAACAAACAGCAAGTTTTGCTGTACAAGTACCAACTTTGTTGCTGTAAATACAACATTACAGAAAGTGCTGCTGTGGGCTTACAGCAGTTTTCATTCTTATATTTGCTGTAGCCCCAAATACAGCAACACCTACTGTTCAGTTACTGAATGTATTACTGTAGATGCAGGATTACAGCAAGTATTGCTGTAGACACTGTGGTTCTATCCCTTGACACCAGGTGTCCTTAGCATCTCTTAGGGAGAGAATTTTCCTTAATGCTGGATATATTTTCATTTATGAAAAAGAGCTGAAATGTGTGATACAATTGAATAATGCACAATAGTGACCATGTTACATTTTAGTTTGATAATATGTGGAACTCTTCATTCATCTATGTAAACTCAGGCAGAAACTTCCATAATCTGCCACACACACCTTTCCTGTGGCATGGAATTAAATATGAGTATGGATACCCAGCTTCCTTGGGTATCAACTAATGTATCTGTTGTCACACTTGCCCATTGTGACTTAAGTGTGATACTCAATGGCTAGTTTTAAACCCATTTAGCCATAAATGATGTTACATGGGTGGCTATCAAGCTGACCCAACTACATATCTCAAATTGGTCAGGCCAACCAAAATGCAATGACTGTAACATTAAAATCTACTGTATATTTACAGCAAATTCCAATCTACTGTATATCTACAGCAAATTCTACTGGAACCATAGCTGCCAGCAACTTTTGCTGTACTAAAACAGTAGCATGATCAACATTAGAAGGTACTGTAGATCAACAGGAGATGTTGCTGTACCTTTACAGCATGTCAGTTGCTGTAGACCTACAGTAAGTCAGTTTGCTGTAGACCTACAGCAAGTCAGCTGCTGTAGACCTACAGCAAAATCTACTGGAACCACAGCTGCCAGCAACTTTTGCTGTAGATGTACAACACTTACTATTTACAGTGTGAATATAACACAATACAACACTGTAAGACCCAATCACAATGCCCATACAACATGGGTGTAATATGGTGGCATACGGTGTCGTATGGTTCATATGGTGGTGTATTGGGGTCATATAGTGGTGTATTGGGGTTGTCTGGTGGTGTCTGGTGGTGTACGGTTGCGTAATGGGGTCATATTGGGCTTATGGTGGTGTATTGTTTCATATGGTGTTGTATTGGGGCCGTATGGTATTTTATTGGGGTCGTATATTGGAGTATTGGGGTTGTGTTGTGGCATATTGGGGTCGTATCGTGGTGTATGGTGGTCATAGGGTGACGTATCAGGGTCGTATGGTGGTGTATGAGGTGTTTATGGTGACAAATGGGAAAAACTTATGTTGTATGGTGATGCATAGGGGTCGTATGGTGATGCATGGTTGACGTATAGTGATGCATGGGGGTTGTATGTTGGTCGTATGGTGATGCATGGGGGTCGTATAGTGATGCATTGGGGTTGTATGGTGATGCATAGTGGATGTATAGTGATGCATGGGGGTCATATGTTGGTTGTATGGTGATGCATGGGGGTCGTATGGTGATGCATGGGGGTCGTATAGTGATGCATGGGGGTCGTATAGTGATGCATGGTGGTTGTATGGTGATGCATGGGGGTCGTATGGTGATGCATGGGGGTCGTATGGTGATGCATTGGGGTCGTATGGTGATGCATGGGGATTGTATGGTGGTGCATTGGGGTTGTATGGTGATGCATGGGGGTCGTATGGTGATGCATTGGGGTCGTATGGTGATGCATGGGGATTGTATGGTGATGCATGGGGGTTGTATGGTGATGCATAGGGGTCGTATGGTGATGCATTGGGGTCGTATGGTGATGCATGGGGATTGTATGGTGATGCATGGGGGTTGTATGGTGATGCATGGGGGTCGTATGGTGATGCATTGGGGTTGTATGGTGATGCATGGGGGTCTTATGGTGGTGCATAGGGGTCGTATGATGATGCATGGGGGTCGTATGGTGGTGCATAGGGGTCGTATGGTGATGCATGGGGGTCGTATGGTGGTGCATAGGGGTCGTATGATGGTGCATAGGGGTCGTATGGTGGTGCATAGGGGTCGTATGGTGATGCATGGGGGTCGTATGGTGATGCATGGGGATTGTATGGTGAAGCATGGGGGTCGTATGGTGGTGCATAGGGGTCGTATGATGATGCATGGGGGTCGTATGGTGGTGCATAGGGGTCGTATGGTGATGCATGGGGGTCGTATGGTGATGCATGGGGGTTGTATGGTGGTTTATGGGGGTTGTATGGTGGTGCATGGGTGTCATGGGTGTCGGATAGGTGTTGATGGTGAGGTACAGGAAGTATGCTACAACAGTTTGGGGTATTTGAATAACATTAAGGCCAAATGACATTAAGGCCACATGCCATTAAGGCCATTTGCAGTAAGGCCATGTGACGGGGTGCCAAATGTCTCGGCCATTTATCTTTCAGGCCATGCGCCACGGAACCGCTGATCATAGTAGCACTACATAGTTGATAGGGATAATGAATCAATCATCATTACACTACATTGTATAGAGGGATTATAGGTCAATCATCATTATAACTACATTGCCTATAGGGGTTATGGGCCAATCACAATAGTGCTACATTGCCTATAATGGTTATGGGCCAATCACAATAGTAACACGTTTCCTATAGGGGTTATGGGTGTCTGTTTTTGTGAGATGTGAACTATTTGAAAATTAGCATAAATTATTAGTGTGTTTTTGTTCTACATTGTATATTTAGAGATATTTTGAGAAAGTTGAAGGGTCATTTCATAGTTTGAAGAGAGCCTATAGATAAGAATAAATAGTTTAACATAAGTAAGGTGAGGGGGAATGTAAACCTATGGAAGGAAAATCCTTCCATAGGTTTAGTGAAAATTGGTTCATTTTAAAGGTATCAATCTATTATCCATCAATGAATTGCAGTTCACTCACCAATGTGCATAAGGCTTGGAAATGGGTTTATAAGTTTTCAAATTTCAAATCAGGTTTATAGTGATGGTTCTCACACCTTATGGATATGTGCAGAATGATTTTTAGTGAAATCCCCTATTAGGAAAATAATCTCTCCAAATTCCTCCCTTCAAAACCTCCCCATCATTCAGAGGGACAAAAGGACCCAGGAAAACAGAGATCCTCATACAGACCCAGGTCTGCAACATAAGGACCCACTTCAGCAACATACAGACCCACGGGTCTGAATGTTGCCAACATTCAGACCCACTAAGGGACATACAGACCCAGTGGGTCTGTATGCTACCTAGGTGTGGGTCTGTATGTTGCACAAGTGGGTCTGTATGTTGCTACACACAGGCCTCTCTCTCTCTCTCTCTCTCTCTCTCTCTCTCTCTCGCTCTCGCTCTCTCTCTCTCCCTTCCTCCCGGGGTTAAGTGGCAAGAGATACTATGATGATCAATGTCATTTAAGTCAGCATGTCCAATGCTTAGAAATGATTTTTCTTTCAATTGGCAAGAATTTTCACAAAGGACAAGCTCTATTCCACACTTCCATCTGACTTTCTTTTTTTAAAATCTGGATGTAATTGTTAGATGTAATCCCCAAGTGCACAATGCGGAGGGCACGGCCTATAGTAATGCATGTTACTGACTATATATATACATATATACCACCCTTGATATAACCCATGGACAATAATGTGATCGGCACCCATTCTTACTACAGGATCTACAAAACAAATTTATATAATGCATATTAGTCACAAACCTGTGCCAGCAAGGGTCGCTGTTCTCCCTGACACAATTGGATTTCCATCCGCAGTCCATGTGCCGTCTATCTTGCACCCGTCACCACCTTGAGTTACGATACGCGTTGTCTCGTTCACGTAGGCCATGCCCATTAGGTTTTTGTTGTCAAGAGAGATGAGGAAGAACGACAGGTCATACCCAGTGTCAGGAGGGAGCCCTGGGGAGTAGGCTGTCAAGCTAACGGTGGCCGGCATTTTGTAGGTTTTTGCGTTGTAAATGGCCATGTTTGATGGAAGATGTAGTGATAATTCCGGGACCACTGAAAGAAAAGGTGCATCTTTAAAACATCTTAAGGCAGGCCTACATCTTGTTAGTCCTTCTCTAGATAAAATTATTTTCCTCGTTGGATCGAGGATTACTATGACTCTAGATTTATCATTTAACATTTAGCAGGGTGTCATTTAGCCATTTGGGGAATACAGATGTTTATTGGTTACATGTATTTTGATTAAAATCGACATGAGTACATGACATGCATTTCTTTAAGACAAGAAAATTGGGTATTTCTTTAAATTGACATTTTGTTCTTCTCCATGTTTTTCAACGAAGAGGCGCAGCTGAATACACCTTTATAATGTTTTGAGTAGTTACACTTATGCCACTCACATGATGGTTTACATGGCAAGGTGAAGAGCCTTGGCTCAGGAGGGGTGTCAGCTGTGAAGCCTGGTGCAGTGATTGAATCAAAGTCTATCCTCAGTTCAACTCCTGACGGTTCGTACCTCTCACAGAATGGAACAGGGCTGGCAAACTCCGCGGCCGTAACAGTAACTGCAAAAAAAGCGACATTAGCTACATTTGATGCTGGACATTGTCATAGGTCTATTATGCACATTGTATGTTGTTGCAGCAAAGTTAACATTTCTACTGTCACTCACTTTGATACATGCCCATCGTAGGGAAGTGTCGTAAAACAAATCAGAATAGCCTTTAAACCAATAAATGTAGGAAGTGTCACTCACCTGTTAACTCAAAGGTAAGAGTATGTCCAGCATTTATGGCTAATTTTCGATATACATCTTGCTCTGGGGTGGGAGTCAGTGTAATTTGAGTTGTATCATCTGGCTTGGAGAGTATTAGTGATAACTCAAAGTTGCCCTCAGTGTTCTCCGTCTCAGGCAGCTGCTGAGAGTGACGGTTAGTGACACCAACCTGAAATGATGCACGTATACACAGGTGGTATGTCAGCATGTCTATAATATAGAATCTCTCTCGTGTATAGGTAAATGTCAAATGACTACAATATTATTATTATTATTGCCATCTGACATTTACCTATACGCGAGAGAGATATTTTCAACAAGCTTCTGGAAAGGACAACCAACGGTAGGTTGCGTGGTCTGTAGATGACACTAATATTTCTGGGGTAGATGTTAACATTTGGTATCATTCTTCCCAACGGCATGTCCCTTTTGCAAACTTTTTTTTTTGGATTTACCTTGGAGAGAGCTTGGATGTACCTATTGGATCTCAATGAATATAATCAAAATATTATCTATAGTGTATAGAGGACATTTTATGTTAAAGAAAAAGGGTATATAATTGCAATCCAGCTATGTTATATATTCATGAAATTTGCACAACTTCCGTTTGTATACCATAGTAAAGATATATATATCAGATGTCCTCTGAAAGACTTATGAATTTGAAATTGAACTAAAGGATACGAATTGAGGTGTTGAAAATTTTAAAATGCACAAGCCCATGTCTCTCTGTATAGACTAAGCTCTGTGAATACTATACCCATAAATCATGCATTAATTCAATGTCCATTGGTTTCTTTTTCGCAATTCATGCCTGAATTACTTACAGTGAATGTAAATTTCATATCAGCATTCGTTAACACAGCAGTCATGTCGGGATCACCGTTCAGTTTGATAGCTCCAACGATATCCACAGCCACTGCAGGAGAACAATGTCATGTTAGACATACTTATTCTTATTTAATGCAGAATATTATGTTGTACAGTCAGAGTGGAGGCAAGGGAGAGTGGAAGTCGGGAGATGTTATTTTAACGCATCCTTATTTCATATGTTACCGACGTTTTTTACACTGTAAAATGTCAAATTCCAAGGCAATGGGCAGATGGACACTTCACCTCTGCACTTCAGACTTCGTTAATGACCTAATAAAATTTCAAATTGCTATGAAATTGATATTGAATTTGCAGGGCAAAGTAATCTCCTCACCAGGTATTTCTAAAAGCAAATGTTGTAGTTTTAGTGTGAATGAACCGATCCTATGACATTTAAAGGAAAAAAACATGTATGATTTAATTGTTCTGATGCACTTGCTCTCCTTTGTAAAATGCACCTACACTTTTGTTGGGTGGCCATAGTGATACTCGGACAGTCGATCTGGTTGGCTTGGTCAAAGGCTATTGTAGTGGTAGTACACTTGGAATTTGAGAAGTCTGTCTCGATAATCTCGTCTATCTGTCCTTTGATGTTATCGTTATCAATGGGGTCGTAGGTGTCAAGAAGCACACATAGACTGACTTGTTTAGTGCCAGAGATACCACAGAACCGCTCTAACCCGATCACAGGCAGGTAGAAACCAACTGAAATGAAAACACTGAAATATTGGAAATACTGAAATATGCTGACACCTGGGAGTAACAAGAGGTTATGTGTATGACCGTAACTGTTCCTTCTTCAAGACGGAGTGATGAATTGTAGTCTAGGTGATATGTAGGTATCTTTTCTTATCGGCATCAACACAGAGACGGATAGAAGTGCTTTCCTCTAACGTTGAATACAGCAAAAGCTGTATCGTTCTTTTGTTTTGCTAGGTATAAATGAGATCCTGTATATAGGACAGTAGAGTTTGAACATAAAACAAGGCGTTTCATCCACCACATTACATTTCACGTACACCAAGAACATAAAAATAAGACGGCTTTTTTTGGCTAAGCTGATGATGCATGTATACACAGAGATTGAACTGGCATTGTGAATAAGCTTGCCTCACCAGCGTCTTTTAATGTGAAGCTATTCGTTCCGTTTATCAGCCCTTTGCTGAGTTCATCCTGGTTGCAGTCTGTGGGTATGTAAGGAATCTTATAACTCTTTTTTGTATCCAGTTGGCTGTCCAGAGACAGATAGAGTTCAAACTGAAACCTTGGCCAATCTACCTCGGGGTACCATATATCTTCTACTTCCATGTCCACGTCAAAGGAGAAGGGGGTGAAGGTACCAAGCTCTATGGAGCTTCCAATTACTGTCACGGCGGTAGCATCAATATCCACGGCACCTAAATATAGAAAATTACATGTATATACAATGTGTAATGGATGGTGTTGTATTTCCATGGACCTCTTGATACTAAGATGGGGGTGTTGACCTCATGTCACTAATGCCCATGTCACATGTCGATTCTAAGAAATGGCCATGTCACCATGTCGAATTTAGTAGTCTGTATACCCATTAAGATCCTAGTACGTGAATAATGACATTGTGAAAGATTATCTAACGTATTCGATATCAATTTAGAAGGAAGAGGTTTTGATATGATATATCATGTCCGGCGACAATGAGGATTTAACAGGTTTAACGAATATCTTCCTTGTGGGCTGGTTTTGAGTCTATTGCTCCCAATCAAATAATCCATGGGAAATAGAGCCCCTCTACCTACCTGTGGCTGAGCACCTAAACTCCGGGAGAGGAGAGGAGAGGTCATTGTTATCCATCCAATCACTGCCAGGATCAGTCAGTGAAACATGGAGGCTGTGACTTGATGAACATTCTGTATCCGGGGCGGTCATCACCACAGTATGGGTCACGGTCATTCTCGTGTTGCCGTTAAAATCTGAAGGGATGAATAAAAATAATTTTGGTTTTCTTCATAGTGCCACAACTCGGTAAGTTTTACGTAACAGTGTTCAGAGAATACCAAGCGCTTGATAACCATTCTTTAATTCATGGCAATAAAAAGTGAAAGTGGTAAGGGTTCCCTCTCCGGCCTTGTCCATACCAGGTAAGTTGCAGAGGCTCCCAGAGAATAACAGAGTCCGAGGTGTAAGAACCAAAGGGGGAACCTGTTACACCCATCGTAATTCACCATAAGAGTGCGCTGGCAAAAATCGTGCATATATAAGCTATGTGTATCTATAAACGTAGCCTTTGGGGACTTTTGCCTGTGATTTGACTCCACGTTTTTCCCCATTCTCCTAACATATGGGTAAAAAGAAATCTGGGGGAAAATTTTGGATTTTTTTGCAATCTATCATTGGTCTTCTAACTTGGCCCTTTTTTTTGGGGGGGGGGGCATATCCAAGGCCCACTTCCTCTGGGATTGGGGGGGTGGGCCAAATCTCCCCCCCCCACCACCACCACTACCACCACCACCACCCCTTTTCCTACACCCCTGGACTTAATTAGCGGTAGTAACATACTGACAATTCAACATAGAAAGAACTCGCCGAGGAAGTCGAAGGCCTAGCCAGCTAGATAATGTTTGTGAGAATCTTGTGGACGTTATAAACAGTGGGGGGGGGGGGGTAACTCATTGTAGACATTTTGCAACAGTAATAACCAGATAGACAGTCTTACCTGATCCCGATAACACGCCTGACACGATTACCTGAGTTGAAACGACAGCCCCAAGTGTGACGTGTATGTTGAAGTTGCCCTGTTAACAAGGATATCTCATGAACTGGTTTGTGGAAGAGTGGTAGGAATACTATGCATGTACACCCAAATGGCAAGCATTATTTGATAGCTGGTTGCATACTATTCTATTTCATCTATCTTATTTCATACTCTGTGCAATGATTATTGACATTACACATTTTCACTTGGATGCCCTGGTGAAACTGTAAGCCGATGCCAGATTCACTGTTAGGTATTTTACAGTCAATAAAATGTGTCAAACTCAATCTCAACAAAACCTTATATTATGTGTTTAACTCTCTAGGCGGGGCATGATGTTTCAATGATCATGGTATTTGATGCGCATAATGCTCCACCTGCACTGCTTTTCAGGACCTACATGCATATATCATTGTTTCAATGGACATGAAGCACCATCAGGGGCGTAGGAAAAGGGGGGGGGGGCAGGGGGGCCCCAATAATGAAGAGGTTCCCTGTATAAGCCTATATAAAAATATAGCGCCCCCCCCCCCACCGAGACCCCTGGGCCCCCCAATAGAAATTTGCTTCCTACGCCCCTGACCATGCGACCTTCAACGGGTTAAATCACTTACCACAGTAGAGCAGTCTGTTGCTGTGCAGCTTATAATAGCAGTGAAGGTCACCATAGCAGGTTTACCCTTCCAAAGGACGGGCGGATTCGTTATCCAGAGATCAGTCAATCCTATTTTATCTGGAATTGAGAAGTAGAGAAGTAGGGTTTTAGAAGTATTCTGATAGATCAAACCTAATTTGTTCTATTGTGCAGACTGTTCAAACTATGAATAGTACAATAATTGTAATTCTATTGACACTACTGATTACTTTTCATACTTTTGATCTGATTATTTTATTCTTAGTGTCTGTAACCATTCATTTTGTCCATTGTACTGTGTAGTTATGTACAATCCATATATATATATATATATATATATATATATATATATATATATATATATATATATATATATATATATATATATGTGTGTGTGTGTGTGTATGTGTGTGTGTGTGTGTGTGTGTGAGCGCGCGCACGCGCGTGTATTGGTGACTCATGGGCCTGCAAGGACTCAGGGGCGATCATTGCTGCCAGCTGGTGGTTAAACCCCTCCTCAACTCCATATCCAAATATCACCCCCTCTATCTGTTCACCCACACACCATTTACTACACCCTACATCCGTCCACAACACCCCTATGCACACCGCCAACCCTCAGTCCATTCTCCTCACCGCCTTCTCACCATTCACATCGTCTTTCCCCACCCACCCACTCCTTTTACTATGTTCTTATGTTATTATATTTTATTCTATAATATTACAATGTGTTGCACTTAAATTATTCATTTGTCTTTAATCACATATACAACATTACCAAAACTACTCGGTACGTTCAACCTCTGGCTTTGTAACTTACGGAGTTTCGCTCCAATCAACAACTAGGTTTACTTTAGTAAGGCCAGACCCGGACACATGTAACACAGGAAGTCATGTGACATCTGTTTGTAGCATAGGAATGGTGCACTGTGGGATACAAACAGGGGTCTGAGGCTCTGTCTCTTACAGAACAACCTGCCCTGACCCATTTATGATGTCACAGACTGGTAGCCAATCCGATTACCCGGCAGGTTACTCAAGTAACTAACGCACGTCAGCTTGGCCAGGGGTCGAACATACAGACTGTTGTTGTGAATACGATACTATTGTTGTCATGGATAACAAAATATATGTAATAAATTTTATTCTCCAAGCCTGCCTACACTTCCTTACTTAGCCAAGCTAGAGCAGTAATAATACACATTCTTGCTGCCTGATAATTTGAGAATCATTTTGCAGTTGAACTTACCAGTTGGATCACACTCAAGGACGATTTCTCCTATATGGGTATTGTTGGCCCAGTTTGTTTCACTGTACGTGCTTTCAAGCTCTATGTGCATTATAGCATAGATGGACCCACAGAATCTCACATAGGCCGAGTCTAATGGTGCCACGTTGGTCACGTTTAAGGATCCAGTCCGTTCGTATTGTCCATTGGGAACCACTGTCATCGGTATCCCTGATGAAATATCTGAGGCATCAAATCTGTATGAGGGGTGAGGAGAGAAACAGGTATTTCAAGTCAAGGCTCAGACAATGGAATTTTTATGCTCAAATAAATCCTCTCTAATATGTCCTGCTGCCACCTAGGTGCTTAGGTCATGAAGCATGCTAAGCGAAAATCGCAGGCATCTCACACCGATCCATCTGTATCTTGATATTTCCTATGGCTGATGCTAGGCTTTTCTTCTCGCAACAAGTATAGGACAATATGCCATGATCTTCCTCAAGGCTATAACCAGTTACCAGTGGTTACACATAGATCTACTCTTTTCTAATATCTTTTGTGAATACCGTACAATAGATACTTACCTATCATCGATGGACCAATATAGGCTCATATCATCATTTATCCCGACGCTATCATGTATTATGTCTCCAGCGAATGCATCAGTGGCAAGGGGAGCTGAGAAAATCAACAGACAACGATACATATCAAACGGAGTGAGTGAGTAATAGATTTTTAACGCCATTTCGACAGCTATATAGATCACATTAATGGTGATATGTATCAAATGGAATTATCACAGCTATAATTTGCCTCCCCTAGGGTTTTTATGTCGACTATAGTAGGTCATGGTGAACTTGAGTGAAGAAATTATACCCTATTCTACCTTTGATCTACAGTGTACGTAGCAATCGTTATGAGACTTTGGTGATTCGTCATTCTCAAGATATATACCCTGATCTCTTTTAGTAACTATCACCGTCGACAACTTTCTTCTTTACCTTTTTTTATCGACATATCAATCTACTAGTATTAGTATGAGGGTTATGACTTGGTTTTACTTGTTCACCAGCCAGCACGTCCACAATGGCCCATCTAGACCCCATCTGGCAGCTCAGACATATAGCCTGAGCCCATGTCTGGGCTAGCCAAGAAGGCCGAGAGGAATCCCAACTGGGTCCCATGTGGGCGTGCTGGCTTTGTCATTCTCACGTAAGCATATTTTTTCAGCTATGCTTCCTCTTGATATTCGCAGATGAGGCTTAAGTCTCTGACTTACCATTGATAACAAGTCGCGAAGGAGTAGTTGGCGTGCCATAAAAACGAGCATCGGCTGAAAATATGGGTGATGATCATTAAAATGTAATAGCATTGCCCCATAGGATTAAACTAGAACTAGTTTGAGGCAAAGTGATAGAGCTCTGTTGCTGAAAATCAGAGGCTATACATTTAGCAGATTTCAAATATATATATATATATATATATATATATATATATATATGGGTCAGATTTTTGATTTCTACCCACTTTAGGGCACAGAGTCCAAACACGTAAAATTTAATATCAATGAAATGCACTTTATTATATTGGAAGACCAACATCTTGGGCCCCCAAAAAACATGATTCCAAAGTTGTACTCCTAAAATGTCAGTTTTGGTAAGCCATCAATGAAAATCATCTCTTTTCGTGTAACGATGGTCACATTTATAATCTATGTCCATAGCAGACCAGCTGAAAATGCTCATATCACCCTTAAATTTGGTATGCTTATACTTACAATAGTTACCAATGTACATGCCAAAAAGAAATATCCTCTCTCAAAAACTTCTAAATCTATGGATGATCTCAAATTTTTGAAATTTTGAAAATTTGTTGATTTCATCCCAACCTTTGTGCACTTTTCTATAACAACACTAAAATACCTTCTATTCGCCTGAATATCACTCTGAATTATATTTAGGGTTTGTACTATGTAAATCAAGTGCAATTGTACACTTATTGTACAGTATATCTCCTCTGTTGCCCCCCTAACTTTACTCATTCATCACGTATAAATGTGACCATCGTTACACGATGTATATGACATAGTAATAGCATGGATATAACCATTTTCCCTTGTCATAAGACCTTTACACTCACAACATTTGTAGTAAACAGGTTGGGAAACTGATTTAACCAGATATTTACATACTTTGAACCCCGAAAGGTTGAGCACCATGCGTTGAAACGCGGAAATGCTGGATTTTTCACCACTTTTTGCAAGTTCGGACGGACATTGGACCAGGACAAAATATAATTACCACACTCTATATACCTCTATTCAATGCCCAAAGTAGTCTATGAACAGCATAAACATCAACAGATACCATGCGATCACTCTATTTTCCATGGTAGGCCTTCTACTAGACACTACCCAAAGTATACCTTTCAGTGCATAAATGTGACCATCGTTACACGATGTATATGACATAGTAATAGCATGGATATAACCATTTTCCCTTGTCATAAGACCTTTACACTCACAACATTTGTAGTAAACAGGTTGGAAAACTGATTAAACCAGATATTTACATACTTTGAACCCCGAAAGGTTGAGCACCATGCGTTGAAACGCGGAAATGCTGGATTTTTCACCACTTTTTGCAAGTTCGGACGGACATTGGACCAGGACAAAATATAATTACCACACTCTATATACCACTATTCAATGCCCAAAGTAGTCTATGAACAGCATAAACATCAATAGATACCATGCGATCACTCTATTTTCCATCGTAGGCCTTCTACTAGACACTACCCAAAGTATACATTTCAGTGCATAAATGTGACCATCGTTACACAATGTATATGACATAGTAATAGCATGGATATAACCATTTTCCCTCGCCATAACACCTTTACACCCACCACATTTATAGTAAACAGGTTGGAAAACTGATTTAACCACATATTTACATAATTTGAACCCTGAAAGGTTGAGCACCATGCGTTGAAACGCGGAAATGCTAGTTTTTTTACCACTTTTTGCAAGTTCGGAAGGACGTTGGACCAGGACAAAATATAATTACCACACTCTATATACCTCTATTCAATGCCCAAAGTAGTCTATGAACAGCATAAACATCAACAGATACCATGCGATCACTCTATTTTCCATGGTAGGCCTTCTACTAGACACTACCCAAAGTATACCTTTCAGTGCATAAATGTGACCATCGTTACACGATGTATATGACATAGTAATAGCATGGATATAACCATTTTCCCTTGTCATAAGACCTTTACACTCACAACATTTGTAGTAAACAGGTTGGGAAACTGATTTAACCAGATATTTACATACTTTGAACCCCGAAAGGGTGAGCACCATGCGTTGAAACGCGGAAATGCTGGATTGTTCACCACTTTTTGCAAGTTCGGACGGACGTTGGACCAGGACAAAATATAATTACCACACTCTATATACCTCTATTCAATGCCCAAAGTAGTCTATGAACAGCATAAACATCAACAGATACCATGCGATCACTATATATTCCATGGTAGGCCTTCTACTAGACACTACCCAAAGTATACCTTTCAGTGCATAAATGTGACCATCGTTACACGATGTATATGACATAGTAATAGCATGGATATAACCATTTTCCCTCGCCATAACACCTTTACACCCACCACATTTATAGTAAACAGGTTGGAAAACTGATTTAACCACATATTTACATAATTTGAACCCTGAAAGGTTGAGCACCATGCGTTGAAACGCGGAAATGCTAGTTTTTTTACCACTTTTTGCAAGTTCGGAAGGACGTTGGACCAGGACAAAATATAATTACCACACTCTATACACCTCTATTCAATGCCCAACGATGTCTAGCATGTAAATTAAATATAAAATATCCCTGACATACACATCAGAGTCTGTTATACTGTATCAACTATACATAAAATAAAAGTGACCATCGTTACCGTTAAAGCTATTTATATCTGTTGAAGGCCTCTTCTATGGCATCTAGGGTTTTTTGTGGTATCCGGACCGAGTTCTGCTTCCGCTTAGTTGTGCCCAATGCCTTGGGAGGGTTAATTTTACCCAGGATCTCCCAGTCCCGCATCCACAGCTCGTCCTTTATCCTCGGCCAAACAAATTCATTTAAGTCCTGTTTGCGGTTGAGAAAGCGCACCTCGTACTGCTTTTCCTCCCTTTGCAGCACCTGTCCCATGAACACTTCATTGTCGTACACACATGCCACATAAGATCCATTGGCATAGCGGGACAGCTTTCGGATCAAAGGCTGTGGGGGGTCAAGTGGTGCGACATTAGGACCTGGTACAGGGAGGTCGGCAGCCTGTGCAGCGTGCTCCGGTAGCTCCTCCTGCGCTACACCAGGACTTACAGGTGCTTCATCCCGTGCAGCGCGCTCCGGTAGCTCCTCCTGCGCTACTACGGGGTTGTCGGCAGCAGTCGGCTCCGTTGGTTCGTCCCGTGCAGCGTGCTCCGTTTGCTCCGCCTGCGCTACAACGGGGGGATTCTGTGAGCGAGTTGCTCGTGCAGCGTCGGCAGCAGGCTTCTTCTTGGGGAACTTTAGCTCATGCACCTTCCAACCCGAACAACCACGCTGCGATTCACAGTCCTTCCAGCAACACTCCTTGAAGCAGGATGTTTCACGGACAGCCAAGGAACGCCCTTTCTGAACTGGAACTGCAGCGTGCACCCCCAGTGTACCGTACAAGCTATCATCAGCTTTCACTTGATTAACGGTCTTACGGGCAAGGGCGACGTCTTCCAGGGGAATGCACTCATAGTACACCTTGTTGGGCTGGTCCCTGTTGACGAGGTTGTTCGGGTTGTTCCCGATGCGAGCAAAGTCTGCTGCGTCCTTGATCTTGTATTGACGCTGCACAGCCCAGTCGGCATTTCGCTTGGCAGCGGCACCAATTCCGTCACACGGACCCTTCCCGTGGCCACTCTCGAAGTATGTCCAGGTTGCCCTGTACTTCTTGAGCAGCTCCTCATGTCGACACAAGATCGAGAATATCGATATGTTTCGATATTGGGAGCTCGGAGAGTCCGAAACATAGTGCAGCATCCCAACCCTCCCAGGTAGGTTCCTCTCAATGAACCGAACTATGGCCTGAAGGAAGGCAAGGATGGCACCTGCATCGTGCTTTCTGTCATCCGTCACCAATGCCAGCGAGCGGTGCTTAGTTTCACCTGTGTCCTGCTCCCTGTAGTGGATCACCACTGGATGCAGTGTCACAGGCTCCTTAGCATAGTAAGTACTCTGCGGGCTCTCGGGGTAAGTGACCATCCAATTTTCGGCGAAATCCATTTGGATGGAACACTCTTCGAATGACATAGTCGCACGTAGCTCCCGCACTACTCGATGCTGCGTTCGGGCCCTCTCAGAATGATCGAGGATCGTCGAAAACTCCTCCACCATGTCCGCGATGAACTTTTTCTTTGTTTTGGTTTCGGGAACAAGGCGGAGTTTCTTCGTGAACTTCTTATCCTTTGGGGGCCCGATCGGAACATCGATTAGCTTCCACGTCTCGCATACAACATCTTCCTGTACAACCGTGGTGTTCAACTTCAGTTTGAACTCATCCGCGGTACTCGCACGTACGACGGTATCAGGCAGTTGTTTGATACCGACCGCACGGAGCCTCAGCGCAAAGTTTTGATGTTTTTGGCAAAGGCATTCCGAGGTGCTAGTGAACGATACAGGTACAATGTACCTGTTAGCACGACGCACACAATTGAAGAAGGCCAAAGAGCAGGTGTGCGTCGGGTTCATCTCATTGTACCGCTCACGAAGCACGTACAGGAACTCATTGAGGACGACGGTTTGGTGCTTCACTCCTTTTATTGTCCGGGTCTGTTTTTTGCCGGCAAGCTTTGTTGAGTTCTTAGGGTCGAGGAGGAACTCCAACACTCGCTGCCGACGTTCAGTATCATAGGCAGAGTTTTTGCGTGGATTGGGAGGTGGTGATGTTAGAGACTTGCGGGTGATAGCAAGGTCTTCTGCTAATTTAGATGCCAAGCGTTGCTGCTTGAGATCATCCACCTTACCCAGCTGTTTGAAGGCCTTAACCCGTGCACGGAGTGGAAGGCTTTTGAATCCCTCCGTCAACAGTTTGTAGGCCTTCACTGTTACTTCATCAGCTGGAAGTACTGCTGGTGGATGTTCAGGTGCACCCTCAGGCGCTTCAGGAGGTTCAGCAGGTTCGTCTGGCACTCCAACACTTAAGTCAGCTACCTGCTGTTTGAGGGTTGCTAACTTGGCGTTGAGTAACCGGTTCTTGTAACGCAGCCGGTTCTTCCTCGGGGTGTGTGGACCACCTTCGGGACTGTAAAGGAGAGGTTGATAGGGATTAGAACCAATGTAACATTTGTAGTAAAACTGCAAATTTGATTCACCAGAATGTAAATTTCAGAGTTAGATCAAATTCAAAAAGGAGAATTCAAGTAACCATAACCAGAAACTTTAAAGTAAACATTAAAGTAAGCACCTAGTAACTAAAGTAACCAGACAACCAAGGAAAGAAGCAATTAAGCAGCAACCCAACTAGGAACTATTTTACCACTACTATACAATTACATTTGTCACACTCATTTTTTGCTGAGCACGTTGCGGGCGGAACGAAGAGCCACATCACTGTAAATCATCATTCAAAAGTAAGAATAATTAAACATCAATCAAACAAGTTTATATACAATGTATGTGTTTGTTATTTAACAAATGCTATGGGTCATTCAAATAATGTTAAAGGGGGGAATATGTTCTAAATACTCACCGAAGGTCCTTGGCCATCTGCGGGGTAATGGGATCATCGCCCTTGATGCGCGGCGACTGCCTGGTACTGGGTTTGGCCTTAGCAGCTGCTTCTCTGCGAGGACGCTTGGGGGCCCGCTCCTCCCCGCTGTCCGATGACAGCAGCATCGGGTCGGCGGCGCTTCTCCCGGACCCTTTACCTTCCTCCTTGTCATCGGCACTGTCGGAAGACAGAACCATCGGATCTTGTGGGCTTGTCCCCGACGATGTTGCGAGCTGCTTCCTGCGCTTTTTGGGTGGGTGTGTAGAGCCACTGTGACTGGAGGAAGATGAAGAACCTGCCCTCTTTTGTTTCTTGGGCTGCAAAAAGGAATGCACAATATGATTTCTATTCATCAGTTGAATACATTTATTGAGGAAAATTATGTCAGATTGTGCAATGTATAGTTCTAGGTTTCAAACATTTTGTAAGCACATTGTATAATTAACTGGAATGAATTATAAAGTTAAAGTACTATGAAGAGATTACTTTATAATAACATGCTTACATTTGAAATATCAGCAATCGCCAGACGACGTCTCAGATCAGCTTGCCTTCCCTTCTCCCCGTCACTGTCAGAGTCAGAGGCATGTGCCTCTTGGTCATGAGGTAGCTGAGGTTCCTCCTGCTGGGTTACCACATCGGCCTCCCGGTCAGTTTGTTGGTCATGAGGTTGAATAGGCTGTTGAGTTGGCACATCTGTCTCCTCTGCATTCGGTTGATGACCCAAGTCAGAGGTCCTCCTCCGGGAGCGGCGTTTATTCTTGTTGGAGAACAGGAGTACTGGTAAAGCCGAGCGGCCAGTACGTCCTGTAGGTGTAGTCCTAGGTGTAGCAGCAGCATTGCCAGCTCTAGGTGTAGTCCTACGTGCAGCGGCAGCATTGCCAGCTGCAGGTGTGGCAGGAGTGCGAGGTGTGCGAGGTACGGGAGGTGCTGCGGGAGGTGGAGGGGCCTGGGGTGCTGGCTCACCGGTCTTGTCCCTCTCCCTTAGGTTTGCAACCCGAACCCTGGTTTGCTCCCTTATAGTGTCCATCTTGTCATGGTCTCCAGATGCCCTGAGGCGGTCTCGCTGAGTCTGGCTCTCTGCCGCGCGTTCAGCCTTGAAGGCGGTATCTCCCAGCTGAGCACGTTTCTTGGCTCGGCTTGCTGCTTTGCGCTGCGCGGGTGTCAAAGCCTGCCCATCTGGCAGCTTCTTTCTCCCCATACTGCAAATGAAATAGAAATGAATCAACACATGAAATTGATATAATATTGTTTTTCGACATGTAACGATGGTCATACAAACTTTTGTAACGACGGTCACTTTTATTTTTGATATAACACTAAACCATGTACATGTTATAAGTGAAAATGTTGAATTAACTCCACCCTATTACCAAGTTGGAAATGAAGTATCTGGTATTAAATAAATGACTATTCCATGGGATGTCAGTACCATAGGGCCATCTTGTGTCCAAATATGGAGAGGTTGCACCAAGGCTTACTGTGTATTTTGACAGGAAAACTGGTTTTGTAACGATGGTCACATTTATAAATTCTGGCTATTGCTGGCCCCAGGAGGGTGCAGACTGTACCAAGACCACTCAAAATTGTACTTAGCATTGGTATATAACATATAAATGGAGTAGATTCACAACAGATATGATATGGGTAAGTATAGAAGAAGAATCAATAAAAATAATTAATCGTCGGTAACGATGGTCACATTTATATGGGTATCAGTAGAAATGGATTTAGTATGTATTAAACTACTATTCTACTACTTCCATTGCTCTGAATTGTTCAGGAGAAGGTACAGGCAGGTTTTAGAGGTTAAAAGGAGTGGGAGTAGAATATATTTCCCACGTTTGGAGGGGTCAGAAGAGAAATTTTCCAAAAAATTACAAGTATTTTTTTATATGAGCAGTTGGTAGAGTGTGACAAAAATGAAAATACCCCAATTAACTTAACCATGACATGTATTCATCTCTACCCTCCCCTATTAATGTGTTGGTAAATGCATTACAATCATCTGACAACGGATACAGGGTGTACAGAGAACCGAGGAATAAATGTGACCATCGTTACCGTAGTATGTGATGTCGGCTATGGACCTAGTTTCTGACCTCTCACTCGAATAGTAATGGCGGGAGCCGGCAAAACACAATGCCAAGCGACGTACGACGGTCACTTTTAACGTAAATAACTGTTTTCGATACACTATTTTTACACCAGAACGTTCCATGGACCTTCATATATGATAACATTTCATCGATTTTCTTCAATTCTTACCTTGAACTCGATTTTGGCGTATGTTTTGTAGAGGTAGATGGTCAAAATCGTCATCAAAATGTCAACAAAGTCCCTCTGCGTGATGCGCATGCGTCGCACTCCGCTCTACTTCCGGCCGGATAACGTACAGCGTGGAACACTTTCCCGCCTCTATTAGGCAAATAAAAGTGACCATCGTTACCGATCGGCTAGGTAGCCTCTGATAGGGGGAAAGGATGTAACTACCGACGTAACACCTGGTCAATATTGTTCATTTTAGCCCTACATTTGAGTTTCCAAGACGGAATGAATTATTTTTGCCAAACTATGGACATGGGAGGGGGAAATTTACATGTAACGATGGTCACATTTATATTTGTGAAAAGTACATTAATGACTGTGGAGGGAAAACTATTTGCAGTGGAGCCAAATTTTTTGGCACACCATACAAGTCAAACATACCCTACAGGAAGGCGGTATAAGGTGAAATATATTCCCAGTGGTTCCATGGTCATTGAGGAGGTAATATAATAGTGACCATCGTTACATCGTTGATCTATTCCATTAAAAGGCATCAGGGATTGACAAAACCCACCTACCTGACCATCAACCAGAATTATTTTCTCAACTAACACCCAGAACGAAAAAATAAAATTTAAATAGTGATCATAGCATTACTTTTGGACTCCCTGCATGCATCCAAAGTTAGAAAAATGACCAAAAAAGTGGTTTAAAAGGGTGTTTTTCAACTTTGAGAGTCCATATCTCAGGAAATAATCATGCCAGGTGCAAAAAGTTATACTTTTCTGAAAGGTATACATGTCCTCTGTCAAATGACATAAAGAAAGCCAAGTTGGGACTAAGCTGATTTATACCAGGCCTGATAGAAACTGGTAAAACCATGAAAATGCCAATTGGGTAGAAATCAAAAATCTGACCCATATATATATATATATATATATGTGTGTGTGTGTGTGTGTGTGTGTAGGTGTGTGTGTGTGTGTGAGAGAGAGAGAGAGAGAGAGAGAGAGAGATTTCACCATTCATGCGACAGGCATGTTTACTTGCTTATTTGTGTAGGGGCACGGTTTATTATTACCGCCTATGGCTTATGAGTTGACTAGTTTCTGAGCGGAGAGTCCTTTCGGGTTGAGGCTGGTTACGTCTGGTGGATGGTGGCAGCACTGTCTACCAGGCTTCCTGGCTTAAGCATGAGGGGTCGAAACCCAACCCCTGTGACTATATAATAGTTAGGTCGGAAGCTAGAGAGACAGAATCCACCTGGATTCTGCACGAACTCCAGAACCTTACCTGGTAGTCATAAATCGGAACTATATGAATGGTGATACACCCACTTGAAATACCTTTAGTTTCCTGTACATTAGGATATTGAATAATGCTTGTTGTTGCCTTCTAAACCAGACATTCTTGTATTCATGATCCTTTCCGAACAAGTAGCCAGCCAATCTGAGATTGAACCATTACATTTGCATTATAGACACCAGACCTGACAGGGAATTCACAGTACTTCTTTGGAGTGACCAGTGACACAATAGGAAAGGAGTATCTCGGAGGGGTGGGCTGCAGATGAAACATATACATTACCTGTTGCTGAATTCTCCCTTAGTGTGGCCTTTGCCGAAGCATAATTGTTCATAAGGATGGTCTCAGATGGGCCAGTGCTGGTGGTGGCATCCGTCACAACGAGATGCAGATCACGTACCTCCAGGGTGGAGACATCTGGTATCGTGGAACCATTAATCCACATGTTCACATTCACCAAATATGTCCTCTCTCCCGGTGCACGTGCCTCCAGGACCAGACTGTTGTCAGGGAAGTGCATGCCTGCCCCGGTCAGGTCAATGGCAGATGAGGAGATTGCACCATCTGAAGAAATGAAGTTTATATCATCAAAGAATTATCAGCTCACAATGAAACATACATCAATTATTGATTTTGACAGCTGAAGGAGCTTTCTCTGAAATGGGACCAAGAAACAAGATACTGGTGCAAAGTTCGTTCTGTGCATACAATGTTCAATAGGCATGAGAAACACAATTGTACCCGCTACCAAATTCTCGCCCATGCGTAAGTAGTCTCTCTTTATTTTTTAGGATACTCCCGCCTGATTACAAATGTGGTACAGGGCGATGCATGCTATTGTACCCTTAACTGACCTGTTAGCAGTGACTCTGAGTTGTGAAGGTACAGAGACAGCTTGAACTGAGCTGCTCCCAATGAGATTGCTAGTCGCTCACAGTTGAGAGTAGTTATGGTGACGTTCACCCAGATGGGGAAGCTGTGAGAGCGGTACATGCCATCCTGTAGATAGGCCATAGAGTACTTGAAGTCTGAAGCCTGGAAGCAATCTGGAAAAGGCGAATACGATATAAAAGAAATAACAAAAACAAACCAGTTATCAAAGTCTATGCTGCGGTAGGCAGAACGTTGTAATTGAATGCATTTAAAATTGGCGGTTTTAATATTATTTATGTCTTCTCAGAGAGATTGTGCCGTGTTACATTTGTCGGAATAAAGAACAATAAAATATGGTTCTGAGATGTGGTTGCATGACTGTAGTTAACTTTTTTTTGGCTTAGGGAGTCCCGACACCTGTGAACATACATGGGAATCGTCAGATGAATAAAGAGCCATTTGGACATTTCCCTATGCTATAGGTATACTTATGATCTGGGCTATTCTCTTTGACATGATACTGCAGAAACTAAGTCTCTCGTCCAAAGAATGGACTTTCATAATGATTCGTTTTAGAAATTCATCTAGGAACATTATCGAGTATAACGCCAGAAACGACTCAAGGAATGGTCGTTGTTAAGGGCGAAATTGCTACAATGCATCAGGCCAATGGCACATGAAGCAGAAATGAAGTCTGCTCACCAGCACTTCAAAGGTGCATGATACGTGAATGCTTAAGTGGATTAGGTTCACTGGAAAGCGAATTCAACACATTATATGATATGTGCACCGTTGCCAAGTAAATAGCAATAAAACATATCCATTGGTGGCACTACCTCTATTAACCAAACTAGGAAGTATACTCAGATACTCAGAACTTATTCATATTTGATCACATTGTTTTGAAGTATTGATGGTGATGCTTGGTGTAAACCAACTGTTTACAAGGATACAAACTGATGATGCTTGGTGTAAACCACCTGTTCACAAGGATACAAACTGATGATGCTTGGTGTAAACTACCTATTTACAAGGATACAAACTGATGATGCTTGGTGTAAACCACACAGAGAAAAGAAGACTGATCGCTTTGACACATACTGCACAGGTCACGATTGTCTCCCACATGACATGCATGAAAGGCATGTTGAATGAGGTTGACACTCTCATATTTGGTTCGTCAACTCCACTTGACATGCGTAATGAAGACAGTTGTCATGGTGACATATGTGCCATGTTCCATTGACATGTGCTCTATGTGTCAAATCAAGTTGACATGGATATACATGTCATTTTGTCAGAAAGACTTTTTTCAGTGCACCTGTTTACAAGGATACAAACTGATGATGATTGGTGTAAACCACCTGTTCATAAGGATACAAACTGATGATACTTAGTGTAAACCACCTGTTTACAAGGATACAAACTGATGATGCTTGGTGTAAACCACCTGTTTACAAGGATACAAACTGATGATGCTTGGTGTAAACCACCTGTTGACATGGATACAAACTGATGATGCTTGGTGTAAACCACCTGTTCACAAGGATACAAACTGATGATGCTTGGTGTAAACCACCTGTTCACGAGGATACAAACTGAGACATGTAGGACAGTCCTGAGTGTGACGTGACAAATAAGTCATCTTTTATTTACAAGGGAAATGAGAACTTTATCATCTTCCCTTTTGGCAGGTGCACTTTCACAATATCAATTTTGATGGGATGTGCTTCATAATTTGAACGTAATCATAATTTACTGCAACCCCTACAGATCTATTATTTATCCTGTTCAGTTCCTTTACATGTGGCGATTATCCTTGCAACCTCCTTCTATCAAATTTAATTGGATTTTTCGATATTTGGATAATTATTTCTAACCTCATCGAATTCTGATGGTAAATCATTTAGGAACGAACATGTGAAATTTAGCCTCTCATAGAATAATCACCCTCTTGTTGTAATCATAAGGGTTCGTATTGCGGTATATGAGTGTGTCCCTCTCCATTGAGGGGGTATAATTTGACTGGTTTATTATTTTTTTGGTTTTGGTCCGATACGGGAATAAAGAGAAAACAACTAAAGAGAAAACAAACGCTGTCAGCGAGTGGTGCAGTGGCAGCGTTCTGCCTAACTATGTGTTGTTGACACAGACGAGGCATTCGGGCAGCGGTTTTCTAACCATATGCAGTGCATTGTGGGTGGGGCTGACCTCGAACGCTAACTGCACAACCTTAGCTTGTTCCCTCCACCCCCTTCCACCCCAGCCAGGTCTGGCTAGGTACCAGTCCCTAACTATGCTTGGAAGTGTAGTAAGTTGACTCAGGGATCAACATTGAGCCACATGGGGAGGACCAATAGGGGGTGGCCTTACAAACCAGCATTGATCCCTCGGCCATACCACTAACGCACCGATTGAAACGCGGGCAGCGGCCGGTGCAGTGGTGGCGTTCTGCCTAACTGTCAATTGGCGTCGAGAAAGGCGGGTAGTAAGCAGCGCAGTGGCGGCGTTGGAGGTGCCTAACTGTCCATTATTTATCAGCCAATCACTGGGAGAGGGGCCCCTTAAACAACTGGGGCCAGTGTATATAAAGGGATTGTGGACAGTGCACCCGTCCCACAGCTCTCCTATACAGAACACAGCAGACGTCGAGGCAGACCATGGAGTGTATATGGGTCTATAAATAGCATCGAACCGGTCTTGCCCATACTGTAGACCATACACTATAGAGGTTATACCCCTATGTTAGGCACTTACCTAGTTTTTCAAAACTTAATATTATCTATTCTATCTGCATACTATTGGATAGATCTCAAGAAAAGAAGTGGATTTGCTTTTTGAATGAAGTCTCTATCTTAATTCAAAGTGACATTATGACCATCCAAAGACCACAAAATGACCCCAATATTCTGCCACAATAACCCATACTTAAGAGTTTAATCAGGGTTCAAATGTTGTGATCATGCTAGTTGTGTTCAGAACTGCCTGGAACACTTAAATCACTGCTTCTCAGAAGATATTGACACTAGGAACTTGAAATAAAAACTTGAGAAAAGGTCATTAAGGGGTGGTTCCAATGACCTATGGCCTGACCTTGATCTAGGTCAATGTCATTTTAAGGTCAAGGTCAAATTTATTGAATTTTTTTTAGGCCAAGGCTAGGGGAATGTTCACCTGACTAGAATGGAGTTCACCCAGCCTCAGGGATCAGTACCGGGGGCCTTCCCCCTCCCCCACCTTCTGACTGATGTTCATACTTCAAAGTATAGCCCTACTAGTCAGTCAGAGAAGTCCTGGTAGTCAGCCCTCCAGTAGGGGCCACCTCCAGGTGGTCCCTCCAGTGGTGGCTATAGGGCAGATAGCTATTCCTGTATGGGGATCTGGGAAAGCTCTTATCTCCATCCTCATCCACTACAAAACAATGCTCACTGATAAGGCTGATAAGCTGCACCCTAGGTACCTCCTCATTGTTTCAGGTGTGAAGGGAGTGGATTAGCTTGATAGGGAGACAATGACCAGGGTGTAATTTATCTGGTTGACATGACATGTGATGTCTCATTGAAATATAAAAGTTTAATTTCTCTTGTATTTAAAGTATTAGATTTATACTAAGCTTATCTAGTTAAAGGTATTTGCTATACAAAAATATAAATTTTAGAGAACAGCTACAGATAGCAAATGAGGAAGAGACCATTAAAGTAAACTATACAAAGAGGCCAAATGTTAATCTAGCCCCCGACTACATGAGCCATCCAGCGGATTTTCCTCAGTACTAGCAATGTGCCAGTGCCGTATAGGTGTGCTGCAGTGGGGGAGGTGTTAGAGCTAATCTCTCACTCCCCCTCACAGAGAAAAGAAAACTAGCCATTTTCTAGACCTTAATATGTGAGTGCCATTTTTAACTATGTGAGATGCATACTTCATACCATAAAATGCTCCTGAACTTAAGTTTTGAGTTCACCTGGGAGAAACATGATTATTTTCTCTTCAATTTATTAAACAAATACATGCCTATTGAAGCCCTCTTCAAGCCCGGTAAAATGATACCCTAATTGTCCAAATCCAACTGTAAACAGCTTCAGAATCAATAAGTAAAGACATGTCAACTTCAGCTGCATCATCTTTGCTAAATCACACTTTAAGCCTCCGCGCACGGCAGACCCACGCACGGCAGTTATGTCAGTGCCTACCTATGTATAGATCGGTAGTGCACTTAGTAAATAGGCAGTTGCATAAAATTTTGAAAATGGTTATAGGATCAATGTGACCATACATATTCATTTGACAACTTTTCATATCTGTTTGCATCATCTTCCTATCTCATAAAGATCCAGAGAAATCCTCAGCTGTCCAAAGTAGAGCTGGATCAGCCACTGTGATCACAGCCTACTGCACAGGCAGGCAGTGCAGTCCTCCCTGTGGCCCATTCCTGCGCATTCACCAGCAGAATACATAAGTATTTCAGGACAGGATCTGCGAATAGGGACCTTATTTCAAGGGGAATAAGGTCCCTTTTCCCTGGACCTTATTTCAAGGGGAATAAGGTCCCTTTTCCCAGTCCAGGTCACAGGTCTCTACAGGGAATATTCCTGCCTGACCTACAGTTTAGCCCTTCAAAGGGTCAATCAAGAACATCTATCCAGTACCCAGAGGTGTCCAACTTTCTCCAACTCACATTATTTCATCATATGTCCTATTACTTGAGTGCTCATACCATTAACAATTGGATAGTTCATATCTCTCTTTAAGTATGATTATATTCAGATTGACCACCATTCTCTTAGGTGAAAACAAGACCCCAACCACCCCTCTAGTCCAAATATTAAGGACAGGAGGGCCCTCAGTGTGAGAAAGGGTATCTGGAGGCTCCTAGAGAGAGCATAACAAAACCGGGACCTAGAAGAGAGCGGCGCTCAGTTTATACAAGTACCTACACTTAGTGCTTTCTTATGGGAGTGTAGAGGCCAAGGCAAAGTCTATGGGTCAGGTGTCCCCTCCAATATCCACTGGAACCGTGTAGTATTACCCTACTGGAATATTGTGTATTCCCCTCGGCTGTATAACAGCTTCACGGAATACACAACATTCCCTTCAGCGAATGCTACATGTATATATGGTCTTCACCCACTGAGTACTGCAGTAACTATTATTACCCTTTAGGACAATAGTCGCCTAGCATTGTTGCCGAACTATCAGGAGTGGCAGCACCAGTCTCCTCACTCCAGCTTCTCCCTAGAGAGAGGCGGTACACCAAATTTGATTGAATACTGATCGACTATCGAAATAGACTTTGAAAGATTAACTTCAGGTATTTACTCAATAAACCATGTGCCTGATTTCACTCACTAGGAATCGAATCTTTGTTCTTTGTTCACCTCGAACTTAACCATCACATAAATAATACCTTCCCTCTCTTTTTTTTTTGTCTTTTTATCCATAAGCAGCTGATGGAGTAATTACCTATTAATGATACCTAGTAGACAATACGTTGAACAAAGCACTAATGCCCCGACGGGAGTGGTTTTGAGCCATGTTCACTTACTGCTATGTCTATGGAGATCACACCCTGGGCCGAAAATATACATAATAATACAGATTGACATGGACGTAAATAATGACACTATTTTCATGCGATATATGCAAGGTTGCAGAGTAGTATAGAGTTGATGGGAGTGCGTCCTAGGACTGCAGAGTAGTATATAGAGTTGGAGGTCCATCCTAAGGCTGCAGAGTAATATAATATTATAGAGTTGGAGGTCCATCCTAAGGCTGCAGAGTAATATAATATTATAGAGTTGGGGTGCGTCATAAGGCTACAGGGTAGTATATAGAGTTGGGGTGCATCCTTTAGGCTACAGGGTAGTATATAGAGTTAGGGGTGCATCCTAAGGCTACAGGGTAGTCTATAGGGTTGGGGTGCATCCTAAGGCTACAGGGTAGTCTATAGAGTTAGGGGTGCATCCTAAGGCTACAGAGTAGTATATAGAGTTGGGGTGCATCCTAAGGCAGCAGAGTAATATATAGAGTTGGGGGTGCATCCTAAGGCTATAGAGTAGTATATAGAGTTGGGGTGCATCCTAAGGCAGCAGAGTAATATATAGAGTTGGGGTGCATCCTAAGGCTACAGAGTAGTATATAGAGTTAGGGGTGCATCCTAAGGCTACAGAGTAGTATATAGAGTTGCGGTGCATCCTAAGGCAGCAGAGTAATATATAAAGTTGGGGGTGCATCCTAAGGCTACAGAGTAGTATATAGAGTTAGGGGTGCATCCTAAGGCTATAGAGTAGTATATAGAGTTGGGGTGCATCCTAAGGCTACAGAGTAGTATATAGAGTTAGGGGTGCATCCTAAGGCTACAGAGTAGTATATAGAGTTGGGGTGCATCCTAAGGCAGCAGAGTAATATATAGAGTTGGGGTGCATCCTAAGGCTACAGAGTAGTATATAGAGTTAGGGGTGCATCCTAAGGCTATAGAGTAGTATATAGAGTTGGGGTGCATCCTAAGGCAGCAGAGTAATATATAGAGTTGTGGGTGCATCCTAAGGCTACAGAGTAGTATATAGAGTTGGGGTACATCCTAAGGCTACAGAGTAGTATATAGAGTTAGGGGTGCATCCTAAGGCTATAGAGTAGTATATAGAGTTAGGGGTGCATCCTAAGGCTATAGAGTAGTATATAGAGTTGGGGTGCATCCTAAGGCTACAGAGTATTATATAGAGTTAGGGGTGCATCCTAAGGCTATAGAGTAGTATATAGAGTTGGGGTGCATCCTAAGGCAGCAGAGTAATATATAGAGTTGGGGTGCATCCTAAGGCTACAGAGTAGTATATAGAGTTGGGGGTGCATCCTAAGGCTACAGCACTGAAAACATGGAAGATCCGAAACTAGTCAGCGGTGACCACTTTAGGTCCTCAAGTTGATGATACCTAAAACTACAGCTTTAGGTAGTCAAAATGATGACTTTAGGTCGTCATCCTGACGAACTGAGTCATCAGGATGACAATACTGACAGTACAGAGTCGTCATATTGATGACTCAGGTTGTCAGGATGACGACTTACAGTTGTCATTTTGATTACCTAAAGTTGTAGTTTTAGGTATCATCAACTTGAGGACCTAAAGTGGTCACCGCTGACTAGTTTCAGAACTTCTAGGTTTTCAGTGAGGGTAGTATATAGAGTTGGGGCGCATCCTAAGGCTACAGAGAAGTATATATAGTGTTGGGGCGCATCCTAAGGCTACAGGGTAGTATATAGAGTTGGGCGCATCCTAAGGCTACAGAGAAGTATATGTAGTGTTGGGGCGCATCCTAAGGCTACAGAGTAGTATATAGAGTTGGTAGTGCATCCTAAGGCTATAGAGTAGTACATAGAGTTGGGGGTTCATCCTAGAGATACAAAATATGACCGATCCTTCCAGCACAAAAGGGATGAAGTAATCAGGAGGAGAGGGGTTCTGTTCCCACCAGAAACAACATTTTTACCGGATTTATTTCCCTTGTAAAATTTTCTAACACAAATTACCCATCTGTCTAATATCAGAAATAGGCCTCGCATTAGAAAAAAACGACACTTACTCCTTTTAATGTAAATAACGTTATCAAAATTATTTGAAAAGACTCTTCATTATGAAGTACCCTGCATATGATGTGCGCCTTATACGCGAGGATAAGCCTCTGGTGCACTTTATAGGATGAGAAAAAGATTATAGGTTTTTAAATTTTGAAAATTCATTGAATAGAATAAAAGTTATTTATTTTGAATTTCTAGCAGATTGATAAAGGCTGATGCATCTTATACGCAGCACTGAGAAAATATTTTTACTCACTTGAGTAGATCCTGAGGCCGATCCTGGGGTGGTACTTTGGCTCTCCTGAGTATCATCCCAGAATCAGGCTGAGTCTCAAATCATACTCATTTTGGCGACATTGCCTGAGTCTGGATCTAAACTCAAGTGAGTAAGAAGATTTTCTCCGTAAGGGTATTACGGCACATAAGATTTCAGTTCATGACAGTTAAATGAGATTGAAAACTAGTATACCAAAAACCCACTGCTTGTAAGTAAGACGAAGATATATCAGTATCCCTCATGATATAAGCATACACGGTCGTTGAGAAACTTAAGAAACAAAGTCCAGTACTGGTAGTCAGGCTAGCAAACCATGTCCAGCCGTTATTTCTGAGTAGTAAAGGCATTGCACATGTAACCCACAGACACAGGTTCAAACCCAAACTTCAACCATTTTATTCAAATTTTAATAATCCCCCAAAACCTCCGGGATGTTGCTAATCCCCTCCACCCTGATGTCCCATAACCTCTGCTCTACACTGAAAACCTAGAAGTTCTGAAACTAGTCAGTGGTGACCACTTTAGGTCCTCAAGTTGATGATACCTAAAACTACAACTTTAGGTAGTCAAAATGACAACTGTAAGTCATCATCCTGACGACCTGAGTCATCAATATGACGACTCTGTACTGTCAGTATTGTCATCCTGATGACTCAGGTCATCAGGATGACGACCTAAAGTCGTCATTTCGACTACCTAAAGCTGTAGTTTTAGGTATCATCAACTTGAGGACCTAAAGTGGTCACCGCTGACTAGTTTCGGATCTTCCATGTTTTCAGTGTAGAATCTAAGCACATGCAATGCGAAAGTAAACCTACTTTCAGAAAAATAGGAGGGATAGACAGACGGATTATAAAAAAAAGTATATTCAGTAAATAGGCCTACCTCCTGGGCACATGATAGTTATTCTGTAGATCATAAAGTTGTTCCATTCGTCCGGTTCAAGCACTACCCCACGATCTGCAAATGGGCCACAAATGTGAATCATATACCCTGCAGCCACAACAGTGCTCATGTTCTGACACATAAGACAGAATGTAGACGGGCCTCTATTTGTGGCAATACTTTGTATCAAGAACGCGTATACATGACTGCATTAACCAATCAAAAGACGGGGGGAGCACGGTGTACAAGATTTAACGAAGGGGCGAGTTTAGCTATTGCTACTATGTACCATCTTTACAAAATAATTTACAAAATCCAAACCAATTTAATATTAATATTTGTATTTAAAATATAACTTTCTACAATCACATTCTGACTGCCATAAGCATCACAATTGTAACGAGCTGAATGTCATATGATGGGAATAACCCTCTAGAGATATTCCATCCATAATTTAAGATCATCTTTTGAAAATTGCCTACAGCGGAATGTGTCTGTGGAGTTCGCTCCGTCAAGCATGACGCCGATGTAAGCTTCCCCACAGTACTGGTTGTCAGCAAGGTATGTATGCACGTCGGGGATCTTGAGGCCAGGACCGCTGAGATCCCGATATCCTGGGTATGTCTGTTCTGATGTTACCACATCAAGGGAAGTCGGCAATATGGTTATCTGTTCAGGAGAGAGAACGTATTATAAAAAACTATTGACAATAATAGTTACTGTGGGGGGGGGGGCGGCGGGAGGGTAGGTTAATTACAAATTATAGGTGTCCTCCTATAGAAGGCCAAAATGCATGTTAGCGCCATATCAGAATTTTCAAGGTGGTAGCCCTGCAAATGGTCATTGTGGTAAGAGTCTAAGAGGGCTATAAATCCTAAATGTTTCGGGGGAGGAGAGGGAATTGTGTACAATAACAGTACAAGGTCTTAAACAAAATTCTTTATTATTGCTTCAGGAATCACAAATACACATCCATTAAAATCCACGAACCTCCTTGTCTTCAGTTGGTTCAATCAGGGTATCCTTAGATAGGAACATGGTGATCTTGTATGTGGGAATGACTTCTTCATTCTCGACAGTTGCCTGCGTCTTCAGGTGAACTGATGTGTAGCCACCAGATTCAACCACAGAATTGTACAGGTAAAATTCAACAGCTTTCAAGTCCACCCATCCTGAAAAGGTGGGAAAAAAACATTTATACAGCTTTCGAGACAAAAAGGGTTTCCCACGATATTTGTATCGTATACAAGGTAGCATATACTGCATACGTTATGAAGAGGGTTATAAACATTGTGTGGAGTGCTATAGCTTATTCTGTGTAGCCCGTACGTATTTACAACATTATGTAACTGAAACTATAACATAAGGACGTTCCACGAAGATGCTGTAAATAACATATACAACACCATTAACATTATCAACTGCAAATGTAGATGTACATATCCAACACCATAACATTAGCAACTGTTAATGTAGACAGTACCCTACCACCTCTGCCACCTAAATCCGCAGCCATGAGCACTCATAGAACACTGTGAATTGCCTTTATTATCCTGCTATGCCACCAAGTGGTTAACCATGGTTTTACATAGCCTTCCAAGATTACCCCCCCCCCCTTGTTAAAAGTGAAAAAAAACTCTAATGCCAGTCATGTAAAACCTCCAAAATCACAAGGGTCAGGTAGTATCACACACTAGTAACCCAACACTGAGTCAAGTGTAAGGCTGGCCTGGTATGGGGTTGTTTACCTGCACTCCTACTACCACTACCACTACTACTACTACACTAGGGCTAGGCTATTATGTTTCATTCCCTGTAGATAGGAAGGAATGGATAGCACTCTCTCATTAGTACTATATAACTTCATTATTCTTTACAATGGACCCTTCTTTTATAATTACATATAAAATAAGTTTCATTTATTCATTAAACAGGGAGGCTAGACTTTGAGAGTAGACCTAGAACTGGGTGGTGATCCAGCAGATCACCTGCCCAGTGCCTCTTCCTGGTTAACATAGGGTTCAATAGGATCAACCTCACCAGCTTCACACAGAGCTATGGTAGAACACTGATCACTCCCTTAGTCAATTCATATCGCCTGTACCTAGTGTATGGTACAGTCGATAAAAGTGTCCCATTCTATCAGTGGGGGCTGGGAAGGTTACTGAGTTTGAGGCATAAACACCCTAGTCTTGACCAATAAGTGGGCTGATAGGTAAAGTAATGCCTTATTTTGTTTGTCTGTAAATCCGTTACAGGTACGATACTTTAGAACGTACTGGTGTCTTAGATATAGTTTTCGAACATTGTGCCATTGTGCTATTTGATATTTTGATGGGTTTCTTCTCATGGTGCATGTACCTGACTGCATGACGGCAATGTTTGCATGCAACTAACCACCCTGTGAAGTAGCAAGGAACTGGCTGTAACTCATGCTATTCGATTGGGTTTGTTTGGCCATAGAGGTCTATAAATAGAAACAATCCAGCAAGTGCAACGTGTGCTGTATGTGTGGTGCTGCAAGTGTTATACCGTGCCCAAATACTACCACCTCATTGATAGGATAATATGCCGAGTACCTATGTGATTTTAGCTGCAAGGGTGTTTGGTATAGAAGGAGAGAGAGAGGACCTAGAATGGCTAACCATCTCTTATACCTTTTTATCATACACCACACATAGGGCAGGAGGCTGTAGATTTGGCCTACTACTAACATGGCAAAGACCTACACGTACGTGCTGGCGCTGTGGAGGGGCTTGGGTACCTACCTGGGTCACATTTGGTAAGGTAGGGCTTACATATGTAGTCATTGTCGGTATCGGTGTCTGTTATTGTTGGTCCTGAAGGGGCGTTAGTCCATTTTACGCACACATGACTGAAAACATAAGCAGAGCAGTTGCAGGGAGCAGAACCCTGGTACTCTGGTGTCCTGAGGTATAAACCCTCAGGGCACCACCGTACAGGAAGCAGCAAAGATAGTGGGAGTTAACTATATTTATCTCCCACTATGCCCCATTCCTTAGTATGTTTTGAGCAAAACTTTTGAAAAATGTAAATTTTATTGAAGAGCGGGGCATGCTGCGTGAGTCAGGTAACACACTATTTGTTTTTGGCTGTTATCTGCTAACCACCCTGGTTTGATAATGCGCTAAACTTTTCCACAAAAGAAGTTATAGTCTGAATATATTTGAAAGTGACAGTGGGGAAAGATATTATTCAGTGTTGTCAAGTTTAATACCTGATAGAATTGCAAGTATCCACATCATCGGCATTAGATATCTGAGCACTGCCTTTGATGGTGAACGGTTGGCCGGTAGCATGAGCCGCCTTCAGCTCACCCACATACTCTGTATCTACAGTCAATGTGGTAGGCAATGACAGGGAGTCAGCAGGACTAGCTGACGTACTGAGGCTTACATCTAGCTGGAAATTGCCTGTGGCATGGGCGTCCAATGGAGCTTGAAAATAATCAGATTCATGTTTGAGAATCACAATATTTAAGTCCATAAAGTCGTGGTATTGGTGTACCAGAATGCTATCAACTGTGTGAAGGGTTGAGGCAACACCCCGTCAATTAAACGCCCAATACATGATAAGACTATACTTATCAATAATTCCCAGTTGATATTAATTTTCATTCTACTTGTACAATAGTATCAAGATCATCTTAAATCTTTATAGAGGAGATCCACTGCACTTACTGACGAGAATAACTATCGATACTGAGAATTTGACTGTATGTGTATATCCGTTGAAAATCCTGGCCCCTGACAAATCAATGTCCCACTTGTCCTCTGCAGGTTCAAATTTGATATCTGAAACATATAGTTTTATTACTGAATATTAGTAATATTGATAAGAATCAATGACATTCATGAAAATGTGAGGCGATCGAATATGACATGTATTCCATAACAGAAAAGTATGTGTGTGTAATGTTTCGAATCAATGTCTTGACTAGTTTGAAGTAAAGACCAGACAAGGGATCTCGGGTTAGTGCAACTGGCACGTATTTATTATGGTATATGGTTTATATCTACCTCAAAGTGTACTGCTTAACTATAGTGTAAGCTCAGGTAAAAGTGGTCCGACTCCGTCGACAGCTAGAGCCAGACTAACGCCTTCCCCGGCCCCAGGTAGGAGCTGGGACGAGGGGAACAGTGCTGCCACCACCCCGCAGAGACCAGGGGTCAAGGATACCTCTAGTGACTACCGGTGATGGGCGCACCGCTCGAAACGCCCTCTCGAGGAAGATGCTTACACTATATCACGATCTACGAGCCCCTACACTACCCCCACCAGAATAAGGAAAGGGGTGTGTAAAAAAATGTATTTAACATTGTGACAACTTTGTTATTCTAAAAAATAAGGGCTCAAAGTAATAAACGAGAGTTCGAAGTAGAACGTGATATGTTATTTGTGTGACGTCTTAGTAGTAGGAGTCGACCACATATAATTATATTAGGTGAAGTAAACATATTTATACACTATGAAACAATGTAGAAAAAATGGGTCGAGACAAGTTCGGAAGAACATGTTCGAACCCATACATAGAGTATTTAAATGTATGTTATTAATGACATACTATGTTTGTAATTATATATGGTAATGTGTTACATAACCCGAAAAGAAAAATTTTACAGTTCACGTATGAACCCTATATAATAGTTTTTTTAGCACAGTTTACAGTAACTGTGGGTTTTTTACATTTATAATTATACATATATATATATATATATATATATATATATATATATATATATATATATATATATATACCACTATTAACCTCGAAGTGTGAACACAATTGGTATGTACCTGAGGAATATTATTAATATTTAAGGTAACAGATCTCGTAGGTTTATAGCACCAATTAGTTTGTTTACTAGTGATAAATAGACACGTTTTATGAGATCGAACCTAGTGGATGACGTTAGGATCGAACTAATTTTAAATAAAACTAATTTTATGCGTAAGGTGAGAGGAATAGTGGTTAATTACATAGTATACACATGAATTTATAGCAGCCCACCAGTGTAGTGGGTCTGCCGCACAATAATAAATGACTTCGGGGTGTGTTCGGGGTTATCCACTGCTTGTCTGCAGATCCAATCGGCAAACGATGGACTTGGCGGTGGCAAGTTGCGTCGCTGTGTGGTGTGCCCTGATCAAGATGGGAAGATGTAGATTCGTCCATTGGGTTTCATGGGTCTGCATGCGTCCGGACATCCTTCGAGGTTGGGGCACAGTTCGGGTGTTCGGGGATCCCATATAGAGGATAGGGTCGGCACCTGTAGTTATCTACATTGAGGCTCACAAGTCTGTCTCCATCACCGTCTCACCGGAGTTGGTTTCCAGATCAGTCCAGACTTATCAGGTTATGGACCACTGGGGGCTGGTCAGGGGCTGTGGCCTCAGTGGTTGCCTCGGGGGTAGAGGTTAGGGTCTCGGTCGGTCTAACCGGGGTGGCATTTAGGGCAGTGGTGGTGGCTCCGGGTTCCCTTCCGGGTCCGGTTCCGGTCTCGGGGTGGACATACTCATGAATCCGAAAGATTCGATGTCCACCTCGAGCTGTCTGGCCTCCTGCAGCTTGCCCTGGAGCTTTTCAAATGCACTCTCTGCAGTGCAGTCCCAATCTTTCATGAAGCAGCCGAATACTGCCATGAATCGAACATCCTGGTGGTGGTATTGGCTTCTCAGTTCCTGAAGCTGCGACTCATATTTCAGCTTCATGGCCTTAGCCTCGTTTTCACGCTGGAGCAAGGCCCGAAGCTGGTCCTTGCATGTCCTGTGAGATCCGAGTTATTTCCCGTCGCTGGATCTCATGCAGACATTCAAACACACCTTCGGTCACGCCTCGAAGGTATCCGGTGGCCTGGCTGATATGCCTCTCTTGCCACGCATGGAAGACATCAGCCTGAATATCACAGGATTCCTGTGTCTGGTTTTTGATGTAATCATCAGGGTCCTCCAGTTCGAATTAGATTTCACCAAATGTTGCACATTGGTGGTCCTCATGTTTCTTACTGGAGGCGTTGGTACAGGGGTCATGTGCGTGTCTGAACCACTCTCGTATGCAGAGCTTGAGGTGGCAGTAGCACTCGGGGATGGGGTGGCGGTGCTGGTTTGTCGAGACGAACCAACTACCGCCCCACTTTCATCAATTGTTAGGCCTCGCCCCCTTCCAACCTCGGGGAGAGGTTGACTGGGGTCTTTTAGCACCAACTCTCTTCCTGGTCGCTTCGGATCCACAGGTCGGCCACGTCCGCGAGCAGAGGTGGTGGCAGGAGTAGCTGGGGGACCCATAGATTTCGGTTTCCCTAAAGGCAATAAGGTCTGGGATTCAGGGCCTGGTTTCTGGGTGTCAGACAGAGCGGGGAACTCGTCTGGTTCGGCTGCCTTAAGCCTGGTGAGTAAGGCATCTTCCTCTGGGGTGCCCTGGTATTGTGGAGTAGACTCCGAAACACCCCTCATCCAGTCTGAGTGGGAGAGGGTAGTCCGCCCCTCGAACCAGGTCTGGTGGTTACCAGTCGAGGTCCCTGCTACAGGTCAGTAACCACTCAAGCTTAGGGGCGAGACATGCTCCATGCTCGTGAGGTCTCGAGATACAGCACCCAGGATCGTGCTAGGATCGGGGGATCTCTTCTTGTGGTCGGGGGTCAGGGCTGGAGATTGTGACTCCGACCTCGATCGCTTGGCGTCCCGAGTTCAAGGGTCACCACCAGGGTGTGGTCGGGGTTTCCCATGTCGGTCCACTGCGTCAGGGTCCCTTCTCTGGACTTTGACACGCCAGTGCATTTCTGCTGACATTTCAAATCGATGGGAACGCACGTTCTTGAGGAAGTAGGCGTCCTGCTTCCCCTTGACCGAGTGACAGAGGTGGTCAGTTCTCATAGTGATCGCCAGTCTCTCCTCAGAGGTCATCTGGTCCCACTTCGACATAAGTCGCTCGTGGAGCTTCAGGGCCTTAAGTCGGGCGTCACTGGCTTTGAGGCCATGAACCTGAGCCAAGTGCTCAGCCATGCGCCCCTGCCTCGTGGTTCTCAGTCCTTGACATTTCTTGTTTTCATTCTTCTCGTTGGAGCACCGATACACCGGAGCGTGGTGCATATGATGCTCCACGAGGTGTCTTTGGTGGGCCAGACTCTCTCTGTTTCTGTGTTGTTAACACAGATCTCGAAGGGGCAAGTCGGGTTGGTTGGTGCCCAGTTTGAAGCAGCATACTGTAACTTCGTCCGGTGCTCGAAGCCATAGTAAGACTTGGGAGTCTTAACTGTGTCTCCGAGCGACGCTACCCACACACGATAAAATTTCGCAGGCCCGGAGTCTTTTTTCAGGATTTTCATCCATTCCTCGTCGTCACTCTCGCCGTCGTGATTGGTGGCCGGAGGAATCGAGTAACTGTCAGTATAACGCTGACAGTCCATGAAGCATTTCGGGGTGTAATCGGGGAATCCAGATCGGGCGTTAACCCACTTGTTCAGGCTCGATTCGTCGGGGGTGTCTTTCAACGGTTCCTCCAACGAGTCGATATTTTCCAGCAGCTGCCGGCTCATTTTGGCGACCTGTCTCGGTCTCGGTCCCCATTGCCTTCCTCCTGAAGCTCTTCCTCCTCGACGGCAGTGCTACTAACGGGCTCGGGGGGTAGAGGGGTCGCCTTTCGAGAAGTTCTCGTTTGGGTGGATCTCACTGGAGAGGAGGCATCCTCCTCCTTTGTGGTCTTGCCACTTCGAGTTCGGCTCCGCGAGCTTCGAGACAAAGTCAAGGCTGCAGAGTCATCGCTCTCTTCGGTTTTCTCTTCTACAACCTTCTTTTTGTGGCGGCTTGTCTTAGATTTAGCTTTGGGTTTGTCCGTAGACTCCTTCTTAGCTTTCTCCACGTCTCTGTTAAGCTTCGTCTTGCGCTTCATGAGATCCTTGCGCTCTTTGTCAATGGCTTATTGGTGGGCATCAAGCTCCTCGAGGTTACTTTGGTGGAGTAGCAAGCTCCACCTTCCATACTCGAGGCAGCATCGGGGATTTTGCTAGCAGCATCCCCGTCGCGAGCTGTCTCGTTTGCCATTCGTCGCTCTTCCTTTTCGAGCTCGGGGTCTGCTAACAAAGCATCTTCTTCTTCACGTACAGGGGAGTTCTTTTGTGAATCCGACATGAACACAAAAGTGCGTTCTCGGGGGGTTCCTTGTGGAAGGAGTACTTCAGGGGGTGGACGCTTGGCAAGCGCTCCTCGAACCCAACTAGGCCATACAACAGCGGGTACGCTGTCTGTGACCTAATTCGGTCGTCTTCGCAGATGGCGTCAACAACGGCGACTAGGCCATCGCTGATGCACATCGCTTCAGCAAGTCTGAAGTAGTTCTTGAACCAAATGTCGCAGACGTCAGAGACTCCCGTGTCAGTACACCTGCGGCAGATCCTAGATTGTAAATCATAGGGTATCAGCTGCGGAGGTTCACCTTTAAGGCCCAGGTATTTCGGTGGGCAATATCGGTTTTTACCTGTGGCCGTTACGGTCGCCACCACCTCCGACTGAGCCATATTTCGGGCACAGATGGCTCAGGGGATTGTCCTCCTTTGTTCAAGAACAGAAGGAGTCAATATTAGTAGTGGAACAGGGATCCATTCTGTCACTATAAGTGGCAGATGAAACAGCGGCACGTCTTACCTCGGTAAGATGGTTCGCATGCTGTGAGTGATATTGGAGGCAAAACAAGCGAGGCAAAACCAATGCGCATGCGCCGCTGCACTGCGCCATACTGGTACCCCGCTCACTAGCGCGCCCCTTCCTGCTCGTGGCAGGCGTCCTGGACCTGCGACAGGGCTGCACCAATGCTATCGTTGCTAGCGTCAGTGTCCAGTATGAAATGGTCATCCGCAGTTGGATATTTCAATACTGGCGTGTTAGCAAACAAATGTTTTATTTGCTCAAAGGCTGCATCTTGTTCATCTCCCCAGGGAAAACGTTCCTTTGCTCGACCTGGGGTCCAATGTGCTAGCATTTGCAAGGGGTAGCTCACTTTAGAATAGTTTGGGAGGAAGTCTCGATAATATGAACAGAACCCGAGGAAGGATCTTACTTCCTTCGCACTTATGGGCTTCTGCCATTCGGAGTTTTTCAGGGTCGGCTTTTACGCCGTCAGGAGTTATTATGCGACCAAGATATGTAATAGAGGATTTAAATAAATTACATTTCTTAGCTTTTAACTTCAGACCATTTGATAGTATTCTCTTCAAGACTAAATCGAGGTTGTTCATGCAATCCTCGAAAGTCTTTCCAAAGACTATAACATCGTTGAGGTACACCAAACAACTCTTCCAAAGAAGGTCGCTTAGCATTTCCTCCATCATAGCTTCGAAAGTGGCTGGTGCATTACACAGCCCAAAAGGTAAAACATTGTATTGGAATAAGCCCATATGGCTCGAGAAAGCTGTTTTCTCCATGTCCTTAGGGTCCATCCCGATCTGCCAATACCCGGACTGAAGGTCCAGGGTACAGAAGTATTTGTTTCCTCCTAAGGAGTCTAAGGTCTCATCTATCCTTGGTAAGGGATAGGAGTTCTTTTTAGTTAAGCCATTCAGTTCCTGTAAGCGATGCAAAATCGAATAGACCCATCCTTCTTCGTGGTCATACATACGGGGCTGGACCAGGGACTCGTGCTAGGCACAATAACCCCTTTTTCCAGCTGTTCGAGGATTTGTTTCTCAGCCTTCACTTTCTTTTTAAGTGGTAATCTCCTATAAGGTATTTTAAATGGCTTTGAATCGCCGGTGTCAATCGTGTGCAACACCTTGCTAGTGCGGCCTACCAAGCCCCCAGGTTTCCCGAAGGCATCGTGGAAGGTAGCAAGCAAAGCTCGAAGCCTTTCTTTCTCTGAATTTTTCCTCAGGGAAGAATCATCAACTAATTTTCTTAAATCATCTGGTAATCCTCGGACTGCGTCCTCAGGTAGCTCAGTTCAAAATTGAGCTTCCGAGACATGTTCGGTCAGGAACATATCACCAATCTTCTCATTTTTTCTCAAGTACACAGGTTTTTGTCCTCTGTTCATGATCGGGACTCCCGTCCACGATCCGTTTCCCACCAGAGTGTCAACAGAATCCAGCTCTAAACTAGATAATACTTCAGAATTAGGTCCGAGACAGCGTTGGAACCTCGAAAAGCATTGTTTGAGGAACACAAAACGTCACAAGTGGCTGTTCACTCATGAGCGTAATGCCCCATTTCTTGACAATGGTAGCAGTGTAGTCTGCTCCGGTCTACTCTCCGTCGTTCAGGTCTGGCATACATAGTTTCAGCAAAAGTTTTCATAAAATCATCCATCATTTTCTTCATATCCAGAGGTTCAGGTGGAGCAGGGGCTCTCGATAGAGGTGGTTTCGGGGGCTGACTAACAGCCATTTCAGTAGTTTGACTGTCTGGGGTGGGTCTTGTTTCCCCTCGAGCTTCATTAGCGCTTCGGTTATATATCCGTCGAGGAATATACCTGCGCTTGACGTCTTTCTTTACTTGTACCGCGGAGATACTACCGTCCTCCTCTTCGATCTCAATGATCTCGAAGTCATTGTCTGTTGTTTCAGTGTATGTCGGTTGGTGTATTCCAGACATGGAAGCCATACTAGTATTAGTACTCGCACAAACTTTGGTATTCGAGGTTTTCATCTCCACTTTTCCTGCCATGAGGGTCTTCTTTACTGTCCAGCACTCAATCCCTTCGAAAAGGTCCATCAGGGTAGGATTTCTCCCTTTCCAAGCATCTAAAGCTGCTTGCTGCTGATCTTCATCTCGAAGTCCACTTACAAATTGTGGCAAAAAGTCGTTCAGGAAATATTTATCAGAAGGATTGGTTCCTGGCCACGCCCTCTGTAACAGGGATTGCAACTCATACCCGTAGGCTCGAAATAATTCTTGTGGTTTCTGCGTTCACTTCTTGAAGACGATAAAAGGGTCTTCACTCACTAAATTGTACAGCAAAATGCTGGCAATCTCGACTAGCTGTTGGAAAGTACCCCTCTCGAAGTATACTTCGTTCCACTTTTCAACAGCTATCCGGCCTGGGCCATGTTTCAGACATCTGATCAGGTGAGGTAATGCCTCTTCGGGAGTCCATGCGTTGCACCTCATATCATCAGTGAAGTTTGAGAACCATTCTTTCCAGGTTTTTACACCCTCGTAAATCTTAGGCAGGATGGCTTGCTGCCTAGCTGCGTTATTTGTGCGTACCAATTTTTGACATTGGTAGACGCTCCATTCTCGGATGGTCTCCTCACTGTGTGCAGTGTTCGAAGTGTTGGCTGACTGATTCAGCATGTCTTCTAACACACTGCTTCGGGATCTGCGCCTCGAAGTTCCTCCCGTGGCGCCTCCAACCCCTGGAGGGGGTGCAGTCGGTCCTCGGGTAGAACTTGATGCACTACCCCCTACCGCACCTTGGTTCCCTGTGCCCAAAGGTTCGGAATCATCTACAGAATTGTCATCATATGATAACTCGAAGTGGCCCTTCAGTCCACATGCAGTGTTGGGTTCGTTCTCTTTATGTGGTAAGTCAGTGGCGACACTGAATCTTATCTTCCGTTTTTCAGGTTCAGTTTGCCTGGGTTTATGTGTGGGGTCATAGACACCATCGTTCCGAACATGGACGTCGGCATTATCATTTACGAATAAATCGTATTGGTCTGGCTTCTTTAAAGCTTTAGCTGGCGTTGATGTCGCTAAAGGTGTAGTTCCTTTTACGAAAGTAGCATCGGAAGGTATGTCATTATTAGACATTTCCTGGTGGTAAAGTATATCCAGTTGTGTTACTGATACACTTGTGTCCGTTTCGAAAGATTTATCTTCTTCCTCGGGGCATGTTCTGGCAGTTTGATCACTGTTCTCTATTCCCGACACATATGTATCAAGAGCTGTCTTTTGTTTTGTCAGGTTGGCTATTTCGAGGCATAGCTCCTGTTGCTTCAAGAATAGATCTTGATTGCTATCTTTCATGGACTCCATTACATCCTTGTTTTTCAAGATGCATTGATCTCGGATTTCTAGCAGCTTATTTGCCTCGTATTTATACTGTTCCATTTCGGCTCTTATTTGCTCGGCCTCTTTCTTTAATTCGAGATTCTTGATGGTGGAAGTAGCTTCCTGTTCCTCTAGATCAACTTCTTGTCTAAGTTTTTCATTTTCCCACTCGGCTTTAGAAAGTTCGAGTTTCCTTTGAATGACATATGTCTGTCGTTCGAGGTCACGATTGATTTGCTCTTTCAATTCGGTTCTTTCCTCGAGTTTCTTCATGTCGTTCATCATTCGTTGTTTATCAGTTTCATACTGGTGACATTGTTTCTCCAGATTCCTAAGTCTCAGAACTTTTGTTTGGAGTCTTCTAGCTTTGGTAAACCTTGGTATAGGCGAACTTTATTCATGGCGTCAACACTCAACTTGGCCTGTTCGCGCAAGTATTCTGCTGCAGGCTCAGTAATTTACTTTGAACCTCCTATGTGGAATACCGAGACGTCTACGTCGTCTAAGGATCGACGGGGGTTCGCTGTTCTCGTTTCTGCTCGAGCCGAGGCTGCTCATTGAGCATCTAAAGTCATCATCATAATTGGTGTCGATCTTTCTGTGGAATCGGTACTTAATCTGTATGTATAATTCGTGACTAGAGTGGGCATCTCTTCGGATTTGAGGTCTCGAACTACCCTCTCTACCTTGGGTCCAATTATAGAGGTATACCCCTTCATTTGAATTCGGCTTAAATCGTTGGCATGAGCAGTGTCATTTGATGTGGATCCCGAGATACTCGATCTTTCATCTCGAGATCCATCGTGCTCGTGTTCAGCCTCCAGGGCCGCGCACTAACACCAAGAACTGGTCATGGCACCAGTGTAATGGTTCGAATCAATGTCTTGTCTAGTTCGAAGTAAAGACCAGACAAGGGATCTCGGGTTAGTGCAACTGGCACGTATTTATTACGGTATATGGTTTACATCTACCTCAAAGTGTACTGCTTAACTATAGTGTAAGCTTAGGTAAAAGTGGTCCGACTCCGTCGACAGCTAGAGCCAGACTAACGCCTTCCCCGGCCCCAGGTAGGAGCTGGGACGAGGGGAACAGTGCTGCCACCACCCCGCAGAGACCAGGGGTCGAGGATACCTCTAGTGACTACCGGTGATGGGCGCACCGCTCGAAACGCCCTCTCGAGGAAGACGCTCACACTATATCACGATCTACGAGCCCCTACATGTATAAAGGCCTCACGAGGACATTGCACAAGTTAACACGACTGGAGACCCCCAAATCGTAAAGTGAGCTCATAATGTAATGATGGCCTGTTACGATTTGGAACCTATCAATTTTATAGTGACATTGTGCTGCCATAGTTTGTTACATATTTTCCTCCCGGTAGGGGCATTCTTGATATGTACGAAAGGTGTTCTGTGCTGCTGAGGGCATGGGTAACAAGCAGTAAATTGACAATTACTAGCAACTTGATGGAATGACCCACAAAATGCTATCAATAAAATTACATTACCTCTACCCCAGACCTGTCCATGGTTTGGTATGTATATGGAAAGAAGGACCGCCAAATATCGAATCAGAATCCTCATCGTGAATCCCTGGGGATGCGTAAGAAATGGGATCAGATAGAAAGTGAAGAAATGACTATATAACGAGAACGAGTAGATCAGCAGTCTTGATATTAACGAACATATGGGCTTACTTACTCGAAAATCGAATGCAAAACTTACTCGTAACATTGTATCAAGAATAAATTTCTTTAAGTATATTAATATGATTTAGGTGAATATTTCATATAATCTCAGGGAAGGTATCATTGTGATACAGATGATGTCCTTGTTGAAATTTAAAAAAGTACCTACCTGTTTATATTTTCCAATATTTCATCAAAATGAGGTTATAATATCAGCAACCTCATCATGGCGGCGAAAGCAGTGTCTTGTGGGATAGAATACTCTCTATGGGTACAATGCTAAAACGACAAATATACGTTGTGCGCGCGCATCAGCATATGTAACATTAATGAGACATGCACTCTATGATATGCTACCACGTAGAAGACTATCAATCAATAGTACTCCTGCCACTATAGTGCCACAGTCCATGAACTAGTTCAATTCAAAGAGTTTCAGCCCTTCGCATATACATTATGTAAATGCATTGTCGATGAGCATTGAGTCAATTTCATCCCGAGCCTCGGTCTTCTATATGGCCACAGGGCCATTTATATCTTAATCCTAAAAATATGAATTCTGTTGTGCTTTTCCATATTGTGGAGCACACGAAAACAGAATGCCCTCTTTTCTTTTGTACATGTACATGACTGTGTAATTGCCATGACACTCACCTCTCTTACCAAGTCTTTGGTACAAGCAATGTGTCGTTTCTGGCTAACCACCTGTTGTGCAACTCTGTTTCGAAGGATTATATTAAATGCAAAAATATAAACGGGGGCAGTTCTTAATTTAAAGTTGCTGTGAAACTATTGTCAACAATTTATCTACACTACATTTCCAAATGAATGATATAACTGAATCAGATAGCTCAAATTATCACGATGAGCTTTACGGAAAAAATTGTTTGTTCAACATGCTCAGTCTATTGATGTTCTCATCTTAACGCATGGTTGACAGCTTAGCTAAGCAACTCCCTTGAATTATTCACTCAGTGGTGAAAATGTGATAGCTATGGACAAAGGCAATGTCAGGAAGTCATTAATACTGTATTAGTTATGGCTCCGTTGCCAGGAGGCCGGCCACTAAAGGTTGCAATGATAAGTTATTCATCCTTGACGAGTATGACGATGCTTCTCCCCTCCCTGTCACCTCCGACCAGCAAGCTACCAAAAACCAACAGCCACACATTCCCTGGATGATAGTACGATATCTACGCTTTAGAATCGAATATGGCAGTAGACCTAAGAAGATAATTGCCACAGAGGAAGCGTATTATCAGAATTTGGCTTATAAGGTAGGAGATTTTTCAATTAGAATAAATTATGATAATGCATGTCAGTCATTTTTTGTCGCTTCTCCCTTTATGCGTCACCTTGCAGACTTGAAAGTTAAGAATTCATCGTGTTTTGTTTGGAAGAGCTTGTCACCAACCAACCTTTGAAGACTTTTACGAATCAGAATACTGTGTCCAAGAAACGCTAGGCAAGGGCAAGTATGTACAATGAAACTCAATACAAGATACGACTTTTAGAGGGCCCAGTCCCAAAGATGATAGCCCAATCGGCATACCTGAGTTGAATGTTTATTTCAGAAAGATGAACTTTTGTCATCAACAGTCTGTGCGAGTTGAAATATTATGGTTAAATTTAAGCGCTTACTCAATCAAATCAAATTTGAAATATACACATCAGTGTTGATATAACATGCACGGTCCATGTTGGTTCATTGTTGAAATGATAGTGTTTCAAAGTCTTCAGATGATTCAATGTTATATACCAACAATGAGTCAACAGTACAGATGCCATAGCAATATTGATTCAATGGAACCAAAGGTATTGTTGAACTAAGAACATTATTTCAATGTTGCTATGTCAACATAAGACCAGATATTGAAACGTTATTATAATGGCTGACAACCATCGTTGAATTAGTATTGACAACAGGTTGATCAACATTCTCAACAAATATCAACGAGGTGCCAACATTCATTCAACTCTCTTTGCCCACAAGGAGGTAGGCCTTCTAATTTAAAGTTCCATGTTCTCCGTCCACCCTTCTCGGATATCATCAAGTGTCTGAATAACTGAATCTTTAGGAATATTTGCAGTTTCTTTGTTCATCAGTTGATGCATTGGCCATGGTATCAGCATCATAATGACACTGTGTAGGCGGCTATTGGTACTGTTTGGCCTCCTGGGTCTATGTCAGGGATATCCAGGTAAGAAAATCGGTTACCTCTGTAATGATTATCTCCCATAATCCATGGATTTTCATGTTTTAGCGGAATAACAACATCTATTGTGTAATCAGTATAAGGTCTAAACCACTTTGCATTGGACCAGAATGAGACAGGGCGATTAACTAACGCAACTAGGTCTATAGTGCTGAAATGTAACTGGGAATGCTGATATTTGAAATTTATCACCAACACCATTTCTATCTTAGTTAAACAAATATTTAAACATTAACTCCTATTTTGGAAAGCCTTATTTCCCATTCTGAAGACCACAATCTATCTAAATTGACTGATGAAAGAAGAGTCAAAATATTGAAAACATCTGATGGAAAACATGGCAACTACAACAATGATCATCTTATCCCTTATTGCCCGGGCTCCCTGTGAAGGAATTTGCATATAAAGAGAAGCTCTGTGGTACATATTGAATTTGAAGATGAATTCTGGTCAATTAGAGATAGATTTATCACATAAATAGTGTTACCATGATAATCTATAGACTGTTTGCCTGTTTGTTTCCTGCTATTATTATTATTATTATTATTATTAATATTATTATTATTATTATTATTATTATTATTATTATTATTATTATTATTATTATTATTACTACTACTACTATTACTATTACTATTATTACTACTACTATTACTATTACTATTATTATTGTTATTGTTATTATTATTATTATTATTATTATTATTATTATTATTATTATTATTATTATTATTATTATTATTATTATGCGAGTAGAGGACACCAAAACCACCAAATCTTGAATATCTATTTTTCAGATTTAAATGTAACAGATTTCAAAAAGACCTTATCGGCTGGTATTCTATCAAGTGAGTACGATCTACAGAAATTTGCAGTTCTTGTTGACTTTTCGGTGACCTTGCAAAACGAGTCACCAGGCGCGGATATTGCACCTCGTAATGACGGTCTGCCTAACTACGATGTCCGGATCGTGCTGTCTGCCAGTTCTGATTGTGGCAGTATGGGAGCCGGAATTAGTTTTAACGGTGTCATCAACAAGCCCCCAGACTCCACCTATATACAGGCTGGTAAGATGGGAGTCGATAACTTAATGCATGAAACACAAAACGGAGGGTGGTTCATAAAATCTGATGATATATCTGCAGTCACACAATGCAGTTAGAAACGAGAAATCTAAAAAGTAATGCAATGATAGATTCAAATGATACACATTTCCTGTGTTATATGTATATAATTTCATTAGTAAATTTTGCAGAATAAACAGCCATCAAGTGAATTTGAAGTGATTAGATGACAGAATTCAGTTAAGAATAACATAAGGCAAATCATAATAACTTCAAATATAGTCAATTTAGTCACAAGATGCAATATCATAGGAACACGTCATATAATGTATAGTGCGCTGTAATATAAACTGCTGCATAATTGAAAAGATACTAAGGGAGTTGCCATGCAGCATGGAAGCTGACAGGAAGTACCATATGATAGTAGGTCCTTGAGCTGCCAGTGCTACTATCTTCTCCCTGTTTAGTCTAAATGCAAATCTGACTGCTTGTAGCTGATAATGTTTATTGTTGGTACGCGTAGGGCTGACTGGGGGCAGTGGTTCTTTGACCATGACTGGAAGGACAGCAATCAATGTAAATTGTGCGGCTACATCATCCATGTGTATCTGGGTGAAGGCAGCACAGGGCGCTACCTTCAATGAGATAGACCTCACCAACAACTGTCTCTGTCATGACGTATCTGACATCAAAGATTGTACTGGTAGTGAGTATCCCAGGAGGGCATTTCTCACTAGCAGTATTTCTCTCACTGTGCTCATTCCGAAAAGTTTACACTAATCTCTTAGGTTCAAGGCAGAACACTCTCAATTATAAAAGTTCTAGTAATGAGAGCCTGTAGAAAATTCGTTGCTTATACCAACAGGAAATCCTCGCACTTCCACCTTTATGAATTTATATGGACATAATTGAGAAACCCCTTTTACCTTAAACAGATGGCATTGACCTATACGCCCAGCAGTTCCATGTCCCCCGTGGGGTGTTGTACACAGGGCGAGCTAACACCCTGGAGTTAGGCCTCAGAGTGGACCTTTACGGCACATCTACCCTGGAGCCGGACCCAGATCTGGCCAGGCAGACCTACAGCGTTAAACTCTATCTCTCCACAGATGAACACAAAGATGAAGGAGATACTGAGGTAGGTCTGCAAAACCCTGCTGGTTCTATTGATGTCACGTTATCTTTGCCATTAGCCCAAGCCCAAGTCGACAACCCAAATAAAGATACCATCTCTCAAGCCAAGGCTCCACTAGCGGTATGGTCGGCAGTGTTCCTTACGGCACAGATTTCCGATTGTTCTCTCTGAGGAGGCAAGCAGAAGGGGTACTCCACTGCACAATATAATGTCGACAATAGCAGACAGAACAAAGGTGTGGCGCATGTAACGCTGCCGCAGCTGTGCTAGTGCAGCTTTGGTTTTTGTAGGCATAGAATGATCCATGACACTTCTATACATTGCATGCTGTTCTTCCCCCATATTTTCAGATTATAAAGGTGCCAAGGGCACTTCAGAAGGTTGGTGAGTACCAGGTTTTAGAGTCAGAGACTCTGAAGCTGGGTGGCTCTGACCTCTTCCTACCACCCTCCCACCAGTGGAGAGGGTCAGACTGTCAGCTCTATTGCGGCCCTGTCTACCTCATCCTGGTCATAGACCCTACTAGTGGTAAGTGCATGCAAACCTCTTCTATGATGTCAGAGGTGTAGGAAGCAAATCCTCATTGGGGGGCCCACGGGGCCCCCACCCCAGCCACCATGAATTATCAGCTTGAGCGTGCTGGTGATAATGCAATGCTGTATGGGATTTATATAAAAGAGTATTCCTCGATGGCTCATTTTTAAACAATGCTACCATTTCACCTATCCTAATGACATATTTGTCCAAATTGAGTGGTGAGCTGTAGGAATCTTTATGATGGCACTTGACACATTATGGCGGGCCTAGACATATTCAGACCCCACCTCCTCTGTGATTGAGGGGGCCCCCCTTTTCCTATGCCCCTGAACTGATGTATCATGTTACAAGTGCACCTATGATTGTTACTGATTACACATTTTGAATGTTTTGTATGATAAACCAGAAATGCTGTCCCGATATTCATTATTTCAAAATACTATTGATTCATGGTCAATACACTAGAGACGCATTGCACTCATCCATGGCAATGTCTACTTATGAGGTTGTGCCCGTGTCCTGTATCTATTTGCAGATCACAATGAATATGGAAAGATCCCAGAGTTAAACGAGTGGAACAATGTCAATGTACTGAAAGTGACCGTCATCTGTAAAGGGGGTAGGTAGAATTCTAATAGGAATCCATTTTTGCGACTTATGACTGGTTAGGCGAAAACACATCACAATTATGAATACCCTAGTGGCTCGTTTAAACGCCGGGGTCACAAATAAGCACCTGTCCTGAATATGTGCCGCGGATAAGGTGGGGCGAAAAAGAAACAGTATTTAAATAGATGCTAGGAATTTTCCCACCCGGAATTCTCCCGCTGGAATTCTCCCCCTAGAAATCTCCCCCCTGGGAAATCTTCCCCTAGGAATCCCCCCCCTATCAAGTTCTACCACAGTGATCCTTAGCCTCAGCCTAACCTGTCAATATCCCCATCCCTATCCCCAACCCTAACCCTATCCCCAACCCTAACCCTATCCCTATCCCTATCCCTAATCCTATCCCTTACCCTAACCCTATAACATCTTGCATACTTTCAACTTACATTTGGTGTATAGAAATGAACATAAATTAAGTATAAGTCTTATATGGATAAGGGGGTGGGGAATTCCAGGGGGGGGGGAATTTCCTGGAGGGGAGAATTCTAGGGGGGAGATTTCCGGCGGGAGAATTCCGGGGGGGAGAGAATTCCGGGCGGGAAACTTCCTGACATCTTTAAATAAATGCGGGTCTCAAACAAGGACCAGGGGCACAGGGGTATTGAGGTTTGTGAGCACTGCGGCACTTATGCGGACCATTATCATATGCCGTGACTAGTATCGTCATCTACAGAGAAGCATGAAGCGCAGTCAATTGCACTGTGCATAAAGAATGTGTCAGTGGGAAAAATATATGATTTGGGATGCACTTTATCTCATCCAATTTATGGCCTATGGGGTTCGTGATATGTAGATTGATAACCCGAAAAAGGATACCCCCTGCTCATGGCTCTAGCTGCCATCAGGAAAACAAATGCACCTACCAATGCATAAAGCAGCTCCATGTTAAACAACTAACTTTTTAACAGATGCTTGGGGCCTGCATGACTTGCAGTTGTCTATTGGGCCGGGACCACTGCCTGACCCGGTCCGGTTGTTCCCTGGTCAGTTAAGCAACATCACTATAGCCTCTGGACGACTCCTGCGGCTTCACCGAGATGCTAAACCTTTGGCTATAGCCGGGGTAGACCTGAGGGCCTACTTCCATAGTCAACCCTTCATCAGCAGTCATCTCCTCGATACTGGTATGTTAAATCTAATCTAGAACCAAACAAGGTCTGCCTATGGTAAATCAAGGTGTCCATTCTACTTATTACATTGTAAGAACAATGATTATGGTAAGTTCTAAAAGATAAAAAAAAAGGAGATACAGTGACTTAAACTTAGGAGGCAAACATTAATTTTCTCCAAACGTTATCGTCAAAAACTCTTATCGTCTATCTCTTCATAAAGATGATAAAGACTATCTTAACTGTATTACTGGTATTGCAATCGCATCCATTGTATCAGTTTATCTTTCATCTGTATATGAAAACAAAAATAGAAATTCTCTCTAATGACTGGAGGTACATTATGGAACCTGGCGGAAAGGTCCATTTACTTATACTTCTAGCGTCAAGCCAGTGTGACTTGCCTAGTAGTATATAAATTCTGCATTTGGATATGGTATATTTCAAGTAGGACTAGCACTGAGATAAAATAAGTTCACTTAATTTCAACCATTTCCATAATTCTGCCAGACCCCCAACCTATGGAGCTGACAGGGGCTACTTTCTACTATACCAATACGGACCAGTCACCTATGGCCTATGTGGCTCCTGGAGAAGGGGTGTCGCTGGAGAATGCAATTCTCAGCATCAAACCTAATCAGCTAACCGCTGACCTGGCCGGTCAGTATTCCTATCTGGTCATCAAGGCAGAGGTACCTTATCACAGTCAGGAGGAGGATATCATAGATTCTAATAACCAGGTATCTGTACCGATCGTACTGGAGGCATCAACAGCAGGTAGGTACTTTAGCTTTTACATCTGTCAGCAGTGGTCAGCTCCATTTACACAAAACCTACACAACTAGTCGGCACGATTTACCCTCTTATATGCTAGACTGCTTAAAATAGGATCAATCTACTGAAATCATTTGCTTGGTGGCACAATGCAGACCAAGCTTTTAGATAACTCAGGTTATAACATCGCACTACCTCATCCCAATATTATACGGTGTACTAACTTTCCCCCCATTACCATTTACCTGTTAGTGGTGGATATGGACCTATGGTGGCTGTCGGTGTCTCAGGACGTGAAAGACCCTCCCCGTATTATAGCTAATGGTACTGGAATGGTGAGCCTTGACATCATCGCTAACTACAGCATGGACGGTCTGATCCCCTCACAGGTGAGCGCGTCCTTGTGGCTGTCTGTGGACGACGTGCTGGATGCTACAGATATGGACACAGGTAGGGAATCAATCTCGCATCTAAACACATTCTTGAGAATGCCTCTCTTGGGCTTATGGGTCCCCATTTGGTGGGGAATAATGCTACGCATGGTAGCTGCCTAAATGTTACTCTTGATACTTCAGCAACCAGCGGACAGAACTATTCCAAAATCCCTGAAAGCCAGCAATAACTGACTTTAGTGGTCGAGGTGGGGCCAGCTTGGTAGAAAATAAAGGGACAAAGTGTTATGATAGTAGAGTATGATTCCACTGTTCCCCATAAGGTTGGCCAGGCTGTATCCATGGTGCAGTCCAGACCCACAGTATGGAGAACAATGCCCGAGTGCTTCACTATAATGGAATGACAGCACAGACCATGGAATATAGGCTGACTAGCTGCCCGTGTTTGTCCCTACACTACACGCAGAGATCAGCTTCTGCATAGTCGGCCATATATGACTGGGGGCTTAGTAGGATGACCGGACCTAATGCTCATTGGTCAATGGAGGTGGGAGTGTCAGTCAGTGGATGCACGTCCCCGCGATGTGTATTATATACTAAGGAGGTGGGAGGAGGGGGGGGGTGAAGTAGGAGGGGTGGGAGGGGGTCAATACACATCCAACTACACAGAAGCTCTTATCTGCATCAAAGAGTAATCCCTTAATTGATTCCAATACACATCTAGCTACACACAAACTTTTATCTGCATCAGAGATTAATCTCTTCACGACCTTGACATTCACTGACCAACTAATTGCCTGTTATCTGGGGGAGAACGCTTAGGCCGACCGTAGATTCTCAGGGTACATGGAATATGGCAGCACCCTACCCTCTGTCCTATGGAGCACAGCACTGCCATAAATAGATACAAGGCTGTGTCAGTCATTCAGTAGTGCACTTATACCGATGTGGGAACTGCCTTACTGTCGTAGAATATAGAGTTTATATTGTTAGTTTATATTTCATGTTGGTTTCCCTCAAATACCGTATTTGCAGTAATCACGAAAAATAAAAGAAGTCTTAAGTAGGACACGACAAGGGAAACCACACACCTCAGACTCCTCTCCCAGGGTCCTATATAGTATAGCCAAAATCAAATGCTACAATAATGACAAGGATCGACAACTTTATACAGGAACTAGGCATAATATTGGGTAAAGTAATAAATGGTAGAGCCGAGATATGGGTACTTGGCGATTTTAATATAAATGTCCAGAAAGGGAATTAGGCCAGTACTATAGCACTGGATGGCCTAGCCAAGAGTAAAGGTTTAAAACAATACATAAAGGGCATCACTAGGCCTAAGGATGATAAGGGCACATGCATTGACCTGATATTCTCCAACTGCCATTGACTTGACCAGAGCCATATCATGATAGAGTTGGTCAGTGACCATTTCCCAACATATGCAGTAAGGAAGAAGACTAAAACCTTTGTTAGGAATAATGTTCTTTAAAGGGCACAGTTATAAATCTTATGATGCAGCAGATTTTAAGGATCACCTGGCCTATTGTGATTGGGACATTTTCTATGCTGCGGATAATGGGAAGTTATTAAGTCAAATATGTTAGAATATCTTGACGTATACTGTCCTGTGAAGGATCATGCCAATAACTGGATGTCAAATGAGATCAGAGAGCTGATGAGGGATAGAGATGAGGCTGTTAGGCACTATTTACTAAATAATAATAAAGCCAACTTTAAGGAAGCAAAAGAGCACAGGTGTGTTGTGGCTAAAAACGGTAAAAAGCAAAGGGTTCCCAGGTTAAGGGTGATTTAAGGGAGCACAGGCACGACCCAAAGGCCTTTTGGAGGATTATAAATGGCTTTCTTGAGCCAAAAGAAAAAAACACAATGGCCTCCTTTTTAGACCCTCAGGGCAATAGACACATTGAATCTGATGCCTCTGACTACTGCAATAGCTACTTTGCTGATATTGGTCAAAGACTGTTAACAACAAATAAAGAAAGTTACACTAGCCCACCTGATGAGGAACTTGACCTAGACAAGCTACTAGGTAAGCTGGACAGGGCTACTCTAGACAGGGAGGAGGCAGGCTGGACCAAGGGTAAGCCAATCTTCACCTATGAACAAGTGGCAAAAGTGGTTAGTAACATATGCCTAGAGAAGTCATTGGGTCTGGAATTTATATCAGCAAGGGTCTGTAAATATGCCTTCTCTGTTATCATCCCCCCAGCAAAGGAACCTGTTTAATTGCAGCATTACCACTGGAATTTTCCCAGCTGAATGGTCAAAAGCCATGATCATCCCTATACCCAAGTCAGGTGCTCTCTCAGATGTCTCCAACTGGCGCCCAGTTAGTTTGTTGCCGTTACCTGGCAAATTGTTAGAAAAACTGGTACATGGGTATATAACAACCAGCCTAGATGATAGGAATTTATTACCAAGTAAGCAATATGGTTTCAGGAAGGGCTGTTCTTCAGCTCACTGATGAGTTATATTCAACCCAGGATGAGGTGAAAACAGCAGGTGTATGTTATGTTGACTTCAGCAAGGTGTTTGATTCCATCCACCAGACATTATTAGTACATAAGTTCAATAATTATGGTTTTGGTACCGGCATGGCCAAATGCCAAGTCACGCTATTGAACAATCACAAGTCCATGCCACAAGAGGTCAAACTCGGGGTGCCCCAAGGGTCAATCTTGGGACCCCTTCTTTTTATTATGTTTATAAACGATATAAAAGAGTGTATAAATCAATGCTTCATCCAGTTATATGCAGACGACATAGCCCTGGTGGCCAAGGACCTTGATTCAAGAAATGCTTTCCATAAGCTTCAAACAGATGTATCGAGCATTGTAAACTGGTGTCGGGTAAAATCGCTTAACAATAAATGCCAGTAAAACGAAAGTGCTGTGGCATGGCAACAAATCCCAAATCCAGAAATGTAAAGAAAGTGTAATAATGGTCAAAGGTATCCCTCTTGGGAATCCTGACAACTATAAATACCTAGGGGTCATTATAGACAGCAAACTTACCATGGAAACCCAAGTTAGAACAATAAGCTACAAGTTATATTCACTGAGCAGAATTAGATACCTAGTGGATAGGCACACAGCCCTGCAAATATACAAGCAGACAATACTGCCATTTTTTATTACTGTAACTTTGTAACAGACAGTGTAAACATAGCATCTATTCAAAAGCTCCAAAGGTTACAAAATAGAGGTCTAAAAATTTGTAACGGTGACCATATTAAGATAGCTACTAATGTGCTACATGATGATGCGAATGTACCCCTGCTCCAGGACAGGAGAAATGAACAATTCTTACTTATAATGTTTAAATATGTAAACAGACTTGGTCTCAAACCAGCAGAAAAACCCTAGAACCAGGGCTGATCACAAGATCAAGATCCAGCTCAGGAGGCCTAGGTTAGAGAAATAGAAAAAGGCCCAATGTATAGAGGTATATATATATATTGCTTTTCATATCGTTTCTTACTCACTCACAACTAAATTCCAGATGCTCATTCACTCATTCGTTTTCTTTTTTTCAAGTCTTTCATATCTCCTCTTTCATATGTGATACCTCTGGTGGAGGTATCACATATGCAGGAAGTAGATAATATGGAGTAAAAATCAAGTGTTATTAATATTGGTACTATTCTTTGCTTACCCCCACTAAATATCACCCTACATTTGCAGCCATACATTATATTTCCTATGAAATATAGTCAAAGGGGAGGGGGTCTCACTACTGCACATCATATTTTGTAGTTGTATTCTTGTTTTTATGTACTTGTATGCCTATTGTTCTTCTGCTTTCTTCATAACTATTGAACTATGTTGTTAACATTGTATTAGACCACTGACTATTTAATGGTCCTGTCGATATGTTTCTCTGGCATGATAACCCCAATATATAATTATTTCATTCTGCTTCTTCTTTCTTTTTTCTCAATATGATGATTGGACTTAAAACATGTCAAGGCTAAATGAGCCACCAGAAGAGACTGGACAACATATTCCTTCTCACATAATATCTAGTTAATTGACATATGTTTACTGTAGAGGATTGCTATCCATCTTTAGGAATCACTTCAGTGTAAGAATTACCTTACGACCACCTACACCCGTGAGATTACATTGAATAAAAGAAGCCACTTGGCTTCATTGAAACGAAAAAAGAAAAAATTGCTATTTATAACTGTATAGCCCTACATAATTCTTTCAATTATGTCGCGTATTGCAGGTCTTTCCCTGACCATTAATGCTGATGGTTATACAAGTGAAACCATCTCTGGTTCAGTACCAGCTCCCACCAATAAGAGCCTGTGTGGGCATGTAAACGTCCTTCTGAAGCTGACCATCACTGACACGATCCTGGAGGACCATAGACCCTTAAACAACTGGAGAGCTGATGATATACTGGTGGTCTGTGACTACACAGGTAGTGTTGCTATACCCAAAGCCATAGCAAAATTCCGTGTTTTTTTTTTAATTCAATGACGGTTAGTTGAGTTAATGTATATGGCGGACAAGTTTATCGACTAACTTTAAGACAATTAATAGGTTTAAAACTAATTGTCTTTTCTGCCAGGGTAGATAATATCACTAAAAAGTAATCGAGTATTTTAAAAGACAGGTGTATTTCTTTATCATGTATTAACCCTCATTATGGGCTGATAAATTCCCGCCTAAACAAGCAAAAAATATGTCAATATTATAATTTCACATCTAAAACCAGTGTAACCAGTGATCATAGATAACCAAACATGTGACCATCTTTTACTATTATAGATATAATCGCGCTACAATCGCTAACGGTGATTCCGACTCCAAGTGGCATATACACGTTCACGATGGAGCTTAAATTATCTTGTTTATCTGGGGATTGCACGACAGAAACAGTCCTCAGCATCTTCCCACTTCTTCGGGCCATGGACGGAAATGAAAATCCTAGTCAAGCTGGCAAACACCTTAAAAGCTTAATAGAGTAAGTCAATACGTTGCGTATGAATGTACATATCTATACATATATCCTTCTTTGAAGTAAACGGACTTGTAACTCATTAAACCCTATTAAAAATAATTGACAGTACAAGAGGAAAATACTTCCTCTTATAGACTGTAAAAGTTCATCGTTTGAATGTTCGCCGTTCATCACCTTCATTTATTAATACAATGCCCACACATTGTGAGTTTTACACAGGATTCATTGTTCATGGATGATAATAACCCTTTTAGACATATGTACCTTTTTTTGCAGCTACAGTTCTGGTAGTATCCTTGCTACAGTCACAATAGACTTAATGTCTTTCTATTCTGACGTGGACTACATACCATCTTACGTGGGTGTGTCTGTATTGAGGGGAAATGTTGCCCATAGCAGCGGACATACCGACCCATACCCAGATAACAACGTCATCGTCATCCCGTGTCCACTACACGTCACCTTCCCATGTATGTCAAATTGTGTTTTCATAACCTACCTTTATAGTATTCCAATGCATGAATGGTTGAAATAAACACATGAGAAAAAGTTCTTCATACATAACTTAGCAATATCTTCCTAATATTAGAATCAGTTACACACCATAATTAGCGCGGTGACTAGTGAGTACTACTCGTGAGATGAGTAGACTAGTGTATGGTTCACAGTCGCCACGGTGTAAGGGATAGGGAGGCCTTGCAGTCTATTTTGGTTTGTGGCTCCTCTGCTATAAACTATTCCTGCTCACCATTCTAATGTAATAACAACAGTGTGTGTACTTTACTTATCAGTGAAGGAATTTTCAGAATATATCTCATACTTTTGATTTTATTCGCAGATAAGACATTTCATCATTTGGAGCCCTATGGCAGATTAGCATTAGAGCATTTTAAGATTCAGAAATGCATCCCTGTAGCCTTTGTTTTAGAATTATTCGTTTTGAAACTACTATATATATGTAGTACAGGTTTTATCTCAGTGGTTTATGGTACAATTGGATCATATTTTCTGTATTTGAACAAAGTATTCACCGTCAAAGATCTCTATGGAGAAATCAGTGCTAAAGTGTGTGTTGCCATATGTGCATTTTTGTAAATCAGAGGAGGTTGAAGTGTAAGGCCACCTTGTGGAACTGCTACATTCTTTTCTGTGTAAGATTTTTAGTTTACATTGAAATAATGCTTTCTCAGAATATGTATCTACTATTGGTGATGAAAGATTAATTTGACTACTCCTTTCATTATATAAACGATTTTGTGGAACACTGAAAAGATGTATGTACTTACACTGTGCTCCCCCTCTACAGAGAGGTGGAGTGATCTCTACAGAGAGGTGCAGTGGGTAGTTCAGGTTGAATTTGTGCTATATACTACCAAAAGCCCAGATGATAGTATGCCCTATCTCTCTCACCAACTGAAACTAGACACAAGATTACAAGCCGCCGCGCCATGTCTCACAGAACAATTCTCTACTATTGTATTAAAATCTACAACACTATGGTTTTATTGCACCGAAATACCACAGAATAGATAAAAAAAAAAAAACCATAGCACTTATGATCTCTATCAGAGGAAGCGCAGAACTAAACTAGTTTGTATTTTTTTGCTTCAAGGGCTTAATACAGAAATCAAAGACCTTCCCAGTAGCTCATTCGACAGCGGCACCCGAACCCTTGGACTGACTCTTGACGTCGAAGCTTCGGGTAGTGGAACACCACAAGACTCCCCACTCCCAGACTTTGACCTTAAGGCCTTCATCACTGAAGACACTGAATACCAGGAGAACCAGGACTCCCTCCTACCTTTGACTCTGCTCTCTTGTCAAGGGCATAAGCCGGCATCCGGTAAAACAGTAGACGGTAAGTAGTGGTAATTCTCTTTAATGGTAAATCGGCGTGGGGATGGTATCCCCTTTCTTAACATTGATAGCCTTTTGATAGTCTTACGTTACACGATTTTGTCCATCCTAATATCCAGCTTATCCTATCTTGATGCACCCATCTATTCAACTTATCTTAATCATTTCGATGCATCAAAACACAAAGGAGTTTTAACGAGTATGTATGTAGATACATGTACCTGTCGAGGCTGTGGTATGCCTAGCTACATCTGACTTGTTTTCTTTTTATGTGCAGGTCTCATTTAGTGTTGTTCATTATCATCATTTTTTGATTTAGTAGTAGTGTTTAGAGCCCACTGTATGTGTTCTTGCCTTTTGATACCATTTTGTAAAAGAAATATAACCTAGAGAGCATCATAGGATGTTACATTAATCTTACTGTACACTGACGTTAGGTGGTGTTGATCGCACTGTCATTGCTCCAAGGATCGAACCTTTCCGTGAGGTGCTCTCTCAGTTTGATTATCTTAGGGCCATTTCATTTTCTTAATCGGAGAAATAAAAATATGCTTAGAGCATCATTACAATAGGATATCGCAGAAAAAACAATAACTTTAACGTAAATAGTTTTAGTTAAATCTCATTTTCAGCGTATCTCTGACATTGTCACAATACTACCAACCAAAGTATCAGACATTATTACATATATATTCAAACATTTTAATTCTTCCATGTCTAGAGTCTAAGCTAGATATAAAATCTCACCATGAAATGGAATGAAACATACATATACTCCAAAACGGCCAAATAAGAGAATACCTCCTGAAAAAAAATCGAGGGGTAAACCAATGCCCTGCTATATACCATATGCCTAAGTGTACAGATAATTCGCTCTACTTTCAGTCCTGATCCACGTACCTCTGGATATAAAGAATAAGTATTGTTCCACACTTGTGTACTTTGGTATCATGTTGACGACCCCCTACCCTGTTAAGTATGTGGATGATGTCAACTATAAGGTGACCTCCGGCACGACTCCCTTCAGTGGAATCTGCAGCACCTTCAATAGCCGTGAGTATAACCTTTTGTTGAGTTACCACCTCTCCTGATACACGGTGTAACCATTGGAAAATATGATATCTTGATACTTTGATGTTAACCCATTGAGGGCTAGCATTGACTATAGTCTATGCCATGGTAGGCCTAGCATTGACTATAGTCTATACCATGGTAGGCTTAGCGTCAACTATAGTCGACGCCCATTATATAGGATTTGTTTAGGAACTGAAAATAGGTTCGTCCTCTAGGAACTATACTTTTTTCAGAGGCTGTCCCCATGACTAGGACGACCATTTTTGCGCTGCCCTTAAAGGGTTAATTGTATTCTATAATGATTGAATAGGTAAGCACCATACCAGACCTGCTGATGAATTCCATTTTAATCCCTCAGGTATCGAAGTCCAGGTAAAAGAGGCTAACGTCCCAGACCCAATATACAGCAACGCTCTTTATGCCCATGATTGGAATATCAAGGTAAGCATCCATGGCCCATAGGAACTCAGGAGGGCAATTCATAAAGGCTGACGATGTAGGTAAGAGAGGACAACCACAGAATCATGCTCTAGTCAATACATCATGAGCACTGGGAATGATGGAATTAATATAAGGCTTTAAAACACGATGCCCAATCGCAAAAAAAAATCATTAACTTTCTAGAGCTTATTATGCTCTGGGTTGCTGGGTCACAAGAGTGTATCTATTTTAGAAAGAGTTTTGTAAAAGAGGTTTAAAAATGATTATCTCTAGATTCATCATTTATTTTACATCTAGAAAGGTCATCAGTTTTTATGAATCGTCTTCCTGGTATCATTTCTTTCTTGTGTACGATACATTTAGCATGTCCACCTAACTACTCGTAACCTGGCTTGCCTAGGGAGTAGCGCAGAGCGTATACTCGTTGTGTGGGTACGAACACGGGCAGCTGGTCAGCCTAAACTACTCGTGGCACTTGATAGAGGCACTGGGTTCCTCCTCGTGCCTCTATCAGAACCTAAAAGGCACTAGTTTAAGCATGATCATCATATATTACATACATAGATTTTCATTATTAAGAAAAGCACTTAGAGATATTCCTATGAAAGCTTATATAAATAAGTCCTGAAACCAGCTTCTGGAGAGGAGCTATGAATCGATGCAACATAAAGATGTGGTAAAGAAATACATCAATATGTGTAGGGGCAATAATAATAAATAGAATTTTCGTTTCCCAACAGATCTATGTGTTCAACAACAACGCCCAACCGGTGACAGGCGGCTCAGAGGGTTCAGATGACTTCCAGTTAGAGGCCTTCATAGGCACCACCTGGAATGACCCCAATGCACAAGAGTTGGTTGTGACGCTAGGAGCTGACAGGCACAAGTTGTACTCGGGTATAGGTGCTGGCTCTGGGGTATTGATACGACTTGGGGGTAAGTATAGCCCTTTAGACCTAAAAAAAACTTGCAGAATCTAATGCTCATTACGCTAGAATCTTACTGAAATTGGCTTAAATTGGCTTTTGACCATCCTACTTACATCGAACCTCAACATTGAATCTTTTTTATCTTGGCCTAGATAATGAGTATTTTTTTAGAAAGACACTACCCCATTTTCTTGGTAGCGTATTTTGATGGCGTTTCCATCAAATAAAATATTCTGGCATGATTCTGAGATATATTATTAAATTCTGGATCTGCCACTGAAAGATGCCGCCTGAATTACATGCCCAACGTATTTATCGAATCAAAATCTACTTGCCTAATGAACACGATTATTACCCATTATCTGCATCATTCCTCTAGTCCGGCTTGACACTGTGACTCCTGAGAAGTGCCGCCTACTCCACCAAAACGGTGTCCCTAAACTTTTCATCAAAACCACTAACATCCGTCCGGACATCGGAGTCAGTCCTGGATATGATGATATTGATATCAACCTGATCTGTGAACTGAAGTGTAAGTGACAATTCTCTCTTTTTATCCGACGTCATCGAAATCCTTCTTTCTACTTTTAAATAGGTGTCTGTTTAGATTATGTAGTATAACAAGCATAATTTCAACAAATATATATGCATACTTTATCCTATTGTGCTAATAATAGTGAATTTTGCATTCAAATGGGTTGTTTAAAGTTTTACGTAACATTATCGCACCTGCACGTTGGATCGACGGCCTTATAAAACAGATGTTTGACCATGATTTAGAGTTATCTTTTTTATTCACTAGCTCTGATTCAATTTACATTTGAATTATTCACTGATCAGCTTGGTTTCTGATAACTAACCGAGTCTCTCTTTTCATTAGTTGAAGTTACTATCGAAAGCTTTTACAGCGTGGAACCTAATCTCTGGCAAGGCTTAGAGTATCAAGTCTCCACATATCTGAGGATAAGGAATACGGTACAAAAACCTATTATGATTTAGAATGATAAGTTACCCTGGTACTGCAGAAATGTTGACATTGATACTTATCGCTGAACTTTTATGATTTAGCTTTCACAGTGATTTTTAAAAGTAGAATCAAACTGTTGAGTAGATGGTTTAGTGTGGATGAACTACACAACTGTATGTAATTGACTGTAGCGTAAGTTATTATTTAGAATAGCCCAGGAGGTCGTTAACACAAAGACTGAACTCTCTTTATTGAAAATCCTGTCAAATCAACGATTTTCACTAAGAGATTATTTTACTGCTGTTACACAATTGTTTCTGCCTTTTCACAATGAGAATCGTTGTTGTTTTCTTGTTGTTCCACAGGGAACCAGTGTAACTTGACCTACTTCAGCATCAACGAGATTTTTGGCCATTTCTGGTTCCAAAATATCTCAGATGGTTTCTGTCTAAATTCCTTATTTATAATCCGATTTACATGCTGTAAAGTTTAGCATATATGTTTTAACATGTTATCTAACGATTTCAAATATGAAACCTGTTATATATTGGAGATTTACCCTTGAAATTGGCACCCAAAATCTTGAAACGGGGTTCCAACAATTTCTGCCAGATGGCCTACCAATCTCACTGGAGCCTACAGCAACCTCTGATGTATTCCCATAACCAAATATGGTCTCGCTGATCTGATAATTGAGAAATAACCAAAATAAATCAGGAATTATCAGATGACATTGGGAAATTGGTATATGATAGCAGGAATAATTTGAGGAAGTCAGGAAATTAATATGTGATGTCACAAATGATTTGAAGAAGTCAGGATATTAATGAGTGAAGTCTAGAATAACCCCCCACAGACTTTTAAGCTAGTATCCAATGGCATTAAATCATAGTTCTAAATATTCCTCGAATATTTCTATGATCAAATCGTCAATCATAGCTCCCGATGGAGACCCCTTCTCTCTAACACTGGAGTCTACTGCATCCTGTCCTGTTTCAAATACAAGCTTATATCAATGGGAGGAGTCGTTCTGCAATTGATATGAACTCCAAGATCCAGGAGAGGATACTGTAGACTCCAGTGTTAAAGAGAAGAGGTCGTCATAGGAAACAGTGCTATTCTGTTTTTTGATTAGGTGGTAAAACTAATAGTAAATGAACTGAATACACAAATACACGATATACACAAATAAGTAGGAACAGGTTAGAAATACCTATAGTGGTTTTAGAATTAACAGAAGATGTCAGAAATTTCTACAATGATGTTCCCCATAGGAACCAATGCTAAAAGAATAAAAAGCAGTACCTCTGGAGTGACTGCCTTTTTTTTCTTGTTGACATTAGAAATGAGGCACAACGATTTTTCATTAACGATTTTTTGTCTGTGTAACACTTTTTTTCTCTTTTTGAAAATTAAGCCCAAAAAACACAACGAGAAAACATTTGTGTAACAGTTCAGCCTATGCAGAACGAGAAAAGTAGGTTTCTAGTGGATTGTGTAACGACCTCCAGGAAAATAAACTTCTCATGCTTCTTCATATGTCTTTATAATGTAGGCTCCATTTGACACCAGTTCTAAACTGGATATCACAGCTGGGTTTGCTAAGCAACGTGATAGTGATGACATTGTAAAACTGAAACCGATAGCCTTCAATATAACCGATGGACCACCTATCATTCGATCAGGAGAAGAGGTGTGGGTCAATGTCACAGGTGAGTAGATGTCTCTGTAGATTGACCTGGCTGAACTCATAAGAGTGAGTGAGTGAGTAATGGTTGTTTAACACCAAGCCGACAGCTAAGGTCATATTCATGGCGGAAAAAGTACATTAGACATCACGTCACAAAGGAATACATGTGCCTGTGCCCGTGCATATGGACACCAGACACATGTAAGAAAGAGGGGACAGGAAAGAGGAGATTCAAGGAACGAATATGTGCCAGTGCCCCCGCATATGGACACCACCCACACTCAGAGAGGATAGAAAAGCAAGACATAGACCCCTTTTAAAGATGGCCTGGGGCTGGGGAGGCCCGGAACTCATAAGATATGTGAACTTTGGTATAATTGAGCTGGGTACAGATGAAATATGCCTTCTGTACTCTCATAAAGTGCGATATTACATATATCTGAAAGGCATTGATGGTTATTTCTAGCATCATAGCTATACCCCATGTGCCTAAAGAATTCAGTTAAGTTTGGCATCTAAATCCTTTGCCACATATAACATAGAGTTACCAAGCTGTATAGTATATATCTCGGTGTGGGACCTCTAGCTGAGTTCTAGGGGAGTGTGTATAGTGCACTGCTCATCCCGGTGACTAATTACAATAGGGTAGCTGCTATGTCCCTGCCAGCTGTTCTCTCCACATCCACAAAACTAATGTCTATAATCCTTTGTTCTTCATAAACATAATGTTAATTCCTATCAACAGTTTACCGTCGTTCCGTACAGCTGATAATACACAGTTGTCTACTACAACTGGAATGTATTACCATCTGTACTGCACCTACCCATACCTGTACATAGCAACTGGGTAAACACTGTAGTGTGTCAGTGCTGTAGTGTGTCAGTGTGTCAGTGCTGTGTTGGCCTAATATATACTGTGACTGAATGGTACTCTCTTCTACACACTGAAGGAGCTAAACACTCAGTGATCATTGATACTGCATAAACTGGGTATGTAAAGTGTGTTTTAGTACCTATTGGAGGAGATTCATTGTCTTAGTTCTACTGAAGTTAGACCCACACAGGTAGAGTCCCTAGTGACTGTTGCTAGGCCAAGGTAAACATTCTACCATGCCCTATAAGGTGGATAGTAGACGTGGGGGCAGGCAATTCAACCCTCACCACTCTCACAACATGTCTCACCGTAATGGATATCAGGACTTGGAGGAAGACCAGTGGCCTGCACCATTTAGTAAGCCTGACATGAGACATAAGGTCAGTGATTCAAGGAAAAGGGAGAGGCAGTCAAGTGATGAGTCCTCACCAACATCAGGTAGCTATGTTAGCTCATATAACGCACAGAAGCCGCTTCCTAAGAAAAGCTATCGCCCAAGTAATTCATTGTCAAATCACCCCAATCCAGATAGGCGATCTCTACCTACATCAGCGCAACCACATGACAAATCAAGCACAGTAGGTGAATCGGCAATGGAGAATCACTTAACCCTTAGGTGCCCAAGCGCGCTTAAATGCGCGGTTTTGGGCTTAAATGCATGCATATTGAAAGAAATTATCATCCAGATACTTCTACTGGTCCAATCTGCAAAGTTAGACCCTCTTTAGAAAGGCTATGACTTACCAATTAGGATGCAACCATCGATTCTGTTTCATCTCCAACATATCAGGCACAGGGAGTAAAAACTTTAAAATGAGCTGCTTTCTTATGTGATTCAGTATAGGGCAACCCTCCAGGGACCTAAGATCTTACATCATACCAAAAGTGATGCTGGATCATGTACACCCAATTTTCCGCCAATTTTCCATACTCCCATTAGACTTTACAGGAACTGTTCATATCCATAAAGATAATCCATGCATTGTTACTAACACATTTTGTTTCCTGAGTGGCAGTACACATGCAGAATCAGCTTTGAAAGATCTATAAGGTCTCAGGCTTGCAGGGATTATGGATATATGGTAAAAGAGAGACCAAATACTACTAAATGACAACAAATGGAATGTTTCAGTAACTATGGTTACCAGACCCAACCAGAAATGCTATGTGCTTATCTAAGCCTTTAATTAGTTATGAGTATGAATTCAGAAATGTGATGCAGAGCCCATTTCAAAAGTGAAGATTAAAATAACACATGGTCTCAGTAAGTGATACAATTGTTAAATAATGTAAATTTGTCAAATAATTCTGGGCACGAAAGGGTTAAAAGAGATAAAAGAAATGATCTCAAGGAGTGACGTGAATATTTCTGGTGAAATTCAAAACTTACGTCAACGTATGGATATTGAGAAGATGGGGTATGAACAGCGTTTTGATGACCTAGAAAGAAACCAAGACGAGGGAATTAGGGCTACAATGCATGAAGTGGACAAACTGAGAAATCAATTTGCACAGAGTCAACAACAGGTAAATATACTTGAATCAGAGCTGAGAGAAACAATTAGGAAACTGTCATATGCTGGTGTTGCTGACCCAGATACTGATTCCCGTTTTCACTCACCTCGTCGATTTAATATAATTATCGATGGACTTGATGAGGACATAGAAGGTGATGCATATGATCATGCACTCTACTTACTTATGGACATTGGTATTGAACTTGACCCTAGTGAATTAAAGTTCGTAACACGCATGAACACATCATCTCCCAACCAGAAATGCAGACCTATACTTGTATGTTTCACCACTGCATGGAGGCGTGATGTTTGCCTAAAATACAAGTCTGAGCTTGACAGTATTGACAAGTATAAAAAGAAGGTATTTATCAATGCTGATGAAGATCCCACCACCAGAAGGGTCAAAGGAATTGTGAGGAAGATAGGATGGTATTGTAGAGAGGTGGTGAAGTGTGAGGTAACCATGAAAGGCACTCGCATATTGATTGAAGGAGTGCTTTATGATGGGCACAATCCACACAGGATCCCTGACAGGTATAAACCCGATGATCTGCATTATGAGAATTTGGATAGGCAAGACTACAGAAGTGATGAGGTGAATCATCGTGGGAGAGACATCATTCGAGTGGGGGCTCGTAATAGATGGGATAACACAAGTGATGATAGAATGGTAAAGGATCTGACTAAAAGATACCGGCCACATGATTCACATGACAGACGACTTGATAAACATGTATCCCATAATGGCAATGGCAGTAACGAAGTAAGAAGATCTCAAAAGCAACCGACTAGAGAGAAAAAAGGCGATCGCAATTCAAATAGTTATGTTCACCGAGACCGCTCCCGTGACAACATTGGGCATAAGCCTTATACCCATTCAAGGGAACGCCATCAGCAAGACGGGAGCATCACACAGAGCCACCACCTAGTGGATAAGAAGAATACTAGCAGTCAGGAGAGAGGAAATCGAGACAAGTCGCCATCTGGAGGATCATCCGAGAATTGGTGGAGACTAAGCCCTAAGCCCGATAGTTATAGACACGCCCATGATGATGAAAATTCATCTCTAAAGCAGAAGGAAAAAGAGAAGAGTCAACCTTCAGTGAAGTCAACCTTCAAAGAGAGATTAAATATAGCCATAGAACGAGCTGAAGGAGGTGAATTATGTCAACGTCTGACGAATTCAGGAATGACATTCTGTGGCGCCAAATGCTTCCTAAGTAATCTCTATCCCTGCCATATTCATCACGATGGGGTAGATTTTCATAGTTCGGAGCAACTATACCAGTGGATAAAGTGCTGTGAGCATAATGACCCAACTCGAGCTGATCAAGTATTAGACACAATCACCGGCCTAGAGGCTAAAAGAGCCACACATGGCATGAGAGAATCCGAAGAGTGGAAGAGCTCTACACGTCTAACTGCAATGAGAATTGCTGTATCTAAAAAATTCGTCCAAGATAAAGAGTTAAAAAGGCAGCTGATAACTCTGGGGGATGTCGATATAATCGAAGCCACGATGGAGGATTATTGGGGAGGCTTTGGACGTTATGGTGATCCAGTCTATGACACCGGATTGTACACAGGCAAAAACAATCTGGGCAGACTGTTAACTGATCTTCGCATACGCCTCACCAACAAAGAACGAATGAAAGGCAGCGCTGGAAAGCATGCTAAAGATGCGATGGAGAGCGAGGCTGCCGCTGACGCGCTACTCGAAAGTGAGGACTCTGATATTCTAGCGGATGATACGGACAACGCTGAATCCTCCGTCGAGCATATCTATGAAGTTGACAAAGATCAACGACAGTAAGTCTTATGACCTACTGCCACCACTTGTGAATTCATATACAGTATGACAGTTGAGATCTACCATCATGATCTCTATCTTATGCATCATGTGTTGTGAATACATGACATACTATGGTGTCTCTTCATGGAAGTACGAGATGCTGTTTTTGACCTATGTGACTATTACCTGTATCAATGTCCTGGAGCTGTGAAAACAACTTTAAAATGGTTTCAGCCAACCAAACAGAGTCCAGACAGCCAAGACATTTCCATTGTTTCGCACACTTCTTTAATTACAATACATCAGTTCTTCAAGTGATGTCATTAGATATCTAAGAAACTATTTTATACCGTTATTGAATTTAAATTCCTAGCAACAGAATTCTTCTGAATTTCTTCGAGAAGTTAATTCATTACCCTACTTATAGATACATGACCCTATAAACTTTAATTTTGCACTGTCTTATTAAAACATCATTTAATATGAATTGTTTCTTCCAGGATTATAGTTTGTTATCTTACATAGTACGATTATCTTATAGTTAAGGCAGTGTTTATCATTATTATATGAATTTTACTAGTATGACAGGGGGAGCCTACCCAACAGAGTTACCGACCGAGTATTTCTATCTGGATTGCCCAATTGTTTTGTTAAGTACCCTTAAGGCCAAGTTAAATTGTGCAGAGTATATCCCTGGGGTTTATATCTACTGGTTCCTGCACTGAAATTAATTTTCGGTAATTTGAGTAGCTGATGCAACTTTGAATTAACTGATTGATATACAATTTGATAGGTGAAATTATTTTGTTTGATTCATTCCCGATACATGTATTGATATAGTTATCTTTAAGTGATTGTGTTGTCCTGTTTGACCTTTTCTGACTGCAATGTAAATTGTTAGTCTGTTAGTTTAAGTATACCTCCAGCTTTTGTTACTGTGGGGACTGTATCTTGCACATAGAGCCACTACTTTACTTATTCGTAACGGGTTGCTCTTGGCTTCTTGGCCCTCATCATTGCATTGAGTGCCATTAGTCGCTCCTATTGCACATTTCTCTGTAAATCATGTTCTGTCTGTTGTGCGCTCGATTAGGTATGTTTACTTTTGTTCTGAAAGGTAGGAGCAACAGGGTCAGGTTGAAAGCGACCTATATCAATAATGCTTCTTAAGTATGACTAGCCACTACTCTTGTGACAAAATCAATAGCTTGAAGGGACTGAAACTAATTACTATGAATGTACAAAGTCTCAATGATAAGGTTTTGGACTTACGTCGCTCCGATCTTGGTTTTGATTACATCTGCGTGACGGAGACCTGGTTAGACAGACGTGATCAAACTCATAATGTCGATTTGAATAATATGAGACTGTATAGGAAGGATCGCCTAAATTGCCTTAGGAAGAGTGGTGGAGTAGGTTGTTATGTTAATAATAAGTATGTAGATTACACTTTCGGCCATGCAGCATTAACAGTAGGCAATAAAGACATAGAATGTATTGGATTAATAACTAAATTTCCAAATCAGAAGCACCGCGTGATATTGTCTGTATACCGCCCCCCTAATGGTAATGTAAGGTTATGTTATAAAAAATTGAGTGAAATGTTAAAGCATCCAGACATTCGCAGGATGGAGGTCTGGATCCTTGGGGATTTTAATGTTAATTCTGCAGTTAGAACAAGTAGTAAATATAAAAGTCTAACATCTTTTTTAAGGAAAAACAAGTTGAAATATTTACGTACTAGATCAACGTATTATCATACCAGGGGCAAATCTACTTTGGACCATATTTATTGTAACTCTCCGCATATTTCCACAAATGGTCTGCTTGACTACAAATTTGGTGATCATTTCCCTGTATTTGCTATAAAGAAACAAAGAAGAATAGAGAGGTGTCAAACTCGTTCAATTACTGGTAGATCATATAAGAATTTTGATCAAAATGCTTTGAATAATTATGTGAATAATGCTGCCCTCACTGAAAACCATACGCTTTCTCCAGGTGAACTTTATAGTGAATTTGTAAATTGCATCCGTGTGTACCTGGATAGACATCACCCAGTTAAGGAAATGGCCATTAATATGGATGCACCTACTGGTTTTAATCAGAATCTGGCTTTTTTGACTGCTAAGAAAAAAAGATTTCTTAAGAAACTCCGGGGTTACAGAGGTCAGGATGCTAATCCATTCAGAGCCAAAATTAGAGACCTGGACAAACAAATAAAAAACAAGCTGGTCTTGAACAGACAAAAAGAGATAACCAGGAATCTTAATAAATACAAAACTGACCCAAGGCGTTTTTGGAATGAAATAAGTAGTTTATGGAAGGGACCTCGCACTGAGATAAAAATGTCATTAATAAATGAGCATGGTACTGGCATCCCTGACCTTGAGATTCCTGACTTTGTAAATAAATATTATACTTGTATTGGTCCTAAACTTGCGAATCTGATACCAGTTGTCAGTAACACCGACCATCGATGGATTACTGACCTTATACTTTCCCATGTCCCTGAACGTGACCAATTGTTTGAATTGTTGCCTATTGATTTATTAACCTGCACTAATATTATTAACGGTATCAACTCTGTAAAATCATCAAGTATTCAACACATCAGAGCAAATGTGGTGAAAAACGTGTTGTTACATATCCCACATATACTACTTCAAATAATTAATGGTTCAATCACTAATAGTGTCATACCGGAGATGTTCAAAATAGCTAATGTAATTCCGTTGCCAAAGTCAGGCGATTTGCTGAATATCTCAAACTGGCGCCCAGTGAGTCAACTCAATATTGTCTCGAAACTAATTGAGAAATCAATCCACTGCCAGTTAATTAGGTATTTACTGGATAATGATTTTATATCTAAAAGACAGTTTGGTTTTGTTCCAGGTAGATCTACTAATGGTGCTATTTATATTTTGACTCAAGATTTATTTGAAGGATTTAACAGGGGGGAGTGCTCGGCTGTAGTCTTCCTAGATCTGAGAAAGGCTTTTGATACTGTCGACCACTCCCTCCTCCTAGGAAGGCTTAGGAATTTGCATTTATCTGTACAGTGTGTATCTTGGTTTAATTCTTATCTTAAGGACAGAAAGCAATATGCTACTGCCAATGGGCGTGTATCTGCTGAAGAGGCTGTAACGTGTGGCGTCCCGCAAGGGTCCGTGTTAGGTCCGTTATTATTTATAATATATATTGATAGTATAGTATCGGTTATAAGATCCTGCAAATTCTGTTTGTACGCCGATGATCTCGCTATTTATGTCAATGATACCGACCCCAATCATGTACTAAGGAAATTACAGTCTGATCTGGATAGTATCAGTAAATGGTGTAAATTGTTCAAGCTTACTATCAATAATGAAAAAACAAAGTTGTTATGGTGTGCAAGTGATTTACTTAATGCCAGACACAATTTGAGTATAATGAGTGCTGAACTGGATGGTAAGCGCCTTGAAGTGGTTGATGAATTCAATTACCTTGGTGTTATCATTGATCGTGGTCTTAATTTTCGGAGAAACAACGAAAAGATAATATCTAGTTTCCGCCACAAGATGTACCAATTAAGACAGTTAAGGAAATTTGTCGATAATAAGCTGTGTCTGACCTTATACAAACAAATGGTTCTACCTGTGCTGGAACATGCAAGTTTTCTACATGAAAGTGGTCCTAAATCCAGTGTTGGCCGCTTACAACTTATGCAGAATCATTGCCTACGGTTATGTCTTCGAATCTTTAATACTCGAGATATATCTATATACGATCTCCATGTTAGAACCTACATGAAAATGCTAAAGGTTAGACGTGATAAGAACTTATTATCTATGATGTATGATGTTTCTTGTGATCCAAACTGTGTCAAACTCCCTGCCAGGAACTTGCGCGGCAATGTTAAAAAACAGTTAAAGGTATCCAGATCCAGGTGTTTGACGTATGATAAGTCACCACTGTACAGGGGGTGTGTCCTTTGGGACAAATTGGATGCAAATACTCAGCAGATAGGCAGTAAGAAAGAATTCATGAACAAAATCTGATTGTATTTGGTGTATAACGGTCACTTGATAGACTACGCAATTATTTTTGAAAGATGTGATATACATGCTGCCTGCGGATAATCGACTTGTGCAAATCATGGTGATACATACAGCCCCTAAGAGGCTTTAGTTATGTCTTTAGTAATATCGTAATGATCTACACCCAAAATGATGCCTGCCTGATGTAACTTTGTACAACCTGATTGAGCGCTACACTATTTCTTTCCTGTTGCCGTGTTTTGGCCGATCTAAAAAAAAACGTACATGTATGATTTCTGCCAATAAACTTGTTAAAACTCAAACTCATCTGTCAATGTGTGTCCCCGGTACGCCAAAAAATGTTCTTATTTCAAATGCAATGTACCTAAATGAATACAAATCATATAAATGCAAATTTATTGTTGCAGGTACTGCAGAGATACCGAGTGCAGAATGTGATATATTGTCCACGGAGAACCAACTGTTGGTGAAGGTGGCACCAGACCGTGAGGAACTCAGTGGTAAGAAGATGGAGGACACCTGGGTTGGACATGATTTGGATGAAATCACCTTCAAATGCTCATTTGGTAACTACCATTGATGTCTCTCTTTGTGGGATGTTGCTCATGTAAGGGCAATAAGGCTTCTGCAGAGTTCTATATTTATACTTAATTGCCTGACACAAGGTGGAGCACTTATATCTGTGTGAACAACAATCCAGCTAGTCAATGCCCCTACTCACATGATCCCTAGCTTATTAGTTATCTACTTGAGGTCTACGCGACAGGTCTATTAGGAGCAACTTCCAAATGGCTTCATAGATAAACATATGCTTTCCATGGGCTCGGTAAAATTGTGGGAGCAAAGCTAGAAAACTTTCTTCTCAGTCATTGACCACACGATTCTAACCCTGGCGAGTAACTGTCTAAGGCTGCGATCATTCACCATTCTCAAGATTCATAAACTCCTGACACGTTAATTGGTTACCTTCCCAAGTATTTTGAAGTCATCTTTACATTCAATAGCTACTATTGACCTGGAGGTCGTCGACTTCACACTGAAGGCGATAGAAACCGATCAGATAGCTACCAGCATCGAGCCTTCTACAGGTGTTGAGGTACACGAGAGAAAATACGTTATCGACACAAAAATCACCAATGGAGCCGCGGCTAATATTTATCAAGAACACTCTGATTCAACTATAAATTATGACTATGAATTTATTGTCAGCCAAGGGCCGGTCATCGATTTATCAAATACGATAGCTAGAGGTATGTTTCATTTATATGTAAGTTGTTTAATCACTTTCTTCTTAAATTGACGCGATGTGACTCTCGGTCCCATGAGGTATTTCCAATTCATTGTTAAGTGTTTGCAATACGAAATTGAAGAGAACACCGCATCATTGACGAAAAACCTGTTTTTCCAGCAAATATCAAATATAGTCGACATGCATTGTGAGGAGGATTTAACCTGCATATCTCCATGTGCGAAATACATATGAATTCTTCTGAGGTCAAGGGGCTAAAGATATAATAAGATTATAATGTCTCAGTTATTTCATGATTATACAATTATATATAATTATCAGTTGTTTCATAAGTATACAATTGGGTACATAGCTTGACATAACAGACTGAGGGGATGACCTAGAATCTAGAATATGGTTATTATGATGAGCGTCCATACTTGTATTTTTCTATACTTATATTTTTCTGACTGATGATGAATATACCCCACCTTTCCCAGATAAAAGAACGGCCCAAAATATATGTTTGAATCACGATGATATAACTCACTTTACCCAGATGCCAATGATCCTGAGCTGAGCCCAATTAGTACACACTACTTGAAGGCTGCCGTGGCGGCCTCTGACAATCACCAACTTGTGGGTGTCAAACTGATGCTCAATAACAACTACATCTACATGTGTGGGGCCGTCAACCTAACTGTACATGTCTTTGACGTGCAGGGTGCTTCGCAAAATAGGAGGCGGAGAAGGCGGTCACTTGCCTCAAATGGTAACTCTTGTTTTTGTTACACATGTGGGAAATCAAGATTGGCCAGGTTCTACGCTGGAGTGCTATACCATAGCAATATACCAATTGGCATCAGGTTGCCTTCACATTAAAGCAGATTCAGTCTTCCAACTGAGAGAGATGTGAAATTTGCCCAATGGTTATCCTCACTTTTACCAGACTATCTTTCTATGGTTATTTGAAGGTGATTTATGTATGAACTTTACCTCGGAAAAGATATAAAATTTCATCAAGTTTTGATTGCATCGACTCTATCAGGTGGTGTTGTATATATTCAAATTGTCACTACATTGAAGTATCGTGCTGAATGTGCATGGGGCGCTTGTTTTATTTTTACAAAACAAAAACACAGGATGACGACGTTGACCCTGTATGTACCTTTATTTTCCCATTTGTAGATGTTTTAATGACCAGGGTGAACGATGCAAGTGGGACGGTAGACCCCAAGCTCGCAAATAATATCAACACAAAGGAGATCACCATACACTGTCGAGATGGTACGATACTACCTTTTAATTCCAACCTGGTCATAAAGAGAAAATGTATAGATATACTGACGCCTTTGTTTCTCAAATCACCTGTAGTATATTATTCCTGAGAGGGGGTTGTCTCATAAGAAAATCACGATATATTATTGCAATTTTCGTTAGCATCCAAAGGATATCTATAGTCGTCTAATAACTGCTATTTCTGCATTACTTTCAATGAAAATTAGGCATATGTAACATAGAAAAAGAAGAATGATTTAAAACCACATTTATCTCCAATTTCTGAAATGTGACGAAACAGGGAAAGTCATAACATTAAGGGAAATACCCACAAATGCTCTAAATATGATATTTAAGGATATATGACCGAATGAGTAAAAAATTAAGTGAAAACAAGTCCAGGGTAACTTTTTCTGAAGAATCTGATTATGCTATAACCAAGACTCTATTTTCATTCTAAAATAACCTTATTTAGAATCCAAAAGGAATGTTTTTCCCTAAATTTAACCCATTTGCTGACATTCGGTTGCCATGGAAACCATAAATTTGTTCTTTTTGAATAAAAAGTTACTTTATCTTATTAACCTTTCTTGATCCAAAATTGTGACACAACTTGGGAAATCGTAACATTACAGGGATTAGTGTCATTTTTGGCCACTAGGTGGCCCATGGGTGCAATACATGCTGCATCCTCATACATTATCAGGGGATTTTAGTCCACTTCTACTTGTCCGATTTTGAGTGAGTGAGTGAGTGAGTAATAGATGTTTAACACCATTTCGACAACTAAGGTCATACTCATGGCGAGAACTAAATTACACAATTCGTAGAGGAATGTGTCAGTGCCCGCGCATATGTGCACCACACACATCCTGAGGGGAGAGCAAAGAGAAGATATAGACCCTTTTAAGTGGGCTAGGGAAGCTCGGCCCGATTTTGATAAGCAACATACAAAAATGATCCCCAAGACCTTCTCATTCCAATTCATATAGATTTGGTTTAATGTGTCCATCTGTATTGTCCTGAGCAACTGCTCCTGGTGTCAGTCAGATATCCCTAAATCAGCAAAGGTCCCAGTCCCAGTCAATTGACCTCCAGAGGTACGGTCAGAGATAGGTATGATGATATGTTTGTGTTGTAAAAGACATCTGTGCCTATCATTTTGGGTCCATTGTTGTTAGAATATGTCCCAAATACATGCTCAAAGTTTCTGGAAAAAAAATTACAAGCAAAATGCCATCATATTTCACCTAGATTCTGTAAATAGCACTAAATCCCCATACTGTTACCTTTTCCCGTGTTCTGTCACACTTATGGATGATAATGTTGAATAATTGTTATTTTTCCAATAATGGCGTTTATTTTTTAGTTATGCCACAATAATTCATTATACCACTGAGTTAAGGGCCCGGACCAAAATGCAGTAGAAAATCAGTATTTAAACAGTAGAAAAACAGTGTGATGTGACAGTAGTCATTCAGTGTGAAAGAAGCATCAGAAACAGTACCATATCAGCATCTACTGGCATTCTACTGCTCAGCACACAGAACATGGCAGCGGTGGTTCAGTAGCAGAACAGTAGTATTAGCAGCATGCAAGCAGTTAAACAGTATCTACTTATTTATTGCTGCATGACCATATATGGGGTTGGGGCAGTGTTCAATCAGCACTACTGCATGACTGCTGCTATAGAAGTAGGTGAGCAGTAGATTATACTGAAAACTACTGCTGGGGGCAGGTAGAAGCATAAAGGAGCAGCCGCTGCTTCAGTACTGGCACGACCAATGCCTTTCTAGGTGGTCCTTGCTGGATTTGAACTTGGGATCTTCTGATTACTGTACCAACACATTAGCCCCCTGAGCCACCACCCCATCAGCTATGTGGAACTGTCATTACTCCCTAGTAGTGCATGCAACTCATATAGGAGGGGGCAGTATTGATTCAGTAGTACTGGGTAACTTCTATCATAGCAAGAGGGTAAGAGTAGGCATGTCTGATAAAGTACTGCTATAGTAGAATGCCTTGCATTTTATTGATGTTAAGGTGATAAGACAGCAGCTTTGTAATTATCAGTGATACATGTATACTATGTAAACAAAAAGAAAAAAAAGTGTCATGATGGTGACCAAAATAATACTTGATGATTCAGTACATTTATGCCCTACATAAAGTCAGTGACTAATTCCTCATATTCACACACCCCAACATCCATGTGTATCCATTACTGGCACTCAATAACATAGTCATATGCAAAGGTATAATTATGCTTTTCTTCACAAACACTGGATAGTTTCAGAATTTCATTACTCACTCTTTTGATCACTGTTCACAACCATACTGACATTCACACTATGGACTGTCTCAGAAGCATCAGGTCAGTAGCCCAATAAATAATCCATGAATGGACAGAGCGATACCAGTAGATAGTCAGTAGACTACTGCATCTATGCTGCTGTACAGAGTGTGATATTTTTGGTATCTATTAAGATTCAGTTGAGAGTCAGTAGACTACTGATTCTAGCCTGAAAATGCAGTGCATACTCAGTTGATAGTCAGTACACTACTGAGTCTATATTGAAAATACAGTGTAGAGTCAGCTGTTTTGGAAGTATTTCAGCAGTACCTACTGCAAAATGCAGTTGTTGATCAGCATATTCTCAGTAGCCACTGATAGGAGAAGTAGATACTGCCTTCTGGTCCGGGGGCTATCCTGAATTTCTCCATGTTGATGACATCCCATGTTTGAGATCTTATATTTCTGTAGCTATTCCGAGTATTTTATCATGCTAAGTGCCCATATGTAGTCGAAGACATGAATTTAAAAAAAGGGATTTCCCCTAATGTTATGATTTTCCAAGTTTTGCCACAAATGGCTGCTTCCATGTTCATACCATGGCTAGAGAAGGTTCATCAGTCTCCCTCCAGCTGCATGATGATTATATCACCTGTTAGGTTCTGACATCTCAGAGTAGATATATTTGTTATCTTATTACAGATTTGTTTATAATGAAGACAAAAACCTTATCAGTGGCAAGGACCGTACAGGGGACCGAAGTCAGTATCACATTTTCAGCTGTCATAAGCAATGCTGAAACAGATAACAAAGGGGACGGACACGATATTCTACCGGGTAAAGGTGGTTCTGCAAACTTTGACTTCCAGGTAAGTATTACCATGCTACGATAAGCTAATAGTCATCTACTGGATTTTGCTCCCTGAGAAAGGAAAACATACTTTCTAGTCATAATTAAAAGAAAAGTGTTTATAGATATCTTATGCGTTTTAACGTATATATTTGTCATCTACAAAGACGACAACTGAAAGCTGCGTACTTGTAACGGTTTCCTTTGATATTCTTCAGATTGTTGAAACAAAAGGTGGAGTGGAGGTGCGCCAAAAGAGACTTATGTTCTCAAATGGAGACATGCCTAAGTTATCTGCCGGCATAGCTTCTGGAGAGGAGATATCCTTGACTGATGTTAAAGCTCATCTTCTGGACACCACTGTACATTGCACTCAACTTATGTAAGTCTTCTGATGTACCATCTTTTTATTTGTAATAGACTAGAACCAAACACAAATGTTTGTTTCTGGCATGGCCTTTGGGAAGTATTATATAGCCTACAATGAAAACCACAGATATAACATAGAGGCCCCAGTGAAATAAAAATGTTACCACAAACTTCCCACAGCAGGTATGACAAAAACCTCCAATACCTGAGGAACCACCAAAGAACAACTAGGATAAAACCAACTGAATCTTGGTCAAGTCAAGGGTGCTAAATTCAGAAGTCATAATGGAATTTTTGGGTGTCTTCTCATTATAAGATATTCTATGTTAAAGATGCATGAAATGCAATAAAACAACCGATATGAGTAAAGGTTTTGGCGTGAACCTTATTTTACCATCATTAAATATATGTATTCTGGATAATGCATGTCTTCAACGTCAAGAAAATGTGGTATAGTCACTCTGAACCTATTCAAGATCACCACACATTTCATTGTCCTGAATATTTTCATGTTGGGTTCTTCTTGCACTGACATACTAGATAATCATCATAACAATATTGTGTGACCCTATAATAAGAAGAAAATGTGTTTTGCCCCGTATATAATTTAGTAGTATTACATAGATGCAGATAGATTGACACATAATTTGAATAACATAGGTCTCTTTTAATACTGAAAATCGTTGAAGACATTATTGTTAAAGACATGTATTATCCAGAATACATGAATTCAACTATGGAAAAAATAGCTTCCTGCCAAATTGTTTACCCATACAGGTTGTTTAATCACATTTCATGCATCTTTAACATCATATATCTCAGAAATGAGAAGAAACCCAGCACTTCCATAAAGATTCTGAATTCAGAGACCTTGAATTAACCAAGATCAGTTGGTTTTATTCCAGTTGTTCTCCGAAAGTGCAAAAATGTTCCTCAGTGTTATAAGACCCCTATTACAACCACTCATTGCCTGTTGGTAGGTATGGAATTTTTTTATTTGCTAATGCTCGCCAGCATAGCCTGCATATAGCACTCGATGGCTTCCTCCCAAGGAAGAACTTATTCTGTTCTACAACTCAAGTTGATGCCATGACTCAGCAATAGTTACATTATATATCAATCACTACATTTGCATAGACTAACATTGCTTGCATCTGTTTTTGCACATCCAGTCCGTTGTGCTGTATTCTCTGTTGTATTCCTGTATGATAATGATATGTCCATCTTTAAATTTATCTTACTTCAGGACCTATTTTATAGCAGTTAGAAGGGGTCCAGGGCTACCAGCTGGATCCACTGATAACTTCATGGACAATAACTATGCAGATATTAATGGTTGTGAAGGTAGGTTCACCAAAATGTAGTAGTAGTATAGTGATAGTGATAGTACCACTGCTACAACTAGTAGTATTAATAATTAGTAGTATTGTGTAGTAGTAGTAGTAGTAGTAGTAGTAGTAGTAGTAGTGGTAGTAGTGGTAGTAGTGGTTGTAGTGGTAGTAGTGGTAGTAGTGGAAGTAGTGGTGGTAGTGGTATTAGTGGTAGTAGTGGTAGTAGTGGTAGAAGTGGTAGTAGTGGTAGTAGTGGTTGTAGTGGTAGTAGTGGTAGTAGTGGTAGTAGTGGTTGTAGCGGTAGTAGCGGTTGTAGCGGTTGTAGCGGTTGTAGTGGTAGTAGCGGTAGTAGTGATAGTAGTGGTTGTAGTGGTAGTAGTGGTTGTAGTGGTAGTAGTGGTTGTAGTGGTTGTAGTGGTTGTAGTGGTAGTAGTGGTTGTAGTGGTTGTAGTGGTTGATGTCGCCAAAATGAGTATGATTTGAGACTTAGCCTGATCCTAGAATGATACTCAGGCAGAGCAAGAGTATCACCTCAGGATCAGCCTCAGGATCTGCTAGAGTATCATCCCAGGATCTGGCTGAATCTCACATTATTGGCCGAGAGACTTGTCTCCTCGGCCATATATACGTTGTGTAAGAGGGGGACAGCAGGTCATATCAAAAACAGCCAAAAGTCCTCTACTATAGATCATCTACTGAAATCGGTCAACCATGATGAAGCCCATGGTGTAGACTAGATTCTAGTCATACACTCAATTCATTGTTTTTCCCAGTAGAATGGCAACACTACCAATTTAACTAATATTATTATGATTCCTATTAGCGAGACCTGCGCAAGTCTATGTTGTGTATAATCCCTCACTACAGGTAGGCCTGTGTCCAGGTAACTGGTGACATATTGATACTTGTACTTCAGATACGTCCCAGGTCTGTGCGAGCAGTGTGTATTGCTTGGTCACGGCTCAGCAACCCCAAGTAGCTATCAGATTGAATTATATACTTGCACTACAACCTTGGTCCGTCTGGGCTGCTAGGTAGACGGCAGTCAGCCCTCTGTTGTATAAATAAATGCTATTGGCAGTACTTGAGGCTAAGGGCCTATCATACTGGAGAGGGGGCATTAGAATGTAGCTGTTTCTATCAATAGGCATGAAGGAACATCCCACTAACAGACCATTACCCTGCAGTACTGCCTATAGCATTTATATGTGTTCTCAGTAACTCCTTAACCCTTTAAGGTCGCTAATGCATCATGCCCATTGTTTGTCATGATGCATGAATGCATCATGTTACTCCATAATCATTAACCATGACAACCCAATTTGTCTCAGCTATGCTGAGCTTATGTCAAAATATGTCATCAAATTCCTTCAAATACACGACACCCCATATATACATGATTGCTATCGTCCAACAGTGCCCCAGCTCTGTCCCCTAGAGTCTGTGAGTGTTTGTTCACCTCCTAACTTCGTAATTACACATCACTACTAAGATCTCTCGGCCATTACATCTGTGATGTACAATTCACTCTTAATAATATCCTCGACCAAGCGTGATCTCATACTCATTTTGTCTGCCTGAGTCTGGATCCAGACTCAAGTGATTAAGAATTCTTTTTCAGTGTGGTAGTAGTGGGAGTAGTGGTGGTACCCAGTGGATACAAAACCTTAATCATCGTTGAAGAGTATTTGATAATCTAGCTGGTCTTCAACATAGATAAAATATCGTATTAGTTTTTTGTACCTGATTTTAAAAAGAGTCTGGGTTTAAACAAAGTATTCCCTAATGAATTGTTTTGGGTGGAATAATATAGATAGGCATCCACAGCAAGAGATGCCACCTAAATTCCATTTGTATAACCACAGATCACTTCGATCTCAAAGTAACTTCCATGGCTGCTGTATCCATAACGACAAGTTCTTCAGCATTCGCCATCACAATTCAAGTGAGTAAAATCATGCATGGTGACCATTTCTCTTGAATATTCTCTGACTTTCACTTTTATATTTGATCGCCATCAAAGGTCCTATAGTACATTTTCGTTCTAAACCACTAAATCTATTTGCAGCATCCAGCCATCGGACAGGTTCCTGGTATAACTATAGTGGCTGGAGTCTCAATGGATGGTAAATGGGATTCAGACCACCAAAACCTTAGCCAGTCTTCTGTTAATGCTGCATCAGCGCCTTCCTACAGCTGGAGTGGCTCTGGTATCACTGTAAGTCAATTATAAAAAACACATTAATTTTATTCATATTTGAAGATTTGCGGTGTATAAGTCAATATCAGATAAAACTTTGCCTTCATTGTAAGTTTTAGAGTTGGTATCAACAGAACTCTGCATATTGTGTGTACAGTTGTATTAGGAAGATGATGCAAAATCAGTATCCTGTTGGTAGAATCGAGGCAAATGTGATATCGGAAGTTAAAACTTAGACTACCCACTTTACAAAAAAAAAACACGTTTTTTTTCAACGGTTTTTCAACCAATTTTCAATTAAATAAAAACTTTTTTTCAGTACATGTTTTGATGTGTTTTTATTACATTATTATTTTTTTGACAAACTTGGGAACCAAATAAAAACGTTTTTTAACGTTAAAAAAACGTGTTTCTGCCAAGTGAGTAGCCTTTCTCTACAACCCCATTGTCAGATGCATGGGCTGATTAAAGAGGTGTGAACTTAATTCTATCCTTTTACTCTGCCTTGTTTTCTGGCATGCAGGCTGACTGGGAATGTCGTAACTTGTACCTGATGGTCCATGTCACCTTATCTGACGCAAACATGTTTGACCTCAACCCTGAAAACAATATAATTACCAGACTGTTTGAGGCTCCATGCACTATGACTGGTATGTACCTGGAAATAGTCTAATATTCTCAAAGCCTGACAGACATTTATGGTAGGAACGATGCATATATGATTCAAATTTAATTGACTCATCAGATGAGCCGAACTACATAGGATCTGCTAGTAACAGTAATGTGAATCTCCAGTACATCAGAGTCAACTGTAGTTTACTCACCATATAATCAGGGTCAAACGATCTGGTAATTATATACGCCTAATATAAGTAAGTAAACTCGAAATTACACTGCTTGCAATGTCATTTTGACAAGTTCCAAAACAGACTATGTACAAGTATACTTCTACCATGCAAATTGACGAAATAGATATATAGGTGCACTGACTCCCCTGAACTTTGCCTTTTAGGTGGAAATGCTCTTTATGGTGGAGATGTGCTGAGTCTGCAGGGTGACCTCCGCGGCCCCTCTGTAGTGTTCCCTGGCAAATACTACCCAATCTACTTAGATGCGACGGTGACAAATGAAGATTCCTCACCGCTCACTAATACCGATATGGGATTAAAGGTGTGTATGACTAGTGCGAGGCTGTCATTCACAGAATGATATTCATCATTATAATTCTTACTGTTAAGCTCCGCTATGGCGGTGTTGTAGGTATTTTAAACTAGAGGGTAGAGATAGGCTATTCAAGCCAGCCGCGGCAGCAGTTTATGGACAGGCCGGGTAGTCATTTCTAGTTTAAAATAATTACAAACAGATTATTACATACAAAGTCGCCATGTACAGAATAGACAACAGACAGTTAGTGTCACGTGCGTCAGTCTACTTAGAGTGGGTGAGCAAATACCGTCCTTAGTAAATGTAGCCCATGCATATCTCTTCCAGATGTACGTAGATGGACAGAATATGGAGTTCAACCCTGCGACTGCAGTAGATGTTACCCCCGACCCCTGGATCATGACTGCAAGTGAAAGAGCCAGCCTGAGAAATGACCTTGCATCTGGTGCATCAATTACATTTATTCAGGTATTTAAGAAATCATTTATTACACAGTAAATAATCCTCAACTGTGGTTGGTGAACCTGTAGTGCTATGTTTTCGAAGACTGTGGAAAGATGGGGTACCAAAAAGGTAGACAATCTACTATCCTGCTTTGAGGCTTGCCCTTTATGACAACCAAAGTAGCAGATGCGAAGAGGATGGTATGGACAGTTATAATTGAAGGGCCACCGCTATGGGGAGGTGAAGTCACGTCACATGCGAGCGGATTCTGAGCTCAGCATATTATCGCCCACAGGCTTAGGATAGGGGAATATTTTAGGCCTAGCATAACATTTTTAAGAATGAGAGTTGAGCCTTAAAATTTCATATATGGTGGGCCTCCAGGTCAATTCAACTATTGGTCATTTTAGTTCTGAATCAGAAATTTTTTTATGACATAGTTTATCGCGAGACTTAGGCTCCCTATTGTGAACCACTAGGACATTCAAAGCAATGCATGATACCTGTCCGTCAAAAAGCTTGGTTTCCAAATAAATCATATGCTCAACAGGACATTTCACGATAATGTTGATTGGCACATCTTAGATGCACTCCTGGAGGTTTATTTCTCAACAATCTTAAATAGCATCATGAAGAAATGTCCTCCTGGATGCATGCATGCATATATATATATATATATATATATATATATATATATATATATATATATATATATATATATATATAGAGAGAGAGAGAGAGAGAGAGAGAGAGAGAGAGAGAGAGAGAGAGAGAGAGAGAGAGAGAGAGAGAGAAAACGAACCAGTGTTTTGAATTTAGCTCATCAAACAATCCTAGGCTGAGTGTCCAATTGCTTCTGTTGTTCCAGGTGGTAGGCACATTGCTGGTTGATGAGGACATATGTGCACAGGAGATAACAACATTGTATGCCGGTATCAAGATTAACAAAGTGACTGCAGGATCTGACACCTACACGGAAGAATGTGCATTTTGGAACAACCTTCTGAGGATTCCAGTCAGATGTGCACAGCAGGGTAGGAAGCGTATCTATTCAGATTTAATTCTCTTAGTGGTTTGAAATTATTGTGTCACACCGAACTACTTCTAGATATTGAAATCAGGTGGCAAATGGGAATGAATAATTGGGATCTGTGAACAATTCACCCATGCATGTTTGTTATGACATATTCATTGTATCTTTTCTAGGTGGTATGGATTTGAGGTTCACTACATCGGTATTGGGGACTGTGATGGCCTCCCTTGACAATGACGCTCTAGAAGTTGGTCAGGAGGGGTCGTTCTACATTCACCTGGATGCCCTTACCATAGGTATAGCAATTCAATGGTATACTGAAACAGATTAAACTGTAATAGGTTGCAAGCGTGCGTGTGGGCCTAGACTCCTTGTTACACTGAACATTTAGATAAATAGAAATCACATCAAATCCAACTTTCGCTGCCTCACAAAGGAATCCGAAAGGAATGCATCGTAAACGCATGTCACCAATAATGATTTTATTTAGTTAAGCCTATGCGGATTTCTTTAGTAAGTGCTACTGAAAAGTTTAGAATCTTCAGTGTGTAGGCTACTCCAGCTAACGGATTCTGAGAGTTACATGATCAATACAATTATGGTTTTCCCATAATATATGGGTTATCGTGGTAATTGGGTCATGACGTCGAGTGCGGGACCTCACCATCACTCCAATGGCTATTGTGATGCTCCCGGATGCATAACTGATGTGATAATGGGATTTTATAAATTTTGGGAAAAGGGAGAATTTACAATAGGCTTGACCAAATAAAACCGTTATTGACGATATGCATGCGTACAACTGCCCAATGGGGTCTGTCTCTGGCCATAGTTTTATCCTTAATTTGCTTTCAAGATCCATCGATTTAGTTTGATATTTCAGTAATAAATCCAAAAGGTGTACATATACATTGTGATGCTGCTTCAGTATACAAGAATGATATATGGAAATGAGCTCCTTACATTGGCGTCTAGGTCAGAATGCTGGTTGGTCGAGTCAGGAAAAGGGTAGCAGAAGTATGTTTGATATACATCTGTACCTAGAGAACGCTGCAGGTGAACGACGGAGGGTGAAGTTTGTGGTAGATCCTAAGATCATCAACAGTCACACGAGAACAACTAGAACTATGAGGATATGTAAGTGGCTACCGTTCTGGGGGGGGGTGTTAAGGTGGTTGTCTTACATATTTACATATATTTAGTAGTTTAATTGATTTTTTTCTATATCAAGAAATCACCTAGCCTTATAGAATGCATTGAAGCCCTGAACCAGTCTTATGAATATAGACTCTATTACAACAAGGGGGTCAGTGATAGAATGCATGATATCTTATATACTGCAGCCGGCCGTCCCCTCCTTGAAGAAAGTATGTTCATAGACTGGGAAGGTAGCAACTACAAACTGCGAGTTGTCATAGATCCCGATAAAAGGATACCAGAGGAAGATGAAGATAACAACCTTATTGTTATCGATGGAGTGGCAGTCATTAACAACCAGCCCTGTACAGGTTTGGAGCATATATCATCATATCTTATCCCTTACATTTTCGAGTTTGCTCTTATATTAATTGAACAAAAAGGATACATCAATTGTATCTATATTTTATTATATGTCCTAGAGACGTGTGTTAAAACTCTAACGCCATTCTTACTGTACACTATAATGCGCAATAGTATACTACTCACACCATGTTATGATGGGCTTCCCTAGCCCACTTAAAAGGGTCTATTTCTCCTCTTTCCTATCCCCTCAGGATGTGTGTGGTGCACATATGCGCGGGCACTGACACATTCCTCTCTGAAATTGTGTAATGTAGTTCTCACCATGAATATGACCTTAGCTGTCGAAATGGCGTTAAACATCTATTACTCACCATGTTATGATGCACACCTGATTGTGTGTCCCAATATAGTATAATACTTATACTAATTGATGATACAGACCTGAGTCTATATCCCAATTTAGTACACTACTTACACAATTTACACTATTTATTGAAGCATACCTGAGTGTGTATCATAGATTAGTATACTACTTACACAGTTAATGGCATATACCTGAGTGCATCTCACAATTTAGTATACTACTCATAATATTTTGTGACGCACCGCTGAGGTTGTTTCTGAAAGTCATGTGCTGTTTGCACCATTTTACGGCATATGCCTGAGTGTGTGACCCAATATGATAAACTACATACACCATTTTATAGTTCACACCTCAATGTGTGCCCCAAATACATACTACTTTGAATGTCTCATGAAGAAAATATACTTAAAAGTACGTGTCCCAGTCTCATAAACCGGTATTTCCTATGCAATTTTAGGAAACACACCTGAGGATGTATATCAAACTTTTGTACTAGATACTCTCTTCTATTATATCTGACCATGTGAGCTGTTTTAAAACGCCACTTACAAAGAACTGTACAAGGAAGCCTAGTGAATATCCTAGTCTAGTATACTACTTACAAGCAGTCTTTTTCACTGGGGGGGGGGGGGGTCCTGTACTGGCGACTGGTCTACAGGAGGCGAGGGGTATATTGAAAGAATATCTCTAGTGAGAGGTATTGAAACGTTAAGTTAATTGCTCTTTCCCCAATATCTCACAGTGTTTGACCTGATTGCTGAGAACGTAAACGTGATCCTGACAGCCCCACCGTCACAGCCGGCGGAGGACCGTGTGCTTCATGCAGGTTTGGTGGGTGAACAGACGGAGGCTGTCAACACCTTTACCCTAAAGTATCGGGCTGCCTGGAACCCCTCCTGCACAGCCATGTCATTCCATGTGCAGTTTGTTGTGTCCCCTACAGCATCTCTCTCGGGGGTGAACCAGACTCTCAGCGATTCACCTATAGTCCATGCCTATGCTGACAACCCTTCAGTGGTCACATGTAAGACTCGTATACTGCCATGTAATGCACATAATGACATACTCTAGTGCTTGTAGTCCTACAGCCATTCAAAAACAAATAGTTTGGCATGAATAACACTTGTATCTATGGGGTATGGTTTTTAGCATTGTTAAACCCGGTGTACAAAATGCTTTATCCCAGGGCATGAACCTGTTACACTTCCCCGTTTCATACTTTTCAGATGATCGCAGCTTCGACTTGTTCACCGACCCTCATTGGTTCAGGTTCTGTGGTGGGTCGGCCTGGTTAGGTGCTAGTGTTATGCCTGCGTCCGCCAATAACACAGATCGTAACCTCACCAACAACTGGATATGGACGCAGGTGTACTTCTTCTGCCATGGTATCACTGGTGGGTACAGTTAGGGTAAATCTGACCCCCCCCCCCGTCTCCAGTATCATAGCTCCAGCAACGTGCATATGAGGTGCTACTGTGCCGACACAGATTACCAACGGACTGTGGCGGCGGCCTGTTGGTACCAACGGACTGTGGCAGCGGCAGCCTGTTGGTACCAACGGACTGTGGCAGCGGCAGCCTGTTGGTACCAACGGACTGTGGCGGCGGCCTGTTGGTACCAACGGACTGTGGCAGCAGCCTGTTGGTACCAACGGACTGTGGCAGCGGCAGCCTGTTGGTACCAACGGACTGTGGCAGCGGCAGCCTGTTGGTACCAACGGACTGTGGCGGCGGCCTGTTGGTACCAACGGACTGTGGCAGCAGCCTGTTGGTACCAACGGACTGTGGCAGCGGCAGCCTGTTGGTACCAACGGACTGTGGCAGCGGCAGCCTGTTGGTACCAACGGACTGTGGCAGCGGCAGCCTGTTGGTACCAACGGACTGTGGCAGCGGCAGCCTGTTGGTACCAACGGACTGTGGCGGCGGCCTGTTGGTACCAACGGACTGTGGCGGCGGCCTGTTGGTACCAACGGACTGTGGCGGCGGCCTGTTGGTACCAACGGACTGTGGCCGCGGCCTGTTGGTACCAACGGACTGTGGCGGCGGCCTGTTGGTACCAACGGACTGTGGCGGCGGCCTGTTGGTACCAACGGACTGTGGCGGCGGCCTGTTGGTACCAACGGACTGTGGCCGCGGCCTGTTGGTACCAACGGACTGTGGCCGCGGCCTGTTGGTACCAACGGACTGTGGCCGCGGCCTGTTGGTACCAACGGACTGTGGCCGCGGCCTGTTGGTACCAACGGACTGTGGCCGCGGCCTGTTGGTACCAACGGACTGTGGCCGCGGCCTGTTGGTACCAACGGACTGTGGCGGCGGCCTGTTGGTACCAACGGACTGTGGCGGCGGCCAGTTGGTACCAACGGACTGTGGCAGCGGCCCGTTGGTACCAACGGCCGGTTGCAGTAGCCTGTTGGTACCAACAGGCTGTGACAATGCCTGTTGGTACCAACAGACTACAGCGATGGACTTGGTTATGGGGTGTAAAGATTTATATGAATTAAATGTCTGCATGTTATCACTGGTAATCTCGTTAGACATTGGTTCACAGACTGTCTATTATATGGATGCAATATTAGCCCGACTTGGTGCTGTCATGGGCTATTCTTATTCATGTTTCATTGCTGAGTAAGAAATGTAGTGGTTATCAGGTAAATAGTCACACCTATTAAATTACTCTTGAGAATGTCATTTGATTACAATAAATGTTACTCAGTGGATTATCATTCATTCACCCCCTTCACATTTTTACAAGGTATGGCACCAACCGTGTTCCGATTGAAAAGTACAGGTGATAATCATAATCGTCTTAGACCTGCTAGTTCAAGTAAAAACATAGTCTGGTTCGAGGTGTCAATCTACAACCTTGCTGAGAATAAGACCCTGACCAAGTCAGGACCTAGTGTCAGCGTAGCCAACTATGAACTCTACCTTTACCTCATGGCCTCTGCGGGACATACGATGAGGGAACTTACAAATGTAAATATATTCAGTTTCACCCTACATCATATTTATTTCAGGTCATGCATGAAAAAAGTCATTGATTAGTGGGGAAACTGGCCGTAAAGGCCTTGTTGGTACATGTGATTTTAATGGAGGGGTATAATCATTATATTTCCAAACAAACTATTTATCTTTTAAAGTACTCCAAGCTTACTTTATAATTGCATCTGCATTCTGGTTCACCCGATAAATTGCCAGTATCACTGATTGAGTTCTTTTTTCTCAAACAAATGTAGCTAAGTGTAACCTTCATTTTATACATGCATCCGTACATGTGTCTATCTGTACATAGATTACAAGTGTATTTTATCAAAGGATTCTCCTCTTGCCTCCTTCAGACAAAGGATGATGACAATAACTTTGTTGCTGGCCACGAGAACCGTCACCAAGACATTCCTCCACTGAGGCAGTTCCTGTATTCTGCAATACGAGTAGATATAAATGTACATCCAGATGACTGTGCAGGTGCCTGTTCTATTAGTTATTATTCGAAAATGCAATCTAAGCATCAGGCTGATTGGTCGGTATGATACATGAATGCAGCACTCCCAAGTGCTGTTATGAAATTATATAATAGACGTGCACCATAACGACCAATGGGCATGATCCAGTGATATATCGACAGGTTAATTGATGCTGTGGCTGGGTTTTTATAGACACAGGATCAAGTATACAAATGAAGTACTGTGAGAAAATAACAGCAATGCTCAAATGGTTGCCTATAATGTTAACTTTGTATTTTTTTTTCAATTGTTGTGAATTGATATGATTCATCTAGCATTTTGCATGATGATTTCAAAAAGTTACAAACGTACCTGCATAACCTCGTGTGGCACATTTTGTGTTTTAGAGTTACGGTTCCTTTGTGTTCGGGTGGAGCGAGGAGACGGGATAGACAGCGAATTTTCAGATAATAACATTGACAATGAGAACTGTGTAGATCTTTACAAGGGTGAGGTCCAATTGGTTTGTGATAGAGGTGAGTGTAACAAGAGAGGTTTCTTTTCCTACTTTTTATTGCTACTGAGTACTGTGTCCCATCTAATTTCTCTACTAAAGTATACCATTTCGAGGTATGTTAAGTTTAATGATTATAAACATGTCATTATCGATGACCTGATAAAGTTGATACCACTGGTAAATATTAAATGCACTCAACGAGGTATTTTTAATCTAGCGACATTTCTAGCTAATGATACATTTTGTCACTGCTCTCTTCAGTTCACCAAGATTGTACCATTCCCTCCCTTTACATCATTTCCAGACATATCGTTGTTTGATTGGGCCATCCAACCAACCTACACATCCATCTACCACAGTATGGCAGTTGCAGTAGACTTTAACGTGACGGTTCAGTTGGTCGGTCAGGGCTTTGTTGAGTTAGACATGAGTGAGTTAGGTCGTCACTTTGAGCTACAAATGTTGCTCAGTGACCGAGCGGACAATCCAGAGCCAGAATATCTCAACAACGGCCAGAAAATCGTCATCGCCGATGTGATGGACATGCAGTATAATAACATGTCAGAGGCAGGTTCGTATAATTTTGTTAGTGGCGTACATGTCTTATGGCATAGTTGGTGATATGCTGTAGTTATAAAAATCGATTAGGTGCAGTGAGGTTCAATGGATCGCGCTGAGCCGCGGTATTGCTTAAAACAGGGGCGTAAGAAAAGCGGGCCAATGACAGCCTGGATTAAAAATAATCCTTTAATGATTCATCTTTTACATAAGGCATATATATGGCCAAGTATTGGCTTTAGCACGCTCAGTTCGATGATTCAAGGTGGTTGGGGTGCCGCCGCCCCCCCCCCCCAGCTGAAGATTTGCTTCCCACGCCTCCGAGATAGAAGGTCTGTTTTATTTGATTAATCCTATTGATATTGTGTGCTTCTCAGCTCTACGATCGGAGTTCCCGGGGAACACTAACATGACCCTTAGTGGTAAGGCAGTGGTAACGATTGACCCACAGTTTTGTGCCACGAGTGGGAGATACCTTTGCCTTGCCTACGTCACTCCACCAGAGATGAAGCCATATATCAATGACGTCAACGAGGGCAATAACTTCACCTGTATACCTGCTAATGCCTATCTGGATTGCACTACAGGTGAGTAAAGTACACCCTAATACCAATATGAAATAATTACCTGTAAATAGACCAGAGCCACTGTTAGGCGTGGACACAGGAACTACAAAACACCCATGACCGAACTCCTCACAATCAATGAGAGCCCCGGCCAATAATAATTGCCGATTTTGACATTTCAGGCTTATTTTCAGAAAACTTGCAGCTGATTTATACCAGATCTGACTGTTCCGCTGATCGATTGTGAGTGCGATCAGGTTCAGATACTTACCCATTGTTTGGTGGGATACCTTCTCGTCTATGTTTTTGAGAGGAGTTATTTTTCAGATACTTTCTTTCCGTGACTCTGCCCATGAATTCATGAGAACCGTAGCAGAAACCCATTGCGTACTTTTCAACGGTAAAAATCTTCTGTAAGCTTAGTGTCTGACTCTTGTTGCAGAATTGGTTGACCTCCAGGTCCAAGAGCTGAAGCTGCTTGGAGATGACATCATAATAGTAGATCAGCGTTACCCTAAGAAGTTTGAGCTGCTGATCCAGGTCACCGTCGGGCCCTCCCGCGACGTCCAATTACCTGAGGACGTTGACGTGTCTCTTTTCCTATCGAAAAACGAGGAAATAGATGCCAGTGACTATGAGGTAGCAGATCACTACTGGTAGCTTGTGTTGAAAAGTCAGGAGTATAATTTCTCAACATGTTCCGACTACATACAATGATTACAACTCAGAATGTCCTCAGTTATACTGAATAGTCATATCAAAAGGTCTTTATTTGGGAGAGGGGTGTGGTGTCCAGGGAGTACGACTAAAGGGCCTGCGATTCATTTATACGACTGGAATGTAACTTTGTAAGGAAACCATATCATGTGAAATGAACCCCCATTTTTAGAAATCGTTTCATTTTTCAACATTACCCCCATATAAAGATGGCTGGAGTATTTGCTCATCGAATATGCATTTGCAGATATCCTACAATGGTTACAAATTAGGTAGTGGAAGAACTGAATTGAGGAGGATGCTTCCGGCTGGTAGGAACAGCACTTTAAATATTGCAAGTATTCCACTACTACTGTCCCAGCAGAGAGTGCTAGCAGTCAACTGCTGTGGGGATGCCAATATCATAACCGTTATTGACCCTCGTAAGTACAAATATCTAAAATCTATATATCAAAATTCATAACGATTTAGATGTAGATACAAAAAGGACTTCATGAGTGAAATTATCAAAGAGAATACCATAGAGTATAGAGTTTTGTCACATGTAACAAGATAGTTATATACACGAGTTAAATTTACAATAACATACGCGCTTTATGCTCCCACATTTATATAGAAAACAGAGTTGAGGAAAGCGACCAAGACAACAATATGCGTGTTACACCAGTACGAGTAGCATGCTATACAGGTTAGTGAATAACATACATCATTACATTTTACCTAGAGATATTATTATCTTGTATGTTATGACATCAGAGATCAGTATATCCATTCTATCCTACTCAGACTCTCATATTCAACAAATAATAATAATAATAATCACGTAGAGATCGTCGCGGGAGGTTTTAGTCGTATCATACACCTATATGTCCCATTTCTTCTTACCAAAGACACCTTGTTCCTCTTGGAGGCATCTGTGGAGGTGTTAGGGTTGGCGTTCACAGGTCAGCGTACTGCCCTCAGAGTGGATCTAACAGTGCAGAACGCCAACATAGATAACGATATACCTCAACCTAACCCACATCACATACAGGACGGTTCCACAACCTCAACAGCCTGGTCTTATAGCATTGAGGTATGTGTGTCCTTTATGCCAAAGATGATGATTAGGCAATCATGGAGAGTATAACCTAAACTAAAATACATTTTAAGGACCAATTCCATAGTGGAAAAACTGAAAACTAAAGCAATACTTACTGTACTGACAATTTCTACTAGTTATCATGTACACAAATTGGTATCATCATCTTATTTTCACTAGGTGTGCATTGAAACTGATGCGGAAGAAATCTGCGATACCAATCGTGATAGCACAACCTTCCCCAAGAACTTCCATCGACCCATCCTCAGGGGCCACTCGGTCAGGTTCTCAAACATCCTCGTTAACATGGCTGCCGACCTGACAGAGGCCCAATGCCTGGCTGCTCACTCATTCAGGGTCACTCTGAAACCAGGTAAAGCATCAATTAGTGTGTGCCTGCATTGGTTAGAATTTACAATTATTAGAATCATAGATTCTAAGGCCATATGACTTATTACTGGGGATGTCTTTTCTGTCCGCAATCCTACAAGTGACCTTTCTTTCTGCAGGATTGGGTATTTTTGACCAAAACCTGGAGGACAACACTAAACGAGTCCCGTTTCCACCCTATTCAAAAAAGTGTATTCCAGATGCAGGTAAGATCACTTTAAATTTTGGGAAAGTATTTAACGGACAAAGGGGATACTTTTTGAAGCATGTATACTTGTTATACATCTACTGCCTCTTCACTGAAATGATGAGGAACAACAAGCTGCAAGAAGGGACGATCTATTATGGCATGTTTTTCCTCAGATTTATGTCAAAACACAAATATGTCACATACATGCTTAAACCTTCAGAAATGTTAGTAATAAGTTGTAAAATCGCAGTTCAATGGGGTATTGCTATACGACCTTTTCCCAAACCAAAGCATCCTGCTCTTTCATTCCAGCACCAACGGTGCAGCTCAAGATGGACAGGTTCTGGTTGCCTACCGTCATACATCACGACGTGCCGTCACCGGTGGACGTAGACATCAGCATCCTGCGAGGTCCTTCGCTAGCCATGCCCATCCTAACTGCAGACCTCCTCCTTTCCCGTACCCGACCCCCAGCCCCCTCAGCAGCTCCCTACAGCCAGCAGCAGCAGGAGCACACCTACACCTGGAGGAGGTTCACACGGGAGGAGGCAGACCCAGGAGCGCCCACGTCAACCTTAACAACGCGGAAGATGTCTGGGGGGCTGTTAGGCAGTAGCTACCTATCTGATAAGCAGTTCTGTGGAGCAGGCTGGGTGAAGGCAGTGGTGGACCCGGACAATGCCGTGGAGGAGCCTGACGAGGCTGACCGCCACCACAGTGCAATCAGGCCAACTACCATCATTTGCAGAGGAGGTGAGAGCAATAAAGCTGCTGCCTTATGTATCCACCAAGAAGACTTTCAGCATATTTTTTGATAACATTTACTAGGGGTGTTGGTAGATGTGTGACACTGTTATATAAATATGGTTGTGGATGTTCAAAATGGCTCAAATTATGCATCGTATTGTTGTATGAATTGTTCATGAAAGACACATAGAAAACATACACATGAGGAACACAGATTTTTAGTACACAACTAAGGCACGAGAAAAATCCGAGAACTTTAGCGTCTTTAGATCATATATAATGCTACAGTACTGCATATATGGAATTTAGGGGTTAGCCATGCAGGTATAAGTATATGCAGTATATGGCATTTAGGGATAAGCCATGCAGGTTCTGGTTTGTACATTGTACTGCATACATGTATTGATTCGTATGTGTGTACTATGGTGGTGCCATCTGAGAAAGAAATTCTGGTTCTATCATAGCTAATTGGCAGTGGCATAAATCACTCCTGTAGTAGTTGTAGACATTTGAACATGACCAACGAGTAAAAATGTATGTTCTAAAAATCTTCTTGTTTTACTATAGATGTGTTTAGTGTGACAGGAGTTGTGCTGCTCACAGACGATGACCAGCTCACTGAGGTTCACAACACCCCCTTCACCCTGACTGCTTCTGTCACCTGCACCACTCCCAACTGTAACATGCCTACAGCAGCGGAGAACATCGTGTTCCTTCTGGTCTTACACCCCAACACCTCCTGTACATACACCCATACACTGGCTGAAGTGGGCCAGGGTTCCACTAAGTATCAGGTAGATCCAAATCTTGGCTCCAGCTACCTCTACACAGGCCACTCCAGGGACTTTACCATAAAAGGCACAGTTAAGGTATGTATTGGCTTATACAGCCTAGTTCAGCATCCTAGTGGTGTGAATGTATGCTGCAGCATGCTAATATAATTCTATATTAACATTTATGAAATACATGTACTCACCATGACATGATAAATTAACCATCCATGCCCTCATAATGTGGCCTACAACGCCTGTTGAATTATAAAATTCTGAGTGCTTTGGTCGGTTCTGCTTTAACAACTCTCTTTTCATGTGGTGTGCTTATCTAGCTTCCTCCTGGAAGTTGTGGACCTGAGGAGCGAGTGAAACTATCCCTGAGATTGGTTTTAGGAACATCTACTTCTCCTTACTACTTTGATCACGTGAAAGAGAACGATATATACACCTTTGACTATCCCTGCCGCCCCCAAACATTGAGCATGGCAGGTTAGTGTACCCCCCCCCCCGCTGCTCTGGAATACACTCTTGATTTATTGCGGACATTTTATTTTTATTTATTTTTTTAATGAAACTTGAATTTGATTGTACTCACCTGTAACAGCATAATTTTGGACCTTCGTAACTTGTTATTGTGTTTCCTTGTATGATTGTATGAATCTTAGAAAAAGTAATTGATATGATTTCATGTGTTGGGAGGAGTCTACAACCAAAATAAGGAACTCTTACACTTTTAGTTCCGAGTCGGAGGAGAAGGAGGAGGTCGGTTTTATCCCAACACAACACTCTGAATGACCCAGGTATGTCGTTTTTGCCTCTTCTGTGGTTTGGAACAGGTCATTTGACACCATTGGAGCAATATGACGGGATACTGATGTATTTCAGATCAGTAAAGAAAAAAATACCTTGGACCTATTTGGTTCCATTACTTTGTATACGCCAAAAATGATTTTTTTTTCTGCTGAACCTGTGGTTTTCCGCCAAAAAATGGTGCCCTCTGATTGGCTGGCTGTTTAGGTCACGTGACCTGCCCTCTCGGAGAGAGCCAGGAAATAATAAATCATGAACTCTTACACTTCTGTTATCAGATGAGGAAGCAGACATCATAGTATCAGACTTCAGTCTCCTCCTGCCCACACAGCGTGTGGCTCCAGAGTCCACTATAGGTTTTACCTTTAATTTGGCCATTACTGGGGGCGACATCCGCCGAACAGATGCTGCACCTCCTACTAGTGATGTAGACCTTAGCCTGTTCCTCTGCCGCGACCCCCAACACAGGAAGGACTGTCTGGACCTGCAGTACGAGGTGACCGATGAAGTAGGCCTGAAGCTGGGCGGTGGTTTCACCAGAGACCAACCCCCTGAAGGAGTCACCGATAACATTGGTGAGCTGCTCATAGCAAATAACTTATTAAATTATTTTCACCTTACGCTAAGGTAACAATAATCATAATGATAATTATTCAATGCTGTATGTTATATTTATTTATTTATTTGATCACGCATAGGGAGATATTGCATAAATCCTAGGTTTTCATGCGTTAATGTCATAAATATTTGATACATTTTTTGTACAAATTAAAGAATATTTTTCTTATAATAGGAGTGACCCTTCCAATGGGATTCTGTGGCAAACACTACCTTCTCATAGAAGTACGCGGCACGGAATTTAGTAACGAGAGAATCATGTTCAACAACAGAGCAAACTCAATGTTTTATATTGACTGTCCATTAGGTAGGTTTATAACATTATATATATTGGGCTTAACCGGAAACCGAATCCTAAATAGGAACTGTATCATGACTTAAATGTATTTGTGTGATTTACACTTTAGAATAATACCTGATGTCTAAACGTAACATCCCCTATTTATAAACATTCATTCAGGACAAAGAGAAAGCCGTCAGATCTAAATGGCATTATTATTCCCATCACCCAAATCCAACATGTTGCTTCCTTGATTATCTAGAACTCCCAATCTCTCTGCTATTTAACAGATATGATTGCAGTAGAAGATGTCAAATTGGGTGGTACAACCTCAATCTGGCAAGAAGTTAATGCCGGGCTGACCTTTGACATCACCATCACCAACCCTGGCTTGGATCCTGTTTTGCCCACATCTGCCCCCTATCGGTCGTTGCTGCCCTTCGTGGCGCTCTCACAGAACGCTGTTTGGGAGGTAGATGTAGACACTGTAATGGAACTACAAGAGGATCAATTTTCAGAGGGTATGGTTTTGATTGCATTCTATTATCAACCCATCCTAAAGGCATGTTACGACTTTTACTGGTACTTGGTAGTCTAGAGATACTGACTGTTTTCGACAGATGTTTTCTACTCAAGTTCATTAAGTTGTATGCAGTGTAAGGGAATAAGCAGGTGTGGCTCATCTGGAGTAAGTCTTGCCTCTACTGTAAATTCCTGGGACACCTATCAAAAATTAATGTGTGTGCTTATTAACCTTTAAACACGAGAATACATATTTTATTGATTGAAACTGTATATCCATAATATGTCCCTTGTTTTCCTCCTGCATGAAGAACTCTTAAGGGCATTGACCATGGGTCTTGATGCTAAAGAGAGTCTACTGTTGGAGGGGATCAGCACAATCCTCTTCCACCTGACACCTGAAGCCTGTACTGCAACAAGGTTCGTCATCGTCGGCGTGCTTCCATTTGGTGACCACCAGCTGTATACAGAGCTCACCTTACACAACAACTACCTGGCATTGCCTCTCACACTCCACTGTACAGGTAATGTGTATTACACAACAACTACCTGGCATTGCCTCTCACACTCCACTGTACAGGTAACTTTTATTACACAACAACTACCTGGCATTGCCTCTCACACTCCACTGTACAGGTAATGTGTATTACACAACAACTACCTGGCATTGCCTCTCACACTCCACTGTACAGGTAATGTGTATTACACAACAACTACCTGGCATTACCTCTCACACTCCACTGTACAGGTAATGTGTATTACACAACAACTACCTGGCATTGCCTCTCAAACTCCACTGTTCAGATAATTTGTATTACACAACAACTACCTGGCATTGCCTCTCACACTCCACTATACAGGTAACTTGTATTACACAACAGCTACCTGGCATTGGCTCTCACACTCCACTTTCCAGGTAATGTGTATTATATAACAACTACCTGGCATTGCCTCTCACATTCCACTGTACATGTAACTTTTATTACACAACAACTACCTGGCATTGCCTCTCACGCTCCACTGAACAGGTAATTTGTATTACACAACAACTACCTGGCATCGCCCCTCACACTCCACTGAAGAGGCAACTTTATTACATAACAACTACCTGGCATTACCTCTCACACTCCATTGTACAGGTAACATGTTTTATATAACAACTACCTGGCATTGCCTCTCACACTCCCCTGTACAGGTAATTTGTATTATATAACAACTACCTAGCATTGCCTCTTACACTCCACTGTAAAGGTAATTTGAATTACTTAACAACTACCCGACACTGCCTCTCACACTCAACTGTACAGGTAACTATTCTTGTATTACAGAACACCTACCTAGCTCTTCAAATCATTGAAGTATAGTACCATATATATATATATATATATATATATATATATATATATATATATATATATATATATATATATATATATATATCATACTTTTTTAATCCCTATAGACGATTGTTTAGCTTTGGAGAATGAGTCATCTTTTTTTGGCAATGCGCATGTAATTTTTTTAATCTTGCATATCAGCAGGTACATGTATGGTATCTTAAGCTTTGTTGGTGTGAACATATAGACTGGCTGTAGATTAATGTATATATAATTACTCACCATCATATTTACATTTCCAGCCCCTGTTGATCTGCATGCAGTTCCAACACTGATCACTTTTGCTAACCAAGTGTTTGACATTACCTGCCAGCTTGTTGTTACATCAAGCGGTGTTGTCGGTAAGGTCCACCATATATCACCTTTCCTGTCTTCTTTCCATACTGTTAGACCAAACGTAATAATTGGACAGAAGTGCTGTAGAATCCCCATCGCTGAATACATCAATGAATTGATCTAAAATATACAGCTGTCTTTTAGTATTTAAATATAATATTGTATGGATACTCCCTAAAGGCCAATATCCTCATACTCTTTTAATGCCTAGCCGTTTGAGAAACCTTCAGCCTGTTGTTAATGTGTTCAATTATCTGTTTTTGGCCAGTATCTAAATACCAGTAGGCCCAACACAAGGTCGGCTAGAAGGTGGCGATACAATCCTGAATGGGCAGGCTTTGTTATTGTGTGCAAATAAGATTTTCTCAGCTCTACCATCGCTGAAACCTGTATGAACGGCGCTAATACTCCCCGAAAATTAATTCCATTTATTACATTATCATAGAGCCAGTACGGGTGAGGTTCTGGTTGTCAGCAGATGAGGGGCTGGATGTGGACCATGACCAGCTACTTGAGAGCTACTCCAATGTCACCAGCGTCAGTGCAGATGAGCAGCTCAATGTTGTAGTCAATCCCAACATGCTCAATGCTAGCCTCCAGGATCAGGTGTACCTTATAGCCGATGTGGACCCATTTAACGAGATCGCCGAGACTGATGAGGGAAACAATGTTATGAGCCTACAGCTGAATTCAGCCATGGTCAATCTGTTCTCAAATCCGGCAAATGGGATATTCCAAGATCTTGGTTAGCAGTTTGATAATCATTATAATTAATACCACTATATATGTAATAAGATGTCCTTCATGCCATTCAATATAATCAATACTTCACCTAAGATGCTCTTTTTCCTCATTCTGTAGGTTCTATCATAGTATATATATATATATATATATATATATATATATATATATATATATATATATATATATATATATATATATATATAGCCTATATGATATTCAGGTTGAAAAGCTCATAACAGAAAATTTCTTAGAGATAATTGTACTGTAAATATGATTTTTCTCCTGCAGACCTATTTGGTTTAACACTGGTTAGTGTTAATCTACCTGACCGTGTAGCTGTGGGGGAGGTGTTTCAGGCTAACATGTCACTTCGTATAGCCTGTATGTTACCAGACCTCACCGACTGTCCCACCACAGCAGCCAGTGTAACACACAATGCATCCACACACTTTAATATCATAGTTAAGGTAAAGATAGTATTTGAGGTTGGTGAAAACGCCCATGGTTACCATTAGTCAGTTCTAAAGCCTTGATTTCAATATTATATGCTGCTTTCTAAAAATAAGAATTAACATTATAAATAGATTTTACCATTCATCATATTATTAATGTCTGTGGTTGTAATAATTTACTTACCTCTATATTCACCTGGAGCCCCCTGATGGGCTTTATCGTGTTGGATAGGCCACTGTAGATTCTGTCATCAATTTTTTTGTCAATTGCTACACATAGCTTTTCCATCATTTTCTTTTCATATGTAACAGGCTCTGGATGAGAATCTGGAGGATGTGAAACTATTCACGGCTTCATTTAACTTCACACGACTTGACCCCTATTGGAGGTCCTATATTCTTGAAGATAACGACGACCTCAGTGATCTCTCACCGGTAACTGCCTTCACCTGGGACTTCCTCAGTGATCCAGGTAATTAAGGGAAGCAGATGCCTGAGTCGTAAAATACTAGAGTGTCCTATAAGACGTAATCAATTTGGTGATTTCAAGGCTATCCTTTCAAAATGATTAATGGGTCATTTTAAGAATAAATCGACGAGGGAAGCGTCCGGGTAAGGACCCCCTCCCCTTTGGCCCATGTATACATGGGGCTAGGGGGTAGGGTACTTTAACTATCAAAAGATGGGCCCTTAACCCTCAAACTGATCTTTACTCTCAAACAGGTCTCTTTTCAGGGGTTAAGAGCAACCACACAATAAACTAAGAGCAACTACGATTTTATCCCTCAGACGCTCTATAAGAATGCCACAGGCTACTGGTCGAAAATACGGGCGCCTTTATTTCACATTGACAACCCTTATGGCATTGACTTCTCTTGTCAAGTGTTTTAGCCTACTTTGTACATGTATTTGTAATTCCTTCACAGTTACCTCAAAGGGAATTTGAGGAGTAAGAATATTCGAGGGATGAGAGCCAGGTTTGAGGTATAAGAGCCTACGATCCCTCTTATCCCTTAAAGCTGTTACACGACGTAGTTTGCGTATTTCTGTTTGTTTTGTTTTTTTTTATCTCAGAAGATTGTACATCACTTTCTCATTAATTTCACGGTACCCGGTATTTAATGTTGTAGGGAGTGGGTGTTAATACATACAGTGGAAAACACAATGTTCAACTCTGCTCTATGCATTGGTGGGAAGGTAGACTGCATTGGTTAATTAGTTCTCACCAAAATCTCCACATAGTAGCACTGAGCAGTCTGCAACCCTGCAGGCTTCCTTTGAGAAGGTGGCATTGTAATAGAACACAACAGTCTGATTTCCTAACTACATGTGGCACTGTACTTAGCTGAGGCAATTAAGGGCTTGCCAACAAAGATAAAATGCTCGAAGCATTTTATTTCTAGACATCTCTTTCCTTGAGATTAACATGGATATACCCTCAGAATCAGTTGAGATGTGAACATTACATACAAGCAAGTGGGCTGATTGTACGTAGATATACCCAAAACGAAAAATCTTTATATTTCACGTCTTATAGCAGCTTTAAACAGAAACCTGTGTGAGGGCTAAGCGCTTCACAACCCTGACTATTGCAGAACTTATGGTGGACATTAGAGATAGATTCAGCTTCGATGATTACTCTGCTTGCTGGAGGGTCCGTTATTTCGCTGTCCAGCTGGAGAAAGGCAACAGTGACCAGATAGTAATTGATTTAGCAGATAAGTGGAGAAATGTTCTGAATGACGTCCGCTATGTCCCCTTTAATCTGGAGTGTGACGAAGGTAAGTCCCTTGTGTTCGCTCACCTTGTGGATCCCAAAATCATAATATACCCGTGCTATGTAGTATGTAATTATGGACCTGCAAAGAGAAGTGTCAATGAAATGCATGTATATAGCAGCTTGTACATCAGAAATGATTTTTGGTGTTAGATTTAACGACGACGTCTTAGATAATGAAGTCAAAGCAAAAATGATGTATAACTAAAGCAAATGGCCAACAGTGGGATCTACTGTATGTGCAAAACACATCCTATGTGGAATATCTATGCACAGTGCTTATTTTATACGAGGTCACTGTTAACTGTTAGTAGTGTATGGATGTCCTGTCCGTCCAATTAAATCATCTACATATAGTTCTTGTGAGTATCTGCCTATAGGTCTGCTGTCCTGTCTCCACATGGTTATAAGTCTGAATATCAGATCTTACAATGAACACCAAATGGCCTGTAGGAATGACATCAACAATGAAATAAATGAACTATACCCTGGATCTAAATCTTGGAAGTATGCTTTTGGTATTTAGAACCCGTTCACCTGGAGATCACCAACTTTGGCCTACTGAGCGACGGGACCATAACATCAACATTGGACCAGCAGAACATTGGGAATCTGTCTCTTACAATTGAAGTACGTACGCACACTAACTATTGGCCAAGACCAAGGTCAGAGCAGCAGAGCGCCCTTGACATCCGACTCTATATCAGAAGTGAGTACAAATTCAACAGAAATGTTGAGCATTTTAGTCCTAGTTGTATTTAAATTGGCTATCTGCAATGTATGTTTATCTTGAGTGCATTGGTATTCGCGTCGACTATCCGGAAATGAAAAAGGGGGTATTTTCCGCATGTAGCTTTATGTGGTAGATAAACACCGAGTTTGGTCACTGTATTTACTATATAGACAACAGGCTGTCATACAGCCTACAGCCTGTTGTCTATATAGTAAATACAGTGACCAAACAGGTGTTTATTGCACTTATGAAACACTTGTCACCCACTCAAAACCATTCACAAACTAGGTAATGAGGGAGGGTGTATGTGCTCAGTAGACCGCATCAACTTACAACAGCTATACACAATATTTTACCTGTGCTTTTCTATTGTCTTTCCACCCAAGTGTGGTATAAGTAGGGGTTAATGTACGAGGACAGGGTTGTAAGCGATATATAACACAGTGGGCCTTATAAGTTTATACCAGAGGCTGTATGCAATCAATAAAAGGTGTGAAATCCATTGTTCTCCGTGCCCACTGTGGTATAACATAAAATAATAGGATTGTTCCAACACATTACAGATATGTTCCATCCATTTATATCTAAGATGCAGGTAATACATCTCCAATTAACCAATGACAATTTTGATCTACCCTCAGGCACGGACGAATCAGGCCTCGTCCACAACACTAATCTTATGTTGCCCAGCTCGGAGATGCTAAAGCTGCGCAGTTCCAACCTCGCAAACCTTCCCATGGTGAATTTGCTGATTAACCCATTGTATATGCCTGGATCATGGATAGCACCACACTGCGGTAGAACCATGGAACTACTGTTAGAGGTCGATGGACGCAGATACACACGCATGAAGAAATTTGCATTTGACTCAGAATTACTCGAAATCACTGTCCAAAACTGTCTAGGTATGTATAGAGTACAGTCCCTGAGCTCTTTTCCAAATGCCACTATAACCCCACACCTCCCCTCCTCTATCTGAAATCGATTCACTAAAACATTTTTGAATTTCGTTTTCTCACTTTATTTTAATTTGCTCACATTAAAATCCATAGACTTGAGCAAGTCTAGTATATAGTGAAAATGACCTTGTTCTGTGTATCAAAGGGCATACTGCGTTCATGTACTCGAACATTTAGGGCTAGGCCATGTCTCTTAACTTGGTATAATCTTGAATACTTACCCCTTGTTCCTCCAGGCAGTGGCATGGACATGGGATTGGAGGTTATTCACCTCTTACCCTACGTCCTACCTGGAGACCCCATTGAGGTACAGGTGGACTACTTCATCAGCCTCCTTGGACCAACCTCCGTCAGTAGGGCCCTTTATGACAACAGGAATTTTGGGCTGAGAGCCATTCTTGCTAATGAAAAAGAAGTCATGGATTCTGGTGAGTATATCTTGCTGGTATTTATGGCTTTACATGTTGTATTCCATTATCCAAGTATCACGCGTAATCATCAGCATTTTGTTTGACTTCTAGGTATCATTTATTGAGCAGACATATTCTAAACACTCAGTTTGTTCGACATTATGTGTACAGCTATTTTGGCATTGTAGAACTTCAATGTGTCCATTTGCTAGTTATTGCCTCATTTGTTATCTGAAATATGTAAGATAGTTGAGATTATTTTCTACAGACCTAGAGCTGCCAGTGATAAATGCGACAGTGTATGAGATGACACAAGAGTTTGTTGGTGAGGCGGCACCAGGTACCACCACACTCCACCGTCGGTCCATCAACATGACTCTCACCATGCCCACCCAGGAGTCCTACTGCGGGAGGTCTTGGTAAGCGCCATGAATGAATATTTAGTCATTTCCATTCTAGATTTCTGCCATTCCTGCATAGTAGTTGCTATGTTTCTAAGATAGATTATAATTGTATTTGACCTGTTTGACCTACCATTTGGTGGTTACCTGCAGGCACCTTAACGTCTATGGGATCTGGAAAAATATGGACCTAAATGAGATGTATGAAGACAATAACAGGGCAGCACAACTTGTCTACATCGCCTGCAGGTGTAAGTTATCATTCATACTAACATTAGGATGTTAAGCTGCCTTTTGAAATAGAACAAATGTAAAATAAAATGTGAGATATACAGGTCACGAGCAGAGAGGTACTATTACGTTTAATGCGGCGAATGGAACTTAAAATGTGTGTCAAGGGCTGGAGAAGTATCATACCAGAAGGCTAGGCATATGAAGACTTCAGATTCATAGTTTGGAAATAGTCATCCTAATACTCATTACTTAATGCAAATGCTATTGGTCTTTCTCAAAATGGCCACGGCAGTCTAAGATAAACGACGTTGTATGTTTCCAAAAGCTTTAATTGACAGGCCTTTCTAAATGCGATTTGTATAATCAAATGGCAAGAAATAAAACTATCAATCTACTGGGGTATTAAGAAGTAACTCTAAGATAAAAATCACAACAAGTTTTCCAAACCTATGTTTATATAGGAAAAGTCCGCTCTGGGGAGGAGTGGAATTATGGGACAAGTCAACCAGTTCTGAACAGCATATTAGTGACAAAGCTCAGTTTCTTCTAGCAGTGACGTGATTCCATATCCTGCATACTGTATAGGAACTGCCCGTTTATACAACCATCACTGTGTCATATACTTACTGCCATATATGTGGTGGATTTCGACCATGCTGTATGATGTATCCAAGTCTACCGTACTATCAGTCCTCTTTTGCTTACTTGTTAATCATCCTGTACGAATGTTTGTCACATAAATAATTCAATTCATTTCATGGACCTTGGTCTTGTGACACCTATGTTATGTCTTGGCTAATATTAACTGTATCTTTGCTTCACGTCCTAATCACAGTGGATAAACTGGTGCTACAGAAGGCAATTATCTATGATCTACCCCCGGAGCTGTGGCCTGGACTTAGAGTACCGCTCAAAGTGAACATCACAGTGACCAACAAGGGTACCCACCTGCCCAGTCAGGCTGAGGGTCTCTTCCATGCCCGAGCCTGCTTCTCCATTGATGACACCTTAGATGCCGATGACGACTGCTCCAGACTTTATCAAGATAATGGCCAGCTGTTCACCTATAGCGGAATACTTCGCACTGACCAAGTTATCTCCATACACAAACTCAGCGGTACTTGATCTATAAAACGTTAAGAGCCATTTGGCCGGCTGTGTGTAACCAATAGAGTATCCAATGGATAACGGTTTGGGTATACATGTACACTCGATTGGTAAAGATTCTTAAGCCACATGACATGTGGTGCAGGCCTGTAGAGTGATCTGAATTAGACTTGAAGAATGAGTGTAATGGAGACTCTATTAATTATGAAACAATATAGTCCATAATGTAATGAATAGGTAATGTGCACCATGCGTAGGCCTTTTATCCATAAAACCCATGTTGTATTTGTTGGAAAGAATAAGCAATGCTCATGCCGATATTTTGTCTCCTGTGTTCAGGCAGTCTGTCTCTAATGGACTTCAGTCGGTGTCCTACTGACGCGTCACCTAGAATATTCATACAGATTGTGCCAGAAGACCCTGTTTTCTCTTTGGACCCTGGAAACGACTTCGTCAAGGAAGTAATAGACAAAGATAGAATTCACTGTCCGACAGGTAAGGTATCCATACGGAGAAGTATTTGTTGTGTGAATCCCAGCATTCACAGAGCTCAATAATAAGTCCATAAGTCACAATTACCAGTGAAGAAACTAGGTCACCGAAAAATCTACCCACTGCCCTACACTATGGCCAATTCCCCAAAGGTACTTGGTCCGTGCAAATGACAGATTTGTCAGAGTAACGACGCCAAGTTAGGCAAATATGTATCAGCCAATACTGAATAATAGCATTTTCACAATGTATAAGATAGCTCCCGCCGATGTTTACAACAAACGAGAGTGCTGGAAAGCAGACCCAAACACACTAGCATTAAATATTCCATATCAAATGAAGACATGTCCAGTAACCACTGTCGGCCATGTCTTTATACGGGTATTTGACAAGTTCTTTAACTTTGCCAAATTCCATTCCAACTTCAACCAAAGAAAATATATATTTCGCTACAGGTATTGTGGATCTCACTATTGGTGAATTCAGCTTGGTGACGGCCGATGGAACCACAAATGTGCTGCACCCGGGACAGAGCACCAGCTACAAACTGACCATGGTAACCTGGAGGGCAGGACCAGGTAGGAAACTCTCTAGACATTGACAATAACCATAACAGTCAGCACTCGTCTCTCATGTTGAATGACTATCCTATATCTTTACATACATACATACTGTTATTATACATGTAGCACTCTTCTCTCACATGGAATGACAATCCTATATGGTTATGCATATGCATATATATATATATATATATATATATATATATATATATATATATATATATATATATATATATATAATTATTATTATTATTATTATTATTATTATTATTATTATTATTATTATTATTATTATTATTATCATCATCATCATTATTATCATAGATGATATTCCTGCTCTTATACTGTAATTATACTTCTAAAACGGTTTCTTATTTAAGGGGGCGAAATTCCAGCAGCTGATCCAGCAGACAAAGATACCCACATTGGTATCCGCATGTTCCTCAGTTTGGATGAAGTGCTAGATAAGGAGGAGGAGGGTGGGGAGGATGTGCCTCTAACTGTCCAACTCACTGGTCAGCAGCAGATGTTCCTCCAGGCGGGAGTAGCCCTTTACAGTCCAGTACCCAACACAGTGAACTTGAATGGGGCTGGGCTTAACATTCCTGTCGATAAGCCAGAGTACCGACGCTACTGCGGCAAATGCTATGTCATTGTGCAGCTGGTTGTGCCTAAGGCTCAAGTCTCCATTGACCCTGACCTGGAGAACAACAAATGGGTGACAGGTGTGACTGTGGAGTGCGAGGTGGACATACTTGCCCTGGAGTACGCTACAGTGCAGCCCAGCCACCCGGAGATTATGCTGAGTACAGGGGTGCCGCTGAGGATGGAATTTCAAGCCTCCATCTGGAACTTCCTGTCTCATGATGTGCCGTACTTTGGTGACGGCAGACGTCATGTGCACGTCAGCTTCTACATGACTCGACGCCGCAGCCTGAACCTGGTCACAGCTTCACCCGTTGACATCATGGACATGGAGTACTTCACACATAACCTTACCAAAGGACTGACTGCTGGTGGACAGCTCCTCCTCCAGGGTCCCTTACTGCTGCAGCTGCCGCTATCTGCATGTACAAACCCATATTTAGCAGTCAGAGTAACTCCTGGCACTCACGTTGTGGGCACCGATGCCAATATGTGGAACAATGTGCGCTTCCAGAACCTAACTCAATACCTGGCATGCTCCATCCGCTTCATGGACTTAGTCTCCATACAAGGCTCTTTCTCAATTCAACCACGGCCCAATTCCACAGTGGACTATTCCTTCCAGCTTCAAGTCCAGATACAGATAAGAAGACACCCGGCATTGGGCACTGGAGCAGAGCCTGTGTTTGGGTTAAAATTCTTCGTGTCTAAGGATGAGTTTCTTGATAGGGATGACTTCCAGGTGCTATATACAGCAGGTGCAAACCTCCAAGGCCAGATCCCCAAGTATGTGAACGTGCCTCTGTTCACAGTACACCTGGCGAGTGGGACAGGTGAGGACTTCGTCCTACCCCCTGACCTGCCGCGTCACCTGTGTGGTCAGGGCTACCTGCTGGCCATGCCTGACGGTCCCCTTTTACAGTCTGAGAGGTCAAAGGGCAACAATGTAATTGCCACCCCCTTGGACACCAAGTGCCAGAGCGGTAAGATCATACTCTCTAATGGCCCCTTATTTCCTATGATAGCAAAGACAGATAAAACCAATAGGATTATTCATAAAAGCTGACGATATCTAAGCGTCCATGTAATGCATTTAGAAGCAAACATATTAGAAATGGAATATAACCATTATTATAACATGATTACGAATTTACTGAGTGAGACAATTATGCCTAAGTCACATTAGAAATGATGTAGAAAATATTAGTTTTCTATTGAATTAACCCTCCTTGTATGCCCTATGGATCCTAACTATAAAATTGCAATACTTTGTCGTGAATTTTTGTGAATCACTCTCCAGGTGCTGAAAATGATTTATGTCTTCTAATAATGCTTTCACTTTTAACAGATATCCTCGAATTGTTTGACCTCAAGGTTCGGACGCCAACCCCTATTCACCCATATCCCTCCAGGATACATACCTCATTTAAAGTTCGCAACGTTCTTGGAGAACCAATAATCCAAGATGGTGCAAACCCTCTATTCAACATAAAGGTGATTGATACATATACATCTTATACAAAACTTACATTTTACCAGAACTATAGCGTCAAAGAAGCAGACCTAACCAGAGCATGTTGTGAATCCGATATGCGATAGAAGTACAGTTTTGTACAGAATTTATCGCAAATGTTTACTGAATTTATCACATGGTACATTCTAGCCATGCCTTGGATGCCATAATGTTGTGACACCTGAATATGTTGGTAGTTAGCGCGGCGACTAGTGAGTACTACTCGTGAGATGAGTAGACTAGTGTATGGTTCACAGTCGCCACGGTGTAAGGGATAGGGAGGCCTTGCAATCTATTTTTGTTTGTGGCTCCTCTGCTATGGACTATTCCTGCTCACTATTCTAATGTAATAACAACAGTGAGTGTACTTTTCTTATCAGTGAAGGAATTTTTAGAATATATCTCATACTTTTGATTTTAATCGCAGATAAGACATTTCATCATTTGGAGCCCTATGGCAGATTAGCATTAGAGCATTTTAAGATTCAGAAATGCATCCCTGTAGCCTTTGTTTTAGAATTGTTCGTTTTGAAACTACTATATATATGTAGTACAGGTTTTATCTCAGTGGGTTATGGTACAATTGGATCATATTTTCTATATTTGAACAAAATATTCACTGTCAAAGATCTCTATGGAGAAATCAGTGCTAAAGTGTGTGTTGCCATATGTGCATTTTTGTAAATCAGAGGAGGTTGAAGTGTAAGGCCACCTTGTGGAACTGCTACATTCTTTTCTGTGTAAAATTTTTAGTTTACATTGAAATAATGCTTTCTCAGAATATGTATCTACTATTGGTGATGAGAGATTAATTTGATTACTCCTTTCATTATATAAACGATTTTGTAGAACACTGAAAACATGTATGTACACCGAGGTACTTACACTGTGCTCCCCCTCTACAGAGAGGTGGAGTGATCTGGCCGGTTTGCTGACCACTGGCCCGTGATGAGGTACAGACTATTACAAGTGATTGGCAGTTGGGTGTGTGGGGGGGGGGGGGGCGGGGAGGCAGAGCAGGCTCCTGGCAATCTGAGACAGTGTACACTCATAATGACACACCTGTTGACTATGGCATTGAACATTGAATAAGACAGGTCCCTGTGGCAGCTGAGTGAGGTGCATGCAGAATGGACAGTCTACAGACTATTAGAACTTAGCTGCAGTGGGTAGTTCAGGTTGAATTTGTGCTATATACTACCAAAAGCCCAGATGATAGTAAGCCCTATCTGTCTCACCAACTGAAACTAGACACAAGATTACAAGTCGCCGCGCCATGTCTCACAGGACTATTCTCTACTATTGTATTAAAATCTACAACACTATGGTTTTATTGCAAGTAGATAAGTATGGATTGTGGATGAGTTTTCTATGGCGGTTTCTGGTAAGAAAAAAGAACTGCCCATTAAATCAATCAATTTATATCGTTGTTTCAGGTCTCTGTAGCAATGATAGGGCAGACAGTATGGCACGATATCACGCCTGCAGTGTGGACCTTTGCACCAGGAGAGAGCGATTTGCTGACCACGGCCATGTCAGCAGGGGGCGTGGCTGAATTCACTGAGTATGTTTCACTATCGTATAAGGCTATTTAACTTATTGCATGCAATACTACCAATATAAACTACCAACTGGTGTGAACCCTACACAGAAAATAATATTTTCAGTGTAGGGTTCACACCAGTTTATAGAACTATAGGCCTCTATGAAGGTGAATGTGAACTATATTGATTTGTATATACAATTCTCTTGATCATCAATATTTATAAGATGGATGATGTGAAAAATGTCATCACACTGGAATCTTCATTAATCAAAAAGGTTATTTAATTAAAATTATCAAATACAAAAGCATGTTTGATAATTGACACCTCTTTTGTCACTCAAATCATAGTCATGTCCACCGGGACTAGCTAATATTCCTTATACAAACCTATACATGTACATCAAGGCATAAGGCAGCTGAAGTGCCCTGATAAATGTTCAGTTGTGTGGTAGGAAGGGGATAATAATGCAAATCTATGCAAAATCTTAATCAATGACATAGTAATCACATAAAAACTCCTCTCTGATCAGGTCAGACAGGTTCACTGTAGTGATCACACAAGGTGATCACATGTGATGACCTCAAAGATCACCAGGTACTCTCCCCAGTAGTGATCTTTAAGATGACAAAAAGTGATCACTACAGAGTACCTTTTTAAACCATATATCTTTTCTGTGTAGTTGATTTAATCAGATGGGTTCGTCTCAGTAGGCCTTTAGTCTTGATTGCATCCCCGAGAAACAAAATATGACTGACCCTCCATCTTACCCACAGGATTTCTGGTGATATGATGTCAATAGGAGACATCTGTAATGAGAATTCAAACTGGCAGCCCTGGGAACTGCGTACTGGTGAGGTACTGCTTGCTGTCCGGGTAGAACGGGGAGGAGACCACAGTCAACTCCAGCTGATCCCAGAAGCTATCATAGAAAACAACTACCTAGTAGTGGTGGTGCGGGTAGACTGTAGACATCGTGAGTATTTGGTATTTATACATATTATAGGTTTCAATGTGTTAGGTTCAATTATCGCTGCGAATGAATGCTGTCCTCATTTATAAGAGGGTTCAAAATCACAGTGGAGTTAACATTGCTGTCACTCATTTAGTCCTAATATACAGATAGAGTACTCATTGACTATTATAACTGCATGGGTCCTGATAGCTCAAACAGCAAGCTGTTCAGCTTGAGGTTCTGATGTAGTGGGTACGAACCCTACTAGATCTAGCGGCACAGGGGAACTTAGGGAAGAACAAATATTGTGTTATATAACCAGGTTTTAGGGGTGTATGCATACATATCCTGGTCGGTGGGTCCATATAGCCTACAAGGGCTGCATTCACCCATCGTGACTACAATTGGACATAATGCATCATAATGCCGTATGCAGCCCACAAACAGTTAATTATTAAGATGGGTATCTCTTAGAAAAACTGATAATAGTCCTAGCCTCGTATATGTGTGGAGTTTATCTAAGGAACATTGAAGTACAATATGTGCCATTCCCATTGATGTGTTAATTAACTCCCAATCATAATTGTGCTGATGTATAACAAGGCTTATACTTACAGCTCACTCATACATGTACATGCATGAGACTTTGCAAAGTTTCAGCCTCTCTTCATTAGGAATAAAATTTCTTGGTATTGGATATGTGAATAAGTTCGGTAAATACATGTTAGCACCAAACCTTCTACAGATTAACCTGCTCAAATAGGCTGCTTAGAAATAGTGCTGACTCCAGAACCTCCAAAAGGAGGGGGAACTATACAAAAAAACACCTGACTGACTCATGGGAGGAATTCTACCTTTCAAAAAAAGAAAATCCACTAGCTTTCCAAAAGGAAAGGGTGGAGCACTGTTCCCAATCCACTCTGTACGATAAACAATAATCTAGATTGTATTTCATTATTTGTACTGTTCACAGACTTTGAGGACTTGACAGTCAACCCAGATCCTGCATCGTTCTCCATCATCTCCCCCTCGCTTCACTTCCAGACACCTAACCCATTTAGACTGGTTGTGGACGTAAAAGTTAGAAGTAGGCATACTCTTCTTTCTATCATTTCTGATAGAGCACAAATTAAGGCCTATTTTCGTAGTTTGATTAGAGTTGCATATATCGATTGCCTTTGATTATAAATAGTTTAGTCCTCACCAGTTCTTATCTTTCATACATACTCTACTTTCTACTTATTTCGGATATAATTCGTCGTATGAATAAATATGAGGACTGGTAGCTGGTTTGATTATTCAACGAAATTGGAAACCTACCCTACGGACTTTCTCATTCTCAGCATAAATAAATGGCTGTATTCCGTACATGATATTATACTCTATCTTTCCACGTTGCATGAATAAGCGCCCATTTTATATCCTATCAGAGAAGTACGATTTACATTCTTCTTGCATTTTACTTCTAGCCTTACTGGAATCATCGGATTTCAATGGTTGGTTTGGTCGGCAGTCGGACCCAAAACCAGTTTTCACTTACCAACTTCTCCTAGAGGTTAGCGGCATAACAATACCTATCGCCTACGACCCTGCCACGACCATGTTAGCAGCTATCAATGCTGACGCAGATCCTGGTGATAATATCAAAGACTTCACTGACAATGTAGGATTCGACCTACCACATGAGAAGTTTCTCGTACTCTGCACCGATAAGGACAATGTGACTCTGAAGGTTGTCATAGATTCTGATAACCAACGTGTGGAGGCCCATGAGGAGAATAATATTGCTGTAAGAAGAGGGCTTACGTTCTCCGACTCCCAATGCAATGGTGAGAGCTCATTAATTCTATGATAACAATATAGGATCCACGTATGATTGATATTCTGGTTTATGAATACACTCACGTGTATGAAAGTCTGTCTATTATTGTGTGGAACAAGCTTACTGATTGTTAAATATCACAATCAAATTTTACACCATGCACTGCTGGCTATTCACACATATTGAGAGGCTTTGAGCCTATCAGTACGTAAGTAGTACATGCAAAGTTTCCCGTAATCCCCCGTTCTGAAATAACAAGAAAGTTTGCCTTTTTACTTGCTCACTTCTCCACCCCCCCCCCCACCTTTTTATGTCAACGGTGCTTTTCCACAATGTACGCAATGTATAGGAGTTTAATACATAGTTCATATTCATTTCGCGAAGACTGATCATATTGATATTCCATTCCTCATGTACGTTGTATATGGATAGTTTACATTCAGTTTCCATTAGTATTTCAGGGTTTCCCTTCTAACAAAATACCATGCTGTCTCTACTTTCAGTGAGGCAACTAGACATCTATGCTAGGCGGTTCCAACTGACCAACCTGGCCGGTGACAGCTTTAGTGTCGGCACTAACGTGGCCTACAGTATGCTGGTGTCAGTGACCATCACCTACACCAGGGTGTCTCCAGATACTGCCCAGGATAATACAGAACACTTTGACTGGGCCTTTATCTTATCATTTGACGATGTCTATTCTGACGATGACTATGTCTCAGAACTAGCCCCGTTAGAACCTAACCAGATCGCCATCATGCAGGTAAACAATGGAATAATTATGGTGCTCTAGTTACGTACAACAAAATTTATGTTTCTAACGTCTATTTCATCTATGGCGCGGTAAGGTATAATGTTTCTACCTAGCATATCCGACATTTAAAACTACTGTCTTCTTACAATCCCCAACCATGTTTTGTTATTCCCCAATAGGAGCCAATGGACCCGGACTCTACTCTGACCATCCCTCTGACCGGTCAGCGGCTCAATATCCCACTAACACGAGAGACTCAGCCTTACTGTCGACTGTACGTATACATCGGCGTCAAGGTAGACCCCAGGAACCAACTGGAGGAGGTGAATGAAAATAATAATGTGGAGTTTGACCGAGCTAGGTTGGAATGTGGAGATGACATCAACGAGTGCGACCTTAAGATCCACCAATGCTCCGAACACGCCATCTGCGAAGATAAGCCTATCGGCTATGAGTGCAAATGCAAAAGGGGCTTCGAGTCTGGTCCAAATCACCAATGCTTAAGTAAGTACATACACTTTATACAAAGTAGCATTAACTAAATATTGAACTTTTCGCTTATGGCATTACTTGATATGGTGCTGAAGGAAGAACACAATGATTTGGGGGGGGGGGGGTGATGATCATTTTCCAAAACGATAAAGTTAAACCCCCTGATAGTGAAAGATGAACTTCAGTTTCAATCCCTAATCACAGTGTACGTTATAAATATCGTCGGTAGCAGTGCAGCACACATTATCCTCACGTCGACACTTTGATTCCTCGGATCCCTAATTACCTCTGGAGGTTAATTCAAAAGGCTCTGCCATCACTACCTATGCGATGCTAGCGTAGGCACATCTCTTACCATCTCATAAGACCTAGTGTTGCTACAATAAAATAACTAGTGGTGTTAGGCCAGTTACTAATAAAAAGTACTATGCAGTCCTTCACTATTCCTCATCACAAAAGTGAATGCACCTACTGAGAGTCCTTGTGGGCTATTGAGGCTACTCATGCATTAAGGGCATAGTAACATCATGCTTCCCTTCTCTCTCTTAGTTGGTGCAGGGGGGGCACTGTACATCTAAAATACAAGCTATAATTTGATCATACAGAAACAGGTGACTTAGCAGTTCCTAGGCCCAATGTGACTGACCAAAAGCTCTCATACACCTCTTGTTCTCATTTCAGCCCTCCTTGAGAAGAACCCTTCTAAAATATACATGGGTGACGCACTTGAAGACATTTCAGGGTCAAGTGCACCCGACAGGGTATAATTAGCAGAACCCCATTGTAGCCACTCTTGAGAGAATGAGTTTTTCCACTTCTTTCTTTTTACCTTCCACTGCTATTTTTTTCTCTGTGGACCTGTTGCCACTCTGCATAGTTATTAGCTGCTTGGAATAGTGAAAGCAGGGATGAGGCTAACAGTACTCACTAAAAGTAGCTGGCTATCAGAAAGGAAGGCAGGCCTACCTTACCATAGCAGTTAAGAATAAGGGATGGAAATCACTAACATCTCATAGGTAGCGATGGCAGGGCCTTTTGAATTAACCTCCAAATAGAGGATTATCAACCGCCTCTTTGTTTTCTATTTCATTTGGACTTAAATCCTCAGATTTGCTTCCCTATGCCGTTTTCTTTGCATTTTTTCCATATCTGAGGAGGCAAGGGCTGATTGTATCTTATTAAGGTACATTGAGAGAGTCATTGAAGCCTCTCACATAACCTAGTGCTGCTTAATAATATTTTCCAATGTATTCAGATATTGATGAGTGCGCCAAGGATATCAACCTGTGTGCCCAAAATGATGGAACATTCTGTGAAGACACGGTGGGATCCTACAAATGTGCATCGTGTCCGCTTGGATTTCTCACCAAAACTAAGGACGACAACACTAAGTTTTGTGAAGGTATTTAAATTTAATACATCGTATATATATATATATATATATATATATATATATATATATATATATATATATATATATATATTCTTATTAGTATGTACTTAGATGGGAGGGTACGAGAATAAGGTTGAATTGAGAGCGGTTTAATAAAACATATAATCCATATTTTTCTCGAGCTTTTGCAATTATTCCATAACTATTTTCTTCTATTTCTGCATCTGTATTTGCTTATGAAAATGTACAATGAGTCCTCTTTATTGCCTTACTCATTTAACTGTCAAAGGATTACGTGTTACTAGTAAGGCTAAGTGAACATATCAGTTGGAGAAAAGCGATTCCCACATATTGAGTTACATGTATTAGGTTCTTCCAAAGAGTGTCCACATTAGATAGGTAGTTATAACCACTAACCTCTAATGAGATGACATTATCAGTGATATACATGTCCTATGTTATAGATATTGACGAGTGTCAGACTACCGGTTGTGACAGCAATGCCCAGTGTGAAAACACAGAGGGTAGTTTTACATGTGTGTGCAATGAAGGCTATAGTGGGAACGGCATCAACTGTGAAGGTAGGTTTGGACTGTTTGCCCACTGTCAATATTCCTCAACGCCCCTATATATACACACATTCGACTCACGTAAAATGTTTACAGTGGTTGAATGTCAGTTTATTCTATCGTATTACTTTAAATAAAGACCGAAATAATATGTGGGAGACTTAGGGGTACTTGATAAATGATATGCATATGGTGACTCTACTGAAGCCTAATGAGAAATAACCGCATCGGGAAGACCTTCTCCTGGAAAGAACATAATAGTCCTTATTTCTGAAGTCCAGAGATGCCACTTTTTTGACCAGGAATTCCTGGATTTTATTCCAAGATTTCCGTATCAAAATTACGTTAATGCATGGGAAAATGTATCCAAAGTCCAGTCTTTCTGGTTTTTGTCGGCCAGTGAGTGGTATGTCTGTGAAATTCATGTCACAACCTGCAAAGTTAAAGTTACATTTAGCCGTACCTCAGAAAAGGATTTAAACGTTTGGTTTGCTTTTTATTATGGCACAGTGACTGCTGTAATGGATTGCTCTGGTAACCCGTGTAACAGTCATGGCACCTGTGCGGAGGTCAATGATGATATCGTGTGTACCTGCAATGGAACATACTCAGGACTGAGGTGTGAAATAGGTAAGGGTATCATTCTGTACTCAACTTTGATTATTGTTGTTTGAAAGTATTCTGACCAATGGGACAAGGACAACTACATACTATGAAGTAAAAATACAATATAAAACAACCTCTCTGGACCATACAATTTCCTGAAATAAAACTAACATCCTATTTATCGCTTTTCGACTCCACATTTACTTTTCGTGTCCTCATGACTAACATCAGAGAATGTTAATGGGAATTTTTCAAATTCAATTTTCAGTAAACGGTGGGTGGACTGAATGGAGTGACTGGTCTGATTGCCTGGCTAACTGTGGTCCCGGCATCAGAAAACGGAGCCGTGAGTGCACTAACCCTGCACCTATCGATCCTGGTGCCTGGTGTATTCCAGACCCTCAGACCTTGGCAGTGGCCGAAGAAAGTCAAGACTGTGACGTTAAGGAGTGCAACAAAGGTAATTGTTAGGCCCATTACACATTATCCGGATCGAGCGTTACCATCATTCAGCTGGATGCATTAGTTTTGCATGCATCGTGGCGTTTCATGCTGACCCTCTGGGACTGTTCTAACAACCCCTGAAGGTCATCAAGACGCATCACGATGACCAATTGGTATGATGCATATACTGGCGCCCTTAAACAATAAGAAATAACTGAATGACTTTAATTATCGAGAGATGGCCAGATAAATACAAACCCATGATAACAGAAGCGTGATTATGGTCATATTCTTCTATGTTCGCTGCTCACCTAATATCATTTCTGAAGAGAGTAACGCTTTAGCTGCAAGAAGTTAAAAAGAAATTAGAGTGGTCTTATGGATGGTGATACCAGTCATAATCTCATGCTACATAATGCCATACTCTGTTGAAATATGTCTGTGTTGTGTGGTCTATAGGGCATGTCAAGTGGTGTCGACGTGACCCATGTCTGTCTGAGGGTGTGATGTGCTCCTATCAGGACGGTGGTAGAAGTTTTACATGTGAAGCCAGGACACCTTACGTTAGTAAATACACCCCTGATACTGGCTACTTTCTTAGGGCTGAAGGTAGGTCCGAGATTACACTTGGTTAATTTACCAGTCAGTGTGATGTCATAATATGTGATAGTAAAGTGTGATACAGATGTAGGCCTACCACTATCCAATAACTGAAATTCGACAGATATGCCTTGAATGGGTCGTATTTGATACCTATCATCTATCACCGGTCTAGAAGTTCTAAATGTCTGTTGCAGCTCCGGATCCATGCACACAGAGATTTCCAACTGGTGAACTAGTGTACAACTGTCAAAACAATGCTAGATGTGTGAGGAATGGTGGCAGTTTCCTGTGTGTATGTGTCGAGGGATATAGAGATGTGAACCACATATGTTTTGGTAGGTCACCGATCCAATCCATTATAATACTATTATCACACTATCAAAATAGAAACCAAACAATTGTGACTGCTTAAAATTCACAACGACTTAAAATTATCACAATTGTGAATACCAGTATTCTGCAATATTGTTGATTATGAAATACAGATAGCCAGGTGATTTCACAGTACGAGATATTGTTTCCATAATGATCATTGATTGAAGTATACAATATCATGCTTCCTAGGCTTCCTTTGAACACCCTTAGTCTTAAGCCCATGCCTTCAGTGGATTCTTATTTGTTCCATACAGACCTCAATGAATGTAACGCCCAATATGAATGCCCAGACAACTCCCTATGTCAAAATGCAGAGGGATCCTACACATGTATATGTAGGAATGGGTATCAGAAGAACGCCGCCACCGGCCAATGTGATGGTATGTATTTGGGGCCATGTACTGAATAATGCTGTGAACTATGATGCTTCCAAAAGGTTTCATCTTGCAGACTGGAACTACCGTTTACCATGCATTGCAGTTCAAGTGCCCTTAGTTTATATCATATCCAAAATTCGGAGGTGTCATCTAAATGAGAAAATGTACACGTAATATCTTTGCCCTAATACGGAAGAGCCTTCTAACTCCGCCATTTAAACAGTTATCTGAAAGTTATTAATGAGGTAACCAAATGATCCGGAAGATCATTCTGTATATTAATGATGACCAATAAGAAAAAGCAAAAAGAACTATATATTGCCAAATGTGTCTCTTCAGCTAATAATCATAACAGTGATACATGAACACAACTTCTTGATTCTGCAGAAGTACGCCTGCTCCCCTATGGTGCAGCTGATGCCAGTGATGATGACAGCGTTGGAGATATTGAAGTTACTTCGGTGAACTCCAACAATGGAGAGCGCGTCTCGGGTCTCATCCAGATTCCAGATGGTCTACCTCTGTTTGGCGGTGCCCTTTGTGACAATGCCTATGTACGTTCCACCATTATTAAAATTTTGCTTTTTAAGAATCATTTTAACTGCTGTCATACCATCATGGGTCATGATGTATCCCTCCTAGAGTGGTGGAGAAGAGATAACAGTCTGGTTCAACAATACATTTCCCTATTAGTTGAGACTGATATCCAGAATACCCTTGGCCTAGGGACATTTCGTTCTAAAAATGTAGGGGACTAGGCCTCTTTATCAATTTAAGGGCGTAGAAATCAATGGGAAGAAGTCTAACTTTGAAATTAGACTGCAACGTACACTGCAAGCTTAATTAACCTATACTATATATTGAGTAGAGGGGGAAGGCTTTATGGCCTGAATAAGCACTAGCTTATTTGATCTTTGCCCTTCGACCTATGACCTCAAAAACTTGAAATATTATCCATCTAAGTCTGATGTTATAGTTCTATGCCAAAATGTATATACAGAAATGATGTTTGTAGGTTCAGCATTTTATTTATATTTTATTACGATTAAATTCTATTTTCAAACTTTTTTTTTCATTACAAATTTGCCAAGTTCTTCCCCCGCACCCATTCGTACTCAGACCAGAGCTATAATGTACTCGATCTGGGCTATTCAGTGGTACCAAATGTCTGATATCCTTTTATTTTGTGACAGGTGTTATCTGAAATAATGCCCGTAGCAGTCCAATGCTGCAGCACTAATAGTTGAGTTTCATGGCCTGAGTTTACCTATACAACTTACAGAGAGTTAAGGTTCATGGGCAGCTTTACCTATACTACTTACAGAGAGCTTAGGTTCATGACCTGAGTCAATGCCATCTTTACCTATACTACTTACAGAGGGCTAAGGTTCATTGCCTGAGTCAATGCCAGCTTTACCTATACTACTAACAGAGGGGGAAAGGTTGTATGACCTGAAGCAATGCCAGCTTTGCCTATACTACTTACAGAGGGCTAAGGTTCATTGCCTGAGCCAATGCCAGTTTTACCTATACTACTTACAGAGGGTTAAGATTCATTGCCTGAGTCAATTCCAGCCTTAGCTATACTTCTTACAGAGGGGGATAGGTTGTATGACCGGAATCAGTGCCAGTTTTGCCTATACTACTTGCAGAGGGGAGGTTGGCAAAGTTGTCTGACCTCAATCTGTGGCAGCCTTATAAACTTCTCACAGAGGAGGCAAGGTTGCTTAAACTGACAGATCGTTAGTGCCATAGGTTCGTACTCTGCCTACCTCTCATAAGCCTAAGACACAGATATTACTTCATATTATAGGTAACAGAAAATGGAGGGATCGTCCTTACCAATTCAAAAATCAATCACCCCCGGAACCAAACCTTTAAACATCCAATTCCTCTTGGACCGGAGGTTCTCACGGGCACAGACGAGAACATTGTAGGTTTCATAGCACCCTTCTGGGCAGACAGCTCCAGTGACTCAATATTCCACAAGGTAAGCAAGTCGCAATAATGTGTGCAGCTAGACTGAACCAATATAGTGTTGTGTTTAGCCATCTAATGACTATCTCTTACCCAGCAAAATTCACAATTAATGATAATAGCCCAGGGGATATTTCCCAATAATCGTTAATGAGAAATGCCATCGAGATCAGCATGAAATTCAGCATCCATAACTTTTGCCATCAAACTTTCAAGAGCATGTTGTTAACTGGTTAATGAATGTGACTTTTGGTTTTGATCATATATGAGTGTTTCTTATTTATCCGGTTCTAGCTCTGGTACAGGACCTACGATAAGATGTCGGATCCAATATTTAGCAGAGTCAGAAACATGATGACTGAGCTGAACGTGACCTTGTCCCCTAAGTTTATTCTAAAAGTCACATGGGATAATATGGCACCACACTACATGTCTAAAACCACAGAGGTAAAACAATGAAAATATTCTCGTACCGGGGGTTATTTCTCAAATTCTTTGAGCTCACCTCTTCAAATCCTGCCACCAATCCCATAGAAACTCGCAGGGGGTGCTACTGTACTGTGCAATTAGAAAAGGATGAGGAATAACCTCCAGGATACAATGATTTTGTGCGCGCTTTAGAAAGCTACCGGATATGAATAAAATGATTGGAAAATACATTTGTGTTGCACCATAGACGTAAAACTATGTTTATTAATGACTCGCAGTGTCTAGCCTTTTAGCCACAATACTAATTTATGACAGAACGCAAATTATAACTTGACCCATGGTAACATTAGGGGACTAACGCCTACCTCTTATCCACAGAGAAACACCTTCCAATGCGTTGTAGCAACGGATTACAAGAACACCTATGTGGTGAACATCTACAAAGATAATGCAATGAAGTGGGAGCCAGTTTCCTATGAGTAAGAATAAGTCTTCTTTCTTTTTACAAAATTGCAAACATGAACTCCTTTTTACACTGTCTTGTAGAATTTCGCTTCATCGAGATCAGAAGAATGATGTAATTAATAAAGATGTATCTAGATAGTGCCCTGCTCAAAAATTCAGCATATATCTCATATAAAAGGAGGATTTCTAGGAACTTTGATTCAATGGTAGCGACCCACCTTAACTATATTCTAGCTGGATAATTAATACAGTTGTTAACAGAGGGATACTTACATGTTTATGGCTGATTCCCAATATATCCATTATGTATAGATATATGGACAATGGACCTTGAGGCTAGACCTCTTAGCACGAGTTATGCTTACATGGCAACGATCATATACTGGGCGCTTATACTGGGGGAGGGGGGCATGGTGGCCCTTTAATTCCTTTGCAGCATAAGAAAGGTGTGCAATACTTTGTTCTAGTTTCCCCATATATTATGATTCTATCGTTTACTCCCTTCTTTCAGTACCAATGTCCTTCAGATACGCTACAGAGGTCTACCCGCTAGAGTGGGATTCACCATCCGTACCAGCGATGGTCAGTATAGAACAGAGGAGGAGCCGTCCTCTGGTCACTATTCTGTGAACGAGCAGGGTAATAATGTGTACAGACTGTCACAACGTGTAGTACAGGACCACGGGAAGGCAGGATTCATCATCTACAGACTAGACGACAATGACAACACCTTCAATAACAGCCGACGTCTGTGTGAAGAGTGGAGTGAGGTGGGTAGATATTTAAGTTTTTACAGCAGCGCTGTAGTGTCACTCCCCGCAGCATTTCTAAAATTAACCCAGATTATACTAACGACCTACATGTAGGTCACCTACAGTACCATAAAGGACACATACTCCTCATCTTAAGAAAATGAGATGCATTATATATTTTAATCATATTTTAAAGTTCCCCCCTTAAAGACTCAATATAAATTAAAAAACCAAGTTGCCAACCAATCTTTGTATGGTTGCCATGCCAACCAAAATACTAAAAAGTCTGAAAATAGGCAAAAAGGCATATTGGAAAAATGAAGTTCAAAAGTTACTTGATTTGGAAAACTATTATACAAGTTTATGCATGCAAAATTTGGTTGTCAACTTCCTAAAATATGGCCTATTGATCAAAAGTGACCTACATGTAGGTCGTTAGGAAGATAGGGGGTCTGGTTTCCTATGCATAGGTATGTAGTTTGTATAGATATGAATTAGAATGTTATCACTTCATATTTCCATTATGGCTTAGCCTACATGTAGGTCGGTTTTGAAAACCCTATATCTCTTGATATTACATCCGATCACCAAAACATTTGAAACGGTGCATATTTAGGCATGCAGGACATTATGTACAAATTTTAAATCCTCTTATGCCAAAACACTGGCTTTAGTATAATTTGGGTTAATGATTTGACTAGAATTTTTAAAAAAAAAATGCAGCCCTTGGTATTCTTGGTTTTAAGGAGAGTTTAATCACATCCATTATTGCCTCAACCACATTACCCATGTAACCAGGCGCTTTCAATTCATAGGCTGAACCGGAAGTGTCGTCGTGGGCTGCCAATTTGATGGGGTCTTGTCCAACTAGTCTTGCGCAAGCTCAACTAGATCGCAGCTTTGAAAGAGATAACAATGACTTCACGTACAAACGGATACTGCCTAATGCTGAAGGTGAATATCCAATTCTGAAAAAAAAAAAATTTTATAAATTATATTATGAAGGCCAGAATACATTGATATGCATCTTACATCAGGTCGTTGAATGTCAACTTTGCCGTTCACATTACCTTTCCTCTTCCCAAATTTAGGTGCAACGTGTAGATGTGTCTACGACTCACTGCACGGCGCTCTGGTCGATGTGTTCAGGAATGACCCTCCTCAATTCGAAGATCTGGGACTTCTGGTTAGATACTCTGAGGTATGCAAATCTGTTGGGTTTTTTGTTCTCCTCCGATCATCCCTAAGTCTCTCTTTCAATATGAGTATATACAACAACTTTGCCTTCCTGGGCCTGTCATTTATTTCAAAGAGACAACTATTGTATAATCTTTTACTTCTCCTAATGCGGAATACTTATCTTTTATGAATGGTTCTTACCCACAGTTATGACCATAAGTTCCCTTTCTGATTTCATGCATAGACATGATCTTACCTTGAATGTCATGAAAATCAGTAAACTTTCTACAGGATGCGGCAATGCATGAAGCACAAGAGGTTGCACCCTTCAATTGGTGCTGTTTGGAGACAGGCTCACAGAGGGAAAGATTCTGTAAGAAGTTCTTGGACAAGAGGCCTTTAGTTAACAGTAGCAGTTACAACAGTCGTGTGGTTGGTGAGTATCCGCCCTTCTGACATCTGGCCCATATCTACTACTACATATACTACACCCGTGTCTTATCTCTCATATTTGTTAGACTCTTGTTTAAGGGGTTGGTAGTAATAAGCTGGTTTCACAATTTAGAATCACACATATCAAGATTTTATTTCGGGTGATAAATATGGCCGTACTAAATGGTGAGCTGTAACTGTTTAAGACATTTGAAAAATATACCGCATCACAGTCCACCATTAATCCAGGTCCAGATAGCTACTACTACTCCCCTTGCTCAGAGTTGTCACCCTTTCAACCTTTGTCTTGATACAGGAGCAGCCTATGGCAGTCACCACCTTGTTACCCTTGATGGAAATAAGCTCACATATGGCTGTATAGGAGAATATTACCTGTTAAAAAGTGTGGACGGGGCACCTGTGTACGTCAACGTGCAGGGACGGCTTGTCATGTCCCCAAACCTTGTTAACCCAAATCACCATTCTCCCGTACTTGTGTAAGATATTTTCTTCCATCCTGTTTTTAATCTATGCCACCGTAATTTCTTTCAAGTCCCCCTGATGCTATGGAAACTACAGGAATTAGGATGGGAAGTTATTCAATAAGATCTTTAAATTTAATACTGAACCTAATCCTTAATACTGTTATAGTAATAAGAAAAAACACTATTTTGATATTTCTGACAAAGCAGTTAGAAAGCTGAACATCCCAATATAGGATGTATACACGAATAAGGCTGATATTTTAACCTAAACATTAAATAATTATACAAAGTATCGAATTCTTTCAGTGCTGTGGCTGCCATGGTGGGTGTGGAGGGTACCAGTCAACTCCAGGTGTACCTGGTTGGTACAAACAGCTTACAGGTGTGGGTGGGGAACCAGATCTACACCCCCGGCACCCCCCTCAGTGCTGCAGCCGTCACAGTCACATCCGGTATGTGGTATCAACACTCTTAAGATGAAATGTTGATCAACAATAATCATCGTTATATCAACGTTGATTCAACGTTCTGTGTCCACTGAGAAATGGACTAATTGTTGGCAGGGAAATGATCACAGCTCTCCCGAATGAACTATCGCGGTAAAACATGATGACTTTGTATACTTTACCTAGGCCTACCGTTTCGTCTAACACAGCAAAGTAAGAGTTTGGCAAAGTTAGATATTAACCACTCCCTTGTGTTATCTCACTATCCTAGATATGGCAATCCTGGTGTACGACCTTGGAGTGACTCTTGTAGTGAAGGTTGAGATGGGATGCCTGTCGGCACGTGTTGAAGTGGCTAAGGTGTTACAGACTGGTCAACTGCATGGCCTCCTTGGGAACTTTGACGGCAATCCCAGTAACGACCTAATGGACTCTGATGGAATGGTCCATGACATGTCACTGGGAGCTTTAGAGAAATATATGATCGCTGAGACATGTTAGTACATTATATCTTTGTAATACTAACTGGTAATATATATCAACTACCCGGTAGTCTAGGGTTCCTCTGGAGGCTACTTCGATTCAGAAGTCATTGACAATATTTATAAAGACTGAGACAACTAATTATTGCCAAAATGAAAATATTGATATATAAGAAGAACAAAGAACCTACATTCCCGGGTTCACGTTGCGGTGGTAATTGTTTCATGGCGTTTGTATCAAACCAAAGCATGCAGTTTCGTCTTTCAGGGACCATACGCTATGTGAACGGACCAACCTTCGCTAACCAGCATACCCTGTTCAGGCAATACACAAACCCAGTGGACGCCAATAACTTCTTTGATGACGAATGCATGCACTACTTCCCCCCTGAGGACTCTCCGATCACATCCTATGAGATGGGAATTTGTACTCCTCCAGGGGGAACTAAGGCTGAGCCACAGTGTTTACATGACTTTAGGCTTACAGGAGACGAGACGTGGGCCCGGAGCACCAGAGACATAACTCTCTCATTGCCAACAGAACAATCTGCTCTAGGTATGTAAGCTGTATGACAGTTTGCAACCAATCCATGCTTTATATGGACAGCACGATAATATCGGTTAAACGTGGGGTTTCTAACGACCTGAACACTTTAGTATGAAATATTAGTGCATGTATTACTCCTCATTTCCCAAATATATTCATATTGTACCGAAACATTTTAATATCACACTGACAGAGATTTTCTTGTTTTCTGATTGGAATGTGAGAGGACTGTAACGAAAGGTCGAATCCCACATGGCGATCTAGAGCTCCAATATCTCTGCGATTTTAGTCTATTGCATTGGGGAACCCTTAAGCCTCGTGTCCACAGAGCGACAAATTCCGTCGTCCATTTCCGACAATAAAACCACTTTTATCATCCATTTCCGACGATAATATCTAACATGTTTGATTGTTGTCGTCGAGAATGGACGGCAAAGGCCGTTTTGTTGTCGGGAATGGACAACAAAAGTGGTTTTGTCATCGGAAATTCTGTCACTTTCTGTTGCTCTGTGGACACACGGCTTTAGAACACACAGGTTGTTCAACTCAACCCAAATCCAACAGTACAATGGTCACCAATCTCTGCTATCTAGGCTCATTTAGTTTCTCTTGAAAGCAAATTCCTAAATTGCAGAGATATTGGAGCCCTATAGATCACTATGTCGGATTTGAGCTTAAGGCTGCAGGGGGCGGGGGTCGCGTTCATAACTCAACGAACGAACTCAAATCGTTTCTTGGATAATCAATGGTTACAAAGCAGTTACTAAGTAACCAGCGACACACAACAGCAGGGGTAGTCGAAGCCCAACTTGAGTCCTTCTTGGATCCATATTCAAAATACTACAGATACCTTAGTTGTCTCTCACAGATCTATTTGCATATTTGGGAGTGATGGCTGAGTATACTGTTATGCCCTTCAATTTTCCTTATCTTTTATGACACTTTTGAGTAGAGGCCACTCTGTGTGAGGTAAATGTATTCAAAACTCTATTGGCTATTCTTTTGTCATATCAATCATAGCAGATCGAGAACCATCACTCTCCCTGAATCCGATCGCGACATTAGTCTTTGAAATCTATTACAAATCCTTTGAGTATTGCAGGTATAAAAGCCTGTATAAATTTTCCTTTCTAGGCAATTTCCCTCCTAAATTTACCTCCCGCACACCAAGTAGAATATCGGCAAAGGCTGGAGAGAATAAGCGTATCTACTTGGCGGCCCAGGACCACTACCAAGGCGGCCAAGTTAGTATTGATGTGGTGGTAGTGGAAGATGGGGGACAGCCAACCACCCACAGCGTGACCCTACATGCACAGCTAGGAGAACCTGATTTGTTCGAGGGTTTCTTCAGCTTTATGGTACCCAGCACCTATTTTTCAATGGAGTTTATTGCCAAGGATATGGATGACGTAAGGTCAGTTCTAAGACCGGAAGTCGTTGTCTGCAACTGCCAGAATGGTGCCATATGCAATGATGAGGTTGTTCAGGTAAATCATAGAATAAAATGATATATCATGTAGAATAGTCATGTTGTAGTGATATTTCACATGGCCTTTACACAGCATTTCATTGCAAATAATGCTGTTGTCGCTTATGAATTTACCTTATTATACCAATCTTTACAATAATTATAATTTATTGCCCACAGCATTAATCCTATCGCACCTATGGTCGTGATGAGTAGTACATTATAATATAATCATTCAATGTATGAGTTGAAGTGTAGTTTTCTGGATGTCTAGTGTAGTTTTGGATTCTTTCCCATAGGACCGGCAGGGGAGATTTGCATATGCCACTTGCATATGCCAGATTGGATACACGGGTGCCTACTGCGAGTCAGATCTCAACGCCTGCTCTCCCAACCCATGTTATGGAGGTAGCTATTGTTACGTTATCATAATGAACACCCCCTGTAATTCCTGGTTAAGAATAAAAGTCCTTTTTAGCGCGGCGACACTAGGTACTACTCGTGAGATGAGTAGACTAGTGTATGGTTCACAGTCGCCATGGTGTAAAGGATAGGCATGCCCTGCAATCTATATTTTGTTTGTGGCTCCTCTGCTATGGACTATTTCTGCTCACTATTCTAATGTAATAACAACAGTGTGTGTCCTTTACTTATCAGTGAAGGAATTTTCAGAATATATTTCATGCTTTTGTTTTTATTCACAAATTAGACATTTCATCATTTGGATTCAGAAATGCATCTCTGTAGCCTTTGTTTTAGAATTGTTCATTCTGAAACTACTATATCTATGTAGTACAGGTTTTATCGTAATTCGAATTATGGCGATCAAAGATGGCGGCTGGTGAGTTTGTAAACAAAGTCAAGAGGTGACATTTAGCATATAAAGAGGTTGTTTTAGCTGTTCCTAGGTCATACACATCTGGTTAAGAGACATGTCTATCCGTGGGTTAACCAGGTTATCTTCTTTATACAATAGTTTGTGTGTGGGAGACATGACCAGTTTTCACTGGTATTACCGTAATTCGATTTGTTATCAAAACATGGTATCACCGTAATTCGTGATAGGTATCACCGTAATTCTAGAGTATCATGTCAGTTTTGCTTCGATTTCTGGCTATACACTGCCATGTAGAATATCCAAATCTGTCAGACACGTTCCTAAAAGCTTTAAGAAAACTACTCTCCCCTTCAGGCTAACCTATTCATCGTTTAGGAATGAAATCACATCCATGTGGTCAAGTATTACCGTAATTCTCGTTTACAAACAAGGTATCACCGTAATTCTATACATTTTTGATATTTGAAGCTTATGACCAGGGAAGGGAACTCTGCAACAAATTCGGATTGCTGTGCAAACTTTGCTAGCTTTTCCCTGAGTTGTGGCAGAGCTGGATGTGTTTTTGAAGGTTTCTTGGGCGTTTCTGTGTATATCTCCTGGGTAATGCTGGTAACATCCCTGAGCAGTTGTTCATCCAATGTCCCTTTTATGATAGTAGTACTAGTTGGTGTAAAGCAAACATTGACATACTCATGGCAATGCTTTGATGCCATTTCACTTAGCAACTGGATTGTGTAGTACACTGGCAGGGAGTAGTATGTCACTGTGGAATATGATTTCTTTGGGTAGGGGCATTTAATTTCAAATGCTACCTTGGTCTTTCCTTCGGTATCGACTCCAGATCCATCCCCAATGATTATAGTGAACCTCTTTGAATCTGGAAGATCGATCCGCTCACATCCATCTTCTCTAAAGATGAGTTCTGGGAAAAACACTGGAAGAACTTTTCCTACTACGGTGGCAACTCCATTAATCTCGTTTTCAGTTCCATGATTGAAAAGGCTCTGTAAATCATCCGAAACTGGCTGGATTTTATTATTAAACACTGTATCAAAATGAACCTTCATATCTTTTAGTGAACGCAGACCTAAAGCATTATACCAAGTGCTGCCTGTCACACATGCCTTCATGAAGAATTATGGTGATATTTTGCTCAGAATTACGGTAATACTTGGCAAAGTGAACGTCAGAATTACGGTAATACCTCTTCCTGAATTACGGTAATACCGGCGTTTTTAAAAAGGTCTTTTCCTGCCTTAACTAGTACACATCAAGTTAATCCAAGGGTTGGGTATTAAGCAGGAATGCCAATACTTCAATCTGTCCACACAAGTTGCTTGAAATAACCATAGATATCTTATAAATCAATAGAGAAGAAATGAAGTGAACTCACCAGCCGCCATCTTTGATCGCCGTAATTCGGTAATAGGTGTCGTCACTGTGGTATTGCCATATGTGCATTTTTGTAAATCAGAGGAGGTTGAAGTGTAAGGACACCTTTAGGAACTGCTACATTTTTGGCCGAGAGACTTGTCTCCTCGGCCATATATACATCATGTAGAAGGGGGACAGCAGGTCATGTCAAAAACAGCCAAAAGCCCTCTACTATAGATCAGCTACTGAAATCAGTCAACCATGACGAAGACTGTGGTGTACCAGTGTACCAGTGAATTGCTATTATTCCAGGTCATTCTGGGACGGGCTGATAGCTTCCACACCCACTCTAGGCGCCTATAAGTACCTGTAGTCAATTGCTATTGTCCCAGGTCATCCAACAGCACCACAGCTCTGTCCCCTAGAGTCTCTGAGTGTTTGTTCAATCTCTTCATAATTAGATGTCTCTACTACGATCTCTCGGCCATTACATCTGTGATGTACAATTCACTCTTAATAATGTCCTCAACCAAGCGTGATCTCGTTTTTCTGTGTAAACTTTTTCAGTTTGCATTGAAATAATGCTTTCTCAGAATATGTATCTGCTGTTTGTGACGAAACATTAATTCAATTACTCCTTTCATTATATTTCATTATATAAGCAATTTTGTGGAACACTGTGAAAACATGTATGTACACAGAGGTACTTACACTGGGCTCTCCCTCTACAGAGAGGTGGGGTGATCTGGCAGATTTTCTGACTACTGGACTGTGAAGGGGTCTCACTGCCATCATGTAGTCAACAGCTAATATTAATTAGCTGTACCCCTGACATACCCCAGCAGTAATGCCTAGAACCCTCATCTACCCATAATAGCACCCAGAATGCAGACAGTGACTGTATTGATTATACACATGTGTAAACCTACTGAACTTATTAGCAGCTTGTTTCCGTCATTGAACAAGCTCTTGATAACTTCTCTACCTCTACTATAGGTCGTTGTAAGCTGGTCTAATGGTTTGTCTCACTATCCAAGCTCTAGCCATTGCCAAAGTCGCTGTAGGGCTCAGTGTTTTTGTTCTCTCTCTCAGGGCACAGGGCATCAGTAGTACTGCCAATGGGTGTGGGAGGGCGAGGATGATGCATAAATGCAGTCATAGTGAGTCTGCTGAGTTATATACTTGCCCATTGGTCGTCATGATGCCAATGCCTCTTGAATCTGTTAAACCAACTTTCTATCATTCTATCACCAACTAAAAGATTACAAGTCACCACACCATGTATCACAGGACATTCTCTACCATTCTATTGAAATCTACAACACTACGGTTTTATTAGAGGGGACAGCTCGTTATCATATTCTCAGCAACAGTTGTATGGCTTCTGTGAAAGCAGGGACGTCTGCAGCCAAGGCGATTTCTGTGAAAGCAACGATTGACTCAGTAGGCACATAGCCATCAACATTTGCAGCCGGTGTGATATCTGTGAAAGCAAAGATGGACTAGTAGAGCCATGGCCATCAACATTTCCAGGCAATGTGACTGTGAGGGAGAGAATTATGTAGTTTGCTAACGAACAAACATTCGTGGTATAAATGATTATTATTACTCTGAAACCTCTCTCCCAAGGCCAATGTGATGACTAGACTTTCGGGGCTACATTCATACATTTTGATGGCACTATAAAATTATGCAGCATGCATAATTATTTTGAAGGTTTAGGTTTTACATATAAAAGCTCCTTGTACTTGCAGAATGTACTGACCGTACCCCCGGACAGTCTTTAAGGAGCCTCGACCTGCGTGAATATGAATGTCAACCCTGCCCAGAAGGAATGGACGGCAGCAATGGTATTGAATGCAGAGGTAATTTAAGTTGGTATATCCCTAAAAATACAGAGTTGAAAATGTGTGGAAACATGTTAAAATAGTTTCTAATTGCTCATATCTTGTGCTATGTATACATTGTTCCAATCACTGCTAGCCCATAATTATTGGCTCAAAATGAAGTGCCTAATCACATCCCAGTACACTTCACTGGAGGGCCCTTGACATTCCTACTCACCACTGTACCACCCGTTGGCTAGTCTGACAGGCTTTTAGTAGTGTTTAGTACACCTTGAGAATTCGGACTGGCTATTCATTCACGGCACAAATGCTCCCTCTATAAGAGATAAGACACACCTGATTTATTACTAGGATAGGAATGAATACAGGACATAGGTTTTCTTTGTTTTGGAGCAGAAACAGTTCATATAATCATTAGATATTTTAGCACAAATTTCATACTGTGAAAGCAGATATGCCCACTTTAACCGTGCCAATGCATTGATTATAGAATCAAACAGATAACGATGCTAACTATTGAGCTGGTTTCTTTGGTAGTTATGTATCATCGTGCTTCACATCATACAGTTTGTATCTAGTTTGAGGGCATAGTGGTGATGTTTAATATGTGCAATTTCAGCAAATAGTGAAGTATTTTTATCTATATATCTACAGATGTGAACGAGTGTGTGCTGCCGTCTATTGATGGCCGGCAACATCTTTGTGATCAAGTCTGTGTGAACACCTTCATGAGTTACACGTGTTTCTGTAACCTAGGCTGGTGGCTCCAACCCGACTCAAGAACATGCATTGGTAAGCGTTTACAACTCATTACACCCAGAATAATGTATAGATGTAACACATACCCCCACGCTAATGGGATCATAGAGGTTTCATCTGGTATTTGCTTGAAGCGAGTCTGGAGCTGGTTTCTGGTGACATGCACTGATAAGAACTGATAACATGGGACCAGCATGTCCCTGGAAGTGGGTGTTACCCAGGGACAAAGTACCCATCATAGTATGTCTTATCAGTAGGGTTTACCTCAACCAGCAAAATTCAAAATGGTGGACCCACAGGACGTCAATACTAAGCCCTATAAGCCCGATAACATATATTGCCGTAAATAAGGACCGAGACATGTATTGCCAGGCAGGGGGTGCAGAGAAAACATGCCGCCGCCTAAAACTCGTCAATACAGACGAGTTTAGGTAGGATAGCCAAGGTCAAATGACCACCTAAACTCGCCATACTGACAATAGAAAGTTGTCATAATGACGACTTAGGTGGTCAGAATGAGGACCTCAAGTCACTACTTTGATGACCTAAAGCTGTAGTTTTAGGTATCGTCAACCTGAGGACTTGAAGTCGTCTGCACTGACTAGTTTCGTGCCTCTCAGTTTTTCAGTGTGGTAATGTTGACGGATTTTTGTGGATCGGCTAATATTTTTAGACCCCTCACTACTATGATAAAGATTATCATGAACCCCCACCCCACCCCACTCAAACTGAGTGTGCAAAGTAATCCACCCAAAACTATCGAATAATTCTTGAACATCCTATTTAAACAGTAGCATAATCAATAAAGTAGGCTGCATAACTAATTTATGTATTTCTGTACACATGTGTTGTAAATTGTGTATACATAGTCTAGAAATACGTGTTGTAAATGCCTGTGCGTAAGTACTCACTTACCTAATGAGGTATATTTTTTTTTATCTGTTAGATATCCCAGACTGCTCTATCCCGCCCCTGAATGACTGTGACCACAAGGTTGGCAAGTGTTTGGACGGCCCTCCTGGTTCCCACACCTGTCAGTGTGAATCGGGCTACATCCCAGGGCCCAATAATGTCTGTGATGGTAAGCTCTGAAATTCTCTAAATTAAATTTGTAAGATTTAACGTCCTTCTCACCTTACTAGAAAAGGCCCACTTGGCAGAAAAGAATTTACGGCACAAGGGAACCCCGCTATTTGTGTGGTGACAAGTTCTTGCTAACCTTAGTTTTAGGCGTAAAGGAAATAAAAGCTGTGCACACAGAAAGAAACGAATTTTGGATGTTCTATGAAGATTTTTTATTTCTAGGTTTAAAATATGATTTTATCTTTCGGCGCCTATCTTTCCAAAAAAGGTTACAAGTACGTGCTGTTGTTTGCCTTTTTCTAGTGTCTTATCTCTGCTAAACAAGGGTCTCCATAAAGAGTGTGATATTCTTCTCCATAGATCGTAATGATAGGAATTATCAAATATGATTAAGATCTTAAGGAAGCTGTTAACGGTGTAACAAAATCGTTACGCTCCGTCGGATACATATAATTACTCCCTTACGGATAATATTCAAGAGTTAAATAACCAAAATGAATCTGCTTCCTGTGTTAAGCCATAATTAACCCTTGCGGGATCGCATTATACTTTAAAACAAGGCTTCTTGAGTCTACTCACCAGCACTGGATTGGTGCTCAGGAGTACATCGGGCTTCCCTAGCCCACTTAAAAGGGTCTATTTCTCCTCTTTCCTATCCCCTCGGATGTGTGTGGTGCACATATGCGCGGGCACTGACACATTCCTCTGTGAAATTATGTAATGTAGTTCTCGCCATGAATATGACCTTAGCTGTCGAAATGGCGTTAAACATCTATTACTCACTCACTCACTCAGGAGTACATCAGCTCATTATGAAAGGTATGAAGCATGTATACTGTATTGGTAATTCACTCACTTCTCTCCCTCAGACATAAACGAGTGTCTTGGTGCTCATGGCTGTGAAGGGACCTGCATTAACACACCGGGCAGCTACCACTGTGGCTGTCCAGCTGGACTCAAGGTCTCATCAACCAACTCATCCCTGTGTGTCGGTGAGCAACTCATGATATACCATCACCTTTTAGTTTATCCAAAAAACCTTATAGTTTTAATGCATGTTAGATATTTGCACTCGGTGTACTGTATTTTGGTAAACTTTAAGACCGACTGTGAATAATCCAAATGGATTTGTGCCTTCTGGTATTACTTATGAGTAGTGGTAATCCACAGTGCACAATACACGGACATTAGCAGGCATGGGTGATCTTTCTTTTCTGTCTGCCTGATCACAATGTTTCTAACATACAGATCTGTGTTCATTAAAGTATCTTTATTTCTGCTTACAGAGGACAATCTGTGTGCTATAGAGAACGAGCCATTATGTGAGGGTGGGTGTGTCGATGATGGTAACCACTATAGGTGTACCTGCCCTAATGGTCTCACCCTGGGTGACGACGGCATCTCCTGTAATGGTAAGGAGCATCTGGAAGCCATTTTATTAGGCACTACGATCCCCCACAGCAGTACGACTGCAAAATATGAATGTTTATCCTATGGGAATGACTAGCGAGGGTGTAGTTGTAGCCTGTCAAGAAATAGTCTCAGTGTACTTACTCTTTGTCTAAATACCACGTAGAATATTGAAAAGAAAATCAGCACTTCCAATCACTGCAGACACTAAAAGCCATTTCTGCAGTAACTTGGTATATCATATTTATGCATGTTTTATTTTATAGGAAATTGTCAGTTCAAGCTATGTACATCAAACAAATGTCAGATAGTTGACGGAGAGGAGCAGTGTTTCTGCAGGAACGGTTTCCGTTTAGGGGGTATCCGAGCTGCGGACGACTATACTGAATGTGTCGGTGAGTATCATTAATATATTGACAACACTCTGATATGATATGCACTCTGTAGAGAGCGATTTGTATTATTATTGGTGGCTCTTTGGCTTGCATAGGGCCAAAAGAACCAAACACGACAGGTAGTTCGGGTTGGGAAAATCCACAATTCCACCATTTCCGATGGCCTTAATTTATAGTACAGAAGGTTCCTCTTAGTTAGTGTGTCTGAACTGGATGGAGTCCAGTTTCATTCTGCCGGTCATCCGGTCTCTTATTAGAGACTGGATGAGAGGCATGGTGCTGCCCCCTCTTGGGTCAACTAGGCATTGACAGAGCACTGCCTATCTGAATCAGAAAGAATGAGCATCATACAAACACATCACCACTCGAACGACCCGCACTAGTATAATTATATAAGGTGATGCTGGAACCAGAAGAGTTAATCATACTATGACTGGATCTCATCTACATAATTATATGATTGAATTGCAACACTATTAGAAGTACACTGTAAATGAGACACAACGTTATCCGAATCACTTGTATAATTTCTAATGTGCAGATATAAATGAGTGTGAAGAAGGAGTGGAACAGTGTGGTAACTATGCCGACTGCCAGAACTACGACGGTGGCTACAATTGTATATGTAAACCAGGGTTTCAGAAAATACGAGGCAAATGTGAAGGTAAATCCAACAAGCAATTTTTATATCTTATACCTCTAATATCTTTAACCGCTATTTCGGACAAGAATAGAACACACGTAATGTGTAATTTACATGTGCAATTGCTTGAAAGCAGAAACCCTTGGTTTCAAATTATATGTCTACTACCACACTGTCAGTAACACGTGAATTAATTGCTAAAACATTATAAATTGTATGAAGGGATAGTTTCTTGTGTATCGAGTAGGCCTATACAAATGTCATGGCTCTACTAGAGGTGATTTCCCAAGCTACTTAACGCCTAAAGGGGTGCTGTTGTAGCATTTCAAGAAAGAATCACAGCATTTAGTGAGGCAGGCATATCCCAGTAGGATATTTTAAAAATACTGTTTAATTGAAATCATTGAGAAATGCCTTTCAGATATTGACGAGTGCAATAATATTAATAACCTACACGGCTGTGGACACTCATGTGTCAACACCCCAGGCACCTATAACTGTGCTTGTAACAAGGGGTACATCCTACATGCAGACTTCAGATCATGTATAGGTCAGTCATACAGCTTTATTTATACCGTCAAGTTTCTAGCAACATGTAGATCGAGTTTCCTAACAGAGATTACTCCATATGTAGGATCGTCATTACAAGCTATTGCAAAAACGAACAAAAAGATTGAAATAAAGAAAAGAAGATGATATAAAAGAGAAAACATCAAAAGGATTCTTGGTTTATCTTATTATGTTTTTATTACCAAGGTAGATTACAAATGATACTGTGATTTGCTGGAGCAATATGAGAGTCTATAAGTCATCTATTGAATAACCTTATTATAGATGTCGATGAGAGTCTGCCTGGAGTTATCAGGAACTGCTCCCAATACGCTCGTGCCATCAACATGCCTGGTACATATAGTTGTAAGTGCCTTCCAGGCTACAGCGGTGACGGCTTCCGCTGCTATGGTGAGTCTACAAAGACTTTTATATCATAAAGAATCAGGATTGGCATACCTATTTAATCATCACCGTAATATAAGGTAAATAATACATGTTTCACTTCCTATGTCGAAATATTTTATTTGACAATAGTGCTATCAAATACGCTGTTATATTAGTCATAGTATATCTGATCAGGTAAGTGTCAATATTAGATGGTGTATATGGGCCAGATCGTCAGAAAGTGTAAGATTTTGCCCTTGAAGGCCTGAAAAACTAATTTTCTAATTACTTTATATAACCTTAACAAAATTGTTAAGGTACATCTCCTCAGCTCAGAAGACCAAAAAATACCGATCTAGGCCATCCGGTTCCATTTTTATTGCTTGTTTTGTGTCATGTAACGTCCGGTACCAAAATAATGAAATATTGAGGTAATTGAAGTTGCTCTCAGTAATATAAAAATGTCCCATTATGCATTACAAACACATTATATAAGAAGGCCAATATATCTTTTATTGACTTCAATTACAGAATGGAACAAAATTTCAGTTATGCATGCACAATAGACTGCCTCCTACATGATGATAAAAGTAGCGGACGTTACGTAACGTCCGGTACTTTTATCAGAATTATTTCACGTAAGCTGCTCTCATATGGCGACAAATGCTGGTAGACACACAATATCTTCACCAAAGTAGGGGATGATAGGGCCCTTCATATGGGTAATAACAAAGATTTTGAAGCTTCATTTTTTCCATGTTTTATAACTGATTTAGATTTAGGTACCGGACGTTACAAATTACAGATTTCCATTTTGAAAGACACATCATGAAAAATTGTCACTTAGTAACATGTCCAAACCTCATGGAAATGATACCTATGATCATATACAATACAAAATATAACTTTGGGATACTCTACAGTGTTCTTTATTCAATACAGGACACTTGTAAAAAATACAAAAAGTATAAAAAGAACAAATTTGGCCGTTTTTTCACTTCGATAGGCTATAAGTCCTGAGGTTTTTGATGGATGACCACAAATTTACATTTTTCTGATAGCCCTAAGTGTTTTCTATCAAATGAGTCTATGTAAGACAAGATTGGTTCACAACTTCTTTCTCCAGAGCCATAAAAGTCCAAAAATACCCAAAAACACAAAATCTACTGCTTTCTGGCGACCTGACCCATATGCCTATCTACCAGCTATAGCCTTTGGGATCACTCTTCCACATTATACTTTGGACGTATTGTCATCGCACTAAGGCCGTTCACCTATTAGGACACTTTGATCAACTCCAGTGATAGGTGATATGTTAGCAAAGACCTGTAAGGGTTTGCTTTCTTATCTTATCTACACTCTACACCCACTGTTGATATTGATTTCAGATGAGGACGAATGTCTGACCGATAACGGTGGTTGTGAGGGGGACTGTACCAATGTGCCTGGGAGTTTCCTATGCTCCTGTGCAGTAGGATATCAACTGGTCACCAAAGTCCACTGTGTGGGTAAGGATTGGTTACAGGAGTAGTCCTCATCAATACGATGTTGTACTGAGTAAACTTTTGTTGTACACGATCAAGTGCCAATATGTCACCCGTAATTATACTCATACCTCTGTGTACATAAGAATAATTGATAATAATCAATATCAAGTACAAGAAGGAAATTTTACATTAAATTCTCTCTGATATTTCTTATGATTAGACTCTACTATCTTTAGTCAATATACATGTACAAACATTGCGCAGTTATTGTCTTTTCTCTCCAGTCAGCTCTACGTATGTTGCTACTTAAATATAACACAGTTGAGGGTAGGTACTGATGACACGATTAGTTCCTCCAGATTAAAAAGACAGTTTCCCCTAAGCTATTTGATATCGACAGGTGTGGATGAATGCTCCCGCCCTGACCCACCCTGTGAGCAGGGTTGTGTAGACACAGACCGGTCCTACTACTGCTTTGCCTATGATGGATTCATGCTGAACCCAGACCAGCACACTGTCACTGGTGAGTCTCTTCTCAACATCTCCATCCACTCACTTACTACATTTGTATATGGGTCAGGTCGCCAGAAAGCAGTAGATTTTGTGTTTTTGGGTCTTTTTGGACTTTTATGGCTCTGGAGAAAGAAGTTGTGAACCAATCTTGTCTTACATAGACTCATTTGATAGAAAACACTTAGGGCTATCAGAAAAATGTAAATTTGTGGTCATCCATCAAAAACCTCAGGACTTATAGCCTATCGAAGTGAAAAAACGGCCAAATTTGTTCTTTTTATACTTTTTGTATTTTTTACAAGTGTCCTGTATTGAATAAAGAACACTGTAGAGTATCCCAAAGTTATATTTTGTATTGTATATGATCATAGGTATCATTTCCATGAGGTTTGGACATGTTACTAAGTGACAATTTTTCATGATGTGTCTTTCAAAATGGAAATCTGTAATTTGTAACGTCCGGTACCTAAATCTAAATCAGTTATAAAACATGGAAAAAATGAAGCTTCAAAATCTTTGTTATTACCCATATGAAGGGCCCTATCATCCCCTACTTTGGTGAAGATATTGTGTGTCTACCAGCATTTGTCGCCATATGAGAGCAGCTTACGTGAAATAATTCTGATAAAAGTACCGGACATTACGTAACGTCCGCTACTTTTATCATCATGTAGGAGGCAGTCTATTGTGCATGCATAACTGAAATTTTGTTCCATTCTGTAATTGAAGTCAATAATAGATATATTGGCCTTCTTATATAATGTGTTTGTAATGCATAATGGGACATTTTTATATTACTGAGAGCAACTTCAATTACCTCAATATTTCATTATTTTGGTACCGGACGTTACATGACACAAAACAAGCAATAAAAATGGAACCGGATGGCCTAGATCGGTATTTTTTGGTCTTCTGAGCTGAGGAGATGTACCTTAACAATTTTGTTAAGGTTATATAAAGTAATTAGAAAATTAGTTTTTCAGGCCTTCAAGGGCAAAATCTTACACTTTCTGACGATCTGGCCCATATCTCACCAGAGACTACAGATTGTCATAAAGTTATTACATTTTTCTTTTAATATATCAAAACTAAAAGATAAATTGCCGACCATCTTCATTATACTCAGACTAACCAGCCGAAAACTGAATTCAGAATTATATGACAATACATGTATATAGTCCGGTTCAACATACTCATATTGTCACTGTAGTATAAATCAACTGAATGGTACATTTATGGCAATTATCGTTATTCATCCCAGCAATTAACAAGTGCTTCCTGGTAGACAGTGATAAGTGCGGGGAGGCTGGGAGATGCTTTGTTAACGGTACAGTTCCAACATGTGTCTGTTTATCTGGATCAGTCTACAATGAGACCAACATGCATTGTAATGGTAAGCTATCGATCTACAATTTATACAGTGTTAATTGCCAATCTCTAAAGGTGTGGTAATGATTTCCATTGACTAGGTTAAATCATCAAAATACATGGTGTATGGGTTAAGGCCATCACAAATTGGCGATAATGGTCATCTCAGTAATTGCCCAATGACCATACACCACCATGATACTGTTTCAGATTTAACTCAAGGACTGCCTGTTTTAAAATGCAAGGAAATGTATACATTATCTTCTTCTGTATTTCAAGATATAGACGAATGTGAGGGTATTCCCCTGGAGCCAGGGATGACACTTCCTCCAAGACCTACTCCCTCACCTACCACACCTGCCACCACCATGCTGCTGACCACTGTAGAGATGGACGACTCCACCATCACCACCACCCTGCAGGATGACTCCAGCTACCCCAACTCCACCCTGGAGGAAATGCTGGTGACTACAAAACTGATGACAACACAGGAGCCTACCACTGCAGGTGTACCTGTCTACTATACACATAAATGTGCAGTCTACACTAACCCTCCTAACACAGTCTGTGAGAATATCCCTGGAGGATACCGCTGTATCTGCCCACCTGGGTATCTACTTCTACAGGATGGCCACAGCTGTGTCGGTATGGCATAGTTTACTGTATAACTTAAATAAAGGAATTTATTATAATTGTTCCTCATCCACATTGTTCTAAATAGCATAACACGAGTGGAGTATGTATTGCTACTGGCGATATTTAGTTCATCATCATATCTTCATCATAAAGACAACATGAGCTATTAATCACATCATCTGATGTCATTTAGAAACAAATGAATTAGAGAAGATTAAGTTTAATTCAGCTACTAAAATCTAATGTAAGACACCCATGACCCCTCTAGCGTTATAAGATTACGATCATAATGAGTTATATCAGTGTAGCTGAGAAGAATTGTTTCCCATTTGTTATTTAGATGTGGATGAGTGTTTCACACAGGATGAGAACCTTCGTCATCAATGTGACACAGAAAGCACCCAGTGTGTTAATACCCCCGGCGGCTACGAGTGCCCCTGCAGGGAAGGATTTGCAGATATCCTCAATAAGCTCAAGTGTAAAGGTAAGGCTATAGACATAAAGACCCCCAGTATTTAAACGCCAAATCTTCGTGTTCTCTTCCAACCTATACCTCAACCCTTTTGTTAATTATATCATAAGGGAGTGGTCATTATTTATCAGTGGGGGGGGTGGTGGGTTTTCCCGCAGCCATGCGGGAATTTTTTACACCCCCCCTCGACGGCAGTCAAAATGTTTTGCGCCCCCCACCCTCACCGGAGGCATGGAGAATTTCTGCACCCCTCTTTGATCCATATAGTAGCATGCAGGCTTTTTTGCTAAAAGAGGGTAAATGTTTTAGCCTCCCCCCCTTAACAGGGGTCAAAACTTTTTTTGGCCCCCCTCAGGCAGGGTGTGAAATTTTTACGCCCCCCCCCCTGTTGATAAATAATGACCACTCCCTAAGTTATCAATATTATTAAGGAAAGACAGGGGCCTACCCTAGACTCTACTTTTTGTTCATCATTAAATTTAAATTTTTAGACCAAGATGAATGTAAGGGCGAACGAGATGGTGTAGATGCAGGCTGTCACTCCGAGTTTGCTAGCTGCCGCAACTTGCCTGGTAGCTTCAGATGTGACTGCATCAATGGTTATGAAGGGAACGGCATCAAGTGCACAGGTGAGTTCATAGTAACTATCCATGGGCTATAGTCACCGTACGTAGGGTGTTGTGAAGGATATATATCCCTATGTTTGCCCATATATAGCCAGGTAGTATGACCTATAGACACTGTCTTCATGGTACATGACAAAAAGCCAAAAGTAATGCCACCATCTATGGGTTAGAGCTAGACATACATGTATTTCCTACCTATGTCTCTTTTGTACCTAATAGATAGGTCCAAGATGACCAGTCGATGGAATAAGGCCTACAACTCTACCTTGTGTTTAGCTTAAGCTCCCTTTATAAATGCAGCTGATAACAATAGCCGTGTTATTATCTTTTCTTCATAGATAAGGATGAGTGTGCAAGACCTGAGCTGAACGATTGCAAGCCTGGAGAACAGCAATGTGTCAATAAGAATGGTACCTACGCGTGTACATGCTTCACAGGGTACAAGCTCGACTACACCACTGGAGACTGCGTTGGTAAGCCATACACATACCTGTATAATCGTTGTCAAATTATTATAAAGCATACCAGCAGCGTAACCAATAATGTCATGTATGACTATGCAATGTATTATAGTCCTGACTTATAAACATAATGTTCTACAGTGCTGATTAACATGATCTAAAGCGTTAAGTTTGATTATATGCACCAATATTTCTGCATCCGTAAATGTCCTTGCTGTTTAGCAATATAGATAAAGTGTAATGCGTGTCACACAGCTATTCCACACGGATTCCCATAATTATATCTATATAAGAACTATGGTCTAATATATAAGTGTGCCATTATATACCAAAGTTCCTATTTTATCCACATTACAGATGTGGATGAGTGTGCTAGTGCCGACCTATCTGACTGTCAGTTTGGCTGTGTGAACACCGTGCCTAACTACTACTGTACTTGCCCAATTGGTTTCATCAAAAACCCACTGAACCCTAATAGGTGTCTCGGTAAGCTACAGTCAATATGTTGGCAAAGGCGGTTGGCTACAAATTATAATGTGATTTTTCTGTTTATTAGTTACAGAGTTTGAAACTGCACATTAAGATAGGAATAACAATAACTGACATGAAACCCCTACCTCAGAATTGCACGACAAAATGATAATCTATAATAGGGCCTTGCCAATCGACTGTTTCTTCATTTTTTTTCAGCGATTAGCCCATGTGTGAGTGATCTTAAAAGACGCTCATGTAATCACATCTGTGCCAATATCAACGGTATTGACAGATGTGTGTGCTATTATGGCTACGAAAACAGAGAAGGTTATTGCTATGGTGAGCAAGAATTAAATCAGCTATCTAGAATTCTGTTTCATGAGTTTGTATTTCTACACACAGAATAAAATGCATATCATTTTGAAATTGCAATGTTCATCCATTAAAGACATTGCTTAGGAAAAGTTAGAAAATCTCCAAGCACAAAGTTTCTCTCTGTATTAACAGTGTATGACCAAAACTGATTGTCTTGTTTCCATTACCTTTCACAATTTTACTTTTCATATATATTTAGACATGGATGAATGCACGACGACAAATCCTCTCTACAAACACAAGTGTGGGGCACACAGCGAGTGTAAAAATATAGCAGGTGCCTACCTCTGTCGGTGTCACTGGCACTACCTAGCAGACCCGGACAAACTGGCCTGCTCAGGTGAGATGATCTATAATGTATTATAGCATTCAATATTGTTCGCATTCTTTCTGCTGACCATCATGGAGAAACATACAAGAGATACATCTATAGGTGAAGTGCTGTCATCGTGGAGTATATATTTTCCATCACTCTTCAGTGGGTGTTATATATTAAATCCCCATCCTATACAAATGCGACTGATCCATGTGCTACATACCACCTAGACGTGGAGATTTCTTGTGTTTCTTTAGATGACACATAATTTGTAACTCATGGCCCATACACCCTACGTTGTAGACATAGGTGTTCTTATGACTGGAAAGATAGTTGGGTAGACTATTGCAAACAATCCCAGAGTCTCTCGCATTAGTGGTTGCCTCAAAAACTGCATGCTATATTTTAAGTTTATATCTCTACCCTTATAAAGATTTGATATTTTCTAAAATAGACCCTAACCAGCATAGGCCTACATCAAGGGGAGTGTGGTTCTAAAATTATGGGGTCAAAAACCCCTACATTTGAGCCCCTCTAGTTTGTAGTCTGGGTGAACGCTCATGTCACATGTCACTAAATCCCTATGCCCCCTGTAACCACAAATCTCATGACCCATGTCGAATTCAAGAGAGTACCTGTCATGTCACTTAATGACTTATTTTCAATGTCACGTGTCAATTTTGAGAAACATTGACTATTAGGGCCCTAAACCCCTAAAATCGAAATGGCGACATGGGCATTTTTGAGCTTAGTAACATGGGACATTGGCACTTTCTTAAAATTGACATGGGGACATGAGCTTTTCTTAAAATCGACACAGTGACATGATCATTTCTTAAAATCGACATGGGACATTGGGAACCCCCCATCAAGGGCCCCACTATTAATTGTCACAATGTTGAATTCAGTGGTCCAGACCACTGCTAAAGGGGCCATGGACACATCTGTATAACCCGGTCTTGCTATGTGTTTACTAATACTGATAGATCTATGCTAAATATACTTAAATACACAGAGACTGATGGAAGCTGGTCTGTGTGGAATCTATGGGGTCTGTGCTCACAGGAGTGTCATGGCCGGCGTCGGCGCCTGCGCACTTGTGATGAGCCACCTCCAACAAAGGGCCGAATGTGTCCAGGAATATACCAACTCTATGCCATGTGCAACATGAACCCCACCTGCAAAGGTAGAGTCTGAACCTGAACATTTCTCTTCAATACCAAGTCCTAAAAACAACTTCTTCAGTCCAGATTAATTATCACCTCCTATGACCCAAAGTTACGATCAAAACAACATGAGTAGCGCGCCTCTATAGTACTGAGACCTGCTCACATTACTTGCTGTGTCCCAGCGCTAGTGGACCCAGTATCCTTCTCTAGTTATGTAGCTGAACGTAAGATATACCCTATTTCTAATTCAAAATTTCTTGTGAATACAGATATGCATTTATACTGACTTGTCTGTATTTGATTATCCAGCTGAACCCTACATGGTGGTGGAGTCGGTAATGAGTTTCTTCAGTCACCTGCCAATTACAAGGGTAAATATTGTAGCAGATGCTGATTTGACTATAACTGGGTTATCAGTGAACACTATACTTGGATTTAGTCCACACATATTTTGTTACCCATTGATATTTTATTAAAACACTCAACATTCACCTCAATCATGGTTTCTATAATGAGGACAGAAGGACATTTCAAAATGAAAACAATTGCTGTCATTTTAAAATGCCCTCCTGAGTGCAGAATAAAATCCTACCAGTTTATGTAAACCATTAGTGCGTTTCATCATGCCGTTTGACGTTGTCTATGTCTATCGGGATCAACTTATTATAGCATCGTTACAGTCCTTCAGTCCTAGTGGGACAAAAAGAGGTTATTTCAGAAGAGGCTAATATTGCAGACCCTCAATACAGCCCTTACTATGGGGGGGGGGGGTGTTAAATGGCAAATTTTGCACCCCCTGACCCCTTTCCCCGTATGGAGGGTTCAATGTTCGCCCATATAGTTGAAATACAGCCCAAATTGAGACTTTCAGTGTCCTATTTAAAACTCATGAAGAATTCATAAAAGTGGTTAGAAATATGTGACAGGATCTGCAAAAAGGGCCCTTAGTGCAGGGTGCATTAAGGTCCATATTCTCAGGACATGTCTCATATTCATTTGAGGCCAAAGAGTCCCTTATAGAAGCCATTTTATTGTGATGATATGGGCATAACCTCCCTTGGGGAGGGGGGTCGGCCTTGCTAAAGTACTGATAAATTAGCTATTTTTGAGGAATTTGCTCATATACAGTCCAGTGCTTGTTCCACCATGACACATCAGAATGAGATCAGACTAGGCAGTGGAGATCTTCCTAAAAGGCCAAATGTTCATTTTTACCTCGATTCCCCAAGTCCCCCCTCCCACTCCTCACCCCACCCCACTACACTATTATGTTTTGTTACAATATAATTATGCAGTATATACAAAGCATATCCAAATGTGACACGATCTGTGAAAAGGGGTCTTAGTGCGGGGGGGAGGGGCTATAAGACCCCCTTTCCTAGTGTATGTCACATATTGTGAACTGACATTGAGCAAAACTGTTTAGTACAATTGAGATGATAACTTCGAGATAATATATGATTTTGGGGGACTACTGAAAATCATGTGATATTTTTTGCTGAAATATAAAAAAAATAATAATAACATATACATGACATATACTGGGAGACGGGGTCTTGCACTAAGCCCCTTTTCGCAGATCAGGTCACAAATGTTGATTGCACTTTATCATTGAGTATGCTTTTCTACTTCCTTTACTTGTTCTGGGAACATGATTTCATGAAATAAATGAGGGGGGGCTAATACCAGGACCTAGCCCCCCTGGGTCCCTCCCCACCCCATTAGGCTACTGAGAATATTGTAAAAGAGGGAAAAATGGACATATCCCTTACACTCAAGCCTTTCCAACTGAATCTGAATGACTAACCCACAGATATCTAGATGGACCCTTCAAAATTTTGACTTAGACCTGCCCTCTCTCTTTTCTAAGCCCATTTTATAGGGGTCAACACATATCCTTATGATGCAGGCCAACCATAGAAATAGGCCCCTACTGCTCCACTACCATTAGGATTTCCTAAGACAGGCATGTAAACCACACTTGATCATCAAACAATGACCCAAATCCACCAATCTTATATACATTGTATAGCATCTGCAAGCTATTGACATGCTCTTCCCCCATGTTTCATTTAGTGTCCTTCTGAATTCTAACACAAACTGGATTTATGTTGGCTGAATGCTTCAATTAAGAATCTTACCAAATATATCAACACACCTAGGATTTTGTGGGAGTGTATAGGGTGTTTCTCTAAGATGTAATGCCCCAAAAATTTAGTATTTTGTGCTTTGTGTAGGGAGTGTCACACTGTGTGTATTTCATTTACTGCATTTTAAGGTTGATCTATGAGTCCAATACCATAAGTGTATGTATACTGGTTTCCAGATTTTGAGGACAAAACATATTTTGGTCCCCCATGTCTGGAATGGAAGGCTATGCCCCTTGCCCTCCCCCCCTGGATAGGGCATCTAATCTGGGAAAGGAGAGTGTTAGTGCAATACAGTCTTCACTGCATATCACATTATAACATTGTCCTGTTAAAATATCGCCTTCATTATATTTGTAAGGGGCTGGTTGGAAGTGGTAGCTTAGATATTTGGGATGGGGGGAGAGGGGGGGGTCATTGTTGGGGAAAAGGTTCTACAGGGGTGGATTCAGAAGGATTGGTCTAGGGGGCACATGCAGGATAAGTGGATCTAATGTGGGATACACAGACAGGGTCCAAGGCCAAACTTCCTATAGTCAGGATTCATAGTAAGGCCCATTTCCAGTGGCTTTCGGGGTGGGGGTTGGGCTAGGGGGGTGTCTTGGGGGGTCCCCTTGGATCTGCCCCTGTTCAAGGAGGCTCTACACTGGTTTACACTGCCTAATCTGACCTTATTTGAGTGTATCATGGCAGAACAAGCACTGGATTGGATAAGACCTAATACCTAAAAAATAGCTGATTTATTGGTACTTTAGCAAGGCCGACCCCCTCCCCAGGGGAGGTTATACCCTTATCATCACAACTAGATGGCTTCTAAGGGTCTCTTTAGGTCCCAAATGAATATTTCTGACCACTTTCCTGATTTTAAAATGAGGTTTGATTAAGATTCTAAAAGTCTCAATTTGGGCTGTATTTCCACTATATGGGCAAACTTCAGACCCCCCATGGGGGGGTGTCTGTGTCTGTGTCTGTGTTTTGTGATTTTCCGTGTTTTTGGGTCCAAATGCATAGTTTGAGCCTGTCCCCAAAGATTTATCACCCCCCTACCCTTACTATTGTAACCTTAGGTCCAAAAACCCATCCCCCTGCGCTTCACATTTCCATGTTTCAATTAATAGTGATATATTATGTATGTTGCAATTATAGCAATCCTTGAACGAAATCTACAGGTTTCTGTATGCATTCCTCTACTTGGAAGTTTGACATCTTCCTATGAGCGTAAGTGGCAAAGTTGGTTAAGAAACAAGGATTTCGCATTTATCAGTTGAGCAGGTGGGACTAGACTAAAGTTACCCCTATCTAAAACTTGATAAACAGGGGTCCTTCTCGCTCTGTTGATTAAGATCGGGTGGTTGCCTACCACCACTTCGAACTTTAGAATTTAGTTTGGGGCATTCTGGATAGGGCTACTCTAGAAGTACCAATTACAACTTTGGAAACGATAATGTAAAATTACCATGGATAGAAACACCCTCCTGGACCCAGTTCAGTGGGTTTAATGACATCATTTACATCAGTGTTTCTTGAGTTGCTCTATCCAAAATAGCTCAGATTTAGTTCTATCTGGGTTTGGGTAGCAAACTGCATAGTTCCAAATGAATAGAGCAAGATAGTGTCTATCTCATCTGTTCCATTGGCTAAGGTTAAAACTTGGGTTCTCAACCAACTTTGCTGCCATTATGATCCCTTTTATATACGTTTCAAATCTGAATGGCATTACTCATGATCACTACTGAAAATCTAAAGGTCGAATTCCACGATGCAAATTTGCCATGAAAAGTTTCTGCATGCTTGCAATTTGTTGCAATCTAGTGTCCTCCCTGCATATTGTAAGAGGCATAAACGTCATAGCCAACCATAGCAAGAAAACCTTTGAAAATTGGGAGATAAATTAAGATCTAGATATTTAGTTATTTTATCTTACATAATTGAAAGGTTTCTGCAATTTATGAGATTCTGTTCCAAAATCCAGAAATTTAGGTAAAAGCTTGGGCAAGTATTAACACTTTATCCTTTCAATTTGCAAAGCAAGTTTCACTCTGTTATTTAATTAATCCTTTACAATATGATGCAGTTTACCCTGTCTAGACACATGTAGGTCTTATTTTACAATGTGTTTGCCCACATCAGCTTGCAATTTCCAAATGAAAATTAATTGCATAGTGATTTGAAAAGAACTTAGTTGTCTATCAGGGTCTATATTGCAAAATAGAGAGGTCATTTTGATAGCAACAGTGGGATTAGAAAAGTGCAATAGTGTGATTGAACCCTTACAATTTTATTTTCAGTACATGCAAGGCCCTCAACCTGCAAGAGTTCCCAAATTGCAGAATCCTCTGAGGGGTAGAGCTCATCATGGGGTTCGACCTAATAGTGCAGACAGACCAAAGCCTGCTTTCTGTTTCTTTCTAGTTTCGTTGTTTAATGCTCTGTCTGTACCATTGGCTTGGCAATAGTGAACATGCATGGATGATTAGACTTGGATGGTGCCATTCACTTCTGAAAAAATATAGAAAACATGGCCCTGCTACGATTTAGTGGTTTCAAATCATAGTGGTCAATAGCTAAATAAGTCAGATCTGAAATCATCTGGATCTGTTTAATGATACTCTCTTTATCTCTAGTTCGAAGACGTGATAGGGAGCTTCAAAGTCGTGTTGGTTGCAGTGCTGACGGACTTCTGTACTGCATCAATAATCAATTATGACCGTTGTTGCCACCGGCCACCAGATGTGTAAGAGCGCTTTCTTTTTGAACATACACGTGTGAGCTCTCATAGAGGATAGGTGGGGGGCGGGGTAGATCATCGACCTGCCTGCTTCTAGTTCCTTGTGTGTTCACAGCTTTGGAACATTTCAAATTCAACTTGAGCAGTCTAACAGAAAGGGTGATTTGTGACACTGGTACAGTGCATTCCCTTATGTGGGCCCTCCCTGTATTGTGATTTGAAAATCAAGATAGAAGGACTTTGTACAGGTATATTTTGCTGGGACCTAGAAATGTCATATCTGTACCCTAGTGATTTGGGAATATTCGGTCAGCATATTGTTCTGAAAAAAAAACTATCTACTTCCAATGACAGATTGGGAATTCCTGAAACAGAGGATTTCTGTACAGTGAATGATGTCCGTGTCGCAAGAGGATACCCCCGTGAGGACGAAAACTATGTTATGAGGTACGATTGTAAATCATTTTCCTCTTAGAATTAATAGTATATCATGTGAATATTGATGAATGATTGTAAGCATGCATACAGTGATGGATATTGTGAGCACTTTTTGTTATGGGCCTTTTTTTCTTGAGCCTATCAAATAACCTAGCCTATCGCCCTGCCCCTCTGACATCATGTATACTGCACTTTTACAGGTTTCTCTTCAATATAATGATTGACTCGGACAGCCAGTTCTGTGGCGGTCAAATAGGACAGATTGTAGGAACGTATTACGTCCCAAGCTCTCTCATTATTGAGGCGCTCCGAGATCCAGCTACTAAGGCACGACTTCGAGTGGTAAGCGAGATCCAAATGTTCAAAGCACAAAATCAGTTGAATAGAGTTATGCCTTGGAACAAATAAGACCCCTACCTGGTATCTTTTTGATAAGAGTCATATATTTGTACTCTGATGCATCCTATTTCTCATCATTTTATTTAGTCTGCAATTGCCTGTATATAATACTATTATTTCCATCATTTAGAAATGAGTCGGAAACACTCTGTTATCCTTGCTTCTTCTCCTCAACATGCCTGCAACTGGCGCAGCAGAGATATATGAGATTGACACTCAACGTTTGGGGAGATCACGTGGCCTTCCCTGAGGGAAGGCCACGTGTTCTAATGACCTTTTACGTTGATGCTTTGGGGTCTCTTTGCTTTGAAAGAATAAACTCATCTGTCAGAGTAATGGCGGCATCTTTACTTTCCTGTAGAACGCTGAATGCATCCTTACCCCCCCCCCCCTTATGCTTTCTTCCTCCAGGAGCTAAAAGAGGCAGGACAGGGAGAGCTGGTGGATCTTATTGATTACACGGTGGTGGAGGGATATAGTGAGGACCTGGAAGCAACCACAATTCGGACCCTGGAGGACCATAGCGGCCCCCCTGTACATGTCATCGCCCTCGCGGTTCTCTTTGCCCTAATTGGAGCCATGTTACTGGGGATAGGTGTATTCTTCCTTCTCAGAAGGTAAGTTTTCGCTGGGATATAAGAGGGTAGTATGTTCAGTCCTGTTCATGCAATACCGCAAAGCTTCCTAATTGTTTCACCTTGTCGGTCTATTATACCGAACTTGCAAATGAACTGTTCAGACCTGACAGCGGGCACCTGAGGAAAAGCCAAGTGATTAGGCTTCTCCAGCAACTCGTATTATTAAGCTATGTTTGCATGACAAATGATTAAGACTGTGTTCTTGTTATGAATCAGCATACTAAGATAATACATTTATATGTTATCAGTGTCTCATGATATCATGATATATTGGTAATCAATATTATCAGAGATATAAAGGTACGCATGTTATCTTTATGTCTGTGATATTATCTTCTCTTCCTTTATTTCGCTCTTGACACCTTTGTCTTTTCTTTTGCTTTGAGATTAAATATTGACTGATGGAATATTATATGACATACCGTAATCTCCCGCGTATAAGGCGCGTCTTCTACGTGAATCAGATCGTTCATGGGTCTTATACGCGGGAGCAAGGCTGCCTTGATTTGGGGGTGCGCCTTATACGCGGGGTACCTCCAACTTCCAATACAGCTGCTGCTGCTCGAATTTTATCTCACCTTGTGCCTTCCTTACCGCCGACACTCAAGGGTGAGAGGTCCCGCGGGTTGTATCCACACCGAAGTGAGATTACCCTTGTGGCATATTTGCCCGGACCCTAGTCTAATGGGGAGGGGGGATGATGGTGACCGAATCTATGGGAAGATAGAAAGCACGCCCCTACACATTTACCGAGGCAATGGTTCTTTAACATCCATCACTACATAGGCATAGTGAGAGATGGACAGGCCCGTTTTAAGTCATTTGTCTGCCATGACCGCTGAGAGACTTTCCAGCACAGCCTAGCCAGAGCAGGGAGGAACTCAACCGACACCTTACGGCGACGTTCAATACAGAATCAGGTACACACCCTCATATATTTTCTTTAACCAAAGAAAAGCTGTAGTTGATATCATGGTGCTCTATATACCCATAATTTAATGAATGAAGCATACCATTCTGCTAGCCATAAAAGTCTTTAGAAAAATATGTACAGCTCACTCACTGAGAATTTTATTGGTTATACTATTGACCTTTTAATCAAGAGAATCAAAAGATGCAGCATAAAAAAAATCTCCTGCCATAGTAGTGCTGCTGCCATCTGGTGTTATGTTCTGTATGTCCTTAAGTGTTTCCTATAAATTATAATAACACCAGGTGGCAGTACCCACTAGGGCAGGATTATTTATTATAAGGCTGCATGGATTCTCTTCATTAAAAGGTCAATAGAATAATTGATAAAGGTCTCAGTGAGTGGGGTGTACACATATTTCCCAATGTACTTTCTGATGAGCAGAATGGTTTGCTTCACTCAGTAGTTTATGGGCATATAGAGCACCATGCTATCAACTACACCTTTTCTTTGGTTAAAGAAAATACATGACCAGATGGGGTATTGATATCTGTAGTCAATATTTGAAATGCTCCTTTGGGTTGGGTCCTTTATGAGGACCATGCTCCTTGAGTTAGGGGTGCGCCTTATACGCGGGTTTTTCAAATATTAGACTCAGGAGCAGCAGATGCGCCTTCTTTGTGAATCTGCCTTCCCTGAGTTTGGGGTGCGCCTTCTACGCGGGCTGCGCCTTCTACGCGAGAGATTACGGTAGGATGTAGCTGAGAGCAATACTTACTCTTATGCCAATAATCCACTGGGCTGAAAGGCAAGGAGCTTATACTGTACTATCCTTACAAAGGGGCCCAGTGGACTTTGGTCTTAGAAGATCTCCGGTTTAGAGCAACACTTATCTCTTAGAAGACATCTGGCATATGCGCCTTCGCATGTCGTTATTAACGCTTATTACACGATTTCTGTGATTTTTGGTGCTTTTTCTGGATATCCCCGTGCTGATATTACTGCATAATTTGCACTGTAATGTGAACAGATGCAAGATGCACGTTTTAGTGTGGAGGAACATATTTAAAATCATTCCTCCTACGAATTTTTCATTGCCAAAGTTAGGGGTCGAACCCATACCCTACTGCTCTGTATGCCAGCGCCCTATGGATTGTGCCACAGGGGCTGACAAGCAACAGTGTGTGTTTGCCTGTATATGTATAATGCCATTGGTTCTACCTGGTTAGGAGCGTCCCCAGCTCCTCACATGTGCAAGGTTAGAATGGCATTATAAGGGAGGTTTAGCAACTACGACGTAAGTTGACCGTTCCTGATTTCACGCAGACATAGCAATGCTGTAGGTATGCTAGACGTCTGTGTTATATTTCCCACGTAGTCCTTGCTAAACCTCCCTATAGATATAGAGGCAATTACACCAGTATCAGACCGCGACAAACTCCACACGCATGTGCCGATGTTATAGTGGTAGGTTAGGAGAACACCACAGTGGCCAGAGCTGCCTGTCCCATAGCTGCGACAGCCATGTTAAAGATCCATACTCCACACACCCGGGCTTCCCTAGCCCACTTAAAAGGGTCTTCTTCTCATCTTTCCTATCCCCTCAGGATGTGTGTGGTGCACATATGCGCGGGCACTGACACATTCCTCTGTGAAATTGTGTAATGTCATTCTCGCCATGAATATGACCTTAGCTGTCGAAATGGCGTTAAACATCTATTACTCACTCACTCACTCCACACACCAAACCAACGGCTGCTGGGTGGCCACATGGATTCCACGTCGCGCTCACGGTCTGGTACAGGAATGATCAACCTTTTTGCCTCTATAGAAGAGAATGGTATGCTGGCTTTGTTGACTGCTACTCGCAGTATCCATTCTCTTGTCAATGAATGCATGATGCATTTTGATGCATTCTGATTCATTAATCGTGTAATAAAGCCAGTAAAGTATGGGCTAACAGGCACCTCATTGCTTGTATCGTGGGATATCAAACTCAAGGCTGTAGATACAAGCAAGTCGGTGCCCGTTATCCCATACATTATACCCTTATTATCATACAGGAATGTCTCTTGAACTTGCTGTAAACCTACTCAATGCTGTGGTGTTCTACATTTTCTCCCAGTTCACTTTGATAACTCACTGTGACGAAGCATTATTAATGGAATATAGCATAAATATGGCAGCACAAGGGTGGTATATTGACGAATATTGCACGAGGCCGTTAGGCCGAGTGCAATATCGTTAATATACCACCCGTGTGCTGGCATATTTATGCCATATTGCATTTATACCACCTTTTCCTCCATTTTGTATTAATTTCTTACCTGATATCCACAGAATATAGCCACGAGAAAACATTTTGTAAAAGCAAGCGATACGGCCCGGGTCACCGCTCTGCGCGAAGCCATTGTTTTTGTTCCTTGCCGGGAGAGGTACCGCCGTGTTCACACTCACTTTTCGTATGGAATCCAACCATGACAAGTTTTCAAATTAAAACATACACATCCTTTGATAGTCTAGATGATCCCTCCATACGTATTATGTCCAATATATTCAAAATAAAGGAGAATCCATTGATTTTCTAAACGGGTCCGACATTTTCGGCGTCTTCCTCGTACGGCGAGCGGATGACCTTTATCCACATCCGGGCCACTGACACACTTTCGCCGGACAAGGAGGCGGGTGGGAATGGCCGGACCGCGACTAGCTTACGATGGAAAAATCAATGGATTCTTATTTATATCGAAGAAAATGGAGAAAATTAGCACGCATTCCTCGTCTATGGATCGAAAACTTCTTGGGATTTCAATATTATAACATGAAAAGCTTGGATTCAGGACGAAAACTGATTGAAAACATACGGCTAGGACTCCAGGTTAGAACTTATATACCTTCGCATTGGGTTTCATCACCGTTCAGTGTAGCGCAATGGCTAAGGCCTTCGCCTACCACCACTGCGGACGGGGTTCAATCCTTGTACGAGTTTGGACGATTTTTCACCATTGAAACAATGGCGAGACTAAATTTCTATGTCCGCCAGCGTCTCCCAAAATATTCTAAGTCCAACTTGACCTCGAAAAAGTATATCCAAAAATCCCAAAAATGCACATGTGCGTATATGCTCTCATAATGCACTGGTAGGAGAGGGCATAACAGTAAGGCAGGTGCCAGAATAGTGGTATAAGGCGATATATGTGGTGCCAGACGTTGAACCCTGAAAGGGGGCCATAGAAGTCATGGTGTGCTGTATTGAATCATCTTGTTCTTAACACTGTCGTTTGACACCTGGCCTTTTGTATGGACGTTATCAAATTCCTTTATCTCCATTCCGAATTTTGTCCAGGTGCTTAAGGTTTTATGTGAAGATTCCACTGTACAATGTGTAAACAAATCCTATTAAAGTGGTGTGCGGTCTGCTTATTATGCAGTACATAATGCGATACGGTTATTTCTATGAGGTTGGGGGGGGGGGGTAGGTTCAAATGTGTCATATGGTTCATGGTTAATTTCTGAAGTTGCTTGTTGGTTTCGAGTAAACAGAGTTCAGGATTGTTTTCACAGCCTTTGCTGAGCAAACGCATAAAAGGTGTTGGCAGCTTGATGACTATCAATCTGTATCAATCCTAATCTCAATTCTGCATGATTGTACTTGGCTACCAGTCTGAGCGCTATCACCATCAAGTGGTTTTAGTGTGGTTTCAGGATCATGAGAGGCTATAAACCTTTTTTCTCTTTACATGCACTAACCCTCGCTGCAAAGGCACTACCTCACTCTGCGAGAATAGAGCAATTAAAGTCTAAAACCAAAAGGCCAAATCCCACAACGCAAAAATAGTTGGAAAATCCTTGTGATGTAGGATATGTTGTTATTCAGCCGATATTTAGGGTAGTATTATCATCCAAGGAAGTCCACGAACAGCTAAGAACCCTTGCCAAAGTGTTGTTATTTCAGGAGTGGAATACATCAAAAGTTTTTGATATTTTTCTTTTGAATCAAAGTAGCAACTAGTCAGTACAAAGATGAATATCACAGACATTTCCCTTCCCATAGTGGCTAGTAGTGGGGTTTGAGAAAGGTAGGAGTGGTATGGGAACCCTTGTGAATTTTGTATTTGACAAGACTCCAAGGCTGCCGATATCCAGAATCACAGGCGTTTTAGACCCATTTTCGCGTAGTGGGAGTTGGCCTAAAGACAGAAATGTGACGTAATTCCCAGGTCTTAACTGAAACAGTTCTACTGATTAATTATTTCCCCAGAAAATATCCGATCGTTTTTTGATACTCCAATTATTAAGGCCTACAGAGCTGTAAAAAGGGCCTGCTCCACCGTATTTAAAAAAGAAAGAGGAGCTATTTTGGGGTACAATGTGTTCATCCATCGTTTCATGTTTGTTTGCTCGGAATATTGTTAACTACAATCCCATGTGCACCTATTAAGTATCGTCATAATAAGAAATGAGTGGACTTCATCAAAGGTAATATGTAATTATTCATCATAGTCCGAGAGGCCAGACACTTTTATTTTTGTTTTGGCTACCAAAAGGTTTGATGATTGATTCTTATGTCAAAATGTCTCAGGAATTCAGTTCTGCAATTCTTAAAAGAATCTGACACTGCATTTTTGCACAATCTTAGCTCAAAGTAAGTCACCGTCAAAATTTAAAGGGATAGAATATTTTCCAATTGGGCTTATAATTTTTTTTATTTCCACCCTACAACACTATAATACCCATGTTTCCAAGGGTCAGGGCTCCCTTTTTGATATTCCATCATTTAGGTTATCACCAAGAATAAAATTCAAGATGGCCACTACTATATTGGCGATTTTGATGTTTTTCAGGACACAAACACCATAAACATTCTAAATACTGTTTCCTTATGCCAGAATATGACCAACATCATTCCTCATAGGTCTCTTGGTATGTAAGAGATATGATTAATCAAATTCAAGTAAGTAGAAAAGTTTACAAAATAGGTAACCTAGGATATCTCAAATGCCCTCTTTGTCAAAATTTAGCATATTAGAATGGCCTGCTAAACAAAGTACTCAAGAGCAACACAAAAGAGAAATTGCTCTTCAGTAGTTTGCAACTGTATGATATCTCTTCTCAGATTTGCCACTTTCTGCTTTTCTTGAATCCAACATGGCTGCTGTCAAAGTAGGTCAACAGGGAAATCATCATATGTATAGAACTAATGATTATACAAAAATGTGTAGTAGCTCTATTAATATCAGAATTTGAATATCTATCAGCCACAGCCATTTCTAAAGCCCTCTGGCCCAAGGGTCACTTTAAAGACCAGTTGACTGTCTTGCAATCTTGAAAAAGTATAGATGTCATCAAAATTGTAAAAATGTAACAATACCTACTTGGGCTGTTCAAATATTACGTACCACAAATTTGGCCACTTTTTGACCCCCCCCCCCCCTTGTAACACTTTGTAACAAAATGACAAACCCCCTCCCTAATTATGTAACACCAGCCAGACCCCTCCCCCCCCCCTCCATGCATCAACACCGATCCAGATATCTTTGCATTACAATCATCAATAGGCAGGCTGTTCAGATCAATAGGCCTGTAGACTCGTTAATTCATATAACCCGACACTTTAATTTGGCAGGATGCACATGAAGATGTTTCCCATGCAAACACCATTTCAAGATGTGCTTGAGACAATTTATGCATGTCAGGACTTGTGATTCATCTGAGAATCGCAGATGTTCACTTCACAATATTTTAGGGTGGGCCTTACATAAATCCTAGAACCCACTTGAGACAGCCAAGGTCGCCGGGATCGTGATTTGGTCGCCGAGATCGCGAATTTGCTCTCTACTGCTTAGTGCTAGCCCCAAACTGCCCCAAATTCCCCCTGCCACTTGTTGGTAACTTAGTTCTATTGTACCTTACCTCAGTATAAAGGAACAACACTTTTTATATCCAGAATTTGCCAGAAAGGCTGAGAGAAGAAGTGAAACTCAGGGCCATGTTGACTGCTGTCCTCCATCTTGGATGTTGCATTGTGGGAGTGGTGCATTGTTGGAGTGTGATGTCACAATGGAGGGTTGCCATGGTGATGTAATGTCATGTTTCGTGTCACTTTTAGAGTGTAGCCCAGAGTGGGAGGAGCTCTAACAGTCATCCCCAGATATTTTGGCCATTTCCTCTTCAAATTTAGATTCCCACACTTAACTACTTTACCAAAATGATGTCTATGGGTCAGTAATAGTTCCCCCATGTTGTGTTAGCCTGTTCTAGGGCAGTTTTCTAAGAAATCATTCTGTTTTCTCCAACTTTTGCCTTCCGGTGACCAACTCGGTGGCTTCTCGGTGGGTTTCTTGGCAAAGCTGCTACCCCACCGAGGTGACCAGACCCGAACTCGATGTTCTTTATTGTATTTCACCCGAACTTTTACGAAGTTACCCGAACATAAGACAATGATAGTGGCCTAGACTGGCCCGTAGCCTGTCAGGATTTGAATTTAGATTTTTGTGATTGACTTTGGCACCAAATTGGTGTGCAGCACTTGGTGTCCACCGAACCCTCTGAAGTGAGGGATTGACCTTGTCTACTTGTCTTGCTAAGATTATTAGCACTTCCAGTAGATTTATTAACAATCTATTTATTCCAGGATAAGCTGTTACTTAGTATATCTATTTATATCAATGCAGGCTGTCTCCAGCTTGTTGTAATTAATTCTACCAGTGACATTTACTCTTGTTATAGACTTGTAGTGTAAATAATATTGTTGGCCTAGGTTGACATGTAAATATAGTGATAGGCCTATGTCTATGGATGAATGTGTCATTGGCGACGATGTTCCCGCTGCTGCGATGTGACGTGGTGATGTTGCCAGATGTGTGATATAATTACCCTGCACCGTACAGAATTACTACTTGATGATATTTATCTATTTATTCTGACCACTGTTAGACCTTAGGTAGTGAATAAATCACTCCGACGCTGTTGAACTTTAAATCACTTGTCTGGTATTTATTTCACTAGATATATCCCTGGTAAAATATAAATATTTAACTGTCACATTGAGGATCGAATACTTGGAGACATCAATCGAACCTACGAGCTATTATAAGATACGGATAAAATTTATAATTCTCCTTCGACCCTTGGTGTGCCACAGTTTTGGGGGCTCGTCCTGGATGTTGGATAAGAACTTCCGGTTGACCAATTTCTGTCATTTGACACTGGGTTATTCTTACGAGATGTTGCATACACATCCTGCACAGACCAATTCCTGTCTTCGATAGAGGTGACTCGATTATGCATAGAATCCACCTGACTTTGCATTTCAACAACCTTACTGCCAACATTTTGGATCTCGCTCACCAGCAGTTTTAAAGTCTCGCAAAGTTCACTATCTTTCTCAGTAGGTTTCTTTGTTTGACTTGGACCACCTCCAAAATCAGAATCATCATCTGAGCTCTGTTGCTCAGTATGGTTTCTGCGTTCGTTTTGAGTGGGCAAAAGGAAATCACGTCTGATCTGTTCATTTCTGACTGGAATGTCCCTATCATTTCTCATGAACAGGAGATAGTGGCCATTTGTGACTGATCCACGTACGGTGGTAAAAGGCCTATCGGTAAGCCCAAAGTTCATCATTCTTCCCTGATAGTCAGTTGGGTCAGAAATTCTGCGTGTATTTCCTGAAGCCATTGCTCCATCACTATCTAAGAAGGACGAGAATAATGTGCTACGGCTGCTTGGCACATTAGCACCCTGATCATCGTTATAGGTGTCACCCAATAAATTCCTGTTCCCTGACTCACTAGCATTGCCTTCAACTGTAGAGGTTATAGGCCTAGCGCCTGATATGCTAGTTATTGTACAACTTGTGGTCAGCTGACAAGCTGTTGTCATTACTGGACCAGTTCGATGGTTCAAGCCAGGGAATTGAGTTGAAGCTAGGGCACGCCCTGTCAACTGTCTTCCCGATCTGAGGTTATACGGGCTACTTGGTAACCCGTTCATATTTGAATGGCTTAAATGGTTGTTCGTTTAATTTGTTAGAATTTTCTATAGGTCACACCAAATTGCAGTCCTATAAATTTTCTTTTCTAATTTTTAGTAGGCCTAAAATGATTCTGGACCTCCAAAGCAATAGCTAATAAATATTTTCCGTATAACCAAGAATTTCTCAGCTGAGTCTTTTCAAGGAAATACAGTCTTTTCTTTCACCAATATATCCCGGACGAGCCCCCAAAACTGTGGCACACCAAGGGTCGAAGGAGAATTATTAATTTTATCCATATCTTATAATAGCTCGTAGGTTCGATTGATGTCTCCAAGTATTCGATCCTCAATGTGACAGTTAAATATTTATATTTTACCAGGGATATATCTAGTGAAATAAATACCAGACAAGTGATTTAAAGTTCAACAGCGTCGGAGTGATTTATTCACTACCTAAGGTCTAACAGTGGTCAGAATAAATAGATAAATATCATCAAGTAGTAATTCTGTACGGTGCAGGGTAATTATATCACACATCTGGCAACATCACCACGTCACATCGCAGCAGCGGGAACATCGTCGCCAATGACACATTCATCCATAGACATAGGCCTATCACTATATTTACATGTCAACCTAGGCCAACAATATTATTTACACTACAAGTCTATAACAAGAGTAAATGTCACAGAATTAATTACAACAAGCTGGAGACAGCCTGCATTGATATAAATAGATATACTAAGTAACAGCTTATCCTGGAATAAATAGATTGTTAATAAATCTACTGGAAGTGCTAATAATCTTAGCAAGACAAGTAGACAAGGTCAATCCCTCACTTCAGAGGGTTCGGTGGACACCAAGTGCTGCACACCAAGTTGGTGCCAAAGTCAATCACAAAAACAGTTTATTGTTTTCTGTCCCATTGATGTACTTTTCATCTTCATCTTTCTCCAGGATATTTTTAGGCCTACATGATGCCATCATACTTTATCTAGATAATGCATACAATGCATGTTTATATTAAAGATGCAATTTCAACTTTCAAAATTGATAAATCATACTGTGCTTAATATTCCCCCTTTCCCCAATGAATGGTATATACTATTTTGGCATGTATGCCCTCTATATTTGTAAATAGACCACAATTAGCTGTAAAGTATCTCTTCTCTATGGCAGGAAATAAAAGTCAACATCAGGGTAGTTAAGGGTTATAACACTGGCTCCACCAGCTTGCTCCTAGATTAGTTGGTCTACCATATTGCATGTCCTTGTAAAGTCCTGTGTTCTTTGTTGTATTGTTTCTATTATTTCTATTGTCTCTTGGAAAATTCAAGCATAACACAAGTGAACCTTTTGTTTGAAATAAACCCTCCCAAACCGAAACTATCCTAATAGTTATGACCTTGTAGTAAGGGCATTCAGTACATGCCTTAGCCACAAGGTGACACCCATGGGCCATGAGGAATCCATGTTATACAGGTGATCACTCAGTCATGAATACCCAAACACTTACTATGTTATCCGGTTGTTTTAATGTCGACCTACAGCAAAAATTCTGGCTGTACATGGCCATATTTCAAGGTGAGAAACACTAAATATCTTTTCAAAAGTTGGGGAATACTTTAAGGTTGTATTGCCTCTTACAAATATGGTATGGCTGAAAAATGATAGAATTTTAGCTGGGATACGATCTTTAAGAATTCCCTTCATAATTCTATTATCATCACAAAGTTTCCCTAGTGCTGGTGAACATCCACGTCTTGGGTGTACTAGCTTGTCAGCCATTTGTTTCATCGATTGGTTTGGCTGAGTAGAGCCCATGCATTTATATTCCCTGATGCCAAAGAATGGGTGTTTAGTACAGTTAAATGCATACTGCATTTGCTGTAATCAAAAGACAGTTTTATATATTGCCTGAATGTATTCCTCCTTTGAATACTGCTGAAATTGATAAGATATGTTTAAAATAATGTTTTATCGTATTAGTTTTTGCTAGATATAATGTAGCAACCTATAAATAAATCTGATCATAAACCACACTGCCATCTAGTGATATAAAGTGCAAGTATGAAATAAGTAAAAAACGTATTTCAACGTTTTCTCAACCTACAGGAACATGCGCTTCATCTGCTCCCTATTATCGTCCCATACACTTTAATTTTGAATATTATACTAAGTATCTGTCATATATCTCTAAATTTCAAGATATCATCGGATACTCTATCACTCATATTTTGTATATATGTCATACAAGTTAGACGAATCTTTGTCTAGATTTTTCAAAAAATGCATGTAATTGCAATTTAGTGTTAATCTCCATAGACAAATGTAAATGCCAATAATATTATCCTTTAGATTTGACTCCAAATGAAGTTATTCATCTGTCAATGTGTGCTTGGTGACAAAAACATTTTGGCTACAGCAATATTTCTAATTGATTTTTGATGCAATAAGCATTGTCATACAAATGTCTATTCGGCTTTGCTAATGCCACGGTATGAATAGCGATTTATATGGCTTAGGTTTGCCATTTAGTTGAGTTTAGCCATGATACATGCTTAATGAAAACAAGATGGGAGAAACTATCTGTTGTGGTAACATCATCGTGATAATGAATTTATTAGTATATGTACCTTAGTGGTACTTAAAAATGGTTTGCCTAGATCAACCAGACCAAGAACTACGTAGTAGGAACCTTTGAAATGGTTTGGTAGGTACCAAACCAAAATGTACTTGACTGGTAATCGATATGCATATTTCAAACGTAGATATACCTCACCTATTAAGGTTATTAGCGCGGCGACTAGTGAGTACTACTCGTGAGATGAGTAGACTAGTGTATGGTTCACAGTCGCCACGGTGTAAGGGATAGGGAGGCCTTGCAATCTATTTTTGTTTGTGGCTCCTCTGCTATGGACTATTCCTGCTCACTATTCTAATGTAATAACAACAGTGTGTGTACTTTACTTATCAGTGAAGGAATTTTCAGAATATATCTCATACTTTTGATTTTATTCGCAGATAAGACATTTCATCATTTGGAGCCTTATGGCAGATTAGCATTAGAGCATTTTAAGATTCAGAAATGCATCCCTGTAGCCTTTGTTTTAGAATTGTTCGTTTTGAAACTACTATATATATGTAGTACAGGTTTTATCTCAGTGGGTTATGGTACAATTGGATCATATTTTCTGCATTTGAACAAAGTATTCACTGTCAAAGATCTCTATGGAGAAATCAGTGCTAAAGTGTGTGTTGCCATATGTGCATTTTTGTAAATCAGAGGAGGTTGAAGTGTAAGGCCACCTTGTGGAACTGCTACATTCTTTTCTGTGTAAAATTTTTAGTTTACATTGAAATAATGCTATCTCAGAATATGTATCTACTATTGGTGATGAAAGATTAATTTGATTACTCCTTTCATTATATAAACGATTTTGTGGAACACTGAAAACATGTATGTACACCGAGGAACTTACACTGTGCTCCCCCCTACAGAGAGGTGGAGTGATCTGGCCGGTTTGCTGACCACTGGCCCGTGACGAGGTACAGACTATTGCAAGTGATTGGCAGTTGGGTGTGTGTGTGTGGGGGGGGGGAGGCAGAGCAGGCTCCTGGCAATCTGAGACAGTGTACACTCATAATGACACTCCTGTTGACTATGGCATTGAACATTGAATAAGACAGGTCCCTGTGGCAGCTGAGTGAGGTGCATGCAGAATGGACAGTCTACAGACTATAAGTACTTAGCTGCAGTGGGTAGTTCAGGTTGAATTTGTGCTATATACTACCAAAAGCCCAGATGATAGTATGCCCTATCTGTCTCACCAACTGAAACTAGACACAAGATTACAAGTCGCCACGCCATGTCTCACAGGACTATTCTCTACTATTGTATTAAAATCTACAACACTATGGTTTTATTTGAGGTTGATATGTAGCCAAGATCAACCGGACCAAGAACTACGTAGTAGGGATTTTTAAAATGGTTTGGTTAATACCAAACTAAAATAGACTTCCAGGTTATATATTTTCAGAGATATCAAATAGCTGCAAACTACTGAAGAACCATTTCTTTTTTGTTAGTCTTGAGTACTTTGTTTAGTATGCCATTCTAATACATTCAAAAAGCTTTGTTGACAAAGAGGGCATTTGAGATATCCTAGGTTACTTATTTTGTAAACTTTCCTGTTTGAATTTGATGAATTATATCTCTTACATACAAAGAGACCTATGAGGAATGATGTTGGTCGTATTCTGGCATTAGGAAATAGTATTAAGTATGTTTATGGTGTTTGTGTACCGCAAATCATTAAAATCACCAATATAATGGCTGCTATCTTAAATTTTATTCTCGATGATAACCTAAATGATGGAATATCAGAGAGGGGTCGTTGACCCTTGAAAACATGCATTATAGTGTTGTGGGGTGGAAATAAAAAAAAAATCATAAGCCCAATTCCTGAGACATTTTTACATAAGAATCAACCATCAAATCTTTTGGTACCCAAAACAAAAATAAAAGTGTCTGGCCTCTTGGACTATCATGATTATGTATGGTTTGAACATATTTAGCTAAACTATACATGCCCCTATATTTGACCCTGTTTTTGATGACCCCTACATCCAAAGAACAACAAGAATAAAGCTATTCTCAAATACCAGACATAACCCACCCACCCGTCTTTGAATGAAGGATGGATAAGCGCCATAATCCCATTATTGTGGAGGAAATGGCGCACTCCAAGGCTATTGATGAATACAGCAGAGATAAGATAGACACACTTGAATCTACACTTAGTCAGACTGGATGAAGGGTACACGATGACAAGGCAATTATGACATGACCTCTAGTCGCATCACGTTCTCTGTGTATTATCAGTCGCAAACAAGAATATAGGCAGGAGGATACATATATGTGAATTTTTAAGAATATAATCCAACATATCTCTTACATTTTCATACAATGCATTTTTTACTCTTCCAGTCCCTATATAGCTGCAAAGGATGAAGCTGACGAAGAGTCACGAGCTGAGACGCCCATAGAACCGTTCGTAAAGCCTGTAGACCCCGAAGAGGCCAAACTTAGGAGAAAACAGAGGGCTGAGATCCGCAAACGTGAGCAGGAGGCGCGACAATGGACAGCCCAGACGGCCCCGCCCCACGCCACCCAGCCCCCCTTACCATCAACACCAACAAAGGAACAGGATATCGTCAAGGACCAAGCCGAGGTGGATTATGGCGATGATGAGGACATTTCTAAGTCACAGATTCTGGATCCCCATCTGAGAATGGATGAGGACCCTGATGACGCCATGCCCCACTTGGGCAGAACCACACCTGGTAGTAATATAGGTAGTCAGACTAGTCTGATAAAAAAAGACTAAGTATAGACGAAGCTCCAGCAAAGGTTGCATGAATCATGGAACAATGCCTTATTCAGGCAGATCTGTACAGATCTGGTATCTTAATACACATAATGCGTGTCATGGAATTAACCAGTCAATACTGTTTGCTTAGGAATATTTTAAAACACATTGTATTGTTCCCTGACTGTTCGCTCATGTTGTTTGTTTTATTTGTCTTTTTGATATGAATCCCGTTGTGTTCCTTACAATGTATATAGTATTTACATGATATCAAAACTTGATTTCACAATGACCAAGATCGAACGTACAAGACTGCTACAGAAAACAAGTTTAATTGTTCGGGCACTGATAAAAGGTTCGGTGTTCTCTTCTACGCTGGTTAATATTGTTCAATGCGATGGTTATTCACATTATTTTATCAAGTTTCCTCTGCTAGATCTGATCAAAATATCTGTACCTGTACAAAGCATCAAAGCTGTGATACCATTGCTGACATCTTGAATTATAATGCCTTGTTTTGTTGTTTGTGTGAAAATCTCAATTTTTTACCATACTTATTTCATTCAGTACACATGGTTGAAAGAAGGCTTATTTAATAAAGCTTTAAATTCTAGTCACAAGAAGAAAAAAAAACGTTGCAAAGATTCCAATATCACTATGAGTCATTGGATTTTGGGAAACACTTTATGCATTATGACCGTATCAATGCTTACTTGCTGTTGTAATGCTAACCATACATTTTTCGTCATTAAAGTTGAAAGAGATAAATCTATTATGATAGCGTCACCTTTGAACGTATGATAAGAGAATCAAATAAATAAATAAATAATACATATCCCCAGTCTCTTTTATTTTCATGTAGTGCAGTAAAGCAGATTTTTTTTCACATATTCCGTATGACTTACGAAGCACATAAATCACAAATGATGTACATTGTAATCTTTTTGTCCTATCATTAATATTGTTTATACGGAGATTAGTCTGGCCTACTACACAATTAGTCCTTTATTCAGATAGCAGGGTTACATCTCTCGTGTTTTGAATGATAATCTCAAAAATATCATGGAACTCTTTAGTTACATTCAGAGTGCAACCCATAAGGAAATGAATAATGGTTGCACTTTGAGCAAGTGACGATTGGAATCTCACATTCATAGGCCGCGAGAGGAGGAACCTTGCGTTCATATAATCGCCAGGGGTTAGAAACGTTCACTGGGGGTGTGGTGGGGGTGTGGGCGCCAAAGTCACGCCCACTGGCACAGTATCTAGGTGTGGGCGAGGTCACGTGACATATGGGCGGTGCATGGGTGGGTGGTGGGAGTTGGAGGGGGTTGGCTATATTTAGATGATGATACCTCCCCCTCCCCCACCCTGTCCAGTCCACTCCTCCCGATCCCCCTTTCCCTGAACCCTTCCCTTCAGTTTTGGGAATTTTTAATTTAAAAAGAATCATCAATTAGGAGTCCAGAACAGACATAGGGTTATGGCTACTTCTGCAGCCCAAGTGATGACCACAGCTGTCCTAGAACGCAATGTAGAAGATGTAAGCCTAGTATTGAACTGAAATATAAAACAGAACATATATGGCACATGTAGGCTATCACATTTTTTGCCAGCATCATTATTCATTGCTAAAATATTTAACAATAACTGCGTAAATAGCATGCCCTATTGTTATAAAAATGAATGCTTCAAAATTAAATCATCTACAACAGGGTAATGTGAATAGAGAAATGCATCATGTCTCTGCAGTACATGTATTACATGTACCCAAAGTTGCAGTGTCCATTTTGGTGTCAAACACGTCACGTTTGATTTGCTTTCTTTACTCTGGCTGCTGGTAAAATTAGCTTCCCCCCCCACCCCCCCAAAAAAGAATGTTGACTGACTATTAGGCATCGATCTGCAGATGGCTGTTCTGATCTGTCCTTCACTCTCTGACTCCTCCAATGTGTATCTAAAAATCAAAGAAAATATACATGATAATAAAATCAGTTCAAACAGTTCTCTCGTTGAAATATCATACTTATAGCAATCTTTCCTAAATTACCGGAGATGCTATTGAAAATCTGGGGATATTAATACTATCTGAATATGATTAGTAAACGTTAAGGCCATTTGGAACTACGATGAAGAGAGTCGGTGGTTGCGACCAATAAACATTAATACGTTTTGAAAAAAGATCTATTATATTTTTTTTTTCGAAATATATACTGTACATGAAAGAATCCCTTATTTATGCGGCAAGGGGCTCCCCAACATAGATTACATTTCGTCAATTCTTTATATGGGCTGCAGCCTGCATGGTATTCACATGATAATGGCATGCCACTATGGTAAATCTGTCAAAGAGAAGGGCCTGTTACAGGGTTCTAATCTATACACCTGAAAGATACTAACACGTGCCTCGCATGGCGCAATGGACAAGGTTTGTCATTCTACATGATAACCTGCCGCTCCGATTACCGATATGATCGATGGTTACACGATATCAGATACATACACCGTGGGACCGAGGTCCTGATAAGAATATCCTGAATGATCGTGTCATGAGGATGTATTGGCACGGAACTGAAATTTGTAGAGCGACATTCGGGAAAAATAATGCATGATATGTACATTTCACTTCTTTTTGTAGATATTATAGTCATGTTTAATGGGTTTTATTTTTCGGGAAATAGCAGTGTAATGGTAAGAGAGAATCTATTTTTCTGTTTTAATTTGGAATTTACTTCCACCCTGTAGCCAATGGTGTTTCTATTCAACCAGTATAAACAGTGATTGCTTATCAATCTGGGCACTCTTTACCAACTTATCTTAGCATGTAGGATCCTACCACTGGTCTTAAACACATCACTAAAAATCATTTTAAGCTGGGAAAAACCAAAGGTAAGTTGTCAAAACATTCAACCATAACTCACACGACAATTGGCGACATAGGGACAATGCCATATTGCATACTTCTGAAATGAAATCACAAAAGAAAATCACTGATGGTTTAACTTTATTTGAATCCATGGCTGAACTCCAACCCCCAACCGCGGTTCATATAATGATTGAACCAATGTTCATTCAAATTTAGTATTAACAAGATAGCAGGTAATGCTGATAAACACAAGAATTTGAGTCTTGGAGCTTGTGGAATATGTTTTCCTGAAACTTGGAGACTGTCCGTATCAGGTATCGTTATACTACCACCCACTAGTACACTGCAAAAATGGTGTTTAGATTTTAAACATGTTTAGGTCTAAACACGTTTAAAACCTAAACATATAGGTCAGTTAGGTGTCTCAATGACTACACATTTAGGAAATGAACACTTTTATTCTAACTACATAAACATTTATGCTAAACATGTTTAGATGTTTAGAGTTGAGACAGTTGAATAATAGGTGTTTAGATTTAAACATCAATATGTTTAGATACTTGGATGTTGAATCCACACCAGGTACCAGCACTACCTTTGACTGGACTATCTGCACACAGTTATAAACAATTGTTGTGACAAATTTCCCCAAATCCCATGTTTATCATGGTTTCATTTCAAAGAATGTAATGTGAATAGAAAGGGCAATAGAAAATTGACTAGATTCACCTCATGCCACCATCATTACCATAAAATAATTGCTTTAAATGCATCTCGCGGTTATGGTAGCGGACACACGGCAAAAAAAAGATGCGCCCGGACCGGGACTCATCCCGCCTACCTCCAATGGCTGAGCGCAATGCGCTAACCACTAGACCACTGCGTCTCTCCCCTCAGTGCCCGTCTCGGCTTGGGTTTGTTTGAATGCATCCCGTGGTTATGGTAGCCGACAGGCCGCAGTCGTCGCCTCCCCTGGCTTTGTATCATATCAAGATCTGGTTCTAGCCAGCCACTACTTGTCAGTCCCTGTGGCACAATGCATAGGGAGTTGGATTAGGGATCTGAGACTGCAGGTTCGAGCCCTGCCCTGGCCATCAAATTTCGTGGGTTTAAACATGTAACATATGACATGTAAGGACATGTAAGGTGTGCAGGTTATCCCTGGATAACGGCACCGGGTGCCTGTTATCCTTGGATAACCGCACACCTTACAAAGGTCATGATGCAGGCATCATGGTGTGCAATATCCACAGGTATGTGCATGGGAATATCCAGGAAAAGCACTTAGAATCCCAGAAATCGTGGAATAATTCAAAGTATGCAGAATGGGGCTCACACCAAATCAGAGGACAGTGCGCACATTGCCATAGATATGATATCAGTGATTTTGTATGTTAATTCACCTATTTTCAGTTCCCAAAACCCTGACTTCTATTATGCATTCTTAAGCTCCAAGTAGTTTCTGTAATTGATAATAAGGGGAAATGAGTGTCATTTGATACATGACATATGATGGCATATTATGGAAACCTAAGAGGAAAGACTTTTGACATGGGATGGAATTGAAAATACAGACTTATTTTATATGGTAACACTCTATGTTTACCATTGAGTGATCTCAGTCTCAATACGCCAATATTAAGACGATAATTATTATGCTGTCAAGGCCCTCCATGGAAAACGTCAACTCATTTGTCACTAGAGATCGGGATGGAGGGGACGCAAGATAAGGCTCCATGTGACAAGTGCGTGAGCTGCAATCTTTCGCGAAACTGTAAAAACAAACTGTGATAATATCTCATAAATCACTGTCCGCTGGATCCTGAGAGAGGAATTTACATTTATGTATTTCTATTCATTAGCTATCTCTTTTTTGAATTAATGATTAATCAAATCTGCATTCGCCCACCATGAGGAGGAGGGGAGGGGGGGGTGAATGTGATATGTACCATGGTTGGTAACGTATAAAGACGTCTTGTGTCTTTAAGCGTTGGTAAGTAGTCTGTTATGAGTTGTAGATATGCGTTATTGATATGACAAGGCCTCGTGTCAGGTGGAAATATAAATGGTTCATTCCAGCATTATGGTACACAGCCTTTAGAATGGTGTCACTTGGCCAGTGGCGAGTGCCGAAGGGTCGCCCGTCATAAGGCCCCCAAGCCTTTAAGCCCCCTGACATAAAGCCCCCTGACACTAGGCCCCCATGACACAAGGCCCCCAAGACACAAAGCCCCCTAGACAGACGGCCCCAAAATTTTTTTTCTTCCTTGTCCGTCATGTACACGTGACTTACAGCGTTATGTACACGTGATGTACACGTGACGTACACGTTATGTACAAGTTATGTACACGTTACGTACACGTGACGTACACGTTATGTACACATTATGTACACGTGACGTACACGTTATGTACACATGACCTACACGTGACCTACACGTTATGTACATGCTAAAGGCATAATTGCATACAATGAATTCCAGCAGAAATCCCTAGTGATAGTTCATAAATACTGTAATCTCCCGCGTATAAGGCGCGTCTTATATGGGTTATTTATTTGATCCACAAGAGGGACACCAAGACCTTTCTTTTCATATCTACATCCCCCCTTCTTCATCTTAGGACATAAGGGGGCCCAGGAGGGTCTGGCATGGCCCAAGCTACACCTCGCAGTACATAACATGTACATAACGCATACATCGCAGTACATAACATGTACGTCGCAGTACGTCACGTGTACATAACGTGTACATAACGTGTACCTAACGTGTACCTAACGTGTACGTCACGTGTACATAACGTGTACCTAATGTGTACATAACGTGTACATAACGTGTACCTAATGTGTACGTCACGTGTACATAACGTGTACCTAACGTGTACATAACGTGTACATAATGTGTACATAACGTGTACCTAACGTGTATGCCACATGTACGCCACATGTACGCCACATGTACATAACGTGTACATAACGTGTACCTAACGTGCACATAACGTGTACCTAACGTGTACATAACGTGTACATAACGTGTACCTAACGTGTACTTCACGTGTACATAATGTGTACATAACATGTACGTCGCAGTACATAACGTGTACCTAACGTGTACGTCACGTGTACATAATGTGTACATAACATGTACATAACGCGTACGTCGCAGTACATAACGTGTACATCACGTGTACGTCACGTGTACATAACATGTACATAACGTGTACCTAACGTGTACCTAACGTGTACGTCACGTGTACATAACGTGTACCTAATGTGTACATAACGTGTACATAACGTGTACCTAACGTGTACGTCACGTGTACATAACGTGTACCTAACGTGTACATAACGTGTACATAATGTGTACATAACGTGTACCTAACGTGTATGCCACATGTACGCCACATGTACATAACGTGTACATAACGTGTACATAACGTGTACCTAACGTGCACATAACGTGTACCTAACGTGTACATAACGTGTACATAACGTGTACCTAACGTGTACTTCACGTGTACATAATGTGTACATAACATGTACGTCGCAGTACATAACGTGTACCTAACGTGTACGTCACGTGTACATAATGTGTACATAACATGTACATAACGCGTACGTCGCAGTACATAACGTGTACATCACGTGTACGTCACGTGTACATAACATGTACATAACGTGTACCTAACGTGTACATAACGTGTACATTACATGTACCCAACGTGTACGTCACGTGTACATAACGTGTACCTAACGTATACATAACGTATACATAACGTGTACATAATGTGTACATAACGTGTACCTAACGTGTATGCCACATGTACATAACGTGTACATAACATGTACATAACTTGTACATAACGTGTACATAACATGTACCTAATGTGTACATAACGTGTACATAACGTGTACCTAACGTGTACATAATGTGTACCTAACGTGTACGCCACATGTACATAACATGTACATAACATGTACATAACTTGTACATAACGTGTACATAACGTGTACCTAATGTGTACATAACGTGTACATAACGTGTACATAACGTGTACCTAATGTGTACATAACGTGTACATAACATGTACATAACATGTACATAACTTGTACATAACGTGTACATAACGTGTACCTAATGTGGACATAACGTGTACATAACGTGTACCTAACGTGTACAAAACATGTACATAACACGTATGTCGCAGTACATAACATGTACCTAACGTGTACGTCACATGTACATAATGTGTACATAACATGTACATAACGCATACGTCGCAGTACATAACGTATACCTAAGGTGTACGTCATGTGCACATAACGTGTACCTAACATGTACATAACATGTACCTAACGTGTACATAACGTGTACATAACGTGTACCTAACGTGTACGCCACATGTACATAACGTGTACATAACGGGTACATAACGTGTACATAACATGTACATAACGTGTACCTAACGTGTACATAACGTGTACATAAAGTGTACTTCATGTGTACATAACGTGTACCTTACGTGTACATAACATGTACATAACGTGTACGTCACAGTACATAACGTGTACCTAACGTGTACGTCACGTGTACATAATGTGTACATAACATGTACATAACGTGTACGTCGCAGTACATAACGTATACCTAAGGTGTACGTCACATGTACATACGGTGTACCTAACGTGTACCTAACGTGTACATAACGTGTACCTAACGTGTACTTCACATGTACGTAACTGGTACCTCGCAGTACATAACATGTACATAACGCGTACGTCGCAGTACATAACATGTACCTAACGTGTACGTCACGTGTTCATAATGTGTACATAACATGTACATAACGCGTACGTCGCAGTACATAACGTATACCTAAGGTGTATGTCATGTGTACATAACGTGTACATAACGTGTACCTAACATGTACATAACGTGTACATAACGTGTACCTAACGTGTACATAATGTGTACATAACGTGTACCTAACGTGTACATAACATGTTCATAACGTGTACCTAACGTGTACATAACGTGTACATAACGTGTACATAACGTGTACATAACGTGTACATAACGTGTACCTAACGTGTACATAACGTGTACATAACGTGTACCTAACATGTACATATCGTGTACATAACGTGTACATAACGTGTACATAACGTGTACATAACGTGTACCTAACGTGTACATAATGTGTACATAACGTGTACCTAACTTGTACATAACGTGTACATAACGTGTACATAACTGGTACATCGCAGTACATAACATGTACATAACACGTACGTCGCAGTACATAACGTGTACCTATCGTGTACGTCACGTGTACATAATGTGTACATAACTTGTACATAACGCGTACCTAACGTGTACATAACGTGTACCTAACATGTACATAATGTGTACCTGACGTGTACATAACGTGTACCTAACGTTTACTTCACGTGTACGTAACTGGTACATAACGTGTACGTAACTGGTACATAACGTGTACATAATGTGTACGTCACGTGTACATAACGTGTACGTCACGTGTACAAAACATGTACCTAACGTGTACATAATGTGTACATAACGTGTACCTAATGTGTACGTAACGTGTACATAACGTGTACATTACGTGTACATAACGTGTACATTACGTGTACATAACGTGTACGTCATGTGTACATAACGTGTACATAACATGTACGTCACGTGTACATAACGTGTATGGGCTTCCCTAGCCCACTTAAAAGGGTCTACTTCTCATCTTTCCTATCCCCTCAGGATGTGTGTGGTGCACATATGATTGGGCACTGACACATTCCTCTGTGAAATTGTGTAATGTCGTTCTCGCAATGAATATGACCTTAGCTGTCGAAATGGCGTTAAACATCTATTACTCACTCACTCACATAACGTGTACATAACATGTACCTAACGTGTACATAACGTGTACATAACGTGTACATAACGTGTACCTAACGTGTACATAACGTGTACATAACGTGTACATAATGTGTACCTAACGTGTACTTCACGTGTACATAACGTGTACCTTACGTTTACATAACATGTACATAATGTGTACATAACGTGTACCTAACGTGTACATAACGTGTACATAAAGTGTACCTAACGTGTACATAACGTTTACATAACGTATACCTAACGTGTACCTAATGTGTACATAACATGTACATAACATGTACATCAAGTGTACATAACGTGTACCTAATGTGTTCATAACGTGTACATAACTTGTACCTTACGTGTACATAACATGTACATAACGTGTACCTAACGTGTACGTCACATGTACATAACGTGTACATAACATGTACGTCACGTGTACATAACGTGTATGGGCTTCCCTAGCCCACTTAAAAGGGTCTACTTCTCATCTTTCCTATCCCGTCAGGATGTGTGTGGTGCACATATGCTTGGGCACTGACACATTCCTCTGTGAAATTGTGTAATGTCGTTCTCGCCATGAATATGACCTTGGCTGTCGAAATGGCGTTAAACATCTATTACTCACTCACTCACATAACATGTACATAACGTGTACATAACGTGTACATAACGTGTACCTAACGTGTACATAACGTGTACATAACGTGTACATAACGTGTACCTAACGTGTACATAACGTGTACCTAACGTGTACTTCACGTGTACATAACGTGTACATAACGTTTACCTTACGTGTACATAACATGTACATAACGTGTACATAACGTTTACCTTACGTGTACATAACATGTACATAACGTGTACATAACGTGTACTTCACATGTACATAACGTGTACATAACGTGTACCTAACGTGTACATAACGTGTACCTAACGTGTACCTAACGTGTACATAATGTGTACATAACGTGTACATCACGTGTACATAACGTGTACATAACGTGTACCTAACGTGTACCTAACGTGTACATAACGTGTACATAACGTGTACATCACGTGTACATAACGTGTACATAACGTGTACATAACATGTACCTAACATGTACCTAACGTGTACGTCATGTGTACATCACGTGTACCTAACGTGTACCTAACGTGTACATAACGTGTACATAACGTGTACTTCACGTGTACATAACGTGTACCTAACGTGTACCTAACGTGTACATAACGTGTACATAACGTGTACATCACGTTTACATAACGTGTACCTAACGCGTACATAACGTGTACCTAACATGTACGTCACGTGTACATAACGTGTACATAACGTGTACATAATGTGTACTTCACTTGTACATAACGTGTACCTAACGTGTACCTAACGTGTACATAACGCTGTACAAGACGCTGTACAAAAACGTGTGGTACCAAAGGGAAAAAAAAATTTTACCACATACCATGTGCGAAAAACAAAAAATAATTATATTGGGGCCGTCTGTCCTGGGGGCTTTATGTCTTGGTGGCTTAATGTCTTAGGGGCTTTATGTCAGGGGGCTTTATGTCAGGGGGCTTTGAGTCTTGGGGCCTTACACCATGGAACCGTGCCGAAGACCCATACTGAGCTGAGCTCAGAATTTCCAAGGTTCAGTGCAGTGAAGAAGATAGCAGAACTAGAAACAAAAAGACAAACTCCCTGTTGCCTTTTCACATTAATATCTTGGGGTTTCTGAAAAACTACAGCTGAATCTATCATAAGTAGTGCCAAAACACCTTTATTGCCTAGGAAAATGGAAATGCAGCAGGGTACATTTGAATATTATGTGTCTCTAGAATCTACTGTCCAAAAATCGAAATGATTGGACAAGAAAAACTCAGTACGATTGATATATATCCCCTTTGTTCCCTAATACTGCCTTGTGTGTACCTTTAGGCCCCACTCACTGCAGAGGCTGCTCAGGGTGCACACACAGGGCCCGCCCCACATTCACAGAAACTTGACCAGCAGTCTAGACCCAATCTGGCCCCAGCTCGACCACTAGGGTGAGTCTCTGGCGACCAGTGTTTATGGGTAAAAGTAGTTCTAGCCACTGGTTGCTGTAGGCAGGTACAGTGTGTAGTAATATTCCCCAGAATATGGGGACCCACAACCCCAAACATGAGAGAGGGAGTTCCCTGAATCCCGACTGGACGGGACTGGTCCAGACCACTCTCTAGGGCGAGTTTGTCTGTCCCAAAACCTTTTCTTCTAGCAGAAAAGGTTCTTTTAAAAGGTGATGATAGAATTACAATTCTTTCAGTTTTGTATTACTCTCCAGGATCCCCTTCATCCATTCTGATTGAAAAGTTTTTTTTCTCCGTGTAGATGAATACAAACATAACAGCCGCTGTGATAATTACTGTTATTTCATGTATCAGAATTAAGGTGTGTTTAATATCCTATCAATAGAGGATTACTAGGCTGACAGATGCAATTATAATCCAACGGAAAAGGCTAATACATCCGTGCTTGTCTTCTGATGGAGCTCTATGATTACTACTGACTGCCTATCTGGCTGTATCACATGTATGATTGGTGTATATAGCGTGGGTTACAGTTGCTGATTGTTTCTATTCATGGGTCTCTGCGGGCAAACAAAGCAATGCACTTAATTGACCTCTGGGTACTATGCCTCACTTACATGGAAATTGCACACACACTGGAACTCTATCTCCAGGTCCTCATCTGTATACATGTATGTATGTTATATCATTCAATTCACTTACCAATGTGATACACAGGGTGTATAAATTTACATAATTATCTAAACATGTCTTATGTAATAAAATAATTTGAGGAGTTTCTACTCACGGCATAGCTACCTAACCACTTGCGGGCAATGTCTCTCCGCAGTTAACCACCCTTTCACCCATGCTATTTAGTGTTGACTGGTGCAGGGGTGGTTACCAGTTGTTGTACCTAACATTCCAGAACCCCTACCTCCTCTCCTATCCAATATTGAAATATGTAATATTACTTGATTACTCTACCCACTATGCACACAATGAAATAGTCGGGGAGGAGAACTGCTAGCTCTGTCCCTGCGACAGGCTGCCTCTCCCTTAGACAAAGCTGTTCTACGTAATGTCATATTGTTTCGCTGTTTAGTCTGACAGTGTATACTCGTAGGATGAGGGGTGCGCTGATTGCTGTGCTGGTGGTGCTTGCCTCTGTGCTGCAAACTGCCCATGGCCGCCCCCCTACAGAGGCCATGCGGGAGGACGACTGTAAGGCAATAAACCTGGGGCTTAACATGAGATCAAACACTGGACACTCACCTATCTACATATTGACATCAGCATCCACCTACAGCTCCAACAGCAGGATCACAGGTAGGTGCTATCACCTGGGGCAGGGGACAATTTTTGTGTCTATGGGTGTTTATTCATAATTATAGTAATCCTAAGAGAGATAAGTACAAAAAATACTTCTTGAGGGATTATTACCTAGATAACATGACATGGATACAGAAGCATACTCGAGATCTCAACATTTCTACACTCATTAGTCAAATAGCTGTGGGCTTCCCTAGCCCACTTAAAAGGGTCTATATCTTCTCTTTGCTATCCCCTCAGGATGTGTGTGGTGCACATATGCACAGGCACTGACACATTCCTCTACGAATTGTGTAATGTAGTTCTCGCCATGAATATGACCTTAGTTGTCGAAATGGCGTTAAACATCTATTACTCACTCACTCACTCAAATAGCTGTATCCCCGTCAGCTCTGTCTCATGGAATAGAGCCTCAACTTCAAGGCCTACTCGTTAATTAACACTTAGTTTGGGCTATCCCTTAATTCAGAACCTCTATTTTCCTTCTCTATGGCTAGTCGGTAAGTAAGTACTTTTTACAGTGGCTGAATATTATCTCTCTTTGAGAGAGAAAATACTCGCCCCTAGACTTGAAAGGTCATCCTTAATAGAACTCAAACTAATCATAACAAACTTGGGAATGGGATTGATAAGAAATTCGTGCCACTGCCGAGCCTCAGAGAGGAAACACATGTGTTAATAAGTTTTAGTTTCTGTTTGACTCCACATACTGTTTGACTCCACATACTCAAATGTCATGAGCATTCAATCAACTATCCCAACATTAGCCTAAGGGACTCAGAAGACCCTTTACTATCAACCTGTCAACCTGTAAGTTAGCAGGGGAGCGGGTGGGTGGGTGGTTGAGTGGGTAGGTAGCGAGGTAGTTAGGGAGTGATCATTTTTTAACAAGGGGGGGGGGGGGGGCGGTGGGTTTGTGCGCGGACGCGTGGAAAGAATTTCGACCCCCCCCCTCTGGAGGGGGTAAAATTTTTTAGACCCCCCCATAAGAGACAAAAATCCCACGCGAACGTCCCCTTTTAGCCTATAGTAATGCGCTGGGTTTTCCACTGAAAACAGATGAGATTATTTTGCCCCCCCCCCCATCAGAGGTGTTTAAAAATATCTGACCCCCTCCCCCGGTCAAGGGGTTGAAAGAATTCTGTCCCCCCTTAAAACCCACCAGCCCCCCCCCTCCTGTTGTTAAAAAGTGATCACTCCCTTAGGTAGGTGGATGGTAGTCTACAGGTCCTGGATGGGCGGAGGTGTTTGGTACATAGGCCTGTGGGTGGGTGGGATGGAACTTGGAAGGTGTACAGATAGGTGGATATAATCTGATGGATAGATCGTAAGTTTAAGTAATTTAGTTCTGAAATGTAAGAGTTATCAGTTCATGAGATTCGTGACTACTTGAGCAAGGTTAGTGTGCTGAAATGCTATTTGGGCTATCATGCAAAAGCTAAATAAATAAAACATATCGAGCAGTTAGGATGACACGCTCCTATTTTGGTACCAGTTACAATTCAGGCTAAAGATGGTGAGAGCTTCAATGCATTCAAGGTCCTGGTGCATCGTGCTAAAGATGGGCCGAAAGCTGGGGGGAATCGCTTTGGTACATTCACAAGCTTCCCAAATTCTGCTTACCTGGATTGCCACAAGGTGAGGCCTTAAAATCACATTGTTGTTTAAATATAAATTACTCACTGTAATTTTCCAAATACACCAGATCCATATACCTTGGCAGGTGATTGAATTTATATTTTGTTCTTCTGCTTAAAACGGCCAAACTACAAGGGCGATTTCGTGCAATAAAAGTATCAATCAATCAAATCAATGCACGACCTTACCACGTAATTCTACCATCGATATGCACAAACTATTTCAAACATGAAAGATATATAACTTATAATTCTTTGTAAAGCATTTGTTTGTTTGTATGGTAGAATACTTTACAGGTTAACTGCTTTGGCTTTATAATCAATAAGTATGATGTGCACGTATACAATTCAGAAAGTACTATCTGAGGCCGCTGAGGCTATAACAACTGTGACCTTCACCTGGGTTCCGGACCTCATGGGCAAGTTGCCAGCTACTGACATCAAATTCTGGTACGTTAGCTTTATACAGCATAATGAAAAGATGCATTGTAGGGTGTTTGGGCTGGCTATTTTTTTAGAAAACACAGAAAACTTAAATTTTCAAGTGAAATGGATAAAGGGGGTCTATAGTAATACAATGCTGAAAGAATTGTGATTCTACTGTCACGGTTCTTTTTTTATTGATTATTCTTTGTAAAAAGTCAGGGGTTTTGAGCTGAGGCTCTTTGTACTATAGTAAGTGCTTCATGCTTTTGGTCAAGATCTAGGCCTTTGTGAATGTAGGAGAAGTAGCTGTGCCTCATTAGGATTTAAGTATGGAATACATGAATAAAGCCTTCTGAGTGTATGTATATTCTGAAAGCTGACATACTAATCTAATTAACTATGCTACTTTTGATAATAAGACAACTGAAAATTCAAGATGGCAGCTTATTTCTGCAATCAGGGGAAGGGTATTATATTTCACTTAGTTGAGACACAGCATTGAGAAACATTTAATGCCATTATGGTTTAGAAATGATAGACAATGATAGACAGATGCTAATGCGTGAATGAGACACCCTGCAGGAGGAAATTGGACTCCCTGAAAGAGGAATGAGAACACCCTGGAGGAGGTCTCCAAGTCACTAGAAGAGGGATGTAAGACTAAACAAAATGGTTGTGAATCATTGGGGAAGGACTATAAACTCTAAAGTATAGAGGGGAGACCAAAAGGGAAAACATGGAGACCCTGGGGGATAAGTGTATGCTTACTTTTCAGAATTTATTGAGAGTATTGGGTAAAACATGTCTCTAAACTGCCAACTTATTTTTGCTGAAACATTTCCATTTTACCATAGTATATAGAATAGATAAAGGGAATTATAACGCACTGTCCAACACACACACAACTTCCTCCCCTTTGAAGGTGATCAAATTTATCTTTTGACAGTTTTTGCTATTGCTTACCCAGACCAAAATGCAGTAGAAATGCAGCACTAAAGCAGCTGGGAAACAGTGTGGTGTGACAGTAGTGATTCAGTGTGAAAGCAGCTTCAGAAACACTATTGTCTCAGCATCTACTGTCATTCTACTGCTCAGCACCACAAAACTTGCAGCAGTGGTACAGTAGTAGAACAGTAGTATTAGCAGCATGCAAGCAGTATTGAATCAGTTGTCCCAATTATGTAAATTAGATGGCAGCATTTGAACAGTATCTACTTATTTAATGCTGCATGACCATATATGGGGTTGGGGCAGTGTACAATTAGCACTACTGCATGGCTGCTGCTATAGCAGTAGTTGAGCAGTAGATCATACTGAAAACTACTGCTGGGGGCAGGTAGAAGCATAAAAGAAGCAGCCGCTGTTCTAGAACTGGCACTACCAATGCCTCTCTTAGGTGGTCCTTGCTGGATTTGAACTTGGGATCTTCTGATTACTCTACCAACGCATTAGCCCTCTGAGCCACCACCCCATCAGCTATGTGGCGCATTACTACTTCCTAGTAGTGCATGCAAATCATGTAGGAGGGGGCTAGGGCAGTATTGATTCAGTAGTACTGGGTAACTCTTACCATAGCAAAAGGGTAAGAGTAGACATATCTATAGAGTGCTGCCATAGTATAATGCCTTTCAGTTTACTGATGTGAAGGTGATGAGACAAGCACTTTGTAATTATCAATTATACATGGATACTATGTAAAAAAAAAATATGTCATGATGGGGACCAAAAGAATACTTGATGATTCAAGTATATTTGTACCCTATATAAAGTCAGTGAGTAATTCCTCACTTTCATACACCCCAACATCCATGTGTATCCATTACTAGCACTGAATAAGATATTCATATGCAAAGGGGTGAAGTATGCTTGTCTCCACAAACACTCATTATTACATTACTGAATCTTTTGATTGCTGTTCACAACCATACTGACATTCACACTATGGTCTGTCTTAGAAGCATCAGGTAAATAATCCATGAATGCACAGAGTCATACCAGTAGATGGTCAGTAGACTACTGCATATACGCTGCTGCACAGAGTGTATACTTTCTGGTATCTATTAACATTCAGTTGAGAGTCAGTAGACTACTGATTCTAGCCTGAAATGCAGTGCATATTCAGTTGATAGTCAGTACACTACTGAGTCTAGACTGAAAATGCAGTGTAGAGTCAGCTGTTTTGGAAGTATTTCAGCAGTACCTACTGTAATATGCAGTTGTTGATCAGCATATTCTCAGTAGCCACTGATAGGAGAAGTAGATACTGCCTTCTGGTCCGGGTTGGTTATAGGTGTTCGATCAGAATGTAGGATAGATCTCTAAATTTAGCTCTATATCATAGGAATCTAAAGCAATCAATCCTGAATCAATTGCCCTTATGAATTCTGCCTGTTTTCTATATACCTCATAGATTGAGTATCATAATTGGTACTTCAAACATAAGTATCACATAGAGAGTTCACAAAACACAACAAAAACCTCATGTATGTGTAGAATGGAAACACAGCTTAACATTGGTGTGCATATAGTTTATCTTTATTGTGGCTATGTGATATGCAGCTTCTGCTTTTACCAAAATAAAATCACCAAATTCCCCCGTTCCCCTTTTGTTGATTCAAGACCACACCCATCTGACAGTACCCACGTTAACGTTAAAAAAGTTTTTATTTGGTTCCTAAGTTTGCCAAACGGTTTTAAACATAAATAACGTAAATCATATGCACAAAAGAACGTGTGTTAACGTTCTATAAAAACGTTTCATTCTTAGATAAAAAAACACACTTGTTGACATGTAACTGACTAATGTTTTATTTGTTTGAAAAAAAACTTCGGAAATTTGGTACAATTTCTTTTATTGCAGAATAAGGTATATGGTCAATTGCACTGAGATGGGGACAAACCCATTTTCACCATGGGAAGGGGGTAAATGTGACTGAAGATTGAATGTTTTGGATATTTTTCATTTCCATTAGGTGGGTAAGGTCAGGATCTTGCTTGGAAACTATGGTTTTGCCCATGTATCATTAATATTTAAAGCAGCAGACTACAAAATATAAGCTTTTTATGGGGTATTTCAAACGTTTTTTTTATAGTGCTCCCACTGGTATGGGGCAAGATAAAGAGAAAATGCGTTGGAAATGTATAAATTTTTTATATTTCCACTAGCCCCCAATATTTACCATTATATATAATCAATTCAAGAACTATTCCCCTTATCTGCCTGGAGTTATTGATAAAAACCTTGTGGTGTAGGTAAAGTGGAACCATACGTGCCTCATTCTTAATACATGATAGTGGGGAGAAATAAATCATATCTATCAAATACAAAAATATAATTAGAAAGCCTTAGGTGTCAACTATCAGTCATTAAGTAAAGAATTTTAGATTCATTAACATTATACCTCAGTATTGCCATATTTGAAATTGCAATGTGATTTAGTGTAGTTTTAGAGGAACCATATGTGCCACATAAAGTGATTCTTCCAGTGTATAGTTCCTAGAGGTGCATTGTCATAAAGATTAACCACTTATGCACCTATCTATATGTAAATATTACAGTCCCATTTTACAACTCAATGGAAATCTATGGCAGTTTTTCCATGTCAGGAACCGTACGTGCCCCATGGCACCATACGTGCCAATTAAGAAATGTTGTTGTTATGACAGATTACTATTATAAAATGACAATGCCCAGCATCATGCAAAAAGGATATCATATGAATCTGTTCACTTGATGGTGGAAAAATTAACTCCCCAAAAAATGAGCCTATTTGGACCAGAATCCCATAGGAACTAATGCTAAATAATTTAATTGACTCTAAAATTGGCAATTTTTGATATTAGTGTTCCCAATTTTCAGGGTAGGTGCCTCAGTGCACCAGTATTTTGGATACACAATTTCAGAACAATCCAAGTAGTTTAATTTTTACCCCTTAGTGAGCCCTGTGTGACCCCAACTCAGTGCAATTGACTATATACCATTTTTTCATGTGTTTCTTTTCCAACATATCTATGTACAATAAAAGCTGTAGAGGCTACAGTTTGGTGTAACTGGAAATTGTCTCCCCAGGGATTATTCACAACATATACAACCATATTTCAATTAGATAGCTTTATAAATAGTCATTTCCCATAAGTACTAATTTTACTGACACACAATATACCTCTATACCTTAGAAATACGTTTTTGCCAAGAGGGTAGTCCTTTCTGAAAGGTGGTTATGAGTAGAAATGAAGTTAAATGATAGATATAGAAGGCAATTTGATTTGATTAGATTACATATTGTAAATGGACATATATCCCTAATGCGCCTGCTCAAAAGGATAAGGCACTGTTCGGCCTAAGTCTAAAGTCTGACATAATATTAAGAAATAGCGAGATAGAGTAATGTAAAAAATTAATGATACTTTACAATCTCAGGGTAGCAATCTCAAAGGACAACCAGAAGTACTGGATACCATTTGAATCTGATGTAATCCACTATAGACAGGTGAGTATTGAATATGTATGTCTTGATAAGAAATAAAATTTGATATGCATCATGATTTATGATAATTATAGTCCAACAGGGATAGACCGAGGTATTCACCTTTTCAGATTAATCCAGAGATAGTGAACTTCAATGCCGATTTGGGATTTTTGACAGAGAAGAAGGGATTACCAGATGAGCAGCCAGCAGCAGTATGTAATTTGATTGGTCATCTAAGCATATGTGACCAGGCAAGCAAGAACACTCCTCTGCAGGGAAATTCATTATCAAAGTTCATCTCAAGATCTTTAAAATGAGACATCATTGGGTTAAATATTCCTAATAGTTTTGTCAGAACCCCTCCTTGAACATAGATCATTATTCAAATCTGAAATCGATAATTAAGCTCTAAATGTATACATTATAAACCATAATAATGTCTAAAACACAATAAATCAGCCTTTTTCATAAAAAAAAAATACATAACAATATGGTGATTTTTGTCATAGATTTTGATCTAGAAGGAATTTTCCATTTCTGTTTTCAGTTTTGGGTTTTTTGTGAGTATCCCTGAAAGTTGACATAAAAATCTGCAAATTTTGATTATTGGGATGGAACTGCCATATAGGTTGATTTCTCATGAAAAATGTTTTACTATCCAAATATGGGCCATTTCTACCGAAAATGGTACATTTTAAATGACACCATTGAGTTCTGCATCAAAAATTAGCTTAATGTATTTTTATAATGATTTTAGAGTAATTTTGCCCTCCAATGCCCCCTGGTGGCCGAATGGGGAATTAAATTCTTGCTTAATGGGTCACATAATATTATGTTCAAGATTTAACTTGTGCCTGTCAGCAGGAAGCTTATACTATGTACAATCCTTGCTGTCGGTGTTCAAAATGTATAATTTTCGCACATTTGAGAGGAGTAATTCCAGTAACAATCATGGAGAATGATATGATATTGGCTGTTTCACAAGCAAAGCCGTCATCATAGACCCAAGGAGAATAGAGTAAACATTATTCTGGTGTATAAGCCGCAACTTATAGGTGAAGATTTCAGCATTGCCTTTTAAAGTCATGGGTTCAGCAGAAAGGGCACTAAATCTGTGTAACCGAACAACTAAAATATATGGGGCTTTCTCTGACAAGAAGTTCATACCATTTTGCAGGTTGTAAATGAATTCCGACATCCGACGGACTGCCAAGACTCAGACTGTGAGGTCATTATAAACTGGGAAACAGATGAGAAATATGTGAACTTCAATATGACAGGAACACTCAGTGAAGATCAGCAATACTTGGCAGTTGGATTTTCACTTGATGGAACGATGGTAAGACATGAAATTAGGGAATTTTATGCCTTTAATTTGTGATGCATGTTTTAATCAAAATTAGAGGAAAACTACCTCTGACCTTTTTATATCTGAAGAAAGTATGACAATTTGTCAATTTTATCAAAATATGAATTCTAAACAATCTGTGTATCAAGAAATTCATTCTCCTAACTGCAGTCGGTTTTGATGCCATTTCAGTGACAAAAAACTCCAAACAGACATTTCTTTAACTGTATTCATATCCCCTTTTTTCATTTTCACCAGTCACCTTTTGCAACTGTTGACTGTATTAAAGCTTCCTCGGGCATCTCGATCAAGTCTGCAAGAAATGAGGGAAGAGATAACAAATTCCTTGATCCGGTAAGAAATGAGAATGAAAATGCTGCTTTTACGTACCATTAAAGGTAATGACATCATAGCATGTACATGAGAAAGTGTCCTGGACACTAGGAATGCATTTATTAAAAAGAGAAAAAGATGTGTGTGCTTAAATATTCCTCCAATACAAAATAACCCAAAAGGAATTGCCCATTTGAATCTGAGTGTGGCTGCTTCCTATCCTTAGCAACGATTACAGTTATTAAAATGTCCATTTCAGTCTACACTAGGACTTGGTACAGAAATGGGAGGGCAGTATGTTAATGGACAGCTCAACTGTCATTTCTCCTACATCAGGTCAAAAGGCACAAATAATTTAGGTGGTGACAGTGACCATCTGGCTGACTTTTCTGCTCATGAGTATCATCTGATAGTTGCCAAGGGAAAAACTGATCAAACAGGTAGGTTAATGCAAGCATGCATGTGACTTGGAGAGTGTTGCATTGGTCCATCATATAACAACTAATCAGCAAGTAAATGGTACTTATTGGAAGATAATTGCATGTTGAATTAAAAGTATGATCTGACTGAATCTATCTAAATTGCACTTGTACCAATGGATCTACATATTATTTTTGGCATAAGCTTTGATATGACAAAAATATCATCTCTTATAGGAGCCATAACTTATCATAGCAGTAGATATGCTAGCCCTGGGAAATTCAATTTCACAACATCAGAGACACCTCCACCAGTCACAATGCCAACGCCCAAGGTTAGTAGCCATCATCTTTAAACATCTTACTCATAAAGTAGATAGCATAAGTAAATACAAAAAAACTCTCAAATAGCATTTAAAACTAGAATAAACTGTTGAATCTCCATATTATTACTGGTATTGCAGTATTAGCCTTAGAAAGAATCCATAAAAGAAGACATTGTTCATCAATGCATTATGGGGCTTCCCTAGCCCACTTAAAAGGGTCTATATCTCCTCTTTCCTATCCCCTCAGGATGTGTGTAGTGCACATATGTGCGGGCACTGACACAATCCTCTGTGAAATTGTGTAATGTAGTTCTCACCATGAATATGACCTTAGCTGTCGAAATGGCGTTAAACATCTATTACTCACTCACTCACTCAATGCATTATGCCCGTTGGTCTAGATATATGAATCTACTCCTGGCCAGTAACATGCTAGGGCTACATTCATGGATGGTACTGACCCAAAAGGATGGATGTAGTTCTGTAGGTCAGCCAGACCCAATTAAGTGCTGTTGAGTGTACTCTCTACCTTAAATTAGAGCATCACGACAATTAATCATCATGAAGCTTGAAGTATTATGCAGGTTAAAAAGGGTTAAGGAAGGGGTTCTCTCTCATGGAACGATCTTGAGTGGTTATGTTAATGACTGCATTGCCTCACTCATAAAAGTAAGTTAACAAGAGAAGCTTAAAATCAGCTTTTTCAAAGGTAAGCTTAATTAAGAGGCAGATCATATAGGAAATACATTGGTGTCACCCTCATGAATGACATTGCGGATGATGACAGATGGCTTCAACAATAATTAGGCTCAATGGTTTATTTCTCCTAGACAAGTAATACCCTGAAAGGAAGTTAATATGCATAACAAATAGATGATAACAGATCTAAGGGAGGAAATCTCAGATGAAAGGGCCATGACGACTTAATATAGAATTCCAAGTCACCCAGTGCTATCATGTCAAAGCAAAGCTGAGATATGGTTGTGTAAAAAGAGCTTGAAAGAGGCCCAAGTCAGATCATGCGTGAAATACATTAGGAGATGAGAGGGATCCTATAGCATTGTAGAGGGAATTGAATGCTATAGTTCCTCAAAAATCTAGAATGACTAGCAACCCCCTTCATAGCCGATAGTGGTGCACAAAGGAAGCAGACAATACAATGTGGCCATAGAGGGGGAAACTGTACGAAAACCTGTGATATCAGGATTCCCCACTGCCAGATCCAACGGTACTTAAGACCAACAGAGCATCATGACAAACAGAGCAACCAGAAACCAATGAATGTGTACAATTATATCCCAATAGTGGGGCATCATGATATATTAGCCGTAGTCAAAAACAGAGGCCCTGTCTATTGCATGAGCTACATACTATGTTGTTGCAAACCCCTCTTAATTTGCAGGTTGGTGGTGAATTCAGGCATCCACAGAACTGCCAATACCCAGACTGTGAGGTTGTTATAAATTGGGAAACAGATGAGAAATATGTGAATTTCAATATGACAGGAACACTCAGTGAAGATCAGCAATACTTGGCAGTTGGATTTTCACTTGATGGAACAATGGTAAGACATGAAATTTTAGGGCCTTTAATTTGTGATGCATGTTTTAATCAAAATTAGAGGAAAACTACCTCTGACCTTTTTATATCTGAAGAAAGTGTGACAATTTATGAATTTTATGAAAATATAAATTCTAAACAAACTGTGTATAAGGAAATTCATTCTCCTAACAGACATTTCTTTCACTGTATTTATATCCCCTTCTTTCATTTTCACCAGTCACCTTTTGCAACTGTTGACTGTATTAAAACTTCCTCAGGCATCTCGATCAAGTCTGCAAGAAATGAAGGAAGAGATAACAAATTCCTTGATCCGGTAAGAAATGAGAATGAAAATGCTGCTTTTACATAGCATTACAGGTAGATATAGCATAAAGATTGGCACTTCTGGCGGCAAGCATGAAACCTTCTACATAGATGTTTTGGAACATGCTGAATCCATTTCTAAGTGGAAACATCAATTTTGAACAAAGTTTCTACTTAACAAGTCGTTTTAGCATAATCATGTCTTGATTTCCATATCATTTGCATGCTTCGATAGCCTTCGATTCGCAATGGGAACTAGATTTATTTCTCAGTGTTTATTGGTATTAAACTTATGAGGTGGGCATTGTACTTTTCAGATCTAAATGATCCCTGTTTTTATATTCGTTTCTAAAATGGGTGAATAGATTTGCCCTCACTATTAAATGTCCATGTTCTCTATGCCCTGGTGGAGGTGGGGCGACTTGAATTCTTTTTACCCGGATGTGTAGTCATGGCTTTGAGGAATAGACCCATCATGGTATAGGCTTGAGATTAGAAAATTGTACCCATAATGGTGTACAGCTAAATGATATGACCCATAATTGCGTATTGTAAGACAAGCAGTTTGGAAACTGAAACACGGGTAATCTGCAGACAGAGAATACTTAAAGTGAAACTATTTTCTCTAACCATATCAAAGACACACTTCTAAGGTTTGTTTGTTTCATATAACTACTACTTTAACTGGCAGAGGATATATGTTGGTGTACATTTTGTACAATAAGCAGGAGTAGAGTCATCCATTAAAATCCGTATGTCTTTGTATTATACATGTATTGGGACCCTGTTCACCCCCACCTCCACACCTTCCCCTCTCACTAGCAATAGATATGATACCCATAATGGCGTAACAACTGACATAACACACCCAAATAGGAGTACGCCATTCCCCTCCTTAGAAACATCTGGGTATTGGTGGAGGGGAGTCGTCCCCCTGGGTCTCTAAAATGCCTAACATTTTAAGTCAAGTTGGGAGTTTTCACATGCCCAAACCACCTATTTTTTCTTAGGAGTTTACAGATAACTATAAGGAAAAATTCCTAACTTGCCTAATTTTTAGAGATGATTCCTCAAGTCATAGTGAAACTAAAATACAGGATTTTAGACTAGTACTGACCAGCATTTTTAAGCCAAAGGTGCAGCTTTTAGCCTAGGATGTAGCTTATGTGTGGGGTTTTACGGCTATTCCTTGATTTCAATAGTTGAATCAGTCAGTGTTTACTATGTTACATAGAGTTTAGAAGTAACTGATTTTCTCTCTCGGCTAAGTCAAGTCAGCTTCCCTGAAAAGGTTAGTCAATACTGCTAATATGTTAGTGAGATGTTAGTTGTGTTGTGGGGCTTTGCCTGATTAGCTATTTCACCTAAGTTGAATTAGATTTACTAACTTGATATTTTTTCTGTGTAGTACAAATCGAAATCCATGATTCAAAGACACTCCAGATAGGCCTATGACCAGGCACTTACTATGCAGAATGTAACCATAATACAACTTTCTCTAGGCCCAGATTGAGAAAGATTACTTATCCCTGTTGTCTATCCAAGGAAACAGGGGAAATGCCTATTTTATGCCAATTTCCAGCCCATTATGAGACCAACTATAGACTTATGATGTACAAAATTATAAATCATGTATACTAAATAATATGTAGGCTTTCAGAAATCCATACTTTAGCATGTGTGATGAGCGACCACTTTCTGCCTAAAGCTTATTATGGGAAACTTTTCACAGAAAATTCCAGACTTTTCCACACATTTCCCTCTATATCTCAGGAACTAGAAACATTCTGTGTATATCTATGCTTGTAACAGGGTAGGAGAGGGAGTGTTGGAGATGTGGGGTAGTAGTGGTCAGTAGAGGTTACCATGGGGATCAGGGTATGTGTTTGGGAATACATGCTATATACTGGGATGGTAGATGGGAGGATTGGGAATGAGGGGTGTAGAGTGGACCATACTGGGCCAGAGAAAAGGAGTGGAGGGTCTGCAAGTAGGAGTTTGATAGCGGGCATGCCCATATAAAGATATGGGTTGGGTTACATGTGGTGACCTCTGATTGGATGATGTACTGTGTGGACTACTACATATGCTTGTGAGCTATACTACACTTGGTCTTAGAGTCTTTTCCTTTGACTTTAATCTTATTGTGCTGATCCATTCACCTGCAAATAATATTGATTACTTCTCTCCTAGAGCATATATCAGGGCCGTAGGTGGCTATGTAACCCAATGCATGCTGATGCCTAATAGCATCACTGCTGCTAACAGCACCACATAGTTTAATGACGTCACTGTGTTTACTAGTGACATCACTACACAGTGACATCACTTCCAGCCATACCCCAAGTTATGATGTTATTATATACTATGGCATAGAGCTTTATTCATACTCATGAGACTGGAGAAGTAAGGATATGTTATGTTATGACAAGCATGGACTGACCTGTAGGTCATGTTCACTCATTTAGGTCATGTCCTACAGGTCATTTGAAAAATAGTAGGCCCTGTTTTGATATGTAGATAAAGTTATATTATACAATAATGTTACCATTTCCTGTTCTCCAATCGTTTTTAGATAATTTTGACTTGAATAAAAATAATTTTTTAACTTTTTATTTTCAAACTCATTTTTCACATAGAAACAGCTTTCAAAAATGATGTTTCCACTTAGAAATGGATTCAGCATGTTTAAAATGGCATGCTTGCCGCCAGATGTGCCAATAGTGGCTAAAATATGTGCTATATCTACTAGACTATAATGACATCATAGCATGTACATGAGAAAGTGTCATTTATTAAAAAGAGATAAAGATGTGTGTGCTTGATTATTCCTCCAGTACGAAATAACTCAAGAGGAATTGCCCATTTGGATGTGAGTGTGGCTGCTTCCTATCCTTACCTACGATTACAGTTATTGAAAATGTCCATTTCAGCCTACACTAGGACTTGGTACAGAGATGGGAGGACAGTATGTTAATGGTCAGCTCAACTGTCATTTCTCCTACATCAGATCAAAAGGCACAAATAACTTAGGTGGTGACAGTGACCATCTGGCTGACTTTTCTGCTCATGAGTATCATCTGATAGTTGCCAAGGGAAAAACTGATCAAACAGGTAGGTTAATGCATGTGACTTGGAGGGAGTTGCATTGGTCCATCATATAACAACTAATCAGCAAGTTAATGGTAGTAATTGGAAGATTATTGCATGTTGAATCAAAAATATGATCTGAATGAATCTTTCTAAATTGCACTTGTACCAATGGATCTACATATGATTTTTGGCATAAGCTTTGATGTGACAAAAATATCATCTCTTACAGGGGCCCTAACCTATCATAATAGTAAATATGCTAGCCCTGGGAAATTCAATTTCACAACATCAGAGTCACCTCCACCAGTTACAACACCGAAGCCTAAGGTTAGTAGCCACCATCTTTGAACCATTGTAAATGAGAGAACTCTCAAATAGCATTTCAAAGTAGAATAAACTGATGAATCTCAATATTATTACTGGTATTACCGTACTATCCTAAGTTTGGCTTCTCTGCTCATGGAATGATCTTGAGTGATTATGTAAAGGACCTGCAGTGCCTTACTGATAGGAGTAGATCAGGATAACCAAAAAAGAATGGCCATCATAGATGTTTGCAGGGCACCTGATGGCTGTTCAGAAGGCATAACAAAGGAGCTGAAAAGGACAGTGATAATTTTATGCATAGATGATATTTATGTAGAATACTGGATTCTAGGCGATTGAAACATAGATGTACCAAGGGATTGGAATAAGGGAGGCAAATCTTTGAATAAGACCAGCGCATCTAATAGGCTCCTACAATTGATAGATTAAATCAAATACCCAAAGCGAGCAGTCACCTTGAAGACTTATTCATGAGTGTTTTGTTTCTCTGGCTGAAGAATATATAATGAGTTCAACATTTTGTCTCTCACAATGAAAATATTTGATTAATTGATACTGACTTTGGCTAATCAATTTTGTTACGAATTTGCAAAATTGGCTGATAGAAAAAGTGCCGTAGTGCTAAACCAAAGACTAATGGAGCTCATTGAAACATAGATGTAAAAGGGGATTTGGACCAGGGAGACAAATCTTTGAATAGCATCATAGCTTCCATTAGGCTACTACAATTGCTATATTAGATTGGATACCCTTAGCAAAGCATCCAATAGCATCACACTATGTTGCACTCTCATCCAATTAGAGATCACTACATAGAGAGAAGAACACTGATAGCCTTGACAAATACTGCACACGTCAGGATTTGGCTCCTACATGACATATATGAAAGCATGTAAAGTCAGGTTGATGCTCATGCATTTGTGACCCAATACAGAGAGTGGAACTTATGTTGCACCTTAGACATTTCTAGTTAGCTATACCATGTTATAGAGCGAATCAATACCTTTCTATAGAGCCCTTGCATGAGTCGCTACCTAAATTCTAAGTATTTTATTTTAATTTTCTAAGTTAAAAACGAGAGGGAGGAGTACTATTTTGAGCTACGCGCTGGGGGAGCAGGTCGTGAGCGGCTTGTGAGCAGTTGGTGAGCACATCAGTCACTGCTCACCCTAAACGGGTACTTGTATTTGAGATATCAATGTGAAATCTTCAGCAATTGTCCCAAACGTTTAGATCTCGTACATAGTTATGCACAATTTCCTGGAAAAAAATAACTGAGTAAGTGGTTTACTCGAAAAGCCTATGGGCACAATACCTGTTCCTTGTGTAGTTTGGAGACAGCTCACACATTCTGAAGGTATATCAGCATTGTCTTTTGAGTGTTTACATCTTATAATACCAATTAAAGGTAGAATCCAAGTGTTGAGTGGGCTCCTCCATGTTAAATGTTCACACCAACTTAGATCCATGTGGTGGGTGTGCTCCAGTGTGTTCAATGTTTGCACCAATTGAAATGATAATAAAATAAATAAGATAAATACATCCAAAAATGAGCCTAAAATGTTCAAAGTTGAGATTGGCACCATAGTGTGCAGTGTATGTGATTCTAACTACAATTACTTGCACATGCAGGCACAAGTGCAAGTGATTTTAGTCAGAATCACTTGCATTCCATGACTTGTCCATGACTTGTCATCTTCTGATGAAGGGCTCCTGGCCCATTTCTGTGATGTGGCACCTTTAGGTCATCCCCTTGATCAGTCCTGAGCTCGCCCCTGACTTTTCTACTGTAGCCTTAGGACAGGTGATGTCTCTGGTTGAACTGGTACAGAAGTCCCTAATGTTCTCAAACAAGTACCATTGCCTGAAAGGTTGGAGACCATGGGATGATGGCAGGCATGCCCTGAGGAACCTCTCCTACTTCCTTTGTCAAGATATTACAGAAGACAGGGTTTTCATCCACCACCTTCTTTATGGCAACCTGTCCCGGGTGCTCATGGGTGAACTCAAAGTGGTGGTACTGTTTAATGCCAGTCACTGCCTTGCTGAAAGGGGAGAGGAAGGTTTGCCAATCATAAGTAGGGACTGTGACATTCCCCTGCTTATCCCCCACTAGGTGTGGGAGGTTGACACCTTCCAGGGTGCTTCTCTGGACAACGGCCTTCATGCCATCTAGACTAGATACAACACACTTTCGATATCCTGCTTAAGAAGCCCAAAACACCAGTCTGGTGCAAATTTTGCATGCCCTGTGATGAGAAAGTTCAGAGATATGGTGATGTTTAGCCGAGTCAGACACAACCACATCAAGTAGGCCAATATGTATTTGTTTTTTATTTTGTCTGCTGCAATTGTCACAATGTAAATCCAAGTGCTTGACACCCAGAGAATACTGTTCAAAATAATGGTGGAGATATGAGATTATAGCGTTAGAACCCTTACTGCTGCAATGGGATTCGTCTATCAGGTAGTTCATCTGCCTTGGTCCTGCTTCCATACGGACACCAAAGATGCCACACTTCCTAGACACTAGAAAGTACAGTGGACCAGATTGCATAGGGTACGATGGTAGATGCACCTGCTAGGCATAGTTGAAACTTACATGTACCCAGTAATTTGTGCTGCATGGAGGATGAGGGCCAAGGGGAGGTAAACCGGCTTTGCTGTAATCGGCCTTAGCCTTGGCTACTAAGTCCTGGTAGTATGCCCTTTCCTTTGCTACAACTACCTGTAGATGTTCTGTCTGCTTCCGAAGCTTTGATTCCTTGACTTGCTCAGGAAAGCGGATGGACTGGTGAATATCTCTGTTATTTCTTTGACATTCCCAATAGAGGTCAGTCATTGGCGTAGCGCACAGTATACCTGGGAGAAGCTTGCACAACAAACTCCTTAAAGTAGACAGGGCAACAGCTCTTTGCTTAACATCCACCATGGATTTCTCATACAGCCTGTATATGTCAGCTTTTTGGTAGAAGAGGGGAGAAGAAAATGTCATCCCTCCCGTCTCAGCATGGGACTTGATGAAGGCACTGACACTTCGAACACGACTCAGTTCCAGTGACTTGGCAGTCTTCTATAAACCTCCAGCACACGACGCCTGACCACACCATTGGCCACATACCATTTGATGATATGTTTCAGCTCTCCTGTGCTGATACTGAAAATAAAATAAAATTTCAAAATTGTAAAAAAAATCATTTTTTCCTACATTAGGTACTCAGCTGTTATTTGGAAAAAAAAAACTACCATATTCTCCCGCGTAGAAGACACACTGCGTGTATAGGACGCACCCCAAACTCAGCAGAAGCATTTTCACGTATAAGACGCACCTCTTAGGGCTCAGTTTTGTAAATCCAATTCATTTCTATAGTAAAATTACCCCTCGAATAAGACGCACCCCAAACTTGAAAAGATCCTATAAGACACAGAAGGGATTTGTTTGGCGTAGAGGACGCGTCTTATACGCGGGAGTTTATGGTACATACATTACGGTGAACCCGACCTGTCATCTAAACAATTTAGAAAATAATAGTGACACTGCACTTACTGAAAAATGTAAAGGTGTGCTAGCAGACCTGCTTATTGCCTAGTCTGTAGTACGTCCTAGTAGGCCGGGGGCTGATAGGGCCCACCATGCACCCCCCCCCCCACATCCCAACTTTTGGGTCAATTTTGGTACCATGTTATTCAAGGGGTATGCTCAATCCCCAAGCTCTAAGACTATCTTACCTTGTCGTCTGGATCCTGAAGCTATTGGTCTTGTTGGAAAGAAGACATAATAAGCTTTCCATTAAGCCCTAATACATGTTTTTAAGTTCAGATTTGCGTGTACCAGACAGTCGGGAAGACGGAAGATTGAAATTACAAAGTTTTTTTTTTACTGAAAATCTTAAATGCGCTTCAGATACATTTATAAAACTTGCCCTAATCCCTATCTAAACACAATATCTAATATGATTTATGTAGGACAAACCTTTCTGAGTAATATGAGACATTTTACAGAATTCCTTGATGACTATGACACACGTTATTGCCTTGGGCGCAAAGACACTACCTTGAGCCAATACGATACTGTTCCATTTCAATAATCTCCCTCTTTATGTAAACGGATGTTTTTCCATGCTAAATCTTTATCAGTTCTCCTGATTCTTGTGCTAAAAAGAGTGCTGATTAAGAATATGCATGTTTCTACTCCATAAAATTTAATGGCGAGGCTGTATATGGCTGATATTCAAAATGGCCGACAATAGATTCAGATGTCACCTTGAATAACATAAATGTGCAATCTAGAAAGTATCTGGTGGGTCCTACCCCCTATAAATCAGCTTAGTAGAATACAGTGCTGCTTTTGTTTTGTTGCTAAGTGGTGTGGTTGCCTAGCAACAGTAGCTTTGCATAGCAACCAAGCCTGAAAATATGCTCAAATGCTCATATCTGCATGGTTTCCTTTCAGCAACATACTCCCCTGATGTAAACTTGTATATAACTCTTCTGTGACTTCCATCATAGACTAGGAATATAGGTGATAAAAGGTTGCTAGGTTGTGTGGGGGCCTAGCAATAGCAGTTTTGCATAGCAACAATGTCTAGATTCATACCTGTAGTGCATAGTCTCCGCTCAAGGACATAGTTCACTGATTTCAAATTGCATATAGCTCCCTTGTGCACATCAAATAGTATGGACATAGGTAAAAATGATTGCTATGTCATGTGGTTGCCTAGCAACTGCAGCTTTACATAGAACCCCATGTCCAAATTGATGCAGTAGTCACAGATAAGTGTATGGTCTCGACTCAGGGATGTATTGCAACATACAGTTCTTAATAGTAGAGTAGGTTGGGAAAGGGAACCTTGATGGTAAAGGGCATAGTCATGATTATGCTAGAGCATTGTTCAAATAGAATAAAGATCTGGATAGGAACTTCATGCTTACCTACCCTTACTGGGGATGATGAGTGCTAGGATCATTGAACAGACCTCAAATGACAGATAATTTTTTTAAGTAAACCTACAGTATTATGATTCTGAAGTGATCAGTAAGAGTCTGGCTTGGTTAAGACATCAGATCCATCCCAGAAAATCAGTCTAGTTGTGTGAAATTGTTGGCCACAATAACACAATAGAACAAGGTAGTAAATGTGTGTTTGGATGAAGTGAGGGTTGTTGTTGTTATTCATTTATTTATCCCATGCAATCATACTCCCAAGATGGAATGTTTTACTTTATGACAGCTCAAGTTAGAGATAGGGGGGATTTTCCCCCAGATCCTGAATAGTTCACTTCAACTCCACTAGATGGGAGTTTGAGATCTCCAATCACACTTTATAATTGAAATAACTGTATAGGAGAGACAGTGAAGCATTAGGGTGATAGGGTGTCCCTTGTGAGTTAGGGTGAAAACAAGGGATGATTGACTGGTAACTTCTTGTATCATGTCTCCAATATACAGGCAGGTTGCCAGCCCATTGTCTAGGAGGGCCAGCTTGATCTTAATAGCTACTTGTCACTTTGTGCCTATATGTCAGATGCCATTGACAGTGGTCACACATGCAATAAACCCCCCATTAAGTACTCTGTCCATTTGCAGTTATGTATCCATCACAGTCATTCAATATACAATGCTTTCTTTCTCGCCCATATTAATTAAACCTTCCTGCAAAATGAATTACAGAGTTAGTGGTCAAGTTTGTGATTGCTGTTTAAAAGATGCAATAGGTGACTTGGCACTGTGGTGAGCATCTCAATGTCCAAACCCTGGGTTATTTTAAAAGATGGCTATCAATTGTCAAAGGCAGGAAGATGATCTCCATTCATAGGATCCATGGAGAGAGAGACTGCAGATTATAGTAATGGTGACAGAATCACAACAGTAGCTTCAGGTTCTTTCTAGATATGATAAGAGCAATTTGTACAATATGGATTACACTTTCCTCTTCTATAAGCTAGACCAATCGACCACCATGTCCACTGTGAGTGATGTGGAATGGTAGAAGATACTCAAGGTATGTGTGCCAGTGGCTTTCAGTAGTTTTATTAGGGTCAACTAGTAATTCACTACTCCAAATGTGTTGGTGATAATGAACTGCAACAGATCAACATGCCTTCTCAGAAGTGTCCAGCAGCATAATCACCAGCTGTTGGGATCACACTGCTATGAGAGAAGTTGAACCAGAATGTAATGTTCAGGGATGTGTAAGGATGGATAACACTGGGCCTGATGCTCTGAAGAGGTAACAGATGAGAGAACATCCTGAGAATTGTACAATTTTATACCACGATTTCGGGACTTCCGGTGGGTTTATATGCAGTTTAGCCGTGCATTATTCTGCATATACCACACATGTGCATTTTTGAAATATTTGGTATATACTTTTTCGGGGTCAAGTTAACCTAGCCATTTTCCACAGTGAAAAATCGTGCCAACTCGTAGGAGAATTGAACCCCGGCCGCAGTGGAGATAGGCGAAGACCTTAGCCATAGCGCCACACTGAACGGTGATGAAATCCAATGCGAAAGTAAATCAGTTCTTACCTGAGGTCCTAGTCCTATGTTTGCACTCAGTTTTCATCTTGATTCCAACCTTGACATGTTATAATATCGAAATCCCAAGAAGTATTCAATCCATAGACGAGGAATGCGTGCTAATTTTCTCCATTTTCTTTGATATAAATAAGAATCCATTGATTTTCCCAACGTAAGCGAGTCGCGGTCCGGCCATTCCCACCCGCCTCCTTGCTCGGTGAAAGTGTGTCAGTGGCCCGGATGTAGATATAGGTCAAGTTCTCGTCGTCCGAGGAAGACGCCGAAAATTTCGGACCATTTTGGAAAGTCAATGGATTCTTATTTATTTTGAATATATCGGACATATCAAGCATGGAGTACTCATCTAGAATGTCTAAGGATATGTATGTTTTAATTTGAAAACTTGTCATGGTTGGATTCGATACGGAAAGTGACTGTATACATAGCGGTACCTCTCCCAGCTAGGAACAAAAACAATGGCTTCGCGCAGAGCGGCCACGGGCAGTATCGCTTGCACTTACAAAATGTCTTCTCCTGGCTATATTCTTTGGATCTCAGGTAAGAAATTGATACAAAATGGAGAAAATGGTGGTATAAACCTATTAGGTGATGCATATCGAGGCCCACGGGGAGTATATTCTGGATATACCCTCTCCGCTGCGCAGCTCGGGTATATCCAGCATATACTCTCCTAGGGCCTCGATATGCATCATCTATTAGCTTAGTATTCCAATCCTTCTCTTTCATTTTCTCTATATGTGAATGAAACCAGAACTGTCTAAGGTCAATGCAAATTCCACCTTGCACCTACTTTCAGACAAGTAGGCTGCCCAAGGCTTTTGAGATAATCAATTAGGCATGCAGTATATTATGAGGCTGAGAACCAATATTCTGTATTCTAAATGTGCGTTATCAGTACTAGCATTGGTAAATTTTGATGATGTGACAGTGGTTACAGGAATTTGATATTGGGGGGAGGGAGGAGGGGACAGTTGTTAGGAATTACAATCCTGTGTATTTATGGATGATCTGAGATACATATGCATGAATATGTATATATAAAATAACACAGGGTGTGGATGTGGCAAATATTTTATCATTTTATCATTATCTCATCATATGGTCTCTGTCAATTAGATGATTTTAAAAGTTAGATTTCCATCAAGTACATGACCTTGCAATGTGTTATATGTGCTTCTATTCTGAGATGTGGCCAGGGGAGCTATACATACAAGTTCTTGAGGCAAGATCATACACTTATCTGTGACTATCTGAATAGATTAGGACATGGGTTCTATGTAAAGCTGCAGTTGCTAGGCAACCACATGACATAGCAATCATTTCTACCTATGTTCATACTATGTCATGTGCACAAGGGAGCTATATGCAATTTGAAATCAGTGAACTATGTCCTTGAGGGGAGACTATGCACTACAGGTATGAATCTAGACATTGTTGCTATGCAAAACTGCTATTGCTAGGGCACCACACAACCAAGCAACCTTTTATCACCTATATTCCTAGTCTATGATGGAAGTCACAGAAGAGTTATATACAAGTTTACATCAGGGGAGTAAGTTGCTGAAAGGAAACCATGCAGATATGAGCATTTGAGCATATTTTCAGGCTTGGTTGCTATGCAAAGCTGCTGTTGCTAGGCAACCACACCACTTAGCAACAAAACAAAAGCAGCATTGTATTCTACTAAGCTGATTTATAGGGGGTAGGATACTTTCTAGACTGCACATTTATGTAATTCAAAGTGACATCTAAATCTATTGTCAGCCATTTTGAATTTCAGCCATATACAGCCTCGCCATTAAATTTTATGAAGTAGAAACATGCATATTCTTAATCAGCACTCTTTTTAGCACAAGAATCAGGAGAACTGATGAAGATTTAGCATGGAAAATCATCCATTTACATAAAGAGGGAGATTATTGAAATGGAACAGCATCGTATTGGCTCAAGGTAGTGTCTTTGTGTCCAAGGCAATAACATGTTTCATAGTCATCAAAGAAATTCTGTAAAATGTCTCATATTACTCAGAAAGGTTTGTCCTACATAAATCATATTAGATATTGTGCTTAGATCGGGATAAGGGCAAGTTTTATACATGTATCTGGAGCGCATTTAAGATTTTCAGTAAAAAAAAGGAACTTTGTAATTTCAATCTTCCATCTTCCCGACTGTCTGGTACACTCAAATCTAAACTTAAAAACATGTATTAGGGCTTAATGAAAAGCTTATTATGTCTTCTTTCCAAAAAGACCAATAACTTCAGGAAGGTAAGATAGTCTTAGAGCTTGGGGATTGAGCATACCCCTTGAATGACATGGTACCAAAATTGACCCAAAAGTGGTCTGAACCCGCACATGGATAATGAGCCAAAACCGGTAGTGCATCCCAAGATAATCAATGTTAACATCTTGAATCTTGTTCAGGGGACCCTAAGGATAAAAAAATACCCATCGCATTGGGATGTGGGGGGGGTGCATGGTGGGCCCTATCAGCCCCCGGCCTATAGTGCACATGCGGTCCTTCTTCCCTTTATCACCCTTCTTCCATGTAGAAAGCCTTGCACTATTGTCTGTTGATGCGGCCAGCACCCCCAGTAACAGCATGTCAAGCTCATCTGTTATGTTGACATGAAAAAACATTATTTTCACAATTCTTGCCATAATAATAAATAAAGATCTCTAGACCCAAAGTGCATTTTTAAAATAATTATCAATTGAATAAACTGAATCATAATAATTATTTGAATTTTCAAGTTAAATTTCAAGGATTTTAATAAGATATTGAAAATCAAGTAACAAGGAGAATTTAATACAGTTGTTGTTGAAAAGCTTAACTCTGTTAAGCTGGGCAACTTCCTCACATCTCTCTCTGAACTCATCAGATGTAAACATAGTACTACAGGGTCTATTGTCATCCCCATGCTGACAGCGACACCTGAAAATTATAGTAAAATAATAGCTAGTCTATTTATAAAACAAAAGTGATAGTCAAATCCTATATCAGACAGGCACTAGATAACAATTTGTGAAAGAAAATGCTAAACACTTGATATCTTTTCTAGGTCACGGTTGCGTCCCCTGAATAAATTCATATCTATGTGATGAAATAATAGCACTTTTGTAAATTCTTACACTCATAGACATGCATAAAGGTGTTGTGAACACAATGGTATTGCTTGATTTCATTTTGGGGATCTAAACACAGCAGAATAAAACCACTTGCTTCAGAAAGTTTGCCATGCAAAACTCGCCACTCACCTGAAGTTGTCACTCAATGCCTTCTCTTTATCACACCACTCCTGCACTGGATCAGCTATAATTAGAGCTATGTCTTCCACATCAGATAATTCCTCAACATCCTCTCCATTATTTTCCTCAGTCTCGGAGTCATTATCAAAGTCAGAATCCTCAGACTTGTCAAACTCGTCAAGGAATAAAAAATAATCATTGATAACCTGACGCCATTGTTCCTAGTCGGCCACAGCTGACGATAAGTTTGCCCTATTTATGGTATTTAGAGCATTTGCCACCTTGTCCAGCTCCGCCATACTTTTTTCTCCAATGTATAAGGATCCAAAATACACTGTTTAGGATAATCCTTGATGATAATACACGGTTAAAACAGGTGAGTAAAAAGGGTAAAATCAATGCAGAGCAAAATTCCAACTTGCCGCCGACATGTGACAACAACACAAACCGGAAGACGATGCTGGGTGCTCGGCCAATCACAGTGCTGCATTCACATCACTTGGGCCCTTGACAACAAATGTTTAGGTCGCGTCGGTCCAAAAGGCACTTGAAAAACGGCCTGTGTTTGGCTGAATGTCAACTTAAATTCATAACAGACCCTGCGATTGGGTAGACGAATTCGTGCCACATAAAAGTGTACCAAACATGGGCATGGGGCTCCAGATGGGGGGCCACTGTCAGCGCATCAAAATAGAGTAAAAATGCATCGCCGAAGCGCCCTCCCCGGCCTTTGTTCATAACGAAATGTTATTTTAGGGTGTCTGAAATTGCAAAATTAGCACTGTAAGGAATTTAATTTGGATATGAAAGTCTGGGGTTAGGTTGTCAACACTATAAAGTGAAGGAATCTGCTGAAAACAGAATTTCGTTAAAAAATTCATTTTCCCCTTCAGACCCCATTTCTGAGGTTCGTGCTGATGCAACTTAAGGTCCACTCTGCTATATTGAGTCACATTTGGTACATCAACTCCACTTGACATGCCTAGCAAAGTAACGTCACATTTACCCTTGTTCATATGTGTGAGTGCCAGGTAATCCTGTGAGATAATTATGCAAGGGTCAACGACAGTCAATAGCTGTGTACCAGTGGTACAATTAAGGTATAGTAGCAGGTAGTATAATATGGTCCCACAGGCCTGCAACAACAAGGCCTATATTCCTATCTACATAACTTTTCCTTGTCTGGGGACCTTTGAGCAGTCTATAAGACAAGGGCTTGGAGCTATATGGCAATGCCATATGTCTGCATGTATTGTAGACATTGAGTATGAGATATACACCCTGGGTGCCGAAAGGCAATACCATGTATTGGAGCCAAGGGCGAGATCCGCAGCTCCAATACATGATATTGACTTGAGGCAACAGGAGTATATTTGACATACACCCCGCTTTCATAGACTGAATTTGTATGGCAAGCTTATTACAGGCCTATTTATGGCCCCTGTATGTTATCTGGTATAACCTGTCTAGGAGGTCATATGATCATCAAACAGATTCCTGGTGTTCTATCATAGAAACAGAACAGTTCTTAAATCTGCTTGTAGAGTGGAGGCTCCTTTTGAAATTTCTCTATCTAACAAATTAGTAAAAAATCCTCTGCACAACTCACAGCTGAGCATGGCCACTAAGTGTCTGGTACTTCTGGTTAGTATTGTTGTACTCTGGGTATGATACCTGTACCCAGCAGCTGTAAATTTCAAGTTTTCACTAGAGTGAGTATTTTATGTGAAATGCTCATTTTTGTTGGATTTCATACAAACACATGCCAGTCATTGAATCAGTTGCTTTTTGTTTGGCATGAATAGGTAAAGGGAAAATCAAACTGAAATTGATCTATAGGACTATATTATGCCCACTTTATGTAGAATTGTAAGGCCTTACTTTGTGGGATTGTCTCATAAATTTAATGTTCTACTTCCCAGACTAATCAAGATTTGGCTAACATGCCATGTTTAATGATTTACATTCAATTATCATTTATCTATTGATTAGCCTAGCCAATCAAATACTAACTAACTATTAACCTCAGATCAGGAAGTGTCACTCCTGGTGTGGTGCTAGAGTACAGGGTATTTTACATTTTTGTTACTCATTTAGTGCTAAAAGCCAGATTTAGTACTTAAGCTGTTCCAAGTATTATAATTGCATGGGTCCCGATGGCTGTGACAGCAAAGCATTGGGCTAAAAGTTCTGAGGATGTGGGTGTGAATCCTGTCAAAGGCACAGGGCTATATATAACCAGGTGCTAGGGGTGTATGAATATGTATCATACATTGGGTGTTAGCATAAAACCTTTTTCTATTCTTCCTGGCCCACACACGAGGTGTCCAACCTCTTCTGTTTAAGTATCCAGGATTTAAGGGTTTTATTTTATTATCAACTAATACATGTTCACTTTACAATGAAATGGTTTTCACTACCCTTGAATGAAAATACCAACGAATTTAAGTGATCCATCTATACCAAGAACAAAGTGACACAGAGCAACAGCATGTCTCAGATGTTGGTAGTACCTCTTGGTAGTGGTTAATCCTGGTACCAAAATTGTTGTTTACCCCATCTAGGGGTATATCCTACAACAATGTTGCATGTAAAACCAGACATATCATCACATGTCAACACACTTTTGACATGGCTGTAACCCTTGTCAACTCACAAGTGACATGACATTTTAAGGCATGTCAAATCATAGGAGGTGTAAAGCGTGCTATGTGCGTCATGGTGACACATGTGCACATGTCCCAATGACTTGTGTTCTCCATGTCAAATCTAAGTTGATGAATGTCATTTTGTCAAATAAGGTTTTATCAGTGTACCATACAGTGGCCATGAGAGAAGGCTAAAATCAGCTTTCCAAAGGCCAACTTGATAAAGAGAGATCATATAAGAAATACCCTGGTGTTACCATCATGGATGACTTTTCGGATCATGACAGATGACTTCTACAACCAAGTTAACCCGTCCATTCAATGGGAGAATATTAGGATGAATGGTATATTTCACTTAGTCAAGTAATACTTTGTATAAAAACAGCTTGAAAAGAGCCAATTCAGATCGTATGAGAAATCCATTACAGGAGATGAAAGGGAATCTTTAAGCTTTCTAGAGGGAATTAAATGCAACCCCCTTCACAGCCAATAGTAGTGCACAAAGGAAGTGAGTGAGTGAGTGAGTGAGTGAGTGAGTGAGTGAGTGAGTGAGTGAGTAATAGATGTTTAACGCCATTTCGACAGCTAAAGTCATATTCATGGCGAGAACGACAATTTTACAGAGGAATGTGTCGGTGCCCGTGCATATGTGCACCACACACATCTGAGAGGATAGGAAAGAGGAGATATAGACAATTTTAAGTGGGCTAGGGAAGCCCGCACAAAGGAAGCAGCCAGTACAATGCTGCCATAGAGAGGAAAAGGGAAGGGCTTCTCACGTGTTGAAGATACATTGCCAGCTAATCATGGGTCATTGTTTTTCACATTATGTTTCAATGTCTGATATATCAATGTCGATATGAGGAATCTGGGGGCTGCTATAGCTTTCAAAATGTATAATAGTCGGCTCTCCCTTATAAAATCCAGCAGGTGGTACATTATGACCAATCAAAACACGGCAGCAAGACCAAATATGGTGGGTAAACAACAGCAATAAGGCCCAGTCATGCCCCACAGTCTGATATTTTCCTTTGCATCTTATTTCTTATCCTGCAGGGGTATGCCAAATGATTGAAAGAATTGGAATGATTATTACTCTTATTCACATTCACATACTATGTTGAACATGGAGAGTTAGATTTCTAAATTTCTCCTTTCTTTTAGGTTGTAAATGAATTTAGGCATCCTACGGACTGTAAAGACTCAGACTGTGAGGTCATCATAAATTGGGAAACAGAGGAGAAATATGTGAACTTCAATATGACAGGAACACTCACAGCAGTACAGCAATACCTGGCTGTTGGATTTTCACTAAATGGAAGAATGGTAATCCACTCACGACAGACATTGTTAGCTTCATACTTGTTTCATATTTACAATATTATCTATAAAGCGATCTTTTCCCTAAATGTACAAAATAGGGACGAAAGATTTGAATGAAGTTGCAAACAATTATTATTACTTCTATAATCATAATTGGAACAGGTGACACTGAGATCTCAATCATTATTTTTTTGTTACTTCCCCTAGTTCCCTGCGCCAACTGTGGACTGTCTAGGGTCTCCAAAAGGAGTTTCCGTGAAATCTGCAAGGAATAAAGATTATGCAACGGGAAATATCTTCCTCGATCCGGTGAGATTTATGTAATACCTATATTTTCTCTGTCTCATTATAACACACAGTACTCTTATATACATGCCTATTTAGTATTGGTGACATAGATGAGACAACTTATAGGCCTACTGTTATAGCAATATTGATACCTAATAATAAGGTAGTAGAAAGTTAATTTTATATTCTGCAAAGACAAGACAGTGCATATCGTTGCTGTTTCCTAAAAATGAAGCAATGTGTGAGTTAGCAAACTTCTTGGTGTATGAACAAATATTGATAATCCCAATGGTGGTACATTCCAGGCTTCTCTTGGACTTGGTCCAAAACTGGGAGGGCAATATGTTGATGGAAGACTGACCTGCTATTTCTCATACGTCATAACAAAAGCAATGGCTAACTCCAGTAGTGACGTTGAGTTCCTAGCTGACTTTGTCATGAATGAGTACTATCTGATATTTGCAAAGGGAAAGGTCAGTGAGGGAGGTAGGTAATGTAGGCGTGGATAGGTTAAACATATATATCTTCATTGCACCCACCTCAATTATGTCTTACTACATTGATATCATATTATGTCATATTATATATGTTTGAGTATCATTATAGTTGTTATCACTGTCTAAAACATTTGTGGACCTACATAATTCTATATTTTCACATCATCTGAGGATTTGCTATGCTATACCCATGTTATATGGCGATCTCATGAATATTGAATTTCATAAGTGGGATATTAATTTGATAATGAGCTGATTTTGTACTCAGGTGTCCCACATCAAAGTTAAATGTAAATATAAGATAATGAACCCACGGTATATGGCGACTACTTCGAAAATCACATGCCTCCCCTTTTTTTTATTCTGTTCTTTTAGGTGCACTAGAAATACATGATATGACAGTCGTTAGTCCAACGAAGCTGAATTTCACCACATCTGAACCACTCCCTCCAGTCACAACACCACCAAATTCAAATGTTAGTGTCTGCACTTTCATGGGGACACACACGAAAATACAGTTTAAAACATAAACTAAACATTAAGAATTTATAAGTAGTTGATCAACCAGATACCAATGATAACATTATGACATATATTGTCAAGCAAAGAAATGCTTTGAGAAAATTGAGTTAAATTGCCTTCTTTTCAAGAAGTGTAAAAATGCCACTGACACACTTTTTCAGATCCCTCAGATAACAACAGAGGAATGTGGTATCAAGAAAAGCTGTTTCCGTGAACCTGAGAACTGTGATTCGGACTCATGCTCCTACCTCGTTACATGGACGCCTAGTGGGGACTACGTTAACTTTGAGTTAGGGTTACCTGTAATTTCCCAGGACTATGTGGCTGTGGGATTTTCCCCACAGGGTAGCAAAATGGTATGAAATCCGTTGACCAATACTGTCTAGGTTGCTATGTGCGTATGTACATTCAAGACATTGTCATGCGGCTATGTATTGTCATAAATGCCTGGAATGCTCTGCAAAACATGCTAAGATCCTGGGATATAAGCATAATCGACATTAATTCTGTGATATTCTGCGTGGCTAGAGTGCCAAAACGACGGCTATTTTTTATGTTACTTTTTGGCATTTTTTGTTTAGTTAAATGATGGGCCTATTTTATTGGAAAATGCTGCCCTCTCCTAGTTTTTTTCTTCTCTTGCTAGCCAGAATGCCGTTAGCAGAGTTAGCCTAACTCCCTCTGTATCCTTATGTTTCATTTTTAACGTCACGTCAGTACAAAAATACATTAAATGAATGAATAATACAGGATATAATTATACAGACGTATTGAATTTATAGCATGGAAATGTTTTGCATACTAATTATTGTGTAAAATCGTATGTAGGGACCGGCTCCAGCTGTGGTATGCAGGAAGAATGCTAATGGGAACTTCTCCATCATCTCCACTCGGAACACTGCAAATAACAATAATATACTACTCAGTCCGGTATGCACATGTTATATTATAGTACTAATAATAGTCTGACCACTAGTGGAACCTCCAAACTTATTCCCAATCTAAAACTCCCCAAAGTCTCAAAACCATGATGGTAGAGTATTCATATGAAGGTAAGATATGAAGATTAGAAGATTCCATTTAGAGGATATCTATTATGCATTGTACTATCAGCTGTTGTCTTGGTCTAAATTAATGCTGTCAGATACAAACAGCACATCAAAGTTTGAGACATTCTGATTTGACGCTACCCACTTGGCAAAAAACGTGTTTTTAACGTTTGCAAACGTTTTTATTTGGTTTGGATAAAAAGCGTTTTTAAAAAACGTTATTTTGACGTTAAAAAACGTTTTTAAACGTTTTTTCGACCAATTTTGAACCAAATAAAAACGTTTGCTTTTTCAACCAATTTTCAACCAAATAAAAACGTTTTTTATTTACGTTTCTTTTACGTTAAAAAACGTTTTTTTAACCTGATATAAAAACGTTTTATAAAAAGGTCAAAATAACGTTTTTTTGAGTACATGTTGAGTACACGTTTTTCTGTGAAGTGGGTAATTATGTAAGTCAATTATGTAACCATGTATCTCAAACCATTTAATTCCATCGACTGTCAACAGCCAGAGATTGGGCTGGACCCTTCAAAAGGTGAAGCAGGACATCTGAATGGCCGCATTATCTGTCGGTTCTCCTACGTCAAATCAGCAAACAAGGCCGCCTTTCATTATGCTACCAGTGATAAAGACCATATAGCTGACTTCACGGGGAAAAAGTATAATTTAATCATGGCCAAAGGTCCCCTTGATAATAAAATAGGTATGTTGACTACATTAAAAGAGTCCCTAGTAGTATGAGTTGTTAGTTTATTTAATTGGCAATTGAACAGGTTCAACCCCTTGTCTGTATTTGCATTAAATTGTATCCATAAAAAAAAACATTCCTAGATTCTAAAAAGAAAAGCATACATGTACACATGTAATTCATCACCTAACACCACGACTTGAACATTAGAGAGACTTAATATCAATAATCATATTATTTAATTTGTAGTCAAACCTTGTGGGTAATCTAACATTGTGGGTAAATGTGGCAGTGGACCTATGCTGGGAACAAAGCTACATTAATGTTACCATATGTGATTTGCTTTTCCTACCCTCATTGCAGCAAGTGGAATTGGCTACCATGGTGGTGCCAACAGACAAGCAAGCAAGGATTCCATGGACTTCTCTTCATCCGACTTTGTTAACATTGGGGGAACTACTGAAAATACATTGATCAAAGTACATGGTAAGGAGGGAAATAAACTACCATTGGCTCCTGATTTTGATGTACAAATAAGGCTCTATTTTCAGTTCGTCCCATTCCTCTTGATTACAATTAATCAATAATTGTGCAAAGAGTAGGGTAGTATTAGGTTGATAGAACTATTATGTTCTACTAGTAATGACATTGTTATTGGAACAGGCTCTAGCCTGTTCCATTGCATTCACATGGGACGTCGATTGCACACGGAATCGGACAGTCCAACTTCCCATGAGTCGACCTGTGCTATTGTATCAATAAATAGCACTAATAGCACTGACTAACTGCTGATAGATGGGCGATTTATGTCAGTTTACCACAGCCCAGTGCTGCGTCCGGCTGGGTAAACTGCCATAAATCGACCATCTATCAGCAGTTAGTCAGTGATAGACTAATTGCTGATAAATTGTGAGTAAATACTGATATATATTGACTATTTGCTGACAAATAGTTAGTAATTACCGATATATATTGACTAATTGCTGACAAATAGTGAGTATTTGCTAATATATATTGACTATTTGTTGACAAATTGTGAGTAATTACCGATATATATCTTGACAAATACCAGTCAAGGTAGGATGCACAATTGAATCAATGGCTATTTCTCTGTTATATATATTGACTAATTGCTGACAGATTATGAGTAAATAGTGACATGTATTGATAATTGCTATAGCTAGTTATATAGTTACTGAGTACTGGCATATATTGATTAATTACTGACAAATAGTGAGTAATAACTAATATATATTGACTAATTGCTGATAAATGGCGAGTAATTACTGACATATATTGACTAATATCTGAGAAATTGTGAGTAGTTACTGACATATGTAGACTAATTACTAACATATATTGACTAAATACTGATAAAATGTAAGTAACTACTACCATGCATGACAGCTAAGGTCATATTCATGGCGAGAATGACATTACACAATTTCACAGAGAAATGTGTCAGTGCCCGCGCATATGTGCACCACACATATCCTGAGGGGATGGGAAAGATGAGAAGTAGACCCTTTTAAGTGGGCTAGGGAAGCCCACTAAGTACTGACATATATTGACTAATTGCTGACAAATTGTGAGTAAATACTGATATATATGTTATAGAGTGACTAAGTACTGACATATATTGATTAATTACTGACAGATAGTGAGTAATAACTAGTATATATTGACTTATTGCTGATAAATGGTGAGTAATTACTGACATATATTGACTAATATCTGACAAATTGTGAGTAGTTACTGACATATGTAGACTAATTACTAACATATATTGACTAAATACTGATAAAATGTAAGTAACTACTACCATGCATGACTAATTGGTGACAAATAGTGAATAATTACTAACATATATTAACTAATTGCTGACAAATAGTCCATAGATACTGACATATTTTTACAAATACCAGTCAAGGCAGGATGCACAATTGAATCAATGGCTATTTCTCTGTTATATATTGACTATTTGCTGACAGATTGTGAGTAAATACTGACATGTATTGATAACTGCTGTTTTAGAGTGACTAAGTACTGAGTGAGTTAGTAATAGATGTTTAACGCCATTTCGACAGCTAAGGTCATATTCATGGCGAGAACGACATTACACAATTTCACAGAGCAATGTGTCAGTGCCCGTGCATATGTGCACCACACACATCCTGAGGGGATGGGAAAGATGAGAAGTAGACCCTTTTAAGTGGGCTAGGGAAGCCCACTAAGTACTGACATATATTGACTAATTGCTGACAAAATGTGAGTAAATACTGATATATATATATGTTATAGAGTGACTAAGTACTGACATATATTGATTAATTACTGACAAATAGTGAGTAAAAACTAATATATATTGACTAATTGCTGATAAATGGCGAGTATTTACTGACATATATTGACTAATATCTGACAAATTGTGAGTAGTTACTGACATAGGTAGACTAAGTGTTGTTATGAAATTAGGCAAAATAAAATTTTGGACTGGGATAAACTTTTGTCAAAACCCCAAACAGATGGTCGATTTATGGCAGTTTACCCAGCCGGACGCAGGACGCATTGACCGTGCGTCCCCGTCTTTAATTGGCTGACGGAGTGGCGTGATCCGTCACCCTCATGCATACTCGCCGTTTGATTGGCTGTTGGTAGTGGCCTGATCCAGTTTCTTCGCGCCAAAAGCCACGTGTTCGCTGGTACCGCTGGTATTGCTGCAGTAGCTGCAGCACCAGCAAAAGTGTTTACCGCGTCCCCGTCTTTAATTGGCTGACGGAGTGGACGGAGTGGCGTGATCTGTCACCCTGGTGCATACTCACCATTTGATTGGCTGTTGGTAGTGGCCTGACCCAGTTTTTTCGCGCCAGAAGCCACGTGTTCGCTGGTACTGCTGCAGCACCAGCAAAAGTGCTGTTTGTTTACAATGCAGCGATGTGTCCGTTTTTGGCCCAAATGTGATGTTATTTGAAAGAAATCTTGCTTTATTGTCGCAGTACACATGGATTATTATCACAACTCGTCCTTGTTTGACGCATGGTACCGAGAAATTGCAGGAAATTGTTCGATTTGAACAAATCATGACACTGCCTGCTGCGCGGCCCCATTGGTGGTCCGAGAACAGGTCTGTATCATTCTTTCATGAATACCCTCAAAACATCGCTGTAGAGGCCAAAAATGCTGGGGAAAGGCCAAAAAGGCCTGAAGACAGAGAGACATCGTTGGGCGATAATAGGGTTCCGAGAGAAAAACGATTTTCCAGAGGAGTCCATAGCTGTTTGAATTTTTTTCCTACGACAATTTGGTGGAAAGTTATGGCCATTTTTGTGATGTCATAGCTTTAAAACATTGATAACTTTGTCCCCATTGTGCAGATCTGAAAATAAAGACCGCCATGACGTTCGCCAGCTCGAGCTACCCTTTATCTATAGGTCACACTATGGGAAACTCCTATTATTAAGGGAGATACGATTTATTTTGTAAAACTGCCAGTTCTTGGACCTCTCTGCCAGTGCCTGGACTGGCGTCTGCCCCCGCGTCCCAAAAAAGCCTATATTTCGATCCATTCCTTCCTCAAACTTGCCCTTTTTCGCCGGTGACACTTAAAACAGATAGGTTTTGGCAGGAGGTAGGGCGCAGGTGGACCGGCCCAGGCCGAAAAGGCCGCTAGTTAAAAAAATTATTTCGCTTATTCTTTTCTGAAACAAATTTTTTAGGGGGGTATGTTCTTTAGGGGGACGAAACACCCCAGATTGATACCAAACATTCCATATCCATGCATATTATTTGCATAATTAGCATAATTATCCAGTATCTTCATACTTTTCCATATGTATAGATGTGTGTCATTGCTCCCTTATAGAATTCATATGCTTGCAATTATACACTACTGACACCTATTTGGGGTTTTGACAAAAATTTGTCCCAGTCCAAAATTTTATTTTGCTTAATTTCATAACACTTAGTCTACATATGTCAGTAACTACTCACAATTTGTCAGATATTAGTCAATATATGTCAGTAATTACTCGCCATTTATCAGCAATTAGTCAATATATATTAGTAATTACTCACTATTTGTCAGTAATTAATCAATATATGTCAGTACTTAGTCACTATATATATATATATATATATATATATATATATATATATATATATATATATATATATATATAGTGACTATCAGCAATTATCAATACATGACACTATTTACTCATAACCATAATTATCCAGTATCTTCGTACTTTTCCATATGTATAGATGTGTGTCATTGCTCCCTTATAGAATTCATATGCTTGCAATTATACACTACTGACACCTATTTGGGGTTTTGACAAAAATTTGTCCCAGTCCAAAATTTTATTTTGCTTAATTTCATTACACTTAGTCTACATATGTCAGTAACTACTCACAATTTGTCAGATATTAGTCAATATATGTCAGTAATTACTCGCCATTTATCAGCAATTAGTCAATATATATTAGTAATTACTCACTATTTGTCAGTAATCAATCAATATATGTCAGTACTTAGTCACTATATATATATAGTGACTATCAGCAATTATCAATACATGACACTATTTACTCATAACCTGTCAGCAATTAGTCAATATATAACAGAGAAATAGCCATTGATTCAATTGTGCATCCTGTCTTGACTGATATTTGTCAAAATATGTCAGTATCTATGGACTATTTGTCAGCAATTAGTTAATATATGTTAGTAATTGTTCACTATTCGTCAGCAATTAGTCAATACATGGTAGTAGTTACTTACATTTTATCAGTATTTAGTCAATATATGTTAGTAATTGCTCACTATTTGTCAGCAATTAGTCTATGTTAGTATTTGCTCACTATTTGTCAGCAATTATTCAATATATATTAGTAATTACTCACTATTTGTCAGCAAATAGTCAATATATATATATCAGTATTTACTCACAATTTGTCAGCAATTAGTCAATATATGACAGTATTTACTCACTATTTGTCAGCAATCAGTCAATATATGCCAGTACTTAGTCATTATATAACAACACTTAGTCCATATATGTCAGTAATTACTCAAAATTTGTCAGCAATTAGTCAATATATGTCAGTAATTACTCGCAATTTGTCAGCAATTAGTCAATATGTCAGTATTTACTCACATTTTGTCGGCAATAAGTCAATGTACCGGTATGTCAGTACTTTGTTATTCCTACACTGTAAAAAATGTGTGTTGAACTTACAGTGAGTGAGTAATAGATGTTTAACGCCATTTCGACAACTAAGGTCATATTCATGGCGAGAATTACATTACACAATTTCACAGGGGAATGTGTCAGTGCCCGCACATGTGTGCACCACACACATCCTGAGGGGATAGGAAAGAGGAGAAATAGACCCTTTTAAGTGGGCTAGGGAGGCCCGTGTTGAACTTACACTGTCTTGTTAAAATGTCAGTGCCTAATCATTATTTGTTGGCAATTAGTCAAAATATATCAGTAATTAGTCACTATTTGTCAGCAAATAGTCATAATATGTCAGTAATAGTCACTGTTTTTCAGCACTTAGTTAAAACATGTCAGTACTTAGTCACTATTTGTCAGCAATTAGCCAAAATATATCACTACTTAGTCACTATTTGTCAGTAACTAATCAAAATATGTCAGTAGCTCCATACTATCACTGACCACTTGTCAATTGACAGTTGATATTTGACATTGAAGCCTGTTCCTTAGGACTGAGTCCTTCACCTGTGACATTTTTTGATTTTATAGGCTGTCTGCTGATAGTCGCATGGATGATATCTGCCAGTATTGGAGTCTTAATGCCTCGTTACTTTAAACCAGTGTGGCCCAATACAAAGGTCGCTGGCAAGCACATCTGGTTCTGGGTAAGCTTTTGAGTCAGTCTTCACTGTTAGTGAGCAGTGTTAGGAGAGAGAGAGAGAGAGAGAGAGAGAGAGAGAGAGAGAGAGAGAGAGAGAGAGAGAGAGAGAGAGTTGGTGTCTTAAAATGGTCCATATGTGATTATACAGTACATATACATGTACTATGCATACATGTACTGTTGGACTCTATAATTATGTAATAGAGGTGATCGTATTGAGAAATCTTTGCATTATTGTTATTACCTATGGTATGTTTTTTTTCATAATTCCTTCAGATCCACCAGATACTGATGGGCCTGGCTTTTCTGCTGACCGTTGTTGGTTTTATCGTCATCTTTGTACATGCTGGAGGTTACGTGAGGGTACTTATCAGGACGCTTTTCCTGACCGTTTCTATTCTTGCCATAGGTCCACTCATGTTATGTTTTTTTTAAGTTGTTTATTGGGCAAAATAATAAAAAAAAATAATGAAATGCAAGAGCTTATACCTAGCACCTACGCATTGTAGTGCTTACGCTAGGACCCGGGGTCATTCCATTATAATGTATGTAACGGTTCGAATTGTTAGAATTAGTCACGTCAGTGTTAGATGGGGGTAAGCATACATTTTAGGATTGATAAAAACATTATTTATCGCTTGTTCTTTTATCGTTTTCCTTTAGCTGGTAGGTCTTCCACAGACTATTCATCCAGTCCTCGGTATCATTGTGACCTGCCTCGCTGTTATCAATGTAAGTTCTTAGCATTAACAAGCTATCAAAAGTTTGATGAACTCTATATTAACATGCAGTTGGTAAATTCTAATTTGTAGGGCCTTGATTTCCACTATGATTGTCGAATTCTAGCACGTGTGTTGAAAGCTTTGTATCTTCTGAGTGTTGACAAAGTTGTATCCTTCTCTAAAGTTGATTGTGGAAAGTGCTGTTCATTAGGCTTGATTTCATGTTATTCATATTGGAACAAAACCTATCCATAGTGATCCAAAGACTCAAACGATGCACTAATTTGCTCTTTGTTACATGGATTTTAGCCTATAATGGGACTGCTGAGGCCAGACAATAATACTAAACACAGACCGCTTTTTAACTGGGCACACCGTATAGTAGGACAGGGAGCCTTCATGGGGGCAGGTATAGACCATCCTACATTATAATAATGAGATCTCACTTCAATTGCAGAATTAATGCTCATAATTATATCCCATAACAATGAGTTTCAGTATTAATACACATCCATGCTGTTTCCTATGACTTGTGAATACATCCTTATGTTTTTATAAGCATGATATCCACATGTGTCCACTACAATATCATAAGGGAGTGATCATTTTTTAACAACAGGGGGGCTAGTGGGTTTGAGGCGGGGCAGAATTTTTTCAACCCCTTGACCAGGGGGAGCCAGAATTTTTTCAACCCTCTTATGGGGTGTTAAAAAATTCCACCTGTTTTCAGTGTAAAACCCTGTGCGTTATAATAGGTTAAAAGGGCACATTCACACAAGATTTTTGTCCCTTATGGGGGGTCAAAAACATTTTACCCCCTCAAGAGGGGGGTCAGATTTTTTTTTCGCGTGCCCGTGGGCAAACCCACCAGCCCCCCCCCCCCCTGTTGTTAAAAAAATGATCACTCCCTAAACTCGAGATGATTATTTGCAAATCAGTTCTGTGAGATTTTATATACCAAGCATTTTAAGGTCTATATAATATAGATTTTGTGTGTCACACTGACCACAGGGTTAACTGATATACCCATAAGTTAGAGGGTCTGCATGATACACTAATGAAATATTTGAAAGCAGGCTCGACAGTCCTTCATTGGTGTATCATGTTTACCAATAGTCATGATGCATTCATGCATCAACAGCCATTGAAAAATTGATTGAAGTTCTATGTCTTAAACCTTCCAGCGGCCAATATCCTGATAGCCACGTACATGGCGCAGTCTGGGATGACAGAGGACACGCGCTGGGTAATCGTGGCGTATATTGGATGGCACGTATTTACAGAAGTTATTCTTATAGGGCTCACCTGCAGCAACTCAAGTGGTAAGTCTATCAACAACTTGACTCAATTTGATTCAATTTTATTGTTCAAGGTTAGAATAATGTTATGGAGAAATCAATGTGTATAAGATCTACTCTAATCAGTGTAAAGAGAATCACTGGTAATGATTCAGGGCTAATTAGAAACTTAATTGGATCAACTAAATGAATAGGAAGAACACGCATGCCTGCTTCAAAATCGTACTAGCTTTTTGGAAGTATGTTGCTGTCTGATAGCAGAAAAATCGGACTTCACACAGAAATATGGGCATTAGCCCAAACATTTCAGTGTTTAAACCCACCTTTTCTAATAATCATTGTGCTGCAATTTGAAAGAAGGACAAAACGAATCTGGATACACGTGGAGTCATCATCCATAGGCATATGATACACAATACGCTAATGAGAAACCAATGTAATTCTAACTAAAATGAAAGCTGAAGCCAACGGATTAATGTGTTTCTCAGAAAAGAAGCCACGCCACCAATCTACCAGTAGCATTCGGCCCATGCTGGAACCCAATGAGCGAGAACCTGTAGGAGAGGGTAAAATTACCATCAATCCTTGTGTATAAGCCACAGCTTACTGACCATTTCATACACTAGGGGCATCTCATTAGTCATAGGATATTGGTGTAAAAACACGGCTTAACTTCATAAAACAGCACTACTAATGCTGTAATTTTTTAAGCCCTACTTTCGGTTTATTGCTTCTTCCAAACTCGGGGCTGCAGCTTTTATGTGGGTGTAGCTATTAAGCATTGTTTTATGTTACATTAGTAGAAACCTGCATCATATAGTGTCATTCAATTGTCCACTCCTGAAGTGAAAACATAGGATTCTGAATAAGCAAAAATATCCCCCGTATAAAAGCAGCCTGGGGTGTCTATTTGTGGCCCATTTTAACAAAGTGGTACTGAAGTGGCACATGTAGAAGCCTAGATATAGGCTTCTCAAGTGGTATAGTGTCAAAAATATCAGATCTTTTTTAAATTGATATTTTAGCAAGTTTCTAACCTATGTGTAGATATCTTTCAGAATCCTTGCTTACTAAACTGAATTTAAGCCCCAAATGCCTAAAAGACATAGCTATAGTTTTCTTGGTTATAAATTCAACTTGGGGGGCACTTTTTTCAGCCTATTCCAAGAGGGGGGCACTTTTTTTTCAACCTGTTCTGAGGGGGAGGGCAATTACATAGGAATTATATAGGATTCATAAATTATTAAATGTTTAATATGTCAATGGCATGAAAAATTGAACTACTCATATAGAACCTGAGCTAGGTGTATGAACATGGTGTTAAACCTCCTCTACCACATCATATGACACCTGAGGTAATTACAACATTTACACAAAGGTTGATGAGAATTGGTCTGACTGAAGATCATCTTGCAAGTTATTGCCACATGGTATAATCCTCAGTCAGTCAATTCAATGCACGTGAACCATTGTCTCTACCGTCTCTACCATCTCATGAGATTTTCAAAATTCAATCCAGTTGGCATGGAAAAAGACAATATGTAGCCATTCAGGATGCTATGACTGGGTGTGATATAACACCTAGGGTTATCACATGGGTGTATGTAACAGAGTGTCCCTTGGCTAAACCTATGAGGCTGATGTTTCTAACTTCAAACACCACCACTATGAATTATGAAACATTGCAGGATGACAGTGTATAGCTAGTTCATGCCAAGGCAGTGTCTTGGCTCGCGTTCATGGACAGCTCTGTCCCAGGTTTGATGAAGAAAGATATCAGTTTTAGGCAGTGGTTTTGATAGGTGTTACCGGTAGTCAAACCTGTCGCTTTGAATAATATGGTTGTTGCAGGAAAGGCCGGGCTGATCCGGTTTGATACCAGTGCATGAATTTTAGCCAAAATGACCATGGCTAAAGTCTCGCCATGAATATGACCTTAGCTGTCGAAATAGCGTTAAACATCTATTACTCACTCACTCCATGGCTAAAGTTGGCATCAGACCATACATAATGTTAAGTGTGCAACTTGACCCCAAATGCTACCTAAGAAGGAGGTCTAGGATTTATGCTGTTTTCACAGCAGACATTTCCTGTGGGCTCAGCATTCTTTAAGAGAATCTTCAAATGTGGGGGGGGGCACTTTTTTTTAACCTATTTCAAGAGAGGGGGCACTTTTTTTCAACCTATTCTGAGGGGAGGCATCTTTTTTGGGGTATATTCATTTTGCCAAATTCTTGCCTGGCCATAAATAATGAACGCTCCCTAATCAGGGTGCCAATTCTGGTATGCCATTTTTATGAAAATTGGGAAGTGGGATTACGGCTTTGCTTCTTTTATAATTTCTATTCTTATTACATCATACTTCACATGATCCTATAATGCCCATTGACAGTTCAGAGAAATATTTTAAGATGAAGATACTGAAACAACTGATTTCCTGGTGTGCCATTTGAACTATATGTAAGAGCAAGGGTTGGGCAGAGAGAGGGAGTCGGTGGCTAGGGATTACCCAGCAGCATGGTTCCAATTTTCAATTCTAAGCTTAATGGGATCAAAGAGAGTATAGACCACTAAAGTCTAGAAGGTTAATTGTGCAGATTTAGTCATCATTGACATGGAGGTGGCTACCAAAGAGCAATCGTGGATATACAATGATACTTTAGTGCTGTGTAAAGCTTTGCTTCTAGTATTAAATATTTAAAACCTATGCAAGGCCCAAAAAGGTATGTTTCATGTTAACTATTCTCAAACATTCTTGGATAGGTAAGTCAGACTTTCTTTCTTTTTATTTGGGGGGGGGGAGAGCGGCAAAATGGGCTCCCAAACAGGGTTGACGAGTCGCAAGTCACACCGGCAACTCATGGTGGGTTTGAGGGGGGGCATAAAATTTTCAGACCCCTCCCGAGGGGGGGGGCTAAAAAAAATTTGACCCCTCTTGAGGGGGGGGCTAAAAAAATTCACCCTCTTTTTAGCAAAAAAGCCTGCGCGCTACTATAGATCAAAGAGGGGCGTGAAAACTCTCCGCGCCTCCGGCGCAGGGGGGGCACAAAAAATTTTGCCTGCCGTCAAGGGGGGGGCGTAAAAAATTTCCACACGTCCGTGCGAAAACCCACCACCCCACCCCCTGTTGATAAATAATGACCACTCCCTTAGGTAGGAACAGGTGATCTGCAACACTCCCTAAGCACTGCAATTAAATGGGGTTTGCATTGCTGGCAGAGAGGAATTCAATAGCTTCAATTGAGCTATGCTGGTGCCCTGCAGGTATTGTGGGCATATACCCACAGGCCATGCCTGATGGCCTTTACCCCAGTTTCTGCAGACAGGTTCACTTGAATTCCACTAGATGGCAGTATTAGATCTCCAATGACAGTCTATATATCCAAACATCTGTATAGGAGAGACATGTGTACCTTTGGGGTGAAAGGGTCCCCCCTTGTGAGTAAGAGTAAAAACAGGTGATGATTGACTGGCAACTTCTTAGCCAGGCTTCTTGGGCATGGCCTGTCTGTATACTACATGTCCCCAATATACAGCAGGTAGCCAGCCAACCATTGAGTTACATGTATAACAAAGCCTACCTGATTTTAGAAACAAGCCGCTTGTTGAAGCATATGCGCCTTTAATTTATAGTTATTTGGTGTACTTATAAGGGCCATGGACAGGAAAAGTGTAAAATAGTATGCCTTATTTCGATAATGCAATATTTCGAAATAGTCCCCAAGCTTATCTTCAGAGGTAGAACAGATTCCTGTTATGTTCTAAAGATTATGTAACGATTGATTCTCTAATACTGCAGGAACCTTTGGTAGTTATTATAGACATAGATTTGGTATTCAAGTCATTCAATCTTCGCTGACGTGTGTCATGTAATTATCACAAATACAAGCAGCTGACAAGGTATAGACATAAAATACATTCCAATGTATCTCTTCATTGCTGAAAAACATTGTTCTATGAATCCATGTCTGTTTAGCACCGATTGTTTTACGTAACATGCAGATATACCCATTCCGAGTGTTTTCTCTTTGCAGTTGCTAACAAAGAAGTTGACAAACCTGCTCAAGAGCCTGTGAGTTATTCTTGAACATGTATATATGCCCATACTTAATGTAATTGCATAGGTTTCCCGCTATACAGGGGTATTATCACAATTTTCAAGTTCAGAATACTGGAACAAACTTTTTTAGGTGTGCGAATGCACGACCCATGTGATGTTTTCTTTTGCATGTGACTTTAGATTTCAAATGTAAGAAAATCATCATGGATATCTGAGAATATCCCCAACAATTAATCATATTATCCACTCTTTGTTTTCTATTTTATTTTCAGAAGGGGGCTCGTCTTCCTGAGACGGTAGTCCTCATTGTATATTGCGTTGGAGTCCTTGGTCTTAGCATCAAAGTCATCCTTAGAATAGCCGCCAATATATAGTTATTTAATATTTAATGTTTATCTCACAGAACAAAGGGTTTTATTTTATGTTGCTTAGAAAAAGAAATTGTTTGGGACATTGTTGAGGTATATTTAGATTGTGTTTAAGTCCAAGTTGTCTGGCTTCTTACTGGCACAACCCTGACGTCCAGGCATGAGAGCTTGCGCAGTGCGCAACTCCTGTGATATAATACACTTGAACTTCATCTGTTAAGTATTATATGCCACTTTTTGTCTCAACGGCATTATCTCTGTAAAACATTTTAAATATGTTTCAATGTGATCTCTTTATCTAATGATGAATTGTCTCGCCTATTAGCAAAAATATAATGTGGTGATTGATCTAGTTTCTTTGTTTGCTTAAATTGACTTTCATCAGTGCGCAGCCTTCCTATACCTCGCCAGGTAGATAGAACTGTGTGGGCAAATCAAATACCGTTCCATTCATCCTCTGAGACATAAGACATGGAAAATTGAAGGCATTCATTCAAGAATCACATATTGCCGTTCTTCATCGTTATCAACTGACAGAACACTTATCTATTATATTGTTCCCTGGCGATTAATATGACCTAGAGTATTTATCTAATGTATGGTTAACCGAAGCCTTGTAATGGTTGGAAGCGTTTTATAAACCAGTCTGCTAAATTCGAATTAATATCATTATTCAACTTGTCATTTCTTGTTAATAAAAGTGATAAATGTGTTTGTTTATATAATGTGATGTTCAGTATAATAAACTACCAAATCGAAATTGAATTGATTTCTGTTACGTGTAGTTAGATTGTCAAACCATCTTCAGGGAGTGATTTTTTTTTTTTTTTTTTAAGAACATGGGGGTTCGTGGCTTTTCGTGTGGATATGCGATAAAGATCTTCGCCATCTACTGTCATAAATGCAAACTCTGTTCGGAAAACAATAACTGAGCTCTTATAACGAAACATAATCTCTTCTTGCAAGTGCAATTGGACAATAAAACCAGTGGAAAGGGTCTGGTGGCAACCCTGGCAAGAGGATTTATAGAAGTCAAATGGAGTCGTCTGGTTCTTTTTGATGGTGGCTGACACCCCCAGATCAAAATTTTAGTAAGACCCCCCCCCCCCCCCGAATAAAAAGGTTAACATAATATCTCATTTGATTTGAATGAATCATCAAAAAACTGGGGGGGGGGACTTGCATGAATATGCAGCATGTATAAACAGAAAAATCAAACACATGATTGCTATATAATTGCAGCATTTTACTACAGACAGTATCCGGCATTGTTGTTAACATAGCGGTAATCTACCCTTGATATGGTAATAATAACCAACCTCCCCACCACTGTAAATCAAGATTACAGAACGTCTGTAATACATGTACACTAATATACTCAACACACTAGGTGATATGTAAAACCCAGAACAGTGAAGACAAGGTTCACTCACTGAACCTAATATCTGGAAACCAATCAGTATTTGTGTTTGAGTACATGTGTTGTGTGACAATTTCTTAATGTAATATTCACTTAATTGTTATATTTATTCACCTGGATTAACTGAACAAATTAAATAAGGCTGTTGAGTAAATTATGGATAATCTCTCATGGCGTAGCCATAAAGCCACAATAAAGTAATACAATTACATAATAACCTAATGAATATTTATTGGAAACATGGGCTTGCGTGTAAGTGAAGAAATACAATTGGTCATTGTCTCAGTATGTCCATTTCATTGTAGAGAGAAAATGAATGTTTCATATTCCCTTTCCGACATCTACCACACATTTACTAAATACATGGCATGTGTATGAGATGGACTGTGCTAGAGGTGGGGATCGATGGAGGGAAAGGCGGCTAATGTCATTGACACAAATTTCATAACACATGGGTCTCCTATTATTGCACATTTTTTTTTTTTTCAATTGGAGACCAATAATATTGGTTATAACAGTAATGATAGAATACACCAAGGTTAAATATTCCAAGGGCATTGGTATATATACATACAGTGCTGTTTTCGGTATTATAAGCAATAACGAACTACATAATATGTTATAGCATCAATTTAGGATAACTAATACTGAACTTTCTTGTAATCAGTGAATCAGTATCATGGTGTTACTAAAGTTGAGAAGGCTGTCGGGAGTACCAAATCATTAACGGTGGAATAGTAACATATGCTAGGTCAGTTATGATTTTTTTTCTTCATACAATTCAGATTGTGTTTAATCTCATATTAGTATGAAAACACCTTCAACCTTCACGCAGGTGTGCTTCTATTCACATTTCATGTACGTACCAATATGCTTTTCGTCCAAAAGACATTACGAGACAGTTAAAAAGGTCGTCAAGTGTGTGCCTCATCGCTTACTTTGAGAACCAATAACGGGTACAATCCTAGCTTCCTTTCTTTTCTCGGTACAATATTCCCGACCTGAAAACTATGGATAAATATGTATTTTTTCGACGCATAATTAATGATTACAGGCCAACTGACCGAGACCATTATAACACACTACTAATTAATGTATATATAACTAAAATCACATATATACGAATTTGATACTATATTCAACAAGGATTGAGAACATGATGGGGGAGCAACTGTAAATGATATAATGAAAGTAGTGAAGAGTGCTAGTGCATTTTAATTCATTTATATGCACAGAAATGGGTGAAAAATAAAGTAACAATAATCGTTATATCATTTGGATTCAGCACTTTCTATGTGCTACTCATCTCTCTTCTCAGATATATATACTCAAGCTTTATCCTATGATTTACTTGAAGATTCTGGTTATGTACACTATGTGCGTTGCTAACTTTGTACAATTGTGTCTATATTGGACTTACACCAACACTCTTACTATAGTTATAAAGCGGGTACCTTTAGGAACCTGCAACAGGACCAGCCTATGTATTATGGTATCGGGCGACTGAAAACTCCCGCTCTAATTTCAAAATATGTACACATCAAGTTCGGGCAGTTTATCGTTTAATTACAACTTTGGGCCCTCATTTACGCTTTCCAGTAGCGCCACCTAGAGCTTTCAGTACTCATACTTACACTTATATACATACATCATTAGGTTAAAGTATGCCTAGAATTTTGCAGATGTAGCAAATGGATAAAACTGGCTGTAAAGTAATTCTAACTTACATTTGTTCACCTTACTGGTAGATGAGTAATGATGGCTTGTTTAAACCACAGGAGGTGGTGACCGCATAAACAGCACTGTCAAACTCCACGACTGATTATATTATTTGCGTATGACACAATTTTTTTAAGGTGTGCTTGGGGAGAAAATCATGATTTTCAGTAGATAATGGCCTATTGTAGCAACATTATCAACATGTCTACAATATATATACAGATGGCGAGCTTCATGGTATATTGGTCATCATTGACGTCCTTCATAATGAAGCCATCCATTTCGGTCATTTAAACAATCATGTTTCTTTTTTCAGTAGAATATTTTGTTCTATGTGATCATTATATAATATGATAATTATTTACCAACCGTGTCATTATATATCTTGCACTTCTATCAATATCCAGCTAAAGCCTTTTCAACTCTTTAATTGAACTACATACATCAGTGAAAGTTCTATATGTTTATAGTAACCATAAAGTCAGCTGATACATGATATATCATAATTATAAATACAGGACACTGGAACAATCCTTGTCCTTATGTAATGCTCAGCTTCTTTTTTAATGATGAGAACACTTCATTCCACATGACACGCGTTCTTCTACATTGAGCCGCTAGAGCGGAGGCAGTTGGTGGCGCCCGGGTGTACTGCCGTTGAGATCTTCTACGTAGCACCCGGGGCAGCTCATTATGCTATTCAATTATGTAGAAGATCAGCTCGAGGACTACGGGCCCATCCTGGTTCTGGGAGCCCGCATTGTGGATCACCGGGATAAGCTCATTGTCCAAGTCGTTCATGTAGTTGTCTGGGAGTTTCTCACCATTAGATCCGACTTCATAGCCAACCTGAAAGCAATATACAAAGATAAGAATCTAATTGAACTGAAATCAAAGAAATGAACCAATATATCTACACAAGTTATAGATATCTGTCATGGGTATTGTGAGCTTATTACTGAATTTGACTGCAACCGAGGACATGGCATAATGCAATTTGGTTCTTACATTATCTCTATCAATTGTACAGCGGAGGCCAAGTTTGGTGAGGCCCGATTCTCTGAGTTTGTCTAGATGGGGTGTCAGGGCGATGCAGCATGCCTGTGCCAGCGTTTCTGCCAAACGGCTGAGGTCGACAGGTTCACACCGCGAGTTACTTGAGTCTTCATTCTGGATGAAAAAGACCTCTGTCCACCGGATGGTGCGTGTTTCACCCACATAATCGGTTCCATTGTGGATATGAATGCTTTCGATGCCATCCATGGGCAACCCATCAACAGGGCTCTTAACACTGAAAAAACATGCATCTGCTTATAAAATCAGAGAAAATACAATCGCCGTGGACATTTTGTCTCAATAATTCTCCATACTTTGTATTTGTTAGGGTATTAAGCTGCATTATTGTAATATTTACAAAAAAGTTATATGGTGAAATTCTTGCAATGAACAAACAGTACAATAATAAAAGGTAGTTGCACTCACCCTTGATTGACCTTGCGGTCATCTTCCACCCACTGAATGATGACCTGCTCCTCAGGTACAGGTACATCCAGTGAACCACAGCTGATGGTATAGTCCTTCATATCAAGAAGTGCAGCTTTTAGCTTAGCCATCGACTCACTCGTGATCTGTACCATCAACCCATCTTCTACAATACTGGACTTTGCATGCAATCCGGAACTCGTCTTCAGCGCCCCGTTGAACACAACAAAGCTCGCTCCAGTCACTATTAAAGATAAACACAGATATTGGGTTAAAGTAAAATCTTAGAGCAAACAGAGATTTCTAGTGAAGATCCATATCATGATAGCTAGAAAGAAGTTATAACTAGCCTTGTAAATGTTTAAGATAAAGTAACGGTACCTTACTTGGCCTATCTTGATGTCAAGGATGTAAGTGAGGCATGGGCAGAAAACAGGAAGCCATACATTTACTTGATATAAAAGCCTCCCATTTTTCCAAACAACCCTCCTACCACTCTTCTAAGAAAAAAATATGTCATTCAAAATTTTCAGAAATCAGGAAAGCCTGAAGATTTACATCCCTGTGATGCGCACATTACTTTTTTTTCACTGACACATTATTTGAGGGCATTCTCGATAAAACGGTTTGCAGGATGCGCTGTCTCACCTTTGCGAGGTTTGTTCTGAATGTTGATGGCCTGTGTCTGGTAGTTGCCGTCTTCATTCTGAATACAGACAAGGTGCGAGTCGGCATCCGTACTGAAGTTAGCCCCGAGCGCCATCACATGATCATTACTGTTTGTGATAACCTTCATCACCTCCTCATAGCGGTTTCTGGGGAAATTGATGAATGTCTTCTTCTCCTCCATGTGGACGACAACACCGCGCGTTTGGGGGAGCATGTACTGGTAGTTCCTGAAGTCAGCCAACAAGTTCATGATGGTGTGTCCGATCTCCCCGTACACAGGCTTACGGAAGCGGACACTGATTAGTGGGCATGGGTAGTCTGCAATAAGAGGTCATTCTGGGATTAGTAAAACACATAGACACACTGATATATATGTATTTCTTTGATATCTGATTTGCCATGCATTGATATTAATAAAAGCATAGTTTGGAGCACATAATTTCATACCGGTATTTCAAATCAAGGATAGACTTAGGTGCTAGTATTTAACCAATGATTATTCTTTGAATAAAAAAAATGTCCATTTAATTCTATGGATTAAACAAGGAGTGTCCTGCACGCTTCCTAGGAGGTTCTACTTCATACTTGACAATGAATAAAATGCCTACATCTATATTCTGCACCAAGTCGTAGCATGAGGCGAACCGGAAAGACCTTGGCCCATGGGGTTTCCCATCTCTGCAGCAGCAAGCCGAAAACATAGGGCGGCTGGGGCAGCAAAAGTTTCTGTACGCACTGGAAGGTTGGTCGTATGTACAGAAAGCCGCAATGGTCACGGCTATCTAGGAAACTCTGTCCGAAAATTGTATGCCCAAGGTGCGAAACTGTATTGCCTGAAATGTAAAGGTTAGGTAAAAATTAACATATGGAATATGTAACATTCAGTTTCCTGATTGTAACTGACCTTGACATTTCACTTTGTCCAATTTCCCTACAGTTACTTACTACTATTGTCTGTTGAAAATATTAAGTAAATTAACTGACTTTGAAATGGTTGCTATTGACCAGAGACGATCCTGAAAAATACCTAATGACTATATAGAATGTTATTGAATACTCTCATTTTAGACCTTAAATTGATGAACTCATTAAAGATGAGGCACTAAGAGGCACTAAGTAACGATTACCTTTGCTGGCCTCGTCATAGACAGAGTTAAGGTGACAGAAGATGTCGCGAGGAATCGTCTTCTCGTCTGGCAGACATTCTAACACTATAACCACCTCGTCTTGGCCGACAGTGCACATTCCTTTAGTAGAGAAACACCAGCACACACGGTTCAGGCAGCAGTCCACTGAAAGAGGAGACCATTTCACATTGAACATTAGCGTCATCAAATTTCAAATGTTTTCTATTAAGACATTTTCAAAAGATATCACACCTAGTACGTTATAAGAGCGAAACCCTAAATAGAGTTTTATGGCAGAATATGAAAGAATATACATTAATCTGTTTACTTTTTTCTGGGACGAAATGCATTTAAGCTATTAACCTACCGGTGACCAATAATAACATGATTAACTTTTATTCTTTAACAACGTGCAACACTTACAGTTAACAATTTTGACGAGGACAAAAAGGTTTTTGTTGATGGCGAAAACCACAGGATTCGGATCTTCCGCTAAATTAGATAAAAACATGTTTCATGAAGCATTTAAAATACATTAAGTAAAAAGTAGACACTGGTTAGTTTTAAGGTGAAGCGTTTTCTCTAACATATAAAGAGACGAGACTTTTATGGCTGAACAATGGTCAGCAATGCATTCATCATATCTCCCTGAGAAACAATAAGTAATGAAAAGTAAAAAGGTATCAGAGAACTAAGAAAAGCGGTACTGATCAAACTATACTTACTGCTCCTGATCTTTGGCAGAATAGTTTCAGGGTTAGGATCTTCTTCCAATGTAAAATCTGAAGGTCGAAAGAAAGTAGACACCTTAAACATCATATGTCAAGTTGTGTCACCTTTTCTGGTACCCTACAAATTATTCTTTTATCATCCTAGGGTTCATGTGTTGTTCTTTAAAATCTTTTTTTTTTTATACATGATGTAGCCTACCATTGTGATTTTGACAGATAAAGCGAAAAAACTCACCACCCTTGACACCAGTTGACATGATGACGGGTGGAAGGCCTGTGTCAGGGATCAGACACGCGTGTCGTAGTGACGGCTCCGACAGTCGCTTCACGCGTGACTTGGGTGATGGAGACTTGGTTTTTGCCTCTGAAGGATCTGAAGGAAAACAGATCAGTATCAGAATAAGGCAGGAATACAATAACCTGAATGTACTATCTGTCATTTCAAAATTCACTACAAAATACCCTTATGATAGTGCACTACAAAAAGGAATTAACGGGTACGATTTTGTAAAGCTCTTTCTTCAAGCATTGCTATTTTATACATAAGATAGAACCTTGGTAAAGCAGGTGGATGAAGCATGGAGAATACACACATAATTTGGCAACCCTTGCCTACCACTAAGTCACTTACTTTCAGCAGCAGTAGCCGCAGCTGCAGCCATTCGCTCCACCTTTTTGGATGACCGAGTTCGCCGGATTGATATGCGTGCATCACTACCATCCAGTTCGGTGAGGTCACCCCCAGGACGTATGCCATCAGAAAACATCACCTGCTTGGGCTCACGGCTCCGTTGGCTTCCTATCAGACCATTTGGTGATATCATAGATCGATATGAATTAGTCAGTCTCAATAAATATCAGCTGGGGAAGCTAAAAAAGGTGGTTCTTATTGTGTACAGGACTTCAGAACAAAACAGAGCACTATGCAATCTCTACTCTAAAGGTCTATATAAAAATTGGAACTGCTAAACTTATAAAACAGGCAGTATATACATACACCGTGTCTTTTTATGATCTGGACTTGGTTTACGATAACAGAAACATAACCTAATATTAACATCTTAAATCCAATACACGGTTTGGGCTAAGTGAGTCTTCATAGCATAGCTAGAAAGCCTAATGCACATGCTATTAGTTTCATCGTGCGAGCATAACAGGGGAAAGCGTCCATTTATCAGTTGGTAAGAACCTGTGCCAAGTTATCACAGAGAGGCTTATTAGGCAATTAAGCTCTTGTAAATGAGCTGCATTTACTGATGACTAAGAGCTACATTTCAATTAACACATAAAACTTATATCTATCCATAGTTCAAATCTATTCAAGCAATTTCTTCCTTGTGGGTCTGATTTCATTTTTTTATGCATTTTCTTGGAATAAATATTCTCATGAAAGCCAAACACCAAATCTTAGCAAAGCAGATCAGTGGGCAAATCCACACATCCACTTGAAGCGACAATATCAAGAAATAAAATCCTCTTTTTCCTACAAGCTATAAACTATTCAAGTAGTTTATCAGCACTGATTTCTATCGTCAATAACCTCTAACATATTAACACAAGATGGGTTACAAGCTGAGCTGACTGCTCACTGTGAAATGGCCATGCCAGCTGCCCATACCTTCTTTGCGCAACACACCAACGGGCACCATCACGGTGGGTGGTGGGGCGTGGAGACTAGCGGCCGCCTGCTGCAGCGGGGGAATGGTGGAGCAGTACTCAGCCGGGTTGTTCGGGTTCGGGCTCCGGTTAGGCGAATGCATTCGCTCATAGGCCTGTGCTGTGAGTGGACAAAGATGAACGACATGCGCTCAGTGAGAGGGCACTCTCCAGCTTGCAGACTGGGGGAGTGGGTGGGCAAACAGACAAGACATTCCCAGGATTTGAACTCTCTTTGTAAAGGCCAATACGCATCGCAATTTGGAAGGTTAAGCTTAATTAAAACAACACTGATCTCAACAAGAACAGTTTCATGATTTTGAAAACAAATGAAGAATCATACATGTAGAATCCCAATTGGTATTCATGAGGGTATCAACTTTTCTGTAGTAATCTGAACCAGTGTTTTCCCTGTACTGTTTTTTAACACTCATAAAATCAAATGTGTATTTTCCTTGTGCCAGCCTATGTGTCACTTTAGATGACAAGTGGAGTGAGTAGTCCACAACAATAGAAGTCATGCGAGAAGTGAAATTGAAGTAGGGGGCACGGAACTAACAAACTTTTTCACCATATCTTATTCCAGAAATACCAAGACCAGTTGAAAGTCCTTTAGTTAGCTTCCCTTCACCCACATGACCTGTTATTGTATCTTCATTTTCACTGGTATACCAAATCTCAGGTGTATGCCATTTTGCTATTAGCCAGCACTTTGCAGATTTCCACACTTACTCAGCACTATCCTTACAGGTTAGAATTGCTTCCAGCACCTTCATGATTTTGATTAAAATCTTAATTCCAAATCGCAACCCAAACTTAACTCTTCTAGGTTACAGAGGCAGAAATAGGTTCCGCTGGCTTCAAATTAAGCGATTAGTAGATGCGCTGCTATCTTAAAGTATATGATTTAAAATATACCTCGGACTATGTCTTGGTAGCATTTGGAGCACACTCGGGCCTCTTTGTTGTCCATATACTGAAGCTTGCACTTTAGGTTACAGCACGCACTGCAGAACACCTAGAAGACGATTCAAACATATTTTGAGTTCATCAGCAATAATTTACATTCTAGGTATAGTAAGTTTTGACAAGGATTAAAATTTACAGGGCCATTGACAGAGTTACCCTCACCTTGCCGCATGCCCGACAGTGGTGGCGTCTCTTGGTAAAGGTGAAGCGGGCGTCACATTCCATACAGTTACAGGCTTCTGCATCGGGCACCCAGCGCGGTGCCACCTTGCCGAGCTGAGTGATCACCACATTGGCATTGGAACTGCAACGGGGGGCTGGACTGAAGGCACCAGGCCCTACCTCTGGGGGTGAGTACAACTCTGCACCGGGCCCACTGGCTGTTGCACCTGTAAAATGTAAGGGCAAGAAATATGTGTGGAGTAGGCAACTTAATACTCAGTCTCTTCTCTTTACTCATTAGCTTGTCTCAATTCTTAAAACTCACATATTTATACAGTGCCGAACAGACTCAGATATGTCACACACAAAACATCCTGGCTTCAAATTACTCAAATCATAGCAATAGCTGATAAAATCATTGAGAATATCATTTCAATAGAAGCTTAACCAACCTGCTGGTTCACTCATCTCGTTGTCTCCTTGGAATGGTGTGAGGTGGCCACTGCTGCTGCCGGAGCTGGCATAACCGCCATCACCAGTAATCGAGTCATCCTCTGTAGAGTCCTTGTCCTGACTGAGCTGGAACTCACTCCGCGGCATGAGGCTTAAAGACGTAGGTCTTTTCAGCTTCGCTCCCTGTGCCTCAGAGTTACCCTCAGCAGCACTGTGTCCTTCTTGTTCTTGCTGCTGCTGTTCATCCTGATCTTGCTGTTGGTGTTGTGGTTGCTGCTGTTGCTGCCAGACTTCAGTGCTTGGGTCCATGTCAGTATGCAGATTGTTGATAACTCGTAACGGTGATGGAGCTTGCACTGACAGCAGTGATGAGGAGGATGATGAGGATGTGATATCTTCTTGAAAGCCAGAATCAGTCCTTAACATGGGATTTCCCTCCAATGGTAGGGTGAGGCCAACACCACTCGCTAATTGGGCACGGTTTGTAACCACACTCACTGAACCAGCGTCATTCTCTGTGCGGTTATCATGTGATTTTGTCTCTAACTGTCGCTGAGCCGCTGCATTGTCAAGCTGCTGCTTTATCTCCAGGTTCAACTGCTTTTTCTGCAAAGGTGAGCGCGATTTCTGCGCTAGCTGCCGGTTGATGATATCATGCGAGTTCTCCACTATGCTGCCCGTGGCAAGGCTCTCTGCATGATCAAGGCAGCCTCCGGCAGCAGCGGCAGGCATACCACTACTACCAGTTACCATTTCCCCATAGCCAGACACAGGAACAGTAATGTTAAGATCAGGTTTAGAAAGCCCTAGCAAACTATTTGGCCGACTTTTCCTCTGCATGTTCTGGTTGATTTCCTTTGGCCGGGCACCTGTACCGCCTTGCTGGCTGATAGCATCAACGCTACTATCCGGGAGGCTGCTAGATGTGTCCATAGGTTGAGTTTTTCCCTGCATTGGGAAACTCACTGTTATTGCACCAAGTGCTGATGTTGTTTGTCCATAGTCTCCCTTCTCTTTGTCCATTGTCATGACGCAGTCACCTCCTATTTGAGGTGAAGTCATTTGTGTAGGTAAATTACTATCAGTTCCTACTGGTTCAGCCGAGTGACTTTCTTCGTTCGACTCCTCACTGTTGGCCATGGGCGCGACTGTCTGATTAACACTGGTATTTACCACAGAGTGTTCTTGGTGGCTTTGTTGGATATCAGAATTATACCCACTCTGTTGCTCTTCTGTTTCATTCTCCTCATCTTCACACAATGTTGGCACCTCCTGTAAGGAGGACATATCTATTGAAGGCACATACCCAGGCACCTTTGAGAAGCCAGGGTCATCCATGGGTGTAGCAATCCTGGGACTTGCTAAAGAAGGGGCCAAGAACCTCTCCACAATCCCTCCGCTCCCTTGTGAATCTGACCGCAAGAAACTGATGTGCTCCTCTCCACTATCTACTGCACTCTTTTGGGGGATGCTGCTGAGAGTTAGAGAACTGGGACATGATATTTGGGGTTCAGTGGATGCTGTAGGGGCTTGTTCACTATCTGATGCCTCCACATTAGCCAGGTAAGCATCCATGTCATCCTCAGTAATGTCATCTACCTGTATATCACCAAAGCCTACTGTGACATGTTCCGCTTGCTGGACATTGTCTGCGGGTAACCTTTGCGAAGACGCAGGCGCTTCTTGAGGTACAGTTGAGTCACTCCTATCAGGAACATCTGACGATGACATTTGTAAGTGAGTATTGTCATTAGAACTAGTGTTTGCCACAAGACACATTGAAGAGTCTGTTTGCCCGTCTGCAGAATTTGACACCGCTGAGGTAGGGATGACGGCTGATGTGTCTGTTGTCTGGTCTGGTGAACTACTGCTTTGCTCACTTTGAAGACTATGCGGCGGACTATCTACACTCATGTCCTCTGTAGCACTTACTGGATGTGATTCCTGCGTAGTACTGATAGCAGCTTTGTTCAGGTGCAAGTTTATTGGCTTTTCTGGTTGTGATAAGGACAGTTGTAGGTTGCCATTACTGAGGGATGAGATGGAAGAGTCTTGTGCCAAATTCAAATTCATTTGGTCTTTAGAGTATGTATGGTCTGCCCCTAAGTCGTTCTGATATTCCATACTAGTTGGCTGTGAGTGCCTCACATCATGGCCATTACTAAGTGACACAGGTACAACATCAGGTCTAACATGACTTACATTGGATCCTACAGTGTACGCCTGGCTTGTGTTAAGCTCACCAGGGTATGGGGGTAAGGAGGTGGGCTTTTCCTCCATGGACTGTAGAAGTTCAGGGCGGTCGTCACTGAGACGGCGCACAATGTTGCTGTTACTGTGCTCACCGTGTGCCAGCACCCCGCCCTCTGTGCCATACTTAAGAGCATACGGTGTCATATTATTATTAACAAGAGTTGACCACTGTGGGTTATTGCTCGTGTCATTGTGCTGCGGCTCCATATGCGGCAGACTTGTCTGTGGGAGACGATCAGCATTACTCGTCAGGTCCAACTGGTTGTTGAGTACCGCTGGCTTACTGGTAGGGAACACATCCCCCCGTGCATCAGGCTGCACAGTGGCACGGATAATAGGGTTATGTGTCTGGGGGAAAGTGTAGTCCCCTGGAGAAGGTGAAGCCTGGTAGTTCAGGTCGAATTGGGTGTTATATGATGGATGCTGTCTGAAAATACCATTAAGAACAAAAGAAATAATTACAGGGATATTCTGAAAATGCACATAAAATTTCTGTACCCAATTTAAGATGCTACAGAACCTTGATCCAGGAAAGGATCTTCCGGGTAATTAAATAGGTGTGTAGAATTGGACAGATTGTGAAATCAGACAAAATTCTGAAATTCTACATCTCTGTAATCAATATTTTAGAAAAACAGAAAATATGGCCCTCTCTATATGTACGTGTATCTATAGGACTGGTATTTAGAATTACTTAAGCTCGACAGACACAATAAAAACTGATAGGAATAACAACCATCAGACGTTCTAAGGTGCCATAGTATTCATAACAGTCATGAAAAACCTATCAATATTACACTCTACTCATATTTTTTTTCGGTTTTCACACACCATAGACCTATGTATTCGTCTGCACAATATACCGTATTCTCCTGCGTAGAAGACGCGATGCGCGTATAGGACGCACCCCAAACTCAGCAGAAGCATTTTCATGTATAAGACGCACCTCTTAGGGCTCAATTTTGTAAATTCAGTACTGTTCTATAGTAAAATTCCCCTTCGTATAAGACGCACCCCCAACTTCAGAAAATCCTATAAGACGCACCAGGCATTTCTTTGGCGTAGAGAACGCGTCTTATATGCGGGAGTTTACGGTAGGCACAGTGTACATGCCTATGTCTGCACAATACAGGCACAGTGTACATGCCTAGGTCTGCACAATACAGGAACAGTGTACATGCCTATGTCTGCACAATACAGGAACAGTGTACATGCTTATGTCTGCACAATACAGGAACAGTGTACATGCCTAGGTCTGCACAATACAGGAACAGTGTACATGCCTATGTCTGCACAATAAAGGAACAGTGTACATGCCTATGTCTGCACAATACAGGAACAGTGTACATGCCCATGTCTGCACAATACAGGAACAGTGTACATGCCTATGTCTGCACAATAAAGGAACAGTGTACATGCCTATGTCTGCACAATACAGGAACAGTGTACATGCCTATGTCTGCACAATACAGGAACAGTGTACATGCCTATGTCTGCACAATACAGGAACAGTGTACATGCCTATGTCTGCACAATACAGGAACAGTGTACATGCCTATGTCTGCACAATAAAGGAACAGTGTACATGCCTATGTCTGCACAATACAGGAACAGTGTACATGCCTATGTCTGCACAATACAGGAACAGTGTACATGCCTATGTCTGCACAATAAAGGAACGGTGTACATGCCTATGTCTGCACAATACAGGAACAGTGTACATGCCTATGTCTGCACAATACAGGCACAGTGTACATGCCTATGTCTGCACAATAAAGGAACAGTGTACATGCCTATGTCTGCACAATACAGGAACAGTGTACATGCCTATGTCTGCACAATACAGACACTGTGTACATGTCTACGTCTGCACAATACGGGCACAGTGACCATGTCTATGCCTACACCTACCTGTAGTTAGCGTTATTAGTATTGTTTTGGGTGTAGACTGGCGGAAGTGGCGCCCCCTGGGACGCGTTGTACAAACCTACCCCAGAGACGGGTGGCTGCAGGGCAGGCAGGTTGTGACCATGGTTCAGTTTAGGATCAGGCCTTGTCCCAGATGTCCCACCTGGAAGACAGCAATAATATGTGTAATAATTTTAATTTATTCAACATGTGTGAAATGTGCATAAATAAATGTATACATACCTACACTTTATTACTGAATCCTGATTAGCTAAACCATAATTCAGTAGGGTAAGACCAAAAAAAAAAAAAAAAAAAAGTTGTGTGTTTCAGTTTGGTAGGGTCGATCAGATTTTTTTTATAATTTTTTGTTCAACTGCAAGTCACTGTGACTTGTGTTGACGCGTTGAAAAGTAAATTGACTAAAATATAGCCAAAAATGAATAGTTTCTTAAAAAATGAAGAAATAACTTTAGGGTCGGCCCTGCTCGCTAGGTATAGTGTCGTGTGAACTGAAACAAACAATTCATTCTTTTTGCCGTATTAAATAGGGATAATCAGTGCCTCACAACGTCAACCCAGGGTTATCCCATGTTACCCTACTGAAATCTGATTTAACCCATAGTTACTTGAAATACCATAATACCTAGCGTACAAGGCACAGGGTTTTACGGTAACAGTGGTACCTACCCCACTGCAGCTTAGACTGGCAACAGTCCTGAAGCTATATTTTCCTACTCCACACTGATCACTGTACCCCTTCTTTCAGCTTGATGTACCGTAATCTCCCGCATATAAGGCGCGTCTTATTCGCAAGGTTTTAGTTCTCACTGGATCCACAAGGGGGAGATCAAGACCTTCATTTTGATATGTTACACTTCCCTGAGGTCCTGGTAGGACATAGGGATTTCATTCAGGTCCATGGGACACTAGCTACACATAGCTTTTTGAATTTTTAAAATCCATTCAGTAGAACAAAAGTTATGATTTTTCTATTTTTCTGATCAAATCCTCAAACTCTAGGTGTGCCTTATAGGCGGGCTGCGCCTTATACGCGGGAGATTAAGGTACTAAAGGATTTGCAATATTTGTTGTTATTTTTTTCTTCTTTTATATTTATAGCACAGTTCTTCTGACATCCACAGGTCAGGGAGTTAAAGTGAAAATATTTCACAATGCTTTGCAAATACGGACATAAGCAATAGGGATGGGATGGGATGTCAAAAGATAACCTTCAATATTTGTACAATTTTTTTTTATCTTTTGCAATTCTGCTGCCCTATAATTGCCTAAATCAGATCTAAAATTCCCCTTGTGACACTCTCCTCTCACTTAGTCACAGATATTATTAATCATCGATGAGGCATCTTCTCTGCGACTGTATACACTTCATGAACGCCCTGTGGACCTGACCCGTTAAGAGATAACATATTACAAAATAGCAATATTGATATTAGTTGGGGATCCAGCTCATCGAGATGGACTAGTGCTGGTGTTGAGAGCAGCACAAGATATCAGACATGGATCTGGGTAATTTGATAGTGCTGATAATGAATCTGAGGTGCGTATCTTCATATCTAGGTCGGAACAAGGTCTAATATAAGGTCAAAGGTCAAAATTTGAAATTTACTATAGAAGAGTGAGAGAACTTACTTCCATTCATTAACACTAGAGGTCCTCAGTTCACAATGAATTTCCCATTCATATGTATCCTAAGTTGATTTGGACCCATTGCAATTGCATTGAGACCTTTGACCTTATATTTGACCTTGTTCCGACCTAGATATGAAGATACACACCTCAGATTCGTTATCAGCACTATCAAATTACCCAGATCCATGTCTGATATCTTGTGCTGCTCTCAACACCAGGAGATTTTTAAATATTGATATTTGAGCTGGCTGGATCCCCAACTATATTGGATATCGTGAACAGACTCATTCTTGTCACATGGTAGATAGGCCTGGTCCCTAACCCCTGCTGATATATAGATCTCAAAAGGTACCGTAGTTGAATTTGTATGACTATGTTCTTTTGTTGATTACAATAATGTTGTTTTTTTTTTCTTTTATATTATTAAAACTACCCTGTTTGCAGTGTTGCATGTGCTTGAAAACAGCTGTCGAGGGCAGGCTACTACAGTTGTATTACTATATTACCCGGTAATTATTTACACCTGTGACAATGCATGTCTAAACAGGGTTGGGTCTTTATTAATAACCACCTGAGTGTATGTGGTTGTACGTCATGGACAGGAGGAATTATATTAGGCTATATCCTCATGAAATGAATACACAGCCTGATACTGGTCACGCAGTATATGACTATTCTTACAGCACAGGTTTTAATACACACTGCTTGCCTTAGTACAAACCCAAGCCAAGGATGCTGTGTGGTGAGAGGGTTCTGGATCGATGACTGTATCCAGTATGACTCATCCACGGTATGTCCCACGTGACAGCTTACGTCACGTTGATGTGGTTGCCATGGTTACGTGAACAGCCCCCTCCCACTACCATACTACCACTATCCCCACTTATGGTGGTTCAGTGCCTCCCACACTGCCTGTCTGTCTGCTCTTATACCCATAGTGGTGGCCTTATTAGGAATTAATTCTTTTATAATTTTATAGAAATGCAATTGACACAACTCTCAGTGCAGGCACAAAAACACTTAATAATCTATTGAGAGTATATGCTGACATGCTATTATTCATCGTTGTAGTGGTCAATAAAAATGTATGGGGCCACTATCTTTTGCAAGATGACATTCGTGTTGATCATATATATTGTACTGGTACATGATCTGTTTCAAGCTCTCCCATGTTTTGACATTAGGGGCTTGTCAGCCTGATAATCTTTGCCACTCAGAAGTGTTATATCCATAATTCAAAGTGATTTAGAACCAAGAACTGCAGAGAGTTTTCAGGAGGGTTCACATTTGGGCTAAATCTAGAAAACAAAATCTTCAAATTCAAAGCCTGAAAATGTCGATTTCAAGATAGGGTTGATCAGAAAATACCTGTAGTACTACTCAATGGCTTTCTAGTGTTTTTAGAATGAAAGTCCTCTGACATATCTAAGTGGGAGAAAAAAAGTCATGGCAAAGGCCCACCTTCAGTTCCGTAGTTACCAATTTACTCACCAGGGATCCATGTCATGGTTAAAGGTCTACATTCCTGTATTGATTTAAGTCTAGCGTATTGACTGAGATACGTGTAGTTTACGCCATGGTATAAAGGTCCAGCTTATAAGATGACATTAACGCATGCACTTCACATGAAAAAACTTGAACATGGAACTGACAATTTAGTCAAACTCATGCGCACATGATATGGAATTAGATCAAATAAAACAGACAACTAAAGGAGTAGGACTGTACTGAACATCCTTGTGTGTCTAAAGCCTTATGATTATCAACCATACCATTATTCCTCAGATATAAAGTATGATTTATAGGCGAGGGTCGCCCTAGGTGCACTTTATGACTAAAACGAAACCATCACCCATGATTCCCTGTTGACTATATAAGCTGGTAATACTTTGGAATCTCCCAGTGTAAAATCAGTTAACTCCTGAAGAAGAAGACTGATAATCCGAAAGCTTGAGAAATTAACTGATTTTGTTTTGTCTGTAACATCTTGACTGCACTCACTAAAAGGAAGAATAAAAATTGGAAATTCATGTTGGTCGTTTAAGTCTGGTTTGTGGAGGTTTACTAAAACAAAATTGGGCGTTGTGCATTGAAGCACAGAAGGCTCAGGGTAGGTACCGTAAAACCCTCTATCAACCCTGTAGGGTCACAGGAATCAGCACTTGCGCAATATTGACTAATTACTTACATATAGAGACTATTATCTATACATGTACTGACACCAGTCTGGCATAATCTTATCTTACTGAACACCTTGGAATGCTGGCCCCCTGGCATGCTGGCCCCCTGGTGTGCTGGCCCCTGGACACCTGACCCCCAGACACTTGGCCCCTGGACTCCTAGCCCGGACACCTGGCCCCCCTGGACACCTGGCCCCCTCGCTCCCAAATCTCCCTCCCTCATAAATCTATTCACTTGAGCAAGTCAAATGTCAATTCACCTGGAGTTATTGACTTTTCTCTCTTTATTCTTATATGATTGAACAAAAGCGTCTCACATTAAGATGCTTTTGTTTAATCTTTGTAAGAATAAAGAGAGAAAAGTCAGACCAGGACCTAAGCCTATGGGGAAGTGGATTGGAGAATCATTAAAAATCGATCTACTTTTTATTTTAAAATAATCATGGTAAATAGATGACTGCATGTTTAGCTTCTTTTTTTTTGCATGAATATACAGACAAATATATGAACTAATCGTTTATAACAATTTAATTTATGTATAACTTCTATTTCCTATTGAAAATGTAAAATGAAAAATTAACTTTAGTTCATTTTTAAATGTCACTGCCAACCCGGCAGTATAGACTCAGGGGGAGACTGAGCCAATAAAACGGAGTTGTGTATTTCAGGTAACATGCTGCAAAGTGACACAATGAGTCTGAACCTGCAGCCATGACGCGCAAATGAGTGCCGTAATGTCCCGCGTACAAGGCGCATCCCACGTATAAAGTGCACCTATAAGGCATACCCCCTTGTATGTAAGGATAAAGTTGTTTTATACGGCGCAGGAAGCCTAAGATTTGGATGTAAGACTAAGGGTTTTATATTGTCAAACTGTGTGAAAAGGTCCAATATCTAACCCCAGATTCAAAATATAAGGACTCTCTCCAGGTTGTGATGTGCTGTATATGCAAAGACAGCCTTTAACGCGACCATTCATGGTCCTTTAAAATATTTGAGCTATCGCAATTCAGTTGGTTGTCTCAATAGTTGTATAAATTTGGCCAAACACATTTCCATTTTAACACACCAAAAGGGCGTTATAGAGTCAAATAGGGTATGGTGATACTGTAGTCAGTGGACTAGTGGAGGAGTATGGCACGTTAAAAACCGTGTTAGACATAACAAATGTACAGTGTCCTAAAGTATAATAATAATGTATATTCACCCTTAGGAGTATGAATTATCTCTAAGATGAATGCTTTCGGTTATTTGTAGTCTTAATATTCAGCAAAGGGAGAGGGGTGTGTACTTATTAGAGTACCAGAGTAGCTAGTTAGCTCATGTATAGGGCTCAATGTGGGATGAAGTATGTGCAATTATCCAATAAGGCGCAACTGGGGTGAGTTTGAACTTTCTAGTGAGTCAAGTTTCAAGTTCAAGTTTTAATGTTTTTATTTATTCTAGACACATCACAAAGGTCGACCTCAAAAGTATGTTGATCTGCCGGTATGAGCGGTCTAGAGGGCTAGGCATAAAAGTATGACCCCGACAGAATCATGTTGCAATGTAATGAGTAATGATTGTTTAATGTTATATCGACAGCTAAGTCTTATCCAAGGCAAGAAAACTAAATTAAGATAATATCACAGACTGCTCTATTTTGTGTCGGTGACAGTGCCTGTACATTTGTGCACCAAACATACAGATGTGATAGAAAAGAGGAGAGACCCCCTTTTAAGATGGGCTGTGTCTGAGATAAGTTTCACCAATAAAATGTGAAGTAGGATCTTATATACACACGTACAATGTATTACAGGGTGATAGCTACCGGTAATTACCGTAATCTCCCGCGTATAAGGCGCATCCCGCGTATAAGGCGCACCCAGAGTTTCAGAATATGGTCAAAAAAATAAAAAATTCATAACTTTTGTTCTAATGAATGGATTTTCAAAATTCAAAAAGCTATGTGCTGTTTGGACCCCCATGACCCTTCTGGACCCCAAATACAGCAGATGAGCTTATATGGTAGTGTAACACATCAAAAGAAAGGTCTTGGTGTCCCCATTGTGGATCCAATTAGAACTAAAACCCCCCGTATAAGACGCGCCTTATACGCGGGAGATTACGGTACGTCCAATACAGCACATAGCTAAGTCAGTAAGTGCATGTAATGAAATATGATAACACAGCAGGCCAAACTGCCTGCTCTGGTATCATTCCCAACAAGGTGACCCTGATAGTCTTAATGTACACCTGCAAGTCCACATGGCAGTGTAGTATAATATAGGGTATGTGTGACTGAGGGGTTGGGTGGAGCCGGCAAATCCGCTGCCAAGGTCCTCATGAATCAATCACACAGACGCAGGAGGATAAGCGAGTATCGGCTACCTATGGTTCAACGTGTATAGCACAGAGGACATGGAAACATTTGGTTTGGCACTGGGCACTTAGGCTGACAATACTAGTTGTTATCATCTAGTTTTTCTATGTTTGATATGGGTGTTGGTGAAAACAACACCTTACATATGATTTTAAATGTAAATAGCCTGAATATGTTCTGCCGTAGACTGCCTGCAGTCCCTGAGCTCTCCTCCCAACACTAGAAATAGATTCACTAGAAATGTTTTCAATTTTCATTTTCTCATTCTATTTTAATTATCTCATAATAAAATCAATGGACTGCAGCCAGTCTACTTCTGCCGATTTCAAGATATGGAAAAACAGAAGCATACCCTTAGGTCAGAACAGCATTTGTTATAAAAGGCGCACCCTGGGTGGAAGGAAATCCTTTAAGGCACATCTGGGAGTACTTTTAATAGATTTTGTACTAATCTGTGAAAAAGCCTCGCCTATTAGGCACATCCAAGCTATGTCATGACATACCACATCTTTGGGCCTAAGTGCTAGGTTCTGAATAAGCATGGTCTTGTATAAGCGCTGGGATAAAGAAGTGTTGAAGTAAGTCTTACACAAAATTCTTAATAAGCACCTGTTTTGTGTAATAACAGAAGGTACCCCCCCCCCCCCCCATCCCTATTTCCACATTCACGACCGCATGGTACATGTAAACTCTTACATTTTCTATATGATTAAGATTCTGTGGGAAGATTGCATGGATATGTAACCTAAAGTGCAAGCTACAGTAGGTGGACAACAAAGAGGCCCGAATGTACACCTCTATGGTACGAAATAATTAGTTAACATAATTTCTTACCTTCACTAAGTTCAAAGTCGTCCAGCACCTTATCCAGGTCTACTGCGAAGTCGTCCATGCTTGAAAAGTAGTGTATTCAGTCCCACCCTTTTACAAATCCTGTCTTAGAGCACTCGGCATATCCTCAGTTAGATCCCCTGAAACGAGAACCAAGACATTTTCTTTTATTCCTTTGAGTATTTCGGTTCTTTGTACACAAATCACATAAGAACACTTCTTGAAGGCTCCTTTAACCATTGTAGTGGAACAGGCAGAAGGACAAGCTTTTGGCTACCCATGCATGTCTATCCATGAACATTTCTTAGAAATTCAAAAGATTGGCATGTCCTCAGAGCCTCGACCGACTTATACATTTGTAATGCAGTATCCTCAATGTGACAATCACAGTAAAACCTCTGTATAAGCCGCATCCGTATAGGAGCTGCACCCCCATATTGGAATAAGCTATATTAGCAGCACTCTGAGTCTGCAAAGACTGTCATTCCTAACTGCAGTCGATATATGTAAAACCCCGCCCATAAGGCCAAGGGAACTCTGGTTACAGTTAACCGTCCACTGTTCACATGCATTTAAAGGAGCCACATGAGAAATTTCATTATTCATTATTTTTTTGAAAATGTGAAGAAATTATCTGAAATGTCTTTGGACATGACAGAAAGGACCCAAAAGGGGACATATTTGGTGTCAAATTAAAGCTTAGATTGTAAGGATTGCAATTAACATGGTGGAATTTACAACATAGACACACTAATGTGATGGTTCGATAGATAATGAATAATGAAAAAAATGCCTCATCATTTTTTCAAAATGGCTCGGACGGTAAGCTGTAACCTGACTTCCCAATGACTAAGCTACACCCAGACTTCCTGAAAACCATTCAAGCTGCAGTAGAACACTACAATGGTCTTGAATTAGGCCGCGGCTTATATGCGGGGTTTATGCTACATGGAAAGGCCAGAGGTCAGCAAATCCAATTAGAAGTTGTTTGTTTAAAGTTTGTTTAGTTTTACGTCCAGGGGCCATTGAGCAACTCAAATAATCAAAATTGAAGTTGTGTCCGGAGTGCACAGGGATGAAGGCGACCGGATACAAAGCCTGTAAAAGGGATGTAACTATATGTGTATTTATTCACTGAGCGCCATTCACTGTAGTCTGTACACCTGTCTCAATGTACTCTGGATACTACCTGTCAGACTGAAGTGGCGGATCCACTGCCGTGAATTTGTTGCGAATTGTGCTCGTGCATGTCTTCTCGCAGAAATTGTTCCAGCAGTGGATCTGCTGCTGCGGGCAGCTGCGACCGAGCGGCTTGCGACAATACTTGTGACTGCTCTCAGACGTTTAAATGCAAGACAACATTTGTAGTACTACTACCGGCAGTGGATCCCTAGCTTTAGAAACTAAGTCAAGGGTATTCCTTCTGTGAATATCCATGTCTTAGTGTCTATGCCTAAAATGTCTTCCTTTAATAAACCTTTGTAGGTCTGCTTGTTATTTCAAACAAACTTTCAAAGAACTGAATATGACTGGTTACCATTACCGATAAAAGGGGAACGGACAGTTTGACAGATTGCTGAATGGACAGGACGATTTGAAAGGACGATTCGACAGAAATAGAAAGGACTATTGGACAGATTTATGGGACAATTCGACAGATTCTGATTGATATGAAAAACATCTTAAAATAATAATTTTGACATTTTTCAAAATAATTTTTCCCATTCTATGATTCTTTGGCGTAGGGTCAGTATCATTAGGGTTGTTGTCCTTTAAATTCTATTAGAAGAGAGGGATATTATCTTGGTTGTAATTTCACCCTGAATCTGTCAAATCGTCCTGTCCAATTGTCTCACTGAATACAAAATTCTGTCAAATTGGCAGACCTGGCGATCTGTCCAACTGTCCCACAGCCCTGATAAACTCAGTCACCATATGACATATGGTTTTGAGTGATTCTGCTCATTTGGTATGAGTCAGTGGGACTCTGAATCAGATACAACATGTCAACAATGACAATCTCCCTCACTCTGAATCTATATTCATGATTCAGTCTTTTTTTTTGTGTGTGTGTTGAACCTGAAGTTCACTTGAAACCTGAGATTTAGGGAGTGATCATTTTTTAACAACAGGGGGGGGGGCCTTTTAGCCTATAGTAACGTGCTGGGTTTCCACTGAAAACAGGTGAAATTATTTTGACCCCCCCCCCTCCCCATCAGAGGTGTTGAAAAAATTCTGACCCCCCCCCCAGTCAAGGGGTTGAAAAAATTCTGCCCCCCCCCTCAAACCCACCACAGGCACCAGCCCCCCCCCCCTTTTGAGTGTTGACTGTTGTTAAAAAATGATCACTCCCTTAGGCTTAGGCTTAGCCTTAGCCTCAAGTCTCAACTCAAGTCTCATGCCATGGTGTTTCTAGTGTATGTCTTGGTCTAAAATCACTGTGGATACACATACTGCAACTGAGAACTTAATAATAGTTATTGTGACCTGCCTTACCGAGGGGTTCATGAAATACAACTATCTGGATCCTTGTTTACATCATGACAGTCAGACAGCGCAGTGGCTTCAGTGTCAGTGTCAATCCCTGTGTCCTGGTTTTAGATCATCATTTGAGTGACCTAACATACGTTTCTAGGACTGAGAACTCAATAACAATATAACCCAGCAATTAGATGATTAATACTTAATTTCAACGTGTCAAATCGTAATCACACATATTGGTACTTACCTTCGAGAAGAATAAGAGTAGTTAAAACCCCTCTAGATTACGTTTACCCGTTCGTAAATTTTCCAGACTTCGCCATCTTGTTCAGAATCCCACACAGATCTCTGCGCAATCTCGTAAGACTATATGTTTTTACAACACGAAAATGGCTATGTAATATCTATTCCAACATATTGTTTGTGTATTAATTTTCTAAATATCATATTTTATTTTATTTGATTGAAATCAACGAGAGGTAAAGAGAGAAAAATACACTCTCATAAAAAGGTACAGCTTTGAGAGTACTTTTGACCTTTGACCCGGAGGACGGGCACCTGTCATGAAACGCATGAAAACATCCGGTCGATCCAGATTGCACGTTTTTCCAGAATAGTGTGCAATGTATATTGGTGGCCGTTGTTTATTAGCGACAGCAAGTCGAATTGGTCCATTACGAACACTTCTATTACACCAAAGAAATATGGCAGAGATGTTAGGATTTGGACAACCAGAGGTCAGACATGTCTTTTCATCGCCTCAGCAAAAGAAGAGTCAATTTCAGACTCAGAGTTATGACTATTTTCTGGTACTTGATTTTGAGGCAACTTGTGATGACAAAACCAAACTGAAGCCACAGGTAGGTAGATATGTTGTTAGGGAGTGATCATTGTTTAACAACAGGGGGGGCCTGGTGGGTTTGCGCATGGACGCGCGAAAAAATTTTTGACCCCCCCCATTAAGGGACAAAAATCGCGTGTGAACGTCCCCTTTTAGGCTATAGTAACGCGTGGGGTTTTCCACTGAAAACAGGTGAAATTATTTTGCCCCCCCCCCATCAGAGGTGTTGAAAAAAATTCTGACTCCCCCTGGTAAAGGGGTTGAAAACATTCTGACCCCCCCACTCAAACCCACCAGCCCCCCCCCCCAAGGGAGTGATCATTTTTTAACAACAGGGGGCCGGGGGGGGGGGGCTGGTAAGTTTGAACGTGACATAAACCTACACAATATTACCTTGTTCAATTCCGTAATTTGAAGGGGGGGGGGGTCAGATTCCGACCCTTTGACCAGGTGGGGGGGGGTAAAAAAATTCATGTTTTCAGCGAAAAAGCCTGCGCATTACTTTTGGGTTAAAAGGTGCGTTCGCATGTGAGTCCTTCAGGGGGGAAAAAATTTCGACCTTCAGCTTCGAGGGGGGGGGGCAATTTTTTCATGCGTCCATGCACAAGCCCACCAGTCCCCCCCCCCCTCCACCCCATGTTGAAATGACCACTCCATATGGGATGGGCTCAGTTTCAGGGTATTTAGGGGGGGGAGCTTTAATTTGGTGGGCTGAAGTAAAGCAAAGGCCTTGACTGAGTGCAGGATAAATCCTGGTCATTGGTGTAGCCATGACCAATGCTCGGCCCTTACAGACTACAGTGCTACACTATTGTTTCAGGACCGTCATTCACCCTGATCTCTCAGAGGTACCTGACTAAAGAAACAATCATTGTGATGCCTATACTAGGTGAAAAAGTAACAAGCTCAAAAGTCAAAACATACTTAACAGTAATCCATATATGCAATACTAGTAGCAAGGCGCCCTGGTCATTTGGCCACTCCCCACCTGTCACAATGCTGAAGAAGGTGTTCTTTCAGAGGTCTGATTGACTAGTTATACTCCATTGTTTGTTTTATGGTATACATGCTTGAAAAGATACATTATTCTTCTAACTATATATGTATTATACAGTGGTTATTATATTTTTCTCATTTGCTAATTGATTGCAGCCTAATAGCCAGATTACTTATTAATGATGATGAGAAAACCCATTGTGTGTGCTCTCTCAATAGTGCATTCAGGGGAGACATGCACAGTTCCTATGTGTCAAAAGTTAGTCTAATATCAATATATCAGGATGAAATCATGTGAGCTATGAGAAAAAATGATGGGCTATCTATTGGTGTAATCATTAAACGAGGCAAGGGCTTTTGACACCACCTTTCTGACCTCTTGTCTACTAGCCCTTAGCCGAGTTTCTTATGATTACCAAGTTTCAATTGCTATTTTGGCCTCTAGCAGATTACATGCACCACCAAAAAACTATTCCATTACACAGCATATGCCCTATCACACCCTTCAAAGACCCCATGAGTCATATTTCTATTTACATGAAAATCTTTTGATAAATGATGAAAAAAACATTTCATGGGGTATGCTTTTCTTATATTTAGATTCCAAGAATTTCCATAGACCATCAAAACCTGTCATTTAGCCCTATTTCTGTTACAACTGAACCCCCAAAAATTAGTCATATAGTGAAACAAAAAGTAAGACAAAGCTATCCATGTAATAGAATTTACATTGAAGGTGTACTTTGATGGCTGTGACATGGTAATTACTGTTGGTTTTTTTTCCTATGGAGAAATGCATAGGATTTAGGGCTCTTTTTACCCTAAATAAAAGGGTAATCAAACTGTCTTTAACCCCACTTATAGACAGATTTCAGATTTTTTAGAAGAGGAGGGCATAGAGTAGGTATGGGGGCAGTGCGTGCCATGGTTATCTGGGCAAATATCTTTTGATATAGTTGATTTTGAAGGCCTTCCAATTTGGTTTATTGATAGGTTTAATTCCAAGATTCTCTCATAGACAAAACATTAGTCTTGCATTGGAGTTGAATCTAGGTGAGTACATAGAGGAGCCTAGCAGGTTTCTCTATGGTAAGTATCAGCAGTGAGATAGCTGTGCCCTTTAAGAAGATTGGCTTCCAATCATTTCCCATGGGAAAGGAAGGAAATGTAACAAGTAATTATAACAAGGTCACATCACCTTGGCTACACTGTCTGTGATGTTAATTGTAGGATCAACAATGACTGTCTATGGATGGATGGATGGATGGATGGATGGATGGATGGATGGATGGATGGATGGATGGATGGATGGATGGATGGATGGATGGATGGATGGATGGATGGATGGATGGATGGATGGATGGATGGATGGATGGATGGATGGATGGATGGATGGATGGATGGATGGATGGATGGATGGATGGATGGATGGATGGATGGATGGATGGATGGATGGATGGATGGATGGATGGATGGATGGATGGATGGATGGATGGATGGATGGATGGATGGATGGATGGATGGATGGATGGATGGATGGATGGATGGATGGATGGATGGATGGATGGATGGATGGATGGATGGATGGATGGATGGGACGATGGGACGATGGGACGATGGTCGGGACAATGGTCGGGACAATGGTCGGGACAATGGTCGGGACAATGGTCGGGACAATGGTCGGGAGGGGGTACTCAGGCATGCCTCAATAGTCAGAGCTGTGCTGGTAGTTGTGTTGGGAGGGGGAGGAAGACAATCAAGCAGCTAAATGTGTCCTTAATGACAGTGGGAAAGTCATGGGCAAGTCATCTAGCCTAGGCTCTGTACCCTTGCCTCGTTTCCTTTCTGTCTCTCCAAGACATACTCTCGACTCAACTGTTTTAACCCTTTAAGGGCAGAGCAAAAATTGTTGCCCTGGCCATGGGGACGGCCTCTGAAAAAAGTATAGTTCCTAGAGGACGAGCCTATTTTCAATTCCTATACTAATCCTATATAATGGGCGTCGACTATAGTCGACGCTAGGCCTGCCATGGTGTCGACTATAGTCAACGCTAGGCCTGCCATGGTGTCGACTATAATCGATGCTAGCCCTCAATGGGTTAAAATAAACGCTCTCTTGTTTAATAATTTCTTCCAAGTTTAGTTCTTCATGTACAAGGTATTTTATAGTAAAACTGACAGCCTATGGCCAAGTAACTTACCAGTGGAAGTATCTCAGATTGTACCCCTAATATGGTAATAAGAATCCACATCATATACTTATTGCTCAAAGCAAACTCCTCCAGGTGGTATTTACCCTACAGAGAAGGGCCCTGCAGTGGTCACCCAGGCCTGGGGCTCTGCCTGCCGTGAGGGGTGAGTGGGCAGGCCCTGTGTGTGTACCTGGGGCTACCCACAGTGCTACACACACCACCTGCTGTGGTACTAGAATTGGCAGAAATGAGGGGTAGCTAAATCAATGAAAAACAGCTTAAACTCCCTCAATTTACAATATTTTACATTATTTCCTTTAGCAACCTCATTATTCAGTGACCTGAGTCACTGAATAGTTGATAGTACGGAAGAACAATGAATTTCTACAATGTGCTTCTGGGTCTTAAACTTATTTTGTTTTTTTTGTGGCCCATAGGCTCAACCATTCCAGCAATGCCATAAATCTAACCTTAGTATCAAGCACGTCTATTGGGCCAAAAAAACATTCTTGTGTTCATGTAACACGCTCAAAAAATTAGGGTAGGTAGGTCGTTTTTTTGGGGGTTTTTTAGATTTTTTTTTTAAAGTTCCTGGATCCCGAAAACTGTCTAAAACATATTAACCAAATCATATTTTATTTTTTATTGACCAAATTAAAAAAAAAAACTATAAAAATGATGGTTATTTTATGTTAGTAGCATTCGTCAGGCCGTGGGCTTTAATTTGATATCAAACATGCCTATATATTGACACTTTTTTACAATTTTTCTTTAATTTTGGTTCAAATTTAAATACCAAAAATTTCTTAAAAAATTTTTTTAAAAAAAATTAGGGTCGGGCCAAAAAATTAGGGTAGGTCGGGTACCTGAACACAACTTTTTTTTTTAGGACTTGACAAACTGAACAGACAGGCACCACAGCCCGGTATATAGACGACATAGGCAAGCTGTTGGGGCTGGTAAAAGCGCCGTCTATACAATCGTTTTATCAGTTTGATACACTAGATGGCGTCCTAGTCGACTCCTAGGCTATAGGGGCTACTCACCCACCCAGCCCCTGCGGCCCCATAGGCATATTGAGGGGGCAGAAACACCTCTCACAATTATACTGTTTTGAAAATGAAAAACGGTTCCGAGAGGTTAGAAATGAGAGATATCCAGAGAGAAAGAGTGTATCTAGGTACCCCATCGATATTGGATTGAAAAATCGAACCTAACACCTTCTGTAGCATTTCAAATCTTGAGGTACACACTGCAGTGAGTAAGAGAGAACTGTTGACGTGTGAGAAGCAGGAATACTCACTCACACACAACTTGGATTGAGCTTATTAAGGTAGAGCAATTCACACTAATGCTTAATTACATACATGTATATAATTGTGTTATATACTAAGAAACACTGGAATGCACAGCAAGTACACAGTATATGAGAACATAATTTATGCTGATGACAAGTGCACCAACTGCACCCGATGAACTGCTCCCCAGCAGCGGGAGTGAGTGATGAGCAGAGAGATCATACTGATCGTGTATGAACCCTAGATGACCAAGGGATGACACAAGTACGAACTACTAACTTTGACCTATGAGTTCATGAGTGGGAGCTTTGACCTTCTGCTCCTGGTGAGCTCATCCTGCTTATGTATGAACCCTGAATGACACAGGTATGACCCAAGTATGAACTACTAACTTTGACCTGTGGGTTCATGACTTGGTGGTTTGACCTTCTGCTTTATAAGCTTAGGGCAGACTGCTGCTCAGAGGAAGGATGTAGTCATTTGCTCTGTGGGACTGGAGGCAGCACTGACACCATGACAGGAGAGGAACTTGGATTATTCTCACATATGCTCACTAGGAACTATATGGAGATAGTGATTGTGAGATTGCCACTCTGTGACTCAACGGCATTGGACACTCTATATGATTATGGAGACTAGTGTGGACTCTGTGTTTGGACTTGGCATGTATTGGGATGAGAGTATAGTAACTGTGCATTCCCCATGGACATTACAGACTATTTGGTAATCATATTATGTTCAGAATCATCTGGTTGGTATTTGTGGTTATGGTAATAAAGATGTGATTAACACTTAACCTCTCACGAGTGCTCTGTGACTAGTACAGATGAGCGCGTATTGGTCAATTAGCTACAGGCACTAGATTCTGATTCTGGTGATATCACTGCCCACTACATTGGTGGTACTGGAGACAAGGTAATCAGATAACACCCTAACGTATGTACATTTATCCCCAAAAAAAAGACAATGCTCAACAGAACTCACCATGCCCCTGTAGCAGGAGCAGTTTCGCCTGGTCCACACTAACGCCATCTGCTATATATCCTTGATAAAACTTTTGTATAGCATGGACCATTGCCTCTTTGGTTATGTGTATATAGACGACATAGGGACGCTGTTGATGCACTCAAGCAGCTCTCTCCATTGTTGTCGTTCTTATTGGCTCAGGGACCACCCTGAGTCTATACCGCCGGGTAGGTGGTGTATGATTAAAGTCATTCATGTTACATTTTGCAGTTTAAATTTTCTGTAAGAAATAATAGTGACACATCAATAAAATTGCTATGTTTGATAGTTTACGTACCGTAATCTCCCGCGTAGAAGACGTGCTGCACGTATAAGACGCACCCCAAACTTAGCAAATGCATTTTCGCGTATAAGACGCACATTTTAAGGCCCAAATTTGTAAATTCAATACATTTCTATAGTAAAATTACCCCTCCTATAAGACGCACCCCCAATTTCAATACATCCTATAAGACTCCCCAGCATTTTGTTTGGCGTAGAGGACGCGTCTTATACGCGGGAGATTACGGTATTTGTCTTCCTATGTATGAAAATACCACATTTAAATGTGTAGTTGCTAATTTATAGTGATTTTTTTATAGATAAAAATAGTCCTGACTTTTCCTCACTTCTCCCTAGGTTTACCTCCAGGCCAGGCTTTTCTCTCTTTGTTTCTATTTGTTTCGAAAACAGCGTCTAAAAGTGAGACGCTTTCGACGCCTTTCAAAAAACACGCGAAAAGTCACTAGTCTCCACCCTGAGCCCACTGTGCCAATGCACATCGCCCAATTTTTACTTTACTACAACCCTCTAAGGTGCACATGATGCACCAAAGCAGCTCTCTGCATTGTTGTCGTTCTTATTACTTTACTACAACCCTCTAAGGTGCACATGATGCACCAAAGCAGCTCTCTGCATTGTTGTCGTTCTTATTACTATACTATAACCCTCTAAGGTGCACATGATGCACCAAAGCAGCTCTCTGCATTGTCGTCATTCTTATTACTATACTATAACCCTCTCAGGTGCACATGATGCACCAAAGCAGCTCTTTGCATTGTTGTCGTTCTCATTACTATACTATAACCCTCTCAGGTGCACATGATGCACCAAAGCAGCTCTCTGCATTGTCATCATTCTTATTACTATACTATAACCCTCTCAGGTGCACATGATGCACCAAAGCAGCTCTCTGCATTGTTGTCATTCTTATTACTATACTATAACCCTCTAAGGTGCACATGATGCACCAAAGCAGCTCTCTGCATTGTCATCGTTCTTATCACTATACTATAACCCTCTAAGGTGCACATGATGCACCAAAGCAGCTCTCTGCATTGTCGTCTTTCTTATTACTTTACTATAACCCTCGAAGGTGCACATGATGCACCAAAGCAGCTCTCTGCATTGTCGTCATTCTTATTACTATACTATAACCCTCTAAGGTGCACATGATGCACCAAAGCAGCTCTCTGCATTGTCATCGTTCTTATCACTATACTATAACCCTCTAAGGTGCACATGATGCACCAAAGCAGCTCTCTGCATTGTCGTCGTTCTTATTACTTTACTATAACCCTCGAAGGTGCACATGTGGATCAGCACAGTAAAAGGTATGCCTATGCACCTCCTCACGGGCATACCTTTTACTCTGTTGATCCACACATGATGCACCAAAGCAGCTCTCTGCATTGTTGTCGTTCTTATTTCTATACTATAACCCTCTAAGGTGCACATGATGCACCAAAGCAGCTCTCTGCATTGTTGTCGTTCTTATTTCTATACTATAACCCTCTAAGGTGCACATGATGCACCAAAGCAGCTCTCTGCATTGTTGTCGTTCTTATTACTATACTATAACCCTCTAAGGTGCACATGATGCACCAAAGCAGCTCTCTGCATTGTCATCGTTCTTATCACTATACTATAACCCTCTAAGGTGCACATGATGCACCAAAGCAGCTCTCTGCATTGTCGTCTTTCTTATTACTTTACTATAACCCTCGAAGGTGCACATGATGCACCAAAGCAGCTCTCTGCATTGTCGTCATTCTTATTACTATACTATAACCCTCTAAGGTGCACATGATGCACCAAAGCAGCTCTCTGCATTGTCATCGTTCTTATCACTATACTATAACCCTCTAAGGTGCACATGATGCACCAAAGCAGCTCTCTGCATTGTCGTCGTTCTTATTACTTTACTATAACCCTCGAAGGTGCACATGTGGATCAGCACAGTAAAAGGTATGCCTATGCACCTCCTCACGGGCATACCTTTTACTCTGTTGATCCACACATGATGCACCAAAGCAGCTCTCTGCATTGTTGTCGTTCTTATTTCTATACTATAACCCTCTAAGGTGCACATGATGCACCAAAGCAGCTCTCTGCATTGTTGTCGTTCTTATTTCTATACTATAACCCTCTAAGGTGCACATGATGCACCAAAGCAGCTCTCTGCATTGTTGTCGTTCTTATTACTATACTATAACCCTCTAAGGTGCACATGATGCACCACAGCAGCTCTCTGCATTGTCGTCGTTCTTATTACTTTACTATAACCCTCGAAGGTGCACAATGCACCAACGCAGCTCTCTGCATTGTTGTCGTTCTTATTACTATACTATAACCCTCTAAGGTGCACATGATGCACCAAAGCAGCTCTCTGCATTGTCGTCGTTCTTATTACTATACTATAACCCTCTAAGGTGCACATGATGCACCAAAGCAGCTCTCTGCATTGTCGTCGTTCTTATTACTATACTATAACCCTCTAAGGTGCACATGATGCACCAAAGCAGCTCTCTGCATTGTCATCGTTCTTATTACTATACTATAACCCTCTAAGGTGCACATGATGCACCAAAGCAGCTCTCTGCATTGTCATCATTCTTATTACTATACTATAACCCTCTAAGGTGCACATGATGCACCAAAGCAGCTCTCTGCATTGTTGTCGTTCTTATTACTATACCATAACCCTCTAAGGTGCACATGATGCACCAAAGCAGCTCTCTGCATTGTCATCGTTCTTATTACTATACTATAAGCCTCTAAGGTGCACATGATGCACCAAAGCAGCTCTCTCTATTGTTGTCGTTCTTATTACTATACCATAACCCTCTAAGGTGCACATGATGCACCAAAGCAGCTCTCTGCATTGTCATCGTTCTTATTACTATACCATAACCCTCTAAGGTGCACATGATGCACCAAAGCAGCTCTCTGCATTGTCATCGTTCTTATTACTATACTATAACCCTCTAAGGAGCACATGATGCACCAAAGCAGCTCTCTGCATTGTCATCGTTCTTATTACTATACTATAACCCTCTAAGGTGCACATGATGCACCAAAGCAGCTCTCTCTATTGTTGTCATTCTTATTACTATACTATAACCCTCTAAGGTGCACATGATGCACCAAAGCAGCTCTCTCTATTGTCGTCGTTCTTATTACTATACTATAACCCTCTAAGGTGCACATGATGCACCAAAGCAGCTCTCTCTATTGTCGTCGTTCTTATTACTATACTATAACCTCCCTTTGTTCCAGGAAATAATAGAGTTCCCAGTGCTAAAGGTCAGTGGTAAGACATTTAAGACAGAGGCAGTCTTTCATCAGTATGTGCAGCCACGTGTTCATCTAGAGTTGACAGACTTCTGTACACAGGTAAGGCAAAAAAAATAAAATGTTTGTTTCAGGTAACATGTTAAAAAAAAATTGGTAGGGTAGGTCGGATCATTTTGTAATTTTTTTTAACTACTACAATGACTCGCAACTCGCCGTGGTGACTTGCGACTCACAGCAGTGACTCACCGATCACTGAACTTACTTTAAAAACGACCCAAAAATAGATATTTTGTTGAAAATTGGAGAGAAAAAGCTAGGGTCGGTCCTGTTTTGCTAGGTATGGTCGGGTTACCTGAAACACAACTTTTTTTTTTTGCCTAAGTATCGGTAATAACATATAAGTTAATTTGTGCGTCTTCACCACATATAGTCGTAAATGAAATCCTTTTTCCATTAGTCAGTTTTGTTTCTCAGTATAGTGAGAAACAAAAATGACCTATAATATACAAGTCTAGATACCGTTTCCTGCTTGTGAGCAATTACATTTTCATATCAGAATTCAATTATCAAAAGATTAAAGAGCTCACAATTATCATCGTACAAAATTCTTATTGTATAAGTATAAATTAACATTATCTTTCAGCTGACAGGTATTGTGCAAGATATGGTGGAAGGACAACCATATCTAGAAGACACATTGCAGGTCAGTGCTAAAGACTAAAGAGGTCAATACATAATTACAAAATCATAATATACCTGTACCTCATGATCACCCACTAATCCCTATTCAGAGCAACCCTCAATATTGCTTAAGACCTACCGGGTATTCAATTTGAAAATTTTCAAAATAGGATATCTGGGTCATTCAAGTTTAGATTAGATTGGTGAACAAGGGAATAAGGGAAATCTTTCTATATTGATAAGATAATGGAAGAGACCGGAGGTAATCTCTTCAGGATTTAATTTTTTTTTTAAAGATGAAAAAGGAAAGAAAATTTATGTCAAGTTGAGTACGAGAGCCGCATAGGTTTAACTAAGAACCTCTGTATCACACCCCACAGTGTGATAACCCTTCCCCTGTATCACACTGCTAGGGAAAAAAAGAAGAAAAAGGAAAGAAAATTTATCTCAAGTTGAATACGAGAGCCCCATAGGTTTAACCAAGAACCTCTGTATCACACCCCACAGTGTGATAACCCTCCCCCGTATCACACTGCTAGGGAAAACATCCAAAATTGTCAAATAACTGATGATAAAATGATTTCTAATGCCAAATAAATGGAATTTTGAACATATCTGACGAGAATAACTTGAGATAAATACAAAGGAGCACTCAGATTGGTCAGCACTGAGGATTATCAAACTCGGCTACGCCTCGTGTGATAACCCTCAGTGCTGACCAATTCTTGTGCACCTTTGTCTATGTATTGACATTTAGCTTTCACATTTCAACTTTTCTCTCCACAGTCATTCAACAAATGGATGGCAGATGAAGGTCTGCTACAGGACGATGTCAACTCAATATTTGTTACATGTGGAGATTGGGACTTAAATCGGATGTAAGTCTTAACCTATTGCAGGCATAAATCTTGGCATTTAAGTGCCCATATATGGGTGTTTTTGCGGCTATTTTATAGTGATGCAGTGTCACTTAGTCAATGATTGAATATATGTATATACGATGATACCAGGGACTCATGGAACTGTCTGACCCATTAGGTTTTTAAAACCCCTGTGATACTATTATAAGTTTTAGAATTCTGGCCATGTATAGACATATGGAGGTAGTCTCACATGGGAATAGATAATAATTCTAATATTGCAGGCATTTCATAGCCCAAATTCGTGTGAGCTCTTCCTAAAGTATTGTGTTGTCTATGTTTTCTCTAGGTTACCTTCCCAGACTGCGTATTTCAATATTCAATACCCCGGCTATTTGAAATCATGGATAAATATAAAAAAGGTAACTATGGGAGCCCTTTAATGGGCAGTTTTGGGGGGATGTGGAAAATTTTCATTAGTTTTTGTAGAGAGCTTTAGAATATTGACTACCTACCATTACCTGTATTGAGTTTTATCCCGAGAGATGGAGTAGAAATAAAGATATGTCCTAGTATTTATCATGTATATACAGTACATGTATAGGCCGGCCCAGTAGTGTCGGATCAGCCAATCATGTAAGGGGGATTAGCTTTGTAAATTTTACCATAATCTATAGGTCCAACCTGAAAAGGACCACAGCTCCGATTTTAAATCAATAGAAATAGCCAGTAGCTGATATTTCCCAACAAGTCATTTGGAAATCATTGCTGTGAGAGTCTGATCCTGTTCCTGTGTATCATTCATAGCCATTTGCTGACGTTGTCGGATCCTATGGGAAAGGCATGATGTCGATGCTTCAACAGTTAAATCTTAGACATGAAGGCAGGCATCACAGTGGAATAGGTACGTTAATATTTTCTCCATCAGTGTATGTCGATGCATTTAACCAATCTTAACTACCATTGTTACATATCGTAACTGATGTCCCCTGTCGTTGTATAAGATCTTAAAGTGGCCGATGGTTGGGGCTCAAAAATTGATCTTCTCAAAAAATGAGCCAGGATGTTCAAATAGATCAAACTTCCTCTGATACCTACTTTATTTGCTCTCCTTATCCACAATTAAGGCAGTTTTATTATAATAACTTGGATTACGGATCCGCCGCTGGGATTTTTAGCATTTTCAACAACAACAAAATTTTTCTTTACCTCTGGCCGTTCAGATTTTTCAAGATTCAGAGGGGAAAAAATATAAAAAAAAGTCCATGGTGATAGGCAAACATCCAACAATGCTCGATCTCTCCTATCTTTACTTCCCCAAAACGTATACTTGATGGTCAAAAAGTCATTTTGAATGCCCGAAAGGTGTAATTTTGGGGTGATCTGGGTGGATTTTTTTTTTTTTTTGCCTCTGGCTGCTGGGACATTTTAGCCCCAAAATCCAACTTTTTATGGGGGGCCGTGTCCTTCTGTGGAGATATGTTGTCATAGAGAATGGCCCCATATTCTTTACAAAGGGGTTTTGGCAAAAAAATAAGAAAGAGTTTGAGCTGAATAGCAAAGGCAGTAATTGGAATGTGTTTAATCTGAGAGTACTGTGAGAAAGTTAAACATTTTTTGAATGACCACTTTGTAGGAATTGTTAAAATGTGATGATTGAAGTATAGAAAAGTAGAGGTTTGTTGAAGGTGTCCAAATTGTCCATAGAGCTGCATAGTAAATCGACTTTTTTCTTACTGCATGTAGGAATGTCATTTTTAGTCAGATGTTAGGATATGCCATCAGCGGTATGTCTGAGAAATTTCATGTTTTTTTGTATGAATAGTTTCAGAGATATTCTCGTTTCAGAGATATGCTCACCATAAAATTGTTTGTTGCAGGGAGTAGCAATTGTACTTGCCTTGTAAAATATAATTATTGTAGGTTGAAGAAAGACCAGGGAACTTTTGGGTGATTTTTTTTTATGTGTTTGCTAGATGTAAATGTCGAAATGATAAGAAAAGGAGGAGGAAAATGTTAGGTTTCGATGTTCAAAGTTGATGTGAATTGAAACATGATATATAAAGTTAGGCCTGGTGCCATGACATCAGTGTAGTAGACCAGAGTTGCATTTCCTTATATGGTAAGGGAGGTTGGGAGGGGGAGCAGACGTCTGGTCTTTAGCATACATTAACTTGTGAGACTATCCATATATGGTCATAGATTAGGGTTGGAATAGATTCATATGCATGAATGGTGATCTGAATGAATGTTTCAAGTTGTTTACAAATTGATATATCAAAACGTTATGTTTATGACAGAGAATGTGATACAATATTATAGAGGATGAAAATAAGAGAACTTACTTTGAAAGTGTTTATGGTCAAAGCAAAAGATTGCCAGAACTATTTTCTCAGTGCAGTAGACCAGAGTTGCATTTCCTTATATGGTAAGGGAGGTTGGGAGGGGGAGCAGGCGTCTGGTCATTAACATACATTATGGTTGTTTACTTGTGGGAATATCCATATATGGTCCATATATGATTGCATCATTCCCTGGTGGGAATGATGCAATCCTGTTTTTTCCCCCACTTTCTCTGCTCTCTTGTTCCACGGCCCCCATACTGGTAACTGGTTACCATTTGAACTGCTCTCACTTAAAATTGCTGTCTATTTTTTTTTGTTTTGTTTTTTACCTCTGGCCGCCCAAAATGTTGAGTTCAAAATTCCGTAATCCAAGTTATTATAATTACATGGCCTAAGCGCATTTTAAAAGGAAATTTCAGATTTACACCCAATTTCCTACTTTTGGAGTGCACGCCAATAGTCAATCCATTTGGAATACACCATAAAAAGCCTATATGTCTATGTCCATGGGACCCCTGTTTCTAAGCTTGTATGAGCTAAAGATAGCAATGAATAGTCTACAACACCTAAATATGGTGTTATAAAGGTGTGTGGAACATATTTTAATATGATTTGAAAAATGGCAAAAATCGGACTATGTCATATATGTTTGATAACTTATAACAAAGAATTGTCCATGCTAATTAGTTTTATCTCATGTTTTCAGATGATTGTAAAAACATCGCTAAAATTCTTCAAGCCCTGGCTGAAAGAGGCTATATATTCACAGCAACTGGTCATCTCCAACGATAACGATACATGGAGGACAAATTGCAGAATATGAATCCTTCTTGTATATGATATAGTCTGTACATATACCATATCTGCCTTGTTATATCGTTAAGAGCGTGCGAATTTCTTATGGATAACAGGTAAAATCTAAATTGTATAAATATTCAGGTCTCGCTATTGTAAATAAATGAATATATGCAAACCAAAGAAAACATTGATTTTGTCCTCAATTCCATTTGATATCATTACCTTAATTGACATTAAGTTATATACAGTTAGGATTCCCCAGTAGTTATGCGATAGATACTGGGAATTATTGCTTATTAAAGAGGTAAGATTAGGGATGTCTCATTGTATACTACAACAAATGACTAGAGGGATATCTAAATACAAAACTCTGAGTGACATGCTGAAGGTAGCCAGTGGTCAGCAAATGAGTATTAGATGATGGCGATGGATGGATGGCCTTTATCATATTAGTATTGACCGTACCCATATCTGTAGCAGGTCTCCAAGGCAAACACCCTTTGGCGATAGAACAATGTACAGCATGTGGTGTACGGAGCTGATCCACTACTCAGTACTGCCCCCTAGTGGTAATTAAAAGAAGCACACTAAACCACCCCTAATCATGTCTATAAGCCTATCACAGGGGTTTGTTCAATATTCTCAATAAGACAGTTATTGAACAATAGCCAGTTCAGAAGCACCTATAAGCTGCGCATCGCAGGCTTAGTTTTGGAGACTTTTAACACACATGTAATATAATTCATCTCCGCCTACAAGGCACATCCCTAAATTGTATACACCGTATAATTATAATACGGCTTCTATCAGGCGCATCAGGTGTGGGAGGTTTTACCTACCTATAGGTTATCGAATTTCGAAAATCCATTGGTCAGAACAGGATTAATGTCATCTTTTTATTTTTCTAACATATCCACGTATTCCACGGCGCCTTTCACACTTTTACACGTAATAGTGGGGTATTACGATAGCTTCTCGGTCTTAATTGATATTATCATAGCTACTCTAAGGGCCTGTATCAATATGTCGATTACATGTGATGATCAGTATGTTTAATGCCATTGAAAAAATCACACGAACTCTTAGATGACCTTTTATGATATACATTATATATTTCATGTATCATACTGTAGGCTGTCAATACAGAACCACAGGTGAGTAAAGTCATCATGATCCTGGGATACCTGGCGAGGTTAGGGTTGGGGCAGGAGTTTTAAACTACACCGTCTCATTATGAAAACAATTCATGTCTTTTTTTTCAAATATCATATCAGAGCCATGACCTATTAAAATGAACCAGTGTGATCATTCGGCAACTACTTCTATTCAAAGCAACATTCAGTATGATTTTTGACCTTGTGTGGCATAACGTTTATAAGCATCCCAGCAGTCGATGTATGCAATGGTAGGACTTTACTCATCACGTTACCATTACCAATAAAACCACTGCAAGATTATCAATTTATACCTTTAATTCTGCACATAAATACTGTATTGTGGTATCATCCTCACACTAACCAAAGATATATTTTTAACAAGACCATGGTAATTAAGTGGAGCATCTGCCAACTGGTAAATCATAATTGCTATGACAGAATAGAGTCCACATTGTAGGCATATGTTTCAATACACATACTTCTTGAAACACTATTATTCTTAGGTAAATATTTTTCTTTTAATGTATACCGGGTTAAATGTGTGGAATGTTTTGCTCATGGTTACGATAAATAAAGTCGGTGGAACATTTTTTAAAGGTCTTTTCGACACGGTACAGTATACTTGATACCTTAATATAAATTATACATAACTGCTCATATCAAATCCTTCAACCAAACTCCAAGCAAAATTCCAATGTTATACCTTTCTAAAAACAATTACAGTCGACATGAAATTCGCTATGTTAGAACGTGTTCTACCTTGGTTCACTAATGAACTGTTATCAGGTTGCTGTGTTTCAACCTTTCCCTAATCTCCTTATAAACAAGTCAATCTAGTTTATAATAATCAACTCATAAGATACCTGGGGTTCCTTCTTTTAAGGCAGTGTATCCATATTTTCCAGTATCAACACATAGGTACCAAAGAAATGTACCGGGTCATAAGCAATGTATATATCAAACATGGCATAGACAGTGGCTAGGGGTGTATCAGGTAAAGTAGGCATGAATAAATGATAGAAAACATTGCCATGTAATTCACTTTCAGGAATATATGTAATCCTTACACTTATCTTCCACTCATACCATTGTACTATTTGATCAATTAGGGGTTTTATGGAATATGATTGGTTATTATCAGATCAAATGGGAGCCATTCAACTGAAACAAAAAATGTACAAATGATACAGTTGGACAGACAAGAAATTTACAGTAAGGCCACACCAAAAAAATAAGTTGGGTCTACGGATTTCCCTCTTCATATTTTCAAGAATGCAATTTTTTTTTTCTTTGAAAAAAATCTTGTCTACGGATTTCGCTCGCCTCACTCTCTGAGAGTTTTCTCTTTGTAGTATTTGGCAAAATTTTTAAAAAATAAAAATTTTGCTCACGCCTCGTTTTTCAAGGAGGAAATCATTGGACAACAAAAAATTCTTAAAAAATTAGAGAAAAAATTTCCGCTCGCTCGCACCATTTTTTCAAAACGAAAATCCGTAGACCAACTTATTGTTTTGGTGTGGCCTAATTGATGCCAAACTATAAAACCTTCCACAACAAATAAAATCGAATTCACCAGTGTTATTTCTACCTCAAAATAGAGGTAAATAAAGGTTAGCCATTACCTCTATAATACACAAGATGAACATGCTACTATGCATGCTAATTACTGCTGTTGACTTAATTCCTACCTTGTTAATATATTCTAACGTTGTACATGCTCATTTAACAATATTAACCTAATAGAGAACAATGCCTAACTATACCCGGCAATGTCCAGCTTACCGATAACGACACAATACTGACTCAATGCAGATTGTTAACACAACAAAACAATTTACATATACTTTTTCTTCTCTTTAGAAATCTGTGTAGATCTAACTGAAAACATTTAGTGAGAATGTCTTCATTCATTGAGGAATGACCTACATGATGGAATGTATCAGTATGTAGCTATATGCCAGTCACCAACCCTTGGTGCTTGGTAACGAAATTTAAGAAATTTAACTGATTATTTTCGAGACCCTGGGTATCGTCTACTTTGTCCGCATAATATTAAGGAACATTAAAAACATGCATGAATACGTTCCATGAAGATGAGTATGTCAGGATCTTTTGTGAACATGATATTAATTTGTGCACGATTACTAATACATGTACATATAATATATATATATATATATATATATATATATATATATATATATATATATATACTGTGTATCTTTATACAACTTGCACAGAATTGCCCTGGTTTTTATAGGAATGGTGACGTCAATTTTCAGAACTATAAAACTCCTTAAGGAAATGATAGGATGTCCTAAGTATAAATTGAATTTTCAAATAATTTGATAAAAGGGGTTACTATAGATAAGAAGTTACAACATCAGCTTCACATGGACGGCAAAGAAGGTGAGGCACTTTTCTCAAGTAGACCTAAACAACATCAAGTATCGTGGCCAAACTAAGTACACTTTTGGTCCCATTTCAGCCTTGTTTATTAATCATTTAATTTCCAAAGGATAAATAGCAAGAAGAACCCTCAATTTGAATCCCTTGATAAATGAATGATCACCACATGTTTCACGCAAACTACACATATTTAAGGCGCTTAAGTACATACCAATTTTCAACACTGAATAGGAAATCCACCTGCATAGTGAGCACATGTTCATGCACAAACATTATACTCTATAAAACATGATCAGTATAAGACAGCATTTTCTGTCTCAAGCATTACAAAAAAAAAAGAGAATAGAACACTCTTATATATTTAATGGTTATAAGATATTCTATCACCGCATCAGTAGTTGCAAAGTGTTCATTTTTCATAGAGCTTCCCATCCCTGCCATTGCTGTTACTAAGATGCTGTTACTAAGATGAGGTTCCCTCCAGACTGTTCATAAATGTGGAAGGTGTTGTAGTTTGGGGGCTGAGTCAGCCACCTTCAGAGACAAACTTCACTCTAAAACTTTCGCAGATTCACAGCAAAATGAATGCATGTGTACATATTGGTACGCACACATGCATGCATTAACATATAAGACAACACATTGTAAAAACGAGGACAGAGCATGTGGGTGTCTTGAAACTAAGCCACATTGTCCTAACAACCTGTGACAGCAAACGAGTGTTATGGTAAAAGATAATGGAAGATGGACACTGGGCCAAACCAATATTTGTAATACATAGACGAGGCCCACTGCTCACTACCGCCACTAGTGGTCCTTAAATGAGGCACACCCCTGACCACTAGCGGACATCTCCATAATAACACTGTGTGGTCCAGACTTGTAACATTAGATAAGAGACAGTCTACCAGGTGTCCCCTCCACCAGTCCAGCCCCTAGATGGGTCAAGTTCTCTCATGTTGGTGGTTATCTAAACTAAAGGGTCCTTCCTCAAAAGTGTTCATTTATTTCTACGGGTTTGTTCAACCGGCCTTCCTTGGCATCTGATATAGCACCCCAGAGGTCGATGATGAAGTCGTCTGAGAAGCCAAACATGGCCATGTCTGTTTGCTGGAAATTGTCCATGAAGTCGGACGGGTTAGTCTTGGTGCTTCCCACTTCCCAGATTGATTGTGCTGGAAAAGACAGTTTTCAATCAGTACAAATTAAGAGAGTGGTAATCGGGGGTGATTGAAAAAAAAATCATTTTTGAGAAGAGTGGCTATAGATTACAAACTCTTTTTCTTATTCGCAAAATGTTTATATCGACTTCACGGATTTTGCTCAAGCATACCCTTGGCAATTGCCCACATTGATAAATCAAAACAATTTAGAAAGCATCATCACCATTCAATACTAATATGACTCAATATCTATGATATACAATAAACGTTTGGTACAGTATTCTGCCATTCAAATTTAGTTTCTATGGAGGGAATAGGTGAACTTACCCAATTCGGAATCATTGATTCCCATAAAAGATTCTAGTAAACCGTTAATCTTTTCACATGCTGTGTCAACGATATCATCAGGCTGGAAATGATAAGGATGATAGAAATGATTTTAATCAAATTGTGCTATGTAAAAGATCAGGAGCTGAACATGTTCACATATTAATTTTATCATTATTGGCTCGAGGAGGGACAGAGTGAGACAGACGAGTATATGGACTCAGGCACGCTTCCTAAGACGTGGCCTATTAATCAAATAAAGGAACATAGAAAAGAAAAATTAATGTCCAGCCAACAGCATAACAGCCTCAACCACTCACAGACTACTTGAATCAGTTTGACATCACAAAACATGTGATGAGGTGCCAGGCCCAAGGGATAACACCAGGTGTAGTGACAGAGCCGAACCCATATGTCCCCAATGTTTGGGTGAATGGTAACATTTCGGAAATAAATATGAATATATCTGAAATTTCTTTGGAGATGTTATAATTATCTATACTCATAGTTCTATTTGTCAAAAACCCACGAATGTTATACAAGAGTATATTACATATACACTTACTACTTCAACTGTGGCTGGGCCTTTGGATCTTAACCGTAATGTTTCCTTTCCTGTGCCCACGCTACCTCCAGATTTCCTGCCCGTACTTGGTCCGATATGTGCTAAAATGAAATAAAGAATAAAATAAGTTTTTAATATTCACAGTTTGTCCTCTTTGGTCCTGTAGGCCCCGCATATGTCTGAGTAACCAGGCATATCCTGCCAGCAACTCATCCTATCAGTACTATATCCTCTCTTTTAAGCACAGAGCGGAATCTATACCCATTTTACCATTACTGGATCACACTTGACTATTGATATATGAATTTCCTCTAATAATATTCTAAATCTGTATTTCATGTATTTCAACCCACATGTGTAGCCACATAAAGTTTCCTATACAGGCGTGACATATGAGGAACTAAAAAAAACGTTCAACGAAGAAAACGCTTTGAAAGTGGGACACACAGGCACAATATGAGTGCAAGGTCATAAACAAAAATATGTGTCAGGTAGCAGGTAATGTAGGTAGGCCAGTTGATGGTTCTCTCCGCTCAACCAACTGTATTAAAAGTGCGTCTACTTTACGTCACACATCTAGTGCGCCATATTACTGCCGGTATGCTGAGTGGGCAAAGCACCAGATATCCCATACGTCTATGTTACTAAGTATAGTGATGCACTGCATAGATAGGAACAGGAGAGGAATTTTAGAATCCATCTAATAATTCTGATGTCAGAATATCTGTTTGTCCATGCAAGCCATGGTCCAAATCAGTTTTTCTTTTGGCCTCAAGTTACCTAGAAGCTGAGAAAATCAAATTTGAAATATCGGATATGGGTGTTTTGGGAACACTTGTTTGTAGTGTGAATGGTGTCTGAAGCTGTGATCTGGGAGTTGGTCTCTGCAGGCAGTCTGACAAGGCCAGTTCAGGATGAGTAACAACTAGACCTGCACACTCCAGCTAAGAGTAGGCAGGGTTGTTAGCACACTAGTGTCTGTAAATAGATCATGTCCTGAAAGAGCAGCCTGTACAGGTGCAGAGGGTTCTCTGGTCACACTGTAAATAGCACCAATTAAGACACATGTTTGAGTTTGCCTGTACCAAAATAAATGATAAAAGGGGACCCCCGAGAGGCCCCTCACAGAGGTCCCTTTTTCTGTGTTGATCCACATATGCACATTAAATCCTCATTAGCTTGTAGGGGCTTGCATCAAATAACTTCTCCATAAGATATGTGTTGTAGGTCCTACTTAGGTACACCCCTGTAATGCGAATAATATTGGATGGTGAATATTGGGTTCAGTATGCACCATGAAAAGTATACCAATTGATAAATCACATTCAAAAGAGTAGATAGCTCAGCTGGATCTTTTTACAGATGGTTTGTTTTTGGCATCCAGTTCATTGTCCTTCAAATAAGCCAGATAACACTCTGTAATCTAGTAAGTTAAGGTCACTGTTAGACCAAAACCAGAGGGTGTGTGGGAACTCCTCTGTGCACAAAATATAGAGGCCTTACCTGTTAGCCTGCCACCTAGTGCCCTCTCCTGTACTTAGCATAGAGTTACAGGTAGCAATAGATATTGTGTCCGACGCTCTGAAGCTTTCTACTTCTTATAGAAATGACACTTGTAAGATGTTGGTCTATGTGAATAGACATAGACAGCACATAGAGGAAGCATATTTTGTCTCTTCTTTTTTATTCTACATAGGATATTTGCCTTAAGAGTTGATCGTTCTTGGGATTGGCGTTGGGAGTGCTGGGGAATTTTTCCATCCCCTCCCCCGTAGCCATTTCCACTTCTCGCTTAACATATACCAGTAAGATGGTTCTGGAAAACGTATAACATGCATTAATGTGCGCCATTAATGTATACTCACAGAAGCCCGACTTTTTGGGTGAGATGAGTCGGATGGTAAATGTGGACCCCTTCTTGATCTCCTTTAGCATCTTTGCCACCTCGAAATGGCGGCATCCTACCAGACTGGTACCATTAATCTTCTCTATATGATCTCCAAGCTCAACACCTACAGTGCGGTCCATAATAGAACCCTCCTTGATCCTCTTAATGAAGGCATAACCTGCCCCGTTGTCGGTGATGGTGAGGCCGAGGGCATCTTCTGTCTTGTCGACGTCAACCTCCTTGGGCCGGTCCTTGACGTGAGCAAAGATGAAGTCCTCTAGTCCTATCTGTCCACCAAGAAGCCGGTTCATGTCTATCTTATGTGTGTTTAACGTGCAGAAGAGAATCTGAAATGAGCAGAATAATAATCTTTGTGAGGCCTTTATTCTATATCATATTGTCAGACCTTTAACTATATAATTGTGTGAGGACTTAATTTGATTATACTAAGTAACGGCTCAAGTCACGTACTACCTTTTGAGCAGTTTTACATAATGTCATCCATTGATGACTGCACTCCTATATTCGGGAAATTTATCCCCCCTCTGTGTCATTTATGATAATGTTCGACGACCTTAATTCTTTTCAAGACTAATTTTTATACATGAACAATATTATAATCATATTGCATTCACGTTCAGCCTCAGTGGCGGATTTTTTCTGTACTTTTCCCTGTACTTCAGAGTTTACCTAACTCTTTTTACCCTAGAATTTAGCCAAAATTAGGGGCTTAATGAGGGGCCCCCCTTTTCAAAATCCTGGATCCGACCCTGCCGTTCAGCAACAATAGAAATAGGTCTCAGATTCTTCACGCTGCCTCACCTCGCCTCTATATTACTGCAGAGATGTGCTTCTTCATACTTTGTTGCAATCTGTTCACTCTTTTGCTGAATTTAACCGGTTCGATCAAGTATGTCTGAAGACAGCCAACGTAGCATTAAGTTTAGACTAATCTTAAGAATTCAAATATTGGTTGAAAGTCACTCTAGTTCATGGGGGATTTCCAAAAAAGGGGGAGAATCTTATTATCCAGATTTTTATAAACTACAAAGCGAGGGAGGGCTATACATTGAGCTATAAAGGTGATTGATGAGATGGGTGGCCTAGGTGACTGTAGCCTATTTGGGGTCGTTTGGACTGTGTCAAGGAATAGATTCTGCATAACACAGTTGTCCAAGGTTAGTCTAGTCTAACTGGATGAATTCACTGTTGCATTGATAGAGGGGTAGAGCCACTGTATACGGTAGCAGTCCTATACGGACTTAGCAGGATTATTTATTAGCCAATGAGATGATCCCAACGATTCACTGCGGTCCTCTCGGGGGCTGACTGGTACCCATCTATAATACCGGGTATAAGGCCCACCATGCGCCGATGACAGCTTGAACTCATATAGCCAGCACCGCGGCAGACCGGGAGGTGTCGACGGGCGCTCGGCGGGTTTGACGCCGACCGCTATCTACAGGCTTAATTACTCATAGCGCCAAGCGCGGCAGCCCGGTCGCTGTAGATTTGCTCGCCGTTTTTTTACGCCGACCGTGTGCCGATGACAGCTTGAACTCATAACACGAGCAGCGCGGCAGACCGGGAGGTGTCGACGGGCGCTCGGCGGGTTTGACGCCGACCGTGTGCCGATGACAGCTTGAACTCATATAGCCAGCACCGCGGCAGACCGATCGCTGTAGATTTGCTCGCCGTTTTTTTACGCCGACCGTGTGCCGATGACAGCTTGAACTCATATAGGGGGGTGGGGAGGGGGGGGCGCCTTCTACGCGAAACAGCCCCCCTGTGAGTTGGGGGGGCGCCTTATACGCGGGTTTTTCCAGAAATCGATCCAGAGGAGGTACGTGCGCCTTCTACGTGAAAAGGCCTTCTCTGAGTTGGGGGTGCGCCTTCTACGCGAGCTGCGCCTTCTACGCGGGAGATTACGGTAGGTCTTATCAGTAGAACTCGCTGATAACAAGCTTCAGTAATGGCAGCGATCATGGCACGACCTGCTAACGCGGAATAGGGATGCCAGTGGCTGGAGCAGAGTGTAGGAGGAGGAGGAAGGGGAAATGGCTCCTAAATTGAAAGTGCCTTTGTAAAGGGCCATACATATGCAAAACTTGAGTTTTAAATCCAATAAAATCTGTAACCCCAGCCTTTTTACATTCCTGAAAGGAATAATAAAATTGAATGAAATACAATTGTGATTGGAATTTTAGTACACATTTACATGTAATATTATGAGGTGTATTCAGGCAAACAGTGGTGATATCATCTATCCTATATAATCTAGACCACAGGTCCTTCTTTAGAGTATACCATTCACCTGTCACACATATACAGGAGGAGCTAGGTGCTATGATACAAACACCCATTGTGAGGTTTTAGAGGGAGGGGTGAGATGTATTGACATCCACTCGTGTGTGAAGCAGTGTTACAATAACTCGGATCCTGCAAGAAAGCTCTTCTGGGGGTCTAGATGGGGGGTCCCCATGTCACATGTCGATTTTAAGAAATGGCCATGTCACTTGTCACTTAATTTCTATTTTCCCATGTCCTTGTCACTAGGCTTACTGTCACATGTCGATTTTAAGGAAAGGCCTTGTCTCTTGTCATTAACGTTTTCCTTTCCATGTCCTTGTCACTAAGCTCCATGTCACATGTCGATTTTAAGAAATAGCCATGTCACCCTGTCGAATTTAGGGGTCTAGACCCATTCTTCTTTATACACACACGGGTGTCCTTGTTGCATTGTATCCCTTTTCCTTTGCATCTAGCTGATCGTTAATGGCCATAAGCCCAATGTTTATTACTGTTACTTTTACCTTTTACAAAATATCCATAATGCAGATATCAGCAGGGAATTACGTATGGCATAGCTACCCATAAAATTCGTACTGGAATTACCATATCGTCGCCTTAGTGCCAGAAGGTTGTAACTGACATTTAGGCAAAAATGAGGTTTCCTCTGTTTTATCATGTATTGGTCCTTATCTATCTACATGTACTACTGAAAGTACTGGAGCTCTGTCTATGATATGTGTGCCTACAGGCCCCAGTGCAATATTGCTGTTTCCACTTTGTGCTATAGCAAGTGGAACACTTCTTTGCCTCTCCTGCAAAACTTGAAAAATGCAGTTACAACCGTCTTGCACTAAGGCGACGATATACTACTGGTAGTATGCGCTATAACATTGGTCTTGAATGTACAGCTTCATAATCACCACTTGTGACAGGATTCTCGAAAAGGGCCCTTGTACAACCACTATCTGTATCAACGGCCGCAATCTGTAGTACTACAGTTAGTGATTGACCATCCAACCGCTAGCTGTATGAAAGAAACACTATCTGTATCAAATTAAGTGTATCAAAAAGGCAGTGGCGGATACAGGGGGGCGAACGGGCCTTGCCCCCCCCCCCAAAAAAAAAAAAAAAAAAAAAAAAAAAGGAGAAGGAGGAAGAGAAGAGAGAGGGAGAGGGGAAAGGAAAGGAGATGGAGGCAGTTATTTGAATATAGGGTTCCATATACCATTAGAAAGCTTTAATCATCAGGAAATGACCTGTTGGGTTCTCTTATATGTGCAATAAAAACTGAATTTCTTTCATGATTTTGAAATAATTATTTCTGTCCTCCAATATTCAAAAAACACCTTCCAGCCCACCTCCCAGAATGACCCTCAGTTCTAAATTGCACTTTACCCTAATGCCACATCATTGGAACTCATGCTTAACCTTTTGGAGAAAGTACATAAGGTTGACACAATGCATGTACATTGTATCATTGTATATCACCAGGGTTCCATGTACAGACCAAATTGATGGTATCTACAGGCTTAACCTGGGTGGTTAGTTCCACATGTATGATCATTGATCCTAAGGGCTAAGTACATGTATGATGGACATTGGATGATCTGGGGTAACAGACAGAAGAATATGTGCAAATTTGCTTCAGAATACACCATTTGGTCACTAGATTTCAGTCTTTTAGGGTCATATCTCCCCCATCCCCCCTCAACATGTTTTATCACTTAAGCCCTAGGATCACATATTAGGGGAGGTCTTGCCCTCAAAACAAAATCTTATCAGGGCCTAGAAAATGTGTCATCTTTTTTTAAAAAGCACCAGAATGCACCTTTTGTCCTGGCATTTTTAAAAATTTTTCCTGGGTTCCCCTATACCCCACTACTTCCATCCTCATAACAATATACCCAGCCAGCACTTCATATTCCAGTACAGATCATTATACACTAAAGAATTTACCCTTTTCCCTCTTCAGGTGACACAATAATATCCTTTCCCCCATTCTCTTTCCCCCGAACTATTTTTTTCAAACTTCAAATGGTTCCAGAGCCCTTGATTTCTTTAGGGGAGTAGGGGTGATACCAATCTATATGTAGTGCCAAAATGCCTCAGATTGCATCATTTCAACTCTTAGATTTCAAATTTCTCTTGGGGGCTAAGCCCCCAAACCCCCATCCTTTTAATTATCATAAGCTTAATACAAATGCCCTATTTTATATGGTGTTCAATGATGTACCAGAATGCAATATTTCTTGTAGAGATCTTCAATGCATTCTGTTTGTGTAGGGAAGGAGATATACAGGCCACCTATTCATCAAGAATTGTTAACATAAAAACTGATTTCTCACTTAAATTTTACAAGACCTGAGACTTTATATGTTCAGTTAGAATGCATAAGAATGCACCATTTCAAGTCTAAACCCTCAAAATTTTCTACCCCCCTAGCTTGACCGCTGTGCAAGACATGTAACACTCCTAACACTTTCACCAGGTCTTGGCCCCCCCCCCCCTCTAGAGAATCCTGGATCCGCCACTGAAAGGGGTTATCTGTATCAACTGGCCAACGTATTTCCCCTTACGCTAAGTGTATCAACGATGCTCTCAGACTGACTCAAGTTGAGTAAATCAGTTCAAAAGGGATTAAACTTGTCAAAGGTCAATTGACACAGGAATGGATCAAATTTAGACACATTGACCCAAGTTGGGTAAATTGGGTCACATCAGGTCAAGTGACCGAAATTGAGTCAGATTGACTCAAGTTGGGTAAATCAGGTTGAAAGAGGTTACATTGGCCCATAATTAAACAGATTAACTCAAGTTGGGTAAACTGAGTCTAATCAAATAATATGGCATCAAATTGACCCAAAATGAGTCAATTAATCCAGGAGTGGCCCAAAATGAGTTAGATTGACTCAAGTTGGGTAGATTAGGTCAAATCCAACCAAAATAGGTCAAGTTGGCCCGAGATGGATCAATTAACCCGAGATTGGCCCAAACTGAGTCAGTTTGATCCAAATTGGGTAAATCAGGTCAAAAGAGTTTAAACCTGCCTAAAATGGATCGATTGACCCGGGATTCACCCAAATTGTATAAGATGACTCAAATTAGGTGAATTGACCCATGAATTGACCTAAGGGAGTGGTCATTATCTATCAACAGGGGGGGGGTGGTGGGTTTGAGGGGGGGCGTAAAATTTTCAGACCCCTCCCGAGGGGGGGCTAAAAAAATTTTGACCCCTCTTGAGGGGGGCTAAAAAAATTCACCCTCTTTTTAGCAAAAAAGCCAGCGCGCTACTATAGATCAAAGAGGGGTGCGATAACTCTCCGCGCTGGAGGCGTGGGGGGCGCAAAAATTTTTTACTGCTGCAAGGGGGGGCTTAAAAAATTTCCGCGCATCTGCACGAAAACCCACCACCCCCCTTGTTGATAAATAATGACCAATCCCTAAGATAGGTCAATTGACCAAGATTGCCCCACTTTGAATCAGATTGATCCTAGTTTGATTAATTGGGTCAAATCCAGCAAAAGGGGTCAAATTGGCACAACCTGAGTCAATTGACTCAAGATTGTCCCAAATTGAGTCAAAACAGGTCAATATGGGTCAGAATGGGTAAAATAAGCACATAATGGTGAAATGGCTGGGATGGACTGAACAAGGTAAATTGTGGCAAAAACAGCTCTTATTGGGCAATCTTAGACTATCTTGGCCTATTTTGACCCACATATTTACCTGATTTGAGCCATTTTACCATCAGGGATAATGCTAGCCATTCACCAAATCGCCAATGGCGAATCCAAGCTCATTTTGGCTGTTACACTTCAAAATTCGCCAAATTGGCTAATGAAGGTTGTATAACTATTCTGGAGGTGTGGGAATATTCCTTTCCCTGCACACCTTATGACCCTCCCACGGGAAGGCTTAATCTTTCTACCAAATTTAAGCCATTGGCAAACTCTGAGATTTTCTTACATAGATAGGGTTATTAGTCATGGTGTTGAAGATGCACATAGGTGTGCTTAATTCAGTGGAAAAATACTGCACAACTCTGATCTGAGACAGGAAATTTCGATAATTTAGACAATATTCTGAAAACTTCCTTACCAGGATTATAAAGTTTTCCCCTCTAGTAATGGTGAGATGATATTCAAATATTCCTATTTTCGTGAAAATTGAGATTAAAGGCCTATATGTATGTTGAATTTATTTGAATTTGTTTTCAAAAAAGGCTTGGCTAGTTGAAACTGAATTTGGCTAATCCAAATCTAGGCAAAATCGCCAAATTGGCTAATAGAATACAGGTCCTAGCATTATCCAGTGGAGTCCATCTTGGATCCATTTTACCTAATTTGGACTACTCTTCAGTCAATTGACCCACCATGCCAATTTTACCTATTTTGACCCATATTTACCTGATTGGATCCAATTTACCCATCTCGGGTCTATCTTAGGCCTACCTAATTTGGGCCAACCTTTGGTCGACCCATCTTCAACCAATTTGACGAAATTTGATTTGACCCAATTTACCAATCTGGGATTCATCCTACTCAATCGGGCCAATATTGGGACTGCCGACCTATCTTGGCCAAATTTGACCTCTTTTGAGCTGATCTGACCCAACTACCCATTTTGTGTCCATCTGAGTCAATTTGGCTCAATCTACAGTCATTTGACCCTTCTTGGACAAAATTGATCTAATACTATTTGATATGAAAAAGTCTGAGAGACAATCTATAGCTGAGAAACACTTACAATATCCCAACTCACCCCCTTACACTCATGCACACTGAGCCCATTGGTCACAGCAACACCTATAACAGTATGATACAGATAGCGTTATTTGATATAGTCTAGGGCACCCGACCAGATGTCATAACTCTGGTCTAGGAGGGTGTAGTAGCATGGACCAGGCTTCCTTGGGACTGTGACACTCTCCCTGCACCATACTGGTATAATACCAAATCATGACTGGTGAGTGGAGATCAGTAGATAAGGGCAGAGGCTGGGTGGTGGAGGCAGGTTCAGAATACACATACATTAAATATAGGACAGCATTTTGCAATGCAAGTAACTCGAAAGGGTACTAAATCTCTTCTTTTAGGCCCCTTCTGATACCCCATGTTTTCTTCGAGCATTATCACTGTCAATGGTTAAGCCTATGGATAATGCATCCATTATCGCTTGTATGTTTCATTGGCAAATAACTCCTCTCTTGGCGAGAGTGAGTGAGTAATGGTTGTTTAACGCCAAGCCGACAGCTAAGGTCATATTTATGGCGGAAAAATTACATTAGACATCACGTCACAAAGGAATACATGTGCCTGTGCCCGTGCATATGGACACCAGACACATGTAAGAAAGAGGGGACAGGAAAGAGGAGATTCAAGGAACGAATATGTGCCAGTGCCCGCGCATATGGACACCACCCACACTCAGAGAGGATAGAAAAGCAAGACATAGACCCCTTTTAAAGATGGCCTGGAGCTGGGGAGGCCCGTCTCTTGGCGAGTTAAGCATTGCAAAACAGCAGCAGGTCTTGAATAAGGATCCATATTAACCATAGAAACGCATGAGACAGTGTAATTCTCCTCCATTTTGTTATAATCCAGCAGTTTAGATGGCACCGTGAGTCGATCGTCTCGCTGTCCGTCCGCCATTTTGGATTTTGATGTTCTGTGCACATGCATGACCCCTCCTTGCCGGAAGTAGCATTTTAGACGGTTATAGCCCCACAAGTCGATCGTCTCGCTGTCCGCCATTTTGGATTTTGGTATTCTGTGCGCATGCCCGACCCAATTTCCATAGTTATTTGGGTCAATTTCACCACCACGGGCTTTGGGATGCAAATTAACGACAGGGCAAACACGTAATTTTTTTATCTTTTTAGTAGTACATATCGATTCAAATGATATCCTTTTACTATTCTTTATCATATTTCTATATTATAACACTGAATAATTGAAAAAAAAATTAATAACGACCATTTTTACGAAAATAGAGACGCGCGGATGGATGAAATGATGGTAAATTCATCAACATTCATCAATTATTTGCACCACTCCGGACCAAAAATGCAGGAACTTTGATGAAATTCGCACCTCTTATGGGTTTTAACATAGACTGGAAAAGCGTCTTTGTTTTGCTCACTCTTAGTAGCCACTGAATCCTTCCATTTTTACCCCGGCTCTTATAACTCTTTTGAGTTAATTAACACCAATTAAGGGATTATAGAAAACAGTAGCAAGATTGGACTGCATCATAGGAAAATAGGAAAAGAAGTGCCTACTCCTTCCCAGTCTCGACCTCCACTATCGAGACTGGTGCCCGAGTCTATATTTGATACAGATAGCGGTTGGATGTGTCTTAGCTCAGCATCATAAAAGTAACTACAGATAGCGGTTGTTGATACAGATAGCGGTTGGATAGTTAATACAGTTAGTGCATTTTTTTTACACAGTTAGTGGTTGGATGGCCAGCCTCTATCTGTGGTCCTACAGATAGCGGTCATTGATACAGATAGCGGTTGTACAGACATTATTGCAGGGTACATTACGGCCCGTATTCCCAGTGAATTATTAACAAATCCCAGATTATTATAGGTCAAAGTAGACTAAAATATCTCGATCTGGAATTTAGAATCACACTGATTTGTTGTTTTCCTTTCTCTTGCATGATAAGTTGGGACTATTTAGGCAAAGCCCACATTCATCGTCTGTCATAAGGACCCTGTCATGGCAGATGCGGGTTAGGGTAGCTGAAAGGTAGAAACCTATATTAGTTTTAATTATAATTCCTATTGTGTCACTGCCTAAACAATAGACAAAGGTGTTGGAAGTAAACTGAAAACAGATCTACACGACCCAGGTGATGTATACACCTGTAGAACAAGTGTGGTTGTGTGTAAGGGGGGGGGGGGTGTGGGTGTGTCTCACAAGGGGAGACCCACAGGTAGACACATACAGGTAAGGGACACGTTCGTTCATTTCACCAAGCCACTCCCCCCCCCTCCTCCGTCCTCCTACAGGTGTGTGCCAGGCGTGCACTCAGGGCATGGTAATAGACATTATGCTGCTACCTGTGAAATTCTCATCATACTCTATAAACTTGAGTCACAGCTGAGATGGATGGAGTATAAATCTGATATCTGATTTGCATTGATTAAGCTTTATTAGAAAGGTGCCACTGTTGCTAGCCCTGAGTCCATGGGGTATACATAAAGCTTTATCCATAGCATCTACATATTTTACAGCGAGAGATAACGACTCCCCTGTTATATTACAGCCATTTTTATTGGTTATGACTTATGTGTATTCCATAATGATGAATGAATGGGCCCATCACTTGCCCTCCTGGCGATGTCAATGACAATTTACATGTGACCAAATCCTGTAATCATAACTGTAATGTTTACTGTAGGTAGATTATTTTTTTTTTCAATTAATCCCATTTTCTATCCCCCAACCCCGAAGGAGTGGGGTTCATAAAGACAGTTACAAATCTGCCTTTAGATGTTTGTGCATCAGCATGTTTGTAAATGTGCTAAGTCAGGCTGAGTCTATACATATTTGCTGGTTCTATGATACACAGGGGTAGGTCTAAATCCTGTACCTGGCCAGTTGAATATACACCTGCAATAATACAACCAAACACATACAGGTGTAATGGTGGCAAACCCGCTTTATTATTCAGGCTTACAGCCAAGTGACACTGCTACCAAACATGTCACTATAGACACAAGTCCCCATGGACCTAGTTGGCAGAGGTATTAATCTATTAATCACGCTTTTTTTTTTTTTGCTTCAATTCCCGACCCACTCGTATCCATGAGGTGTGTCACTTATATGCCTGGTATGTGCGGTACAATGACTAGTTGCCATTAAATGATTAATATGGGAATTATATAAATGTGGGGTTTTATCTCAAAACATCCTATCCTTTATGATCATACCCCTGGCCTGTACAACCTAGATGGTAAGTGGGTGGTTACATAATTATGAACACCTGCATGTTAACACCTGCATGTAAACCCACGTAACATGTAAGCTTCAGGTTAAACCATAGCTTTAGCTTGATATTGTGCTACCAACTACCCATATTGACGCCAATGCCGATCAATGGCGGATCTAAGATTGTGTAGGAGAGGACCATGATCAGGTTTTGATGTTTTAGACTTAAATTCTAATCGACATACCAAAGTAGATCTTAGGAATGAATCTATCTGCTAGATCACAATGTCTCAACCCATTGAGGGCTAGCATTGACTATAGTCGACACCATGGTAGGCTTAGCATGATAGGCCTAGCGTCAATTATAGTCTGTTTGTTTGTAATACTATTATTTATACAGGCTAGAGTAGAGGGTAATACCCTTTTTTATACCAAACCTGTTATAATATTATCATTGTATAACGATCATTTCAAAGGTAAATAAGCGTACAATAATCCAGACCAACATTGGTTGGATAAAGAAATCATAGGTCGCCGCATTTGCGAAGACATATGAAATCATTCCCATATGCACCTAATGTGTAAAACAGTTTTGGTAGAATTTCAAGGCCTATTGCCATCGTTAGTGTTAGTAATATATCAATACTTGTAGCAATCAGTAATGCCTTGAGAGTACTGAAACTTGAAGGTGCCGGTGTCAAATATGCATCGGTAGAACTGATAGGTCAATAAAAGAGAAAGTATAAAGAAGAAAGGAAAGAGAAGAAGTAGAGATACTATCCACATGCACACGCAACACACATACATGTACAAAAGTATATATGCATACACACGGGTGGGAACTGGGGGAGGGGTAGTTTGCAAGTAAGGCCTTTTTGTAGATTTTCTTCTAAATCGCCAGGTATGTTTAGATCGTATGATCTGATTGGTTGGGTCTGTCACTAGGATTGATATGACTATGAGGTGAAGGGGTCGACACCATGGTAGGCCTAGAGTCGACTATAGTCGACAACCATTATATAGGATTTGAGTTGGAATTGAAAATAGGTTCGTCCTCTAGGAACTATACTTGTTTCAGAGGCCGTCCCCATGGCCATGGCAACTATTTTCTGCTCTGCCCTTAAACTCAGTTTCAAAGTTAAAGGGTTACGTCTGCATTCCCTCTTATTTCCCCTTTTCTTCCTCCTCCCCTTTATCCCACTTTTTTTCTGGCGGAGGGGGGGGGGGCAAGGCCTGTTGCCAGTGTATCCGCAATATATACTGCTATAGGGAATTAGTAGATTGTATGTGTGAATGTGAAAAAAGATCTAAATTTATGATTAAGGACTTCTAAAGTCAAATTTAGATGAGTCATCAGGGTGGTCACATACACCTAAACTCTTTATAGCTAAAACCACATGGTGTGTATAAATCAGCTGTATAGCACTAAATATACCTATAGCAATGACGTCGACTGGAGATCTAGTCCCTTCTACTGGTATGTACCGGGTGTGTACCCTTCCTGTTTGTATAGACTTTATATATGCGCCCAACAGAGAGGAGGAAGAAAGGTATGAACCCACTTGTAGGACGGGGCTGCACCTCCCCCACTAGTAACTTTTTTCTGTAATACATAGCCGCAATTATGGCTATGGCATATGCCGGTTTCCACTACTTGCCGGATATGGATCGACAACATTGTGAGTGAGTAATAGATGTTTAACGCCATTTCGACAGCTTAGGTCATATTCATGGTGAGAACTTACATTACACAATTTCACACAGGAATGTGTTCTTTTACATAGTTTTAACAGAAACAGCGTTGCGATAATGACAGCTCTGTTAAAAGAACAGTTAAAAGAACCTGGGACATATGTATCATATAATTTGTATGCATGGACCTTGTATGCTCAATGTACAGGATGTCCCTCGTTTCTACTCCTGTCAGATGGACGGGGTTATCATTATCAGTGGTGGATTCATGGATAGGGTCTATGGAGGAAAGAGGAAGGATCACATAAAGCGTAATAGAGCCAATAGTTTTCCATACACAATATTGTACAATACTGGTATCATAGCACCCAATAGTCTGCATGCATCCCCCCTTTCATATTCAACGCTGCCACAACCTGTGGTCACTTGATCAAAGTGTGATGCTGACAATCAGGCCATGGTGTCTCTTTATTCTCTATGTCCTTAATGGCAGAATTCGAGAATTGTACAAGCCACAGCCCCTGCAGTTTATTCAGAGGTAGCAGGTTATGCCATGGGCGCGGCCATTGCTGGAGCTTGTTACCAGCGGGTTCTACTGATAACACCTATCAGATGGGTACCAGTTGGCCCCCGAGAGGACTGCAGTGAATAATTATTCCTGCTAAGTCTGTATAGGAGCTTAGATCCATATCTAGTGGATCCACCATTTTGAATTTCGCTGGTTATGCCAAAGGTGGCAAAACACACTGATAAGGCATTGTCATTATGGGTACCTTGTCCCTGGATAACATCTACTTTCAGGGACGAGCTGGTTCCTATCTTATCAGTTTATCAGTGCATGTCGCCAGACCCAGCTCCACTCCCCCTTACACCCAATAAAGCATGCGGCCTCAGTGCTATTATGGTGAATATAACACACGCAATTTAAGTTCTCACACAGGTAATGAACTACTCTTAATTGTGACACACAACCCAGTCATACCTGTTCAAATTGTATTAGCTTGGCAGGGGGGCTGTCGTACCTGTACTGATACAGGTGTAAATTTGACCAGAAGTAAAAGCATTGAAAAGATTTCCAGCTGTCCGTATGAAAGCCCTGTATCAAATAGGGCTTATCACACATTATTCGTAATGAGTTGTACTCATACAACTTCACAGTGGTACATGCATGGAATTTGACACACTCCAATTCTGTATCAGGGCGTAACTAATTAAACACACGTTCATTGGATACCTGCTATTTTAAATATGGATTCCTCATCTTTCTGGTGTGGGGTGAATTAAACCCACCGCTGGAACTGTCAGGCATTTCCACATTGGCTTGGCATGTGTCCAATATAGGGGTGGTGTGTATGTCTACTGTGGAGGCCTACCTAGGTACAGTTAAGGTGAGGACGATAGGCAGGTGAACAGCTGGTGCTAGAGGCACCTCCATGCATGCTCTACCTGCTTGCACAAGATACAGGCATGTAACTAAAACACCCAGACAGACAATCTGACACTCAGTTGAGTCTTTTCCTTTTGGAGCTGTCTTTTTTCTCTCTCTTACCTGTCTGTTATTCTTCCAGAAGTTTACTAAGCTGGAACGTTTTTAACAGGTACTTGAATACCATAATCACGATCACATGTACATTGACTGCCTTTATAGTGTATGTGGTACACGGTACATCATGTATGGGTCACATTTGTTATTAAGTACAGAACGCACCCTTCCCCCCATCCACACAAGCAACCCTAGTTAGACACAGGTCAACGTGCCAATTGGGACACGGGGTGGCTCCAGGTAGGCAAGAGCGTGATGATAATGATCCTAAACATGCATACAAACCCACTCATTGAAGTTCAAAACACCCTGACACACGCGACCGTTAATGGAAATAGGCTCAATACAATCACAATACACTTTGAATAGGTTCCTACAGTTGTTTTTCTTTGTTTTTTTTTTCATTGAACTTGGGCCTAGGGTATTGTGGTCATTCCGATCTCTCTTTTCTTGCGCAAATAGACTAATATCCATAAATGTGCGATGACATCGCTTTCAGTCTTATGCGAACATATCTTGGTGGCTTCATTTTCTGCAGCCCTGGTCATTCCCAACCTTTCCCATAGATTTCAAATCTGTGATATATAAATAAAGACAAGAGATGGATCTAGGGTTTTGTGGTACCATAGTTTACTATAATATGATTATAAGTTCCTGCTGAGTATGTGATATGTTCTTCTCCTCGAACCAGCCTCTTTGTTTTTTTTTCTTCTGAGGAAAAAAAACTGTCTCATTGTGTTTAGAGATCAACTCCCTAAAGGAAGATTTTAGTGGCAGATTCATAGGAAAATATAACACCCGCCCTCGACTCTAAGTCCACTGCATGGCCCCCACCCCTTCATCTTTTATACATAGCCTCAAAAATTGGAGACGGCCGATATAGATAGGCTCACTATAATGCTGTAGGCGAAAGGATGAGATGAAAATGGTTAAGGTCACAGGCAAAGCCTGAGGATTACAGTGACATCTATGTTCAATGTGCTATCATGTACTGACATAATTATGTTGACTAATTGCTTACAAATAGCAAGTAAGTACTGACATATGTGACCAGGCAAGCAAAAACACCCCTCTAAATGGAAATTCATTATCAAAGTTCATCTCTTGAAGATCTTTAAAATGAGATATCATTGGTTTAGATATTCATAGTAGTTATGTCAGAACCCCTCCTTGAATATAGGTCCTTATTCATATCTCAAATTGATGTGGTCTAAATACATTATAAACCATATTAATGTCTAAAAAAATAACTCAGCCTTTTTCATAAAAAAAAAATACATGAAAATATGGGGATTTTTTATCATAGATTTTGATCTAGAAGGAATTTTCCATTTCTTATTACAGTTTTTGTTTTTTGGTGAGTACCCCCAAAAATTGGCATAAAAATCTGCAAATTTAGGTTATTGGAATGGTTGCCATGGCAACCAGGAACAGGCATATAGGCCGATTTCTCATGAAAAATGTTCATTTTACAATCCAAATATTGGCCATTTCTACCGAAAATGGAGCATTTTAAATAAGACCATTGAATTGTGCATCAAAAATGCAGTTACCTGTAGTTGTATTTATGTACTAAAATGAGTAATGCTAAGGCACAGCCCTAAGATATCTATGTGCAACTGTGTTCTAAATGTTATGCTAAACTATGTTATAACTAATTACTGACAAAAAGTGACATATACTGACTAATTTCTTACAAAAAGTGTGTAAATACTGACATATTTTGACTAATTGCTGACAGAAAGTGACTACCGTATTCTCCTGCGTAGAAGACGCGCTGCGCGTATAGGACGCACCCCACACTCAGCAGAAGCATTTTCATGTATAAGACACACCTCTTAGGGCTCAATTTTGTAAATTCAGTACTGTTCTATAGTAAAATTACCCCTCGTATAAGACGCAACCCCAACTTCAGAAAATCCTATAAGACGCACCAGGCATTTCTTTGGTGTAGAGGACGCGTCCTATATGCGGGAGTTTATGGTAGTACTAATATATATTAAATAATTTCTGACAAATAGTGTGTAAATACTGACATATTTTGACTAATTGCTGACAAATAGTGACTAGTACTTACTTAGCATGTAAAGGGTTATTGTATGGTGTGATTTATAAAACATCAGGTTACCTGTAAGGGGTTATTGTATGGTACGGTTGATAAAAGTTCATGTTGCCTGTAAGGGGTTATTATATGGTATGATTAATAAAACATCATGTTGCCTGTACAGGGTCATTGCATGGTGATGAATAAAACATCATGTAGCCTCTGCAGAGTTATTATTTGGCATGGTTAATAAAAATCAGGTTGACTTTAAAGGGTTATTATATGCTATGACTAATAATTAAAACAATGCGTTGCCTATAAAAGGCTATTGTATGGCATGACTGATAGAACAGCAGTTGCCTGTAAAGGGTTATTACATGGTGTAACTACATGTAATAAAACATTGTGTTGTCTGTAAAGGGTTATGGTACAATCAATACATCATCAGATTGCCTGTAGGAGGTTATTTGTATGGTTTGACTAATGAAACATTGTGTTGCCTGTAAATTATAATATGGCAGAACCAATGGCCATGACGGCATTAATGCATCATGGTAACCAATGTGGAATGTCTTATAGACGCACTGTGGCGTACCTGGGCGCCGTGAGAGCTGCCTGACCATCAAAGGTGAGACAATTGGAACGCCTTATAGACACACTGTGACCGAGATGGGCGCCGTGCATTACAGCTAGGGTAGACTATCGATACGGCTAGCGTTTTATGGCTATTCATTTTTTTCAGCAGTGGTTAAGCCTATGGGCCACAAAAACAAAATAATTCTAAGACAGGGTGGCACGTCGTAGAAAATCGTTAATTCACCATAATCTCAACTGGCTACACTGTGACGTCGACGTCACTGTACCAAAAATGAGGCCACATAATTGCTTCACAAGTGGCTTCTGTCAAAGTCTAATGAGTGTAACAGCTAAACCATTGAAGCCACATGATGGTTTCCCTGATGGCTTCTATGAAAATGACATGATTGATATTATATATTCTATTTTGTTCTTCATTGTTATATCTTGTGATATTGCCCTCATACTACTTTGCCATAAATCTATGAATATAATACAGCATTTCAGAGGTTGTAATTAGTTTCATCCACATCGTCAAGGGCACAGTTTCGACTCGTCATACCCCAGTTGGCAATTTAAGACCGTTATAAATACATATCACATAGCAGTGATAAAGTGTAAAAGGTTCCTTTAAATTTCCATAGGAGACTTGCATACATATGCAAGTCACAGATGCACCCATAGATACATGCCACATAAAATTATGTGACCTATAGGTTTCAAATTGCCATAGCACAAAACCCTTGTTAGCTTCCCATGGACGGATAACTAAACAAGGTTAGGACAGGTTGGTGATGGTGTCATGGTCACGGGTAACACGTGTGCTGTATCTTGTCCAAGTAACTAGTGTACACACTGCCAAAAAGTGGCACCACCCCCTAGATCTACACAAGGCACTACTCCAGAAAGGGGACTGTATATGGTATAGATTGCTTTAATAGTAAGTAAGTATGCATAGAAATGTGAAATCGAAGCAACCTTTTCATTTCTGTGAGGATAAATCCTTCGAGAAATGTAATCATACTGGTACACCTTTCTGTTGAATTCATATCCATGCAGATGTTTCATTAAGGGTTGATAAAGGTAAGGATCTCATTTAAAAACTTTTTGTTAAAACTTCCACGTGACCTTATCTCTAAAGAAGTACCATGCTATACACGTATATAGCATGGTAGATTACCTCCCACCTGCATACCACAGTTCATGAAGCCCTCTAATCTGATATCTCACCATGGCGGTTATCAACAAGAGATATACATGTACCTACTGGAGGGTAGATTAATGAGGGCATATTATTCCAACTTGGTCAGTACATCCGTTATCATAGCACTGTCCCTTAGGTGGCAGCCACCCATTGCATAACACACACAATCGCAGCCATGGAGTCACATTCAATATCCGTGTAGTTGCGTTTTAGGGCAGGGTTTTGAACATTTGTATAAGCATTGGGATAGCGGGTGCTGAATTAACCCTTATCCACTGAAAAAAAACAGACCTTTTGATGTACCTATTTTCTGTAAGGTGGTGGGGGTAATCATTCCATTACAGTACAAGTGTACGTTATTTCCAATAAGTCATCGCTCATTTTGGTGTACTAAATATGTTAAATCTTATTAGTTACACAGTAGCTCTATACTTGTACTGCAGCCACTGGCAGCTGTGTAACTGAATTGATTGCTACAGGCTATTGCTCATAAGCGTAGCTATAGAATTCTCGCCAAGAACTTGAAGAAGATAGAAAGGTAATACTGGTCATGATTATGTGTGTTGTAATAAACCTCCACAAACCCGGCGTCAACGAACAAGCTTATGATTATGTTTCCAAATACAGAAACAGGGCTTCTGCACATGTATAATGTAAGATGGGATATTCAGAGAGGCACCTTCCCGACCCAATGGGTCAGATATTGCGAGACAGATTCCGTGTATTATACCCATCCCTCCCTTAAAGCTCTCTAAGGGAGAGCGAACGTCCCCTTTTAGCCTATAGTAATGCGCGGGGTTTTCCACTGAAAACAGGTGAAATTATTTTGACCCCCCCCCCCATTAGAGGTGTTGAAGTAATTCTGACACCCCCGGACAAGAGGTTGAAAAAATTCTGACCCCCCCCGCTCAAACCCACCAGCCCCCCCCCCCCCGTTGTTAAAAAATGATCACTCCCTAACCAAGACTAAAATGTCATGCAAGACTCCAACCTGTTGTGACACTTGAGATGCTTCTCAGAACCACCGACCACCATGGCGATGAGGTGGCACAGGGAGTGTGTCTGGGTGGAGGAGGACAGGGGATATGAGTCACCGAGGACGTACTAGTATATCCGTCGTGTATTGGGTTATACGGACTTAGCAGGATTATTTATTAGCCAATAGGATAAGCCCAACGGTTCACTGCGGTCCTCTCGGGGGCCGACTGGTACCCATCTGATAGGTCTTATCAGTAGAACTCTTTGGTAACAATCTCCAGTAATGGTGGCGCCCATGGGGCGACCTGCTAACTCGGAATAGGCTTGGGTTGTGACGGTACGTCACGTCAGTAGAAAGAGGGACGTGGTGTGACTGGATTTATAGAGGACTTAGTTTGGCAGCATTAAGGATGCTCTCAACACAGTAACACCTGACTAGAATAAGACTGAATACTGACGCCAAACAAGTGGGTAATACTAAGGCCACTAAAAGCCACCGAGCCATGAAAAAAGTGATGAGAGAGGATTTTTTTTTTTTTTTTGCTGAAGCAACTCATTAGGGCCTGATATCAAAAGTGTTAGGATGTCTATTATTGATAGTCAGTAGCATTCCCTGGACCATAAGCTTTTATTTGATACCAAACGTGACTACTTTTCTTCATTTTTTAGTATATTTTTCTCAACAAATTCTAAAAAAGAAAAAACAATTCAAATGGTGATTTTTTTCTGACGAGAGCGGTGATGAGAAACAAGGTTTTTTTTGGAGTGGCCTAACAGTCAGTAAGATTGAGGTGTGTGCTGCTCACACAGAAAAATGTGTTCACGTACAGCATAGTTATCCCTATGTATTTGTGGCACTGGATGACAAGGACCTTGCACCAGTTGTCCCTTTTCCGTCTTCTTTCCTTTTTTCTTTCTTAAAAAAATCAAATGGCAGGCTACTTTTTACAATGCAGTGCAAATGCAGTCAGGTCAGGGTATATTGAAGATGTTGGAACTCAAGCCAAGGCCCCTGTATCACTATTTCTCTGACACTCCCCGCATGCAATTGCAACAGACGTTGAGTTCAAGGGTCCTAGCACATTATTGTAACTAGTAGTGGAGACTCCATGCAATTATTTGCAACAAATAAAAAATCCACAATACAATCTCCAGATCTATACCACTAGTCTTTCAAAAGCAGATAGTCTTAGAATTTGGTAATATCTCCTTAGAGAATTTATCTTATACTCACTGTACTAGGACAAAACCTAAGAGAAAAGGGGGAAAGGCCGGCAGCGGATTGAGGGATGACCTGAAAGGCACGCCCCCCTCCCTCCCGAAAATGGGCATTGGTTAACTCTTAACTATATATAGGAAATGTGGATACCTGGCTGTGCCCCAATAGATCTGAAGACTCTTTATAGAAGGCTAGGCCTATGGGCCGAGGATGCATCAAATGGCACTTTTTTCTACATAGGTGCACATGTCCTTTCCTACCCCTATTTCCAGCCAGCGTGAATTTGCTCCAGACTGTGAAATCTAAATACATGCACCACGTAATGAGTACAGCACGCTTGGCCTCCATGTTGAGGTTAGATTTCCTCTTTGATTACTCGATATTGGTCAGTGTGGTCCTCAGCATGGAAACTGTAGTATCATAATGGCACGAATCGTTACTGACAACACTTAACTGTGGTAAAATTAGACAAGGTACACGGGAGAGTATGCCCTTTCTTATTTTTCAGTAAGTGAGACCTCGATAATCCGTCCCTTGATAGTCCGTCATACATGGGATCCGGCTAGCCTGTGGCTGGAACATTCCTATACAATTCTATTGCAATATGCTTCAATATTCCGTCTGATTTGAGATCCGACTATGAATTGCGTGCAACATTGGTGGCCGACTATTAAGGTCTCACTTGTATCTAAGAGTTTATCATGTCCTAAATTGATCCCCAAAAGGGGGATGGGCCCCTCCTTTTGATAGAGTAAAGAGGACGTGCCCTCTCTTTTCCAAAATCCTGTATCCGCCACTGGCTAACGGGCCACATTCCCCCACCGACATGGGTTCATCCCGCCTGCCCAATGTAATACATGTAATCTAAAATCAATAGGCCTAGTGTTACAGCAATATATCATCAGCATTGCATTTTCAATTTTGTCCAGACATTTAATCATGTCTCCTTTCATTCCTTTGTGTATCGATATGATTAATGCCAATTTGTATTCAACTTCCTTCAATCAATAGCCGAGGTACGGATAAAGACCACGTGTTCCTACGTGCTACCTGATCCTCCATGGCCTGCCAGACGCCATCATGTACTGTTGTCACGTGGTTGCCATAACAACAAGCCGGTCACACCGTTCGTTAGCAGGCCCTCTAGCAGACAGGTTCAGGTTACTAGGCCTAGAGCCAAGCTGTTGCCTTGGTGCCCCAGAAAAATAACTATATATATATATATATATATATATATATATATATATATATATATATATATATATATATATATATACATGAGTCTAGTTCTTGCCGCAATACTGAGTCTTAACGCACTCTTTTAAAGTGTGATCCTCCAGGTATGCATAGAAATGCCCCTTTTGCACCTATAGGCTACCAACGAGTCCATTAATGATCATTGCGAGTAGAATGTTGGCATAGCCTCTAAGTACAAAATCACAGACAGAATTGATGATGAGGATTCTGGGGTAGGTGTAGGAATGGTGTAATGACTTGCACTTTATTGTACATACCAGACTTGAGTCCTACAGCCCTTTGACAAGGTGGCTGTTACATGTGTACTCACACACAGGAGTCCAGTTTTGAGCAGTGTAAATCATGGAAACTGCACTTGCTCCACTTTTTTTCAGCCCTGAATGAATAAATATTTTGCACATGTTTGCAGAAAATGATGTATCGTGTATTAACCATGACTACTGACAGTCATTGCAAAATGAATCACTTATCAATTTGAACTCTCGGCTGATTAATTTTCTATAATTATTGTGTAGAAGATGGACCCTTCAGCAAGCTGGGTAGTCACCAAATTTCAACATGGGCGAGGCTAGCACGATCTCTTATCATCAAGCCTGGGTCCAATATCATTAATAACATTACAAAATAGACAAATGAATTAATTGCTATAGAGTGCACGTTATATATAATATATAGCCCCCCTCGATCCTGCAGGGGCCCTGAAAAATGCCCAGTGCACAAATTTGACGGGCCCAGTTGGCCCACCCATCTACTGAGGTGTGCAATTTAGGTGTCGATACCACCATGGATCACTTTTTGATAATAGCTAGTACAGGTAGAACGACACTGGCAAAATTGCCTTGATAGGTCATGAACCAATTTACTGGGTATCAGTGATGCCGTCAATCATTAAATGGGTTACTTCATTAATTAGAACTGTAGCTAGAACTTAATGGGTCAATCGTGATCGCTGTTGAGAATTATCCAAAACTTCAGCACACCATAGCACGATGTTTAGAATTGTTCTGTTTCTTCGTTTAGACAGCATGACCCAATGTAACTACCGTAATCTCCCGCGTATAAGGCGCGTCTTATACGGGGGGTTTTAGTTCTCATTGGATCCACAAGGGGGACACCAAGACCTTTCTTTTGATATCTTACATGCCCCCTTGGTCAAAATGGGACAAAATGGGACCCAGGAGGGCCCAAGGTGGCCAAAGCTACCCATAGGTTTTTGAATTTTGAAAATTCATTCAGTAGAACCAAAGTTATGAATTTTTCATTTTTTTGAGAATTTTCCAAAACTCTAGGTGCGCCTTATAAGCGGGCTGCGCCTTATACGTGGGAGATTACGGTACTCAGCAAAATAATTTAGGGCTACTGGAATACTTCCACTTTAACAATACCACATCACGTGCATGATAGTGTATAGATGTTTCTTAGTATAGAAAGTATAACTGTATTTTTTTTAACTTAGGTAAGTCAAGCTAGCGGGCATGTAGACGGACAGCTCGATCTGGAGGTTTCTGCTCTGCATCCACTAGTGCTTCAATCAGATACGACCAGGGCTACATATCACAGCATTTAGGATTAAATTTTCTTCACTTAACAGCTTAAGTAGGCCATATGGCCAGTGATACCGCCCTGGTGAGTATTGTTAATGTGTACAATGCCGTCCTAGCTGACGACTGGATGTCTATCTAATTATACACAGGTGTATTCAATATTCAGACACACCCAGCAGGTGTATAAATGCATATTGCTCGTTATAAATCCTCCCTGCTGCTCTGTAGGATTATATCGCCAGCAAGTCAATAGGATTTGGCAACAAGACATGGCTGATCAGGAACAATTGGTGCAGGTACTAGAAACAAGTGGATCCTGTTAGCTATATAGTAGATTATAGGGTGAGAGAGGAGGGGGTGGGGCTGCCCCATGTTATTTCTATAAAATTCCAACGACCCCCCCTTCATAAGGTCCATGTTCCCCTATCGATTTAAAGTAATAACCTTGTCCCCCTTTCGATTTTAAGAAAATGCCCATGTCCCTTAGCCCCAAAATGGTCCATGTCGCCCTGTCGATATACGAAATAGTATAGGAGTCTGGACCAGAAAGGAGAAAGCTACGTATGTGGCGGGGGGACCCGTCACACATGGTTAAATTGGGGACAGGTCTCTTTAGACTCTCTATTTAGGACAAGGATGCATATCCCATCTTTTTAATACTGTAGTACAGGTCACGTCCCCCATTTCCAACCACTTCTTTCCTAAGATTCAGGCAATAGCACGTAGCAATATGACCATAATGGCTATGAGACGACGGCTCTGGTAATCGCCCGTGGAATATCTAATCCATCGCCATCTAAATGACGACATTTTTGGTAATTTCATCGTGTCATTGCGAGATGTCGTAAATTCTTTATGTTCTGTCAACACCATAGGCTAGAAAGTGTAGGCTAGCATTGTTTGGATTTGTAATGTGGATCAATCTGTTTTGTTTAACCGGATACGTCTATATAGCGTAGACACACATGTAGGCCATATAATATATGGCATTATTATGATACTGTAGCAGTGATTGATTTTCTCTATATACTCCGCCCTTTTAATACTCCTCAGTATCGGCACCATATCTAACACACCTACCAAACGTACATGGCCAAGACCATCAATAGATTACACATTATCTAGTAACTTCGTGTATGTGTATAGCTCTCTACTTTCCACTGTCTGGTCTATGTCTCTTGCCTCTGTCTCCCCTCCCCTCTGCCTCCCCTCTGCCTCCCCTCTGTCTCTCTCTGTCTCTTTCTCTGTCTGTCTGTCTCTGTCTGTCTGTCTGTCTGTCTGTCTCTCTCTCTCTCTCTCTCTCTCTCTCTCTCTCTCTCTCTCTCTCTCTCTCTCGTCTGCTTATGTTTGCCAATAGAAATCCTTAAAGTATAGATAATTGATTATGTAGCTAATTGATTTATGCGATCACTGTGCCTATAAGGCCATAGATGTTGTTGGCGCGTGTACATAAACTGTACATCATAATATACTAATAGTAGGCCCATACTGATGCGATTATAAAAACACACCATGTCTACTGATAAGTTTACACAAGCAGAATGATGTTATATATTATTTACACGTGACGCTGATGACACTAGTGAATTGTACTCTAATTTGGTAGGCCAAAGGAATTGGTCTCCTTTATCTTGTCAGTGTATTGTAATACAGGTAGAATCGGTGCCGTCAGATGCTACTGGTACTGCCTGTTGTACCTGTGTCATCCTCTTAATATAACCGACATTGCATATCTACTAGTGGATGCTAGTACCATACAAACTAGTACCATACAAATCTCGCGAGATTTGGAGCTTCCAGGGGTCAGAAACCACTCTATACATGGATGAGTCTCCACATCTGTAGGAGGCAGTCCACACTAACACTAACCACACCTTTGACAAAGCCTTTGAACTTGTTATTATTCTTAAGCCACCATATGCTATTTAATGAATCATAATAACACTTTAGTGTGTAGGGTGGGACAGAATGGATTCCCACCACCTATTACATAACTGACCCCTACAACCAGTGTAAAGCACATGCTGGCTACCAGCTTCAGCTAGACAGTCACTACGGCACCACCCACAACAGGCTAGTTCGGAATTGATGCACCCCCGAGGATGCACTAGTATTGCCTGCTGTTCTACCATAGCCTAGGTTATCTTGCCAAGTCTTGTTCTGTGACTTGTGCTGGAGTATGGCCCGGCATAGCATGGGGGATTGGAGTGCTAGTTATTTTAGGCTTTTAGATGTTAATAATAGACTATATGTACGTGACTAGTATTGAAGGGTCGTGTGGTGAGGGGTTGATCTAAAGCAGTGAGATATGATACTGCATAATGATACTGCATTTATGTACCCGTCTTCTTACGTTTTACTGTGGAGTATTCAACATTGGCCATTCAATTGGCATTCAATACACATGTGACGCTGACATGCGTGTAGGCTACAAAAGCCTACATACATTAGTAATATACCGGGTGTCTTTAATGATACATTCGTAAAGGTATCTATTGAGGTGAATTAGTGGTGGTAGCACTTAATTTATAAAAAAAAAAAAAAAACATCATTATTTTTCCCACTACGCGATAGTACATGTACTGTTCTAACAGGAAACTAGCTCCCTGATAAAAAAAAACAACACAGGTGTGTGTATGGTGTAGTTTTACCTACCTCTGAGGCGTCCATGTCGTAGGCGTCTGCTATCCGGGCGTACAGTTCCTTAACGTTGCTAAATCCCGATATGATTCCTGTTGGGCTGCCATGGGCTTGTTGACAGTGGAATACTAACTTGGACCTTGGGGCTGAGCCGCCTGTGCCCTGGTCCGCCCCGGCAGCAGATCCATTCGACTTCTCGCTCATGGCCTCTTTACCTGTAGCCCCGCTCGGCGTCTGCCCCGGACCCTTCTGCTTCTTGACGCGTCCAAACGGCATCTTGTTAAAGAGCTGAGGGCGAAAACGGGACCAGAATAACTAATGAGGCGATAGGATTGGTCGAAATTAATAACGTAACGACAGGTTAGTGATCACGACACGAGTCGGCCATTTGCAGGAAGTGGACTGGGCAGAAGGGGATCTCGGAATCTGAACCAGGTAATGCATGAGCGCTCAGGTGGAGGGGGAGCTGCCAGGTAAACGCTGCTGATCAAATATGAAATGGTACAAACTTTATTCGCCAGCTTTTCCTTGCTTTGTTTTGAATCCCCCATTGTGGCAACCACTCAGGCCTGCGCTTCCTCAAGCTATGCGAGAGATAACATAGATATTTACCTTATTTGATAAGATTCCAGATAAAGTTGGCAAAGTTCAGGTTCAAATTCCAAACTCCCAATCGATGCCCCAAAGAGTTTGGTAGGCAGATTGTCATTGGTTGATCTTTAATCTTCTCACCTGTACAGCCTGACAGGCATTAACTGCTCGTTCATTACAATACACAACCATATAGGTGCATTCCCTACATGTGTATTGTCTTCAAATCCTTGACTAATACTAAAATCACAGGAAATTCACTGTATGCAGTAGTGTGGAGGTGAGACCAAACAAGTGGTGGACCAATGACAGGCTGGTTTACAGAGCCTCCAGGGCGTGACGCACTCCCCACTCCCTCCCACTCATACTGCGTGCAGGCAGGTGAGGTGGGGCCCCCGCCCACCTTCACCGGCCTATGTAGGTCACCCTACTCTATTTCCACAACTTGCCATGGGAGTCCAGACTCCCATTCATAACACTGCTATGTAGCATATCAAAAGCTCATCAGATTCAAAACTTGAATAAACGTCGGACACACACAGCATCCCAATAATATGTAGGGGCAGCAGTGATAAGCCCAGAGTGCCACGCCCACTTAAGGCAGTGGCGGGGGCGTGGCCACTGTAGAGATTAGTCACTCTCGACGTTAAACGCGGCTCGATGAGGGTGGAATGGAATTCAGCTCTCTCTTTCTCTCTCTCTCTCTCTCTCTCTCTCTCTCTCTCTCTCTCTCTCTCTCTCTCTCTCTCTCTCTCTCTCTCTCTCACACACACACACCCACATTTACTTGCATAGGCTATGTTGTGAGTGTAATTGTACGGTGGTATCTATAGGTGGTATCTTAAAGGCGCTCTGAATCGAGGACCTACGTCCGCCGACGTTAGCACTGTGGCGGACGTAGCTGATTCAGAACTCCTTTAAGACCATGTAAGCCTAAGTTGGCAAATGACACTATTGGTTAGCAATCATCGATGGACTTCTTAGTGTCGTGGTCGGATAAGGAAACCTCTCAAATGGTTTCTACCCGGGTACATATGAACACTGATGAATGAAGCAGTAAAGTCCAGATGCTATGTAAATTTGCTGTTCCTGAGTGACTGTTTGTAATAATAATTATGCACTACACCATACCAAGTAACAATACATGGATTCACGGAGTCAATGAGTGTAGCTGCAAAAGAGACTTGTCCCTTATAGGAGCATGGCAAGCTTGTGTTATCATATAAATGGTCAATCAGAAGAGTTGTTGCTGAGCAACCAAAGGCCTCAACAATGACCCAACAACTCCAAATACGTCCTTGGATTTGATTTAATTGGAGGGGACTCAGAATTCTCTGTCAGTACATGTAATGTAGTTGCCACAGTATACTCTGCAAGCATACTATGGCACATTTTTGAAAAGCTTGATGTTGCTAAGCATAGAATTGGTTGTTGCTATGCAAAAACACCCTTGATTTCCTACCATTATCACTATAATGATTTCTTGGGGTTGATAAGATGAGATAACATGACCTCTCAGCGGTCTATACATGATGGGTCAGGTCGCCAGAAAGCAGTAGATTTTGTGTTTTTGGGGTCATTTTGACCTCTTATGGCTCTGGAGAAAGAAGTTGTGAACCAATCTTGTCTCACATAGACTCATTTGATAGAGGACACATAGGGCTATCAGAAAAATGTTATTTGTGGTCATGCATCAAAAACTCTCTCACTTGTAGCCTGCCGAAGTGAAAAGAATGGCCAATTTGTTCTTTTTTTCCTTTTTGTTTTTTTTTACAAGTGTCCTGTATTGAATAAAGAACATCTGGAGTATCCCAAAGATATTTTTTATATTGTATATGATTATACGTATCATTTCCATGAGGTTTGGACATGTTACTGAATGAGAATTTTTCATCATGTGTCTTTGAAAATGGAAATCTGTAATTTGTAACGTCCGGTACCTAAATCTAAATCAGTTATATTACATGAAAAAATAAAGCTTCAACATTTTTGTTATTACCTATATAAAGGGACCTATCATCCCCTAATTTGGTGAAAAAATTGTGTGTCTATCAGCATTTGTCTCCATGTGAGAGCAGCTTATGTGAAATAATTCTGATAAAAGTACCGGACGTTACATAACGTCCGGTACTTTTATCATCATGTAAGAGGCAGTCTACTGTGCATGCATAACTCAAATTTTGTTCTATTTCGTAATTGAAGTCAATAATAGACATATTGGCCTTGCTATTGCATGGGTTTGCTATGCATAATGGGACATTCTATATTACTGACAGCAACTTTAATCACCTCCATATTTCATCATTTTGGTACCGGACGTTACATGACACAAAACCAGCAATAAAAATGGAATCGGATGTCCTAAGTCGGTATTTTTTGGTTTTCTGAGCTGAGGGGATGTCCCTTCACAAATATATTAGGGTTATATAAAGTAGTTAGAAAATTAATTTTTAAGGGCCTTCAAGGGCAAAATCTTACACTTTCTGACGACCTGACCCGTGGTGTGTATATATATATATATATATATATATATATATATATATATATATATATATATATATATATATATATATATGTTGCTGTACAATACTATGTTACATTGCATACACATTCACTGTTGCTAGCCAAGAGCATGGCTGTTGCTATGCATGAAAACAGTACACAAGCAGTACATGAACAGTGTAGTATAGCAGTAGTGTTTCAGTATCAAATCATTATGTATAACAGTGGTGTTTCAGTGTCCACTGCTATTCCTCTGCCATACAGCACTTATTAACCCTTACGTGCCCAGAATAGCAAAAGTGCGCTCTTAAGCATCTTAAGCATGTAAGTGTGTTCAACAGACCTGATTGAGATAATGTTAGAACTGTAAGACTCGTTATGTCAAGGGCTTTCCAATGATACCAAATTTGTTATGGTACATCAATTATTATCATCATTAATAGGTTCTATTACTGAAAACAATACAATAAAAATAGCTTAAAATACATGAAAAGTGTGCACTCTGGCCATGTAAAATAAAGAAAAAAAATACAGACAAAATTCACAAAAATAATTCATTCAAAATGAAATGTCAAAGTAATGCTTTATTATTTGAAAATAGCATATTCATGAACAGAATAAAATAGAAAAATAATTTATGATATTCGGGGCACCTTGATCCTAATCAGTACATTTGAACTTCAAGTGCCATCATCCACTGTATCACTACTGTCCTTCTTCTATGCATTGCTCCTACTACCTGACCTCCCACTGAATAAGTTCTTCTGCCCCTGATGGGATTTGGAATTTAGGTCCTTCGGATTACTTTCCAACGCATTAGCCCACTGAGCTATCTCCCCATCAATTGTATGTAGCTGCATTTACTTTATAAAACCCCGCTTATAATTCGAGTTTTGTTTTTTCCCCTTTAAGTCCATTTTCTTTCCCCAAGAGGGGGTCGACTTATAGGTGGGGGTTTCAAACAGAAAATGAAAATTAAAATCAGGTGGAAATAAATTAATATTTACTATCATAATCATATCAACCTTTTGGTACTTTAGGTCAACATTAAACGTCATTTTCACTTTTAAACAACATATTTCATTCAAGCTATGATACATCTACCAAAAAGATTTTTTGAAAGTCTCTAATTTCCTTAAAATATATTGTTTGCAAGGCCGAACTAGAGGGGTAAAAAAGGCCAACATTTCTAAAGTTAGGGGGTCGACTCATAGGTGGGATTTTGCTTTTTTGCATTATTTTCTTTTTATATAAGTCGATTTCAAATTGAAAGTTTGGGGGTCGACTTATAGGTGGTCGACTTATAGGTGGGGTAAATCATATTTGAAAATTGTCATAATGGTGACAAAGAAAGAATTGCTAGACAGTTCATTACCTTAGGCCCTACTTACTGGCAGTAAGTGAAATCTCACCTTCATACATGCTTATCTTTAATCACTACCATAATATCATATCAAAGGTATTTTTAAGTCTAGCTGACCAGCACTAACCCTGACTAACCCATGAATGGACAGAGTGATACCAGTAGAGGGTCAGTAGGCTACTGCATTCATACTCAGGCATGGGACTGGGTTTCGAAGAAATTTCTAAGAGGGTGATTAAATTCCCCTTCTAGTCCAGTAATTAAAGACCTTAAGATCAACAAAATAGGGGGAAAGGTTTCTCAGTGGATTTCAACTCTTTGATACCTACTTTTTCAAGAAAAGAAAAGTTTGCCATTCTACCCCTTGGGAAAGTGCCCAAAATCCAACATGGTCACCATGGAAATAGGTCAGTGTGGAAAACTGTCATAAAACTAGAACTACTTGAGGTAGAAACACATGTTATAGCTTTTCATAACATCAGCATTTTATGATCTATCCAGTGGGATAATTTCCAAAGGTCAAAGTCCGAGAAAAACCAATATGGCTGCCAAAAAAAAAGCCAATTAATTCAAATAAATACCAAAAAATGATTGATAAAATATTTAAAATGAAAGAAATTTTGAACAAGGCTTCTCGGTGGATTTCAACTACTTGATACCCACTTTTTCAAGAAAAAAAGGTTGCCACTCTACCCCTTGGGAAACTGCCCATAATGTTATAAATTGTAATAAGACCAGAACTACTCCAGCTAGAAGCACATGTAATAGCTTTATTAACATCATCAGTTTAAGATCTATCTACTAAGGTTATTTTCAAAGGTCAAGGTCACAGAGAAATAAATATGGCTTCCAAAAAATGATGATTGATTCAAATAATTACCAGAAAATGAAATAATGTCTAAACTAAAGTGAAATCTTTGAACCAGGTTTCTCACTGGCTTTCAATTTTATACCTTCTCTTTCAGAAATAATGAATCATGATACAATATCCTAGATTATGTATGATAGTGTCTAGCACTATCTAATAGTATATATTATATTATTTAGCTATTTGTACACAAGTCGCTCTATTTGGTTATCTGACTATTAGTAGCAAAATTAGTAATGCGACTCATGTATTATATTATAGTAGATTAGACTACCATATACATTTAGATTTCTTTAACCTAAGGAAGTAATTGGTAAGTTAGCCCTTTTATAGCTGAAGGATAAATCTCACATGCCATTCACTACTGATATGCCTTTTGAACTGTTGCAGATGCCGCAACTTGACTTGCCAAATCCATCCAGGCAACCTGCATGCAGGCTGCCTGGTGTCAACCAACTAATCAGCTTGCCTGATGCTGTGGGTTTAGTAAGGAAGGAGAATATAAAGGGGTTGGGTGTCCACCCCTCAAGGTATGTAGATGTTACAAATTTTACTTCTTCCCGTCATTGCAGTCAAAAAGATGAATAGAGAGAAAGCACCAGTCAGCTCCTTAATTGGGCGTAGTTACAGGAACTATGACAGTAACCAGCTAATGGAGGACCTTGTATGTGAGGACTGGAGTGAGTATTATGCCCTTGAAGACCTATCGCCACAATGGGGTTTCATTAAATCCCTTATCAGCACTTACTTAGATGCGTCTGCCCTCTGAAAACGATAAATTATAAAGTCATATATAATGACTGGATGACCAATGAGATTAGAGAAAGAATGGCCGATAGAAGGGACATGGTCGTACTGCACAGACAGACAAACGACCCCCGCCATTTCAGGCAAGCACAGAACATCAGTCGCTGGATTACTAAGGCCTGTAAAGATGCTAAAGGGGTACTGTAAAGACCACCCTTGATGAATGTAGAGGGGATAGGAAACAGTTCTGGAGGGAGTTAAATAAAATCCTGAAACCCACCTGTAGCTCCAATACAGCATCTTATAAGCTACCAGATGGTTCCAGAGTAGATGGTAAAGATGCAGCAGAGCACTGTAATACCTACTTTGCCACTATAGGCAACAAGCTTTTCAATAAGATACTAGAACAGGGTAATCCTGGCAACTCTCCCCCGACAGTGACTGATTTCATGGATGGACAGCCACTCCCCCCTACCACCTTAGGCCCCCCAGAAGTAACAACACTGGAGATGGATAAACTGATAAGTAAAATAGCCACTGAGAAATCATCTGCCATTACAGGCATCCCCTCAAGAGTCTTAAAGGATGGTTTTAAACCAATTAGTAAGCAGTTGTGTAGCATGTTCAATAACAGTTTCCAGACTGGTATTTTCCCCCCTGAATGGGCAGTTGCAACAGTGGTTTCCATACCCAAATCTGGGAATCTTGCTGATGTCTCCAACTGGAGGCCAGTAAGTCTGCTCCCACTCCCTGGCAAGCTTATGGAAAGAATAGTCCATGCCCACATAGCCAATTGGGCAAAGAATAATAATCTTATCTCAGAAAAACAGTATGGCTTTGTTAAAGGAAAAGGCACCCCTGATGCTGTTTTTAACCTTCTCCAAACTCTCTATTTGAATGGAGACAATTCAGAAACCACCTGTGCAACATACATAGATTTTAGTAAAGCTTTTGATTCTATACACCACACACTGCTGATAAAAAAGATGATACAACTGGATATGGGAGGGTTAATGCTGAAATGGCTAGCCAGTTACTTAGGCAGCCATCGCCAAACTACTTTTCTGAACAGCCATACTTCCAATGAGCTTGAGGTAAGCTATGGGGTCCCACAAGGCTCAATCTTGGGCCCCCTTCTGTTTATTATATACATAAATCAGGTGGCCATGGTCGTGGACACAGATATACTCTTATATGCAGATGATATAGTATTATTAGCCAAAAATAGGGATCAGCAAGCTGCTGCTGACCACATGCAGGCCAACTTTCTATTTGTCCCTTTAACATCTTCAGTTTGTATTTCTGGTGCAGAATTTCTGAAATGTTCTGATAAATTGGACTTTTCTGGGTTTTCATGTGTATGTGCATTTTCTTTCATTTGGTTTCTTTCAAAGAAGAATTACCTTTTTACTTTTACTTTATGTGTTGACAAAGAATCTATTTAGATAATTTTCAATGCCAATTTTTCATTTTTCATGTCATCAGATGTATTTGTTGTTTGCTCCACATCTTTTTTCTTAGCAAGAATTTCATCAGCAATTTTGCTGTAACACCTTTTGTTGCATAGTGATTCATTTTCCTTTTCTCTTTTTTGTTTTTCAGACAAAAGAATATCTGATGTTGTGGGTTTATTTTTCAGATAATACCTTTGAAATTTTGCACTTTAAAGGAGGGGTTTCTGGATTTATGATTACAACAGCCAATTGCTTTTTTCTTTTTGGATTCTCTATTTGTTGATACCTCAAAAAGTTTCTCCGGGACTCAGACATTCAGGATTTTTGACATTATCTATTGGCATGAAATGTTTTTCATTGTTCATTTTGGATTTCTTTAGATTTGTTTGTTTTGGATTTGTAGATTTCCCTTTTCTTGTGTTTGGTTTTGTTGGACATGAATAGGGGAAGTTGAAGATTTTGGTTGTTTCATCTGTGTGGTTTTATTGATGTGTCTCTTTGCGTTTTTCATGTGGGATTCAACTTTCAGAAAGTCAGTTTGAGATTTTCTTTCTGTCACATTTGGTGATGGGGTATTTGGATGCGTTTGATTCATTGATGATGTTTTCAGAAAGGATTTTGGATGTTTGTGTATGTTGGACTTTTCATTTTTCTCCAACCTATGAGAAGAGGCAGAATGTGAAATGTTTGATTCTGAATTATTTGAAATCGTTTCTAAATTTGGAAGAATATTTGGAAGGAGAGATTTGGGTATAGGTCATTGGATATTCAACCATGGATGTGGATGGTAAATATTTTGACCTATAGTTTGGCGAATATGAACTGATACAAGTTCATATTGGTCATCATAACCTTGCCATGATAACCTTTGCAAGTGGTGAGCTACACTGAAAGTATTTGAAGATTTCAGCAGTATCATTGGCATCAACCATACCATCTGCATTTCTATTGTGAGAATCAAAGACTGCATACTTTCCTTCCTATTTCTTTATAGCATGGATTCCACTGAAGCCGATAGTTGTCCGATTTTTTCATCGGGTTGCATCGGGGGCGCATCGGGCAGCAGCGGGAACTATCGGCCAGCTATCGGGCACTGTCGGGCTTCTGTCAGGCAAGAATCGGGCTTAAATCGTCTTTGGTGGAAGACCTATTTTTTTTTCATCAGGAACCATCGGAGATGCATCTCCGACGGTCCCTGACAGTGCCCGACAGTACCCGATTTTTTCTAACTGATTAGAAAAAATCGGGTACCTGTCGGGTTACTTCGCTGTCGGGCTGACAGAAATAGTTCGCTTTTCTCTCACTTGGGGTACCGCTGTCGGGCTGCTTGTCACGTGCAAGTCATGTGACCTTCGCTTTGGTCGTAAACAAACAAGATGTCGGGTAGAGCAGGTTCGAGGTGTCGGGGAAGGGGAGGAAACAAGGGTTTCAAACCCCCTAGAAGTAAAAAAGACTGTTCAGACGTAGTCATAGAGACGCAGGAAGAAACCAAGGCTCCTGCGAAACGTTTCACTGCAAGAGGTAAGGCCCGATTGCCCGAGTTGACACAAGATGAGTTGGGAGAAGCTCGCACGGCCATGTCTAAAAATACCGGTACTGCTACCAAAAACCTGCCTGTCGTGGACGATGATTCAGATGAAATTGACATAACAGAGGACGCTGCACTAGACCTAAGTGTACAGGAACCTTTATCTTCCACTCCTGTGTCTCGTGACAATTTGGAGGAGTCCACCTGTGCCTGTACTTCAGGTCCTCTGCCTCGTCTCCTTAACAAGAAGGGTACCAAGCGTAACCTGCTGCCCGACATGGAAAAGGGGGAGGGGACAGTCAGCCCTCCACCTTCTCCTCGTTCTCCGACGCCACCTCCTCCAAAGAAGCCGAAAAAGGTCGTACAAGAAAAAACCCAAGACAGTTCCTGTTCATCAGGACCTCCTGCAAAGAAGGCCTGTTTTAAATCCCCTCCATACACCCTTTCTGGTAGGAGCGAGCAGGTCCAAGACGACAGTGAAGATGAAGGTCAAGGTCAGGGAGACGATGGTGAGGAGGGTGAAGAAGCATACATTCCCGACAGTCAGGCTGTAGTCACCCTTAAAAAAACTATAGGTGAACTAAAGAAGAAACCTTCCCGAGGAGCTGGCAGCGGGAGGCAGTGCTTCAAGGATCCAGAAGTTCTGGAACGATTGTGTGAGCTGTGGCAGCAGTGCACCCACCTTTATGACAAGAGTCACTCCTTGTATAAGGACCCCACTGCAAAGTGGACTGCCCTAGCTAAGATCTCGGATGAACTCAATATTCCAGGTAAAAATAATTTCATTATTTACTTCTGTTGTGTTTGCTACCTGAGTATATATAGAAGTTAAAATATTTATTCTATCGTATCATGTTTTTAGTAACAGACTGTTATGAATGTTTTTTTTTATCTTTTGTTACTTATCTTAAAATATCCCCTTTTTTTCAGCTTACTTCATAAACATGCGTATGACGTCTTTGAGATCGGACTACCAGAAAATTGTGTCTGGAAAAATTAAATCGGGGTCATCTGCTGAAGAAGGGAAGCTCCCCTACATGAAAGCCCTCATAAAACGGCTGTGTGGGTTCTTAGATCCATGGTATAAGAAATTGGAGAGTGACACCAATTATCCACAGAAAAAGGTAATCATTAAATATTTCTGTCTGTCTAAAAGTTGACCCAGATTCCATCCCGATTTGTATGTAACTATAATTTTAAGTTGACCGATTCTGCTCCTAATTTTACCTAATATTAAAAAATACACCTGGCTGAAAATTTCTTTCTGTTTTATTAAATATACTCAACCATTTATTTCACTGCAGGAGGTCGTACGGCCCAAACCCCTGGAGGAACCATCCAAGGAGGCCGATGAGATGGTCATCGAGGTGAACGACGACGAGGAAGACGACATCAAGGACGTGGACTACAATCCTGAAGCAGAGTCTGGAGATGAGACCCTAGACGATTCCATCGCCACTAGGACAAGATTTTCTCCCCACAGAAAGAACACTTCTGCAGGTGGGTCTGCAAAATCAGATGCAGCTCCTCCGACAACTGTTGATAAGGGCAAGGGGTCTGGTAAAACTTCTAAGAAAGGTGCTGTTCCTTCTACCAGTGGTGAAAAACGTAAGACTATTAACTACAATATTCCAAAGAAAAATGTGGTTACTGAAGCTGCCAAGGCAGAATACCTGGAGAAGAGAGAGCCACAACACCTTAAAGCTGGAGAAAAGAAACAGAAGACAGTCTCAGAGATACTCCAGTCTAGAGAAAAGTTTTATGAGTCATACGGGGAATCGTTGAATGATCTTGTGACCTTAGTGGGCAACAGAACCCAGGCTCAGGCCCATCCTCTCCCCCCCCCCCTGAGAAGGAGGTTTCTCCTGACTCACAGTGGTGCAAGATGTTAGAGGTGGAGATGGCACGCATGACCCAAAAGGTCGAGGACAAATTTAAGGTCCATGTTTATCTGACAGCCGTGCAGGCTGTAAACGGGGAATGGGACGGACAGTAAGGGCACCTAGTGCTAGAGATTGTTCTGATCATAAAACTGTCGGAGACGCGGCCGATAATTATTTATTTGTGTTTTCTAGTCTGTCTTCATATGATAAAAACTTTCTGGTTGGATAAAAGAAGAAATAAATTTATTTTTTTTAAACAAGAAAGTTAAGATATTTTATTTGCAAGAGATCGTGCATCTGTCGTGTTGCCATAGCAGCAGAGACAATTGTCGTAACATGATTTCATATATCAACATGGACATGTAAAGATCTCAATACTGTCAAGTACTCCAGGATATATCTACATGCTGACATGACACATATCAGGTGTTTTTATATTTACTTTCATATAAAGATAGGTATGTATACTCAAGGTAAAAAACTTGCCTCATCCGATGCATCACTTCTCAGGTATCATAATGGTAAAATCTTGCCTTATCAGATACAATATATATGTACATTTATAAGTTATCTGACATGTCGTAATCATATATAGATACCAAGAAAATATAAGTTCTTGTTGTTTTGAAGTCTTGAATAAAAAATATTTGAACTGACATCTCTGCTTTCTATTCCTGAGTAGATAGAGACAAGCAATCCTAGACATGGAAAACATGTTATTCAAACCATGTCCACCTGTCGTCCAAGACGTCGGGTACCTCACTCACTGTCTTCGTCGGGGATAATGTCTTGGGCAGGAACACCTGCTGCCTCACGGTCGAAGAGGTACCCATAACCACGGCTTCTGAGGTATTTGTCCTGCCACGGGACCCGACCGTGTCGTGATGAAAACCACTGGCATAGATTCTGCCTCATGGTTTTGGCATCCTGTGGCATATTCCTAGCAGCTCCAGATCTGTCCAGGCCTTCCAGCTCCCCGTCCTCCCTCCACTCTCCAGGGTGAAGCTCATGGTCCTTATCTTCGTAGTCCACAGCCCCATGGGGTATGTAGTCCGACGGTGACCTTGTCCTGAGGAAGTTGTGAAGAGCTAGGGATGCCATGACTAATTTCTTCACCCCCTTGGGCTCCATGTCCTGCTGTCGGAGGAACAGCCTAAATCGGGTCACCCATATCCCGAACGAGTTCTCCACACACCTCCTCCCCCTAGAAATCCGGTAGTTGTATGCCACTTCCTTAGCCCCCAGATCCTTGACTGCAAAGGGCTTCATGAGATTTGAGGCCAGGCCAAAGGCATCATCTCCGACAATGTAGTAGGGCAGAAGGTCTCTCATACCTTTGATACTTGAAGCAGGAGGAATCTGCAGTGGGTTTTCAGGATCTGCCATGTCCCTGTACATAGGTCCTTCTTTCCATATACGGGAGTCCCCTGCCTTTCCCTCCGATCCTACATCCACGTACAGAAATCTGTATCGGGCATCTACCACCGCCATCAGAACAACACTGTAGAATTTCTTGTAATTGAAGAAAGTGGCTCCACTTTTCTTTGGCTTCCTGATCTTGATGTGTTTGCCGTCCACTGCCCCGATGCAGTGTGGAAGCTGCCAGTCGTTAGCATACTGCTCTGCAACGGCCATCCACTCCTCTGTGGTGCTAGGTAACTACAGAACAATAAATAAAAAAAAAAGTGTCATGTACAACTCATCGGGGATGAACATGTGTTGAAATTGTATATTAATTCCTACGTGTGCGAAGAAAATGACCTCAGTCATATATTTTTTATTTAATTTTTTTTCTGGAGAAATCGGCCTCAGAAAATCATGCCTCATATATATATTGTATATATATATAATACATAAAAAAGTTATTAAACAATTAAAAAAAAATGTACCTTTAAATAATCGTCTCTCAAGACGGCGGTCAGTGCTACACAGGTGTCGCGGATGATGGGAAAAATCGTGGACGACCCAACTAGATGACCATGGTGGAGAGTCTGGCTGCTGTCCCCTGTGAAAAAGAAATACAAATATCAATATAGACTGAAAAAAAATAAATTATTCTCTCTTTTAAGAAGAACCACTGGGAAATTTCATTGTTAAGTTGTAGCTCCTTGAAAAATGACATTCATAATTTACCTAGAGCAAGGTATCGTAGGGTTATGTCCAACCTCTCATCTGGTTTTATAGCCGGGCGAAAGTTGGTGTCTCGACGATATATAAGGGGGGTCACTTTTTGCAGCAGTACATAAGTCAGGCCCCATTCTCAGCGTGTGTTTGAACTCAGCATCCTCTCTCATCTGAAGCAAAGAACAATTTCGGTGAAGTTATGCATATATAGGAGGGGGGGGAGGGGAAATCGGACAAGATGCATTATACATGAGCTACATTTGCCAGCTGACCTACATAAACGCGTCAGGTACCCCCCCACCTCCCCATGTTAATGCTTACAGATATCAGGTCTCGGTGGAGCTTGGTGAAAGTGTTCCTCTGCGTCTTGTCAGTCCTGTCTTTCAGGTATGGGGCGGCATGATACCTGTGCCTCCTTCTTGTCCCCTCTATTATCTCTATTTCCTCCTGTTCTAGCGCCAAAATACCTACTGTCGCCTGCACGAGCAGAACCACCTCCTCGGCCTCCATAGTGAGAAACTAGGTCATCAGCGATCACGTGACCGCTGGAACTGCTCGCTGAGACATCGGGGACGACTGTCGGACACAGTATCCGACAGAGTGAGAGCTTGGTGGAAGAACTGAAATCGGCCAGGTCTGAGTAACCCGACAGTGGTATTCTCGGCTGTTGGCCAGTGATCGGCCAGACAATTTTGTCGGACCGACAACAACCCGACGACACTTTTTGACCCTGATCGGGCCTCTGTCGGCCCGACTAAATATCGGCTTCAGTGGAATCAAGGTTTATGACTATACAATTGGCCCTGGCAATATAGAACAGAGTGTCACAAACAGAAAAAAAACTGTTGTCTATTTGTAACAACAGTTGGTCAACAGAAGACATTATTTTTCCTGCCTTTTCACTTCCGAGTGATAGATCAAATCTAAGATCTTTCCAACAGATTTCACTAGGTAATTCTGTTACAAGAAGATTTTCAACTCTTTTGTAGGCTGATATTTTTCCATATATTTCATCACCTATTTCAAGTATTTTGTTGAGATGGCGAGGTAATATATCTGCCATCTGTGTTCATGTTGGAACCTTTAGTATTGGAGTCTATGAGGAATTGACATGAGAAGAAATTGGACTATATATAGGTTTTTATCTCTTTTTGACAGTCACATTTACAAGTCCATTTTCGGGAAGAATTGTGAAGTCGTTTTCTTTAAATTTCGGTCAGCAGAACAAGATGACCTTTTTCTACTTATACTTGGTAGTTTAGTTATACAATATGCTGATTTTCCATTAGAAATATGCAAATTAAAAGTCTTTGGTTTGATGGTGTACGATGGTGTAAGAGAAATCCATAATGGATAATAATGTGTAACCAGCAGTGCTGACAATGATAGGATATGTAAAGTAATTTAGTAGAAAGGCGAAGTAAAAGGCAGTAAGGCAAGACAAAGTGATTAATGTTTATTGACAAACAAAAGAGTTGATGGCGTGTTCCACAGGAATTAAGGTATAAATTGTCATGTTCAGGTCCATAATGAGATTTGAGACGGAAGGCTTGATGGCTCCAGTCGAGAGATGAAGGAGATAAACTCCTGAAATCCAATCTGAAAATGAAAGAGATAATTAGTTTAGGACCAGTAGAACTAAAGGGATTAGTGATGAATAATGGGAAGAAGAATATTAGATTAGGACATAACTACTTTACAAAGTTGAGTAATGAAAAGGGAAATAAATGAGATGGTGATGTCATGAGACAAATACATGTCTCTGTGCAGGCGCGCCGGGATGATAATAATACTCGAATAACATATTTGTAGAATTCAGAGTAGGAGACGGGGAGTTCGTTCAGAGGGAGCATGGAGACAGCATTGAAAGTTGGGCACTCATATCTAAGCTAACTGTTAACAGCTAGATACCATTAGATCACAACAGGGAGTAGCCTACACATGTTAAGGAAAGGAGCATTATAGTAGTGGAGATTCAACATGCACTTGTTAGTGATGATATCCTCACCTTTCACAAGCTGAGTAGATCTGGAGGTTACTCAGACATAAGCAATTGGGACTTAGAACAACACTGCCTGGGAATGATAGTGTTTCAACTTATGAACTTAATACAAAATGGAGATAGAAATTAATGGCAGTAATTAACATCGACGGACTCCAGGCCTGAGAAGGGCCTCTCCCTCTCCATGCAGGGATCCTCCCTGTGTGGACTTAGGATCCACATTAAAGTTGGATCATCATAACAACAATTAAGACTCTCCATGTGAGTACACTGCATTGCTTAATTAGGAGTTGAATTGGGCCAAACTTGCCTGCTGCCTTGCCTACTGTATGATAATGTGCGATCTTAGTAAGTGTGAGTTATTGCTGATGAGACTTAATATGAAGAGGAGATAAAGTTATTGTGTCACCATTGTATGAACTAGAGGATATAACGGAGTGTTGATCATCGAAGGGTGCCGGAGTATTTGATGAACTGTTGTACCCTTGTTGTGCTTGACGTGTTAGAAGCCGAGGAGAAGAAGCAATAAAAGTCTTCAGTCAGGAGGTATCTCTCACTGGTTTTATTTGAGTAGGATCACTGCACAGCTTGATATGTGTACTCGGCTGAGGTAGTGACACACTCTACCATTTATAAGGAGCTAGCTCAAACCCCAAAATGCACTTTACTACATTTATATGCAGCGATTAGAAAGCAAGGTCAAAATAACATCAAATTAATAGAGTAAACACACAGTACAATATGGACGCTGCCTACCCAGCAGCCTTGACTCAGGGAGACCCTGAGCCAACAAAGACCTAAACAAGTCACCCCCTCTTTTTGCTCATTTCTTAGACTAGAAATTTCCAGAAGTTCTCCATTTTTGAGGATAACTAAACTCTTAAAGACTAAACATATATTCTAAATATATCTTAATCGCACTGTGCACTAACTACATTGAATAGAGTACTTTTGTGTCTATCTTTAATTAGTTCTCTTTCTCAGAGTTTATCACTCTGACCTAGGTAACAAAATGAGGCTATTTTAACATTGAACTAACAGCATTTCTGAGAAGAAACAACGTTCAAAAATGGTTCAGCTTAACTCCATTTCGTGGACTCAAATGAACATTGAATAAATGTTGAAACAACATTGATTTAACAGAGGACTTCTCATGAAAATGTGCATTAAAATGACTTTGGATTAACCCTTAACGAACCTCATTTTGACCCCTACTATGCCTCTGCATTAGCATAGAATATTTACTTTGTTTTATTTTTCTGGTGTGTATATATATATATATATATATATATATATATATATATTGTGGCGGTAAGGCCGAGGGAGGCGAGACAAGGCCGAAACCATCCTGGATGGGGGCGGCGAAGTCTCGTTCTCTCGGAGCCCGAGACAGAGCGGAGTAGAGATAAGCGCGTCTCTGATGCTGGAGTGACCCCAGCGTCGGAGACAACGGCTACTATATAAGGAAGCTGGGAGTCCATGACAAGTCAGTCCTGGCACCAGAGTTTATCGAAGTCACAAGTAATAGCTTTGAAGAAGTTATCTCCAAGGACCAGAGAGCTCCGAGTAGATGGTGTGGCCCGAAGCCAGGTTAATAAACAGTGTTAAACCATAGTTCGAGTCTTGTGGTGTTTGCTATCAGAAGTAGATTCGGATTTCGCTACATTGATGACAGCGGTGGGATCTGCCGCCCCGGAGCAAACATGGATAAGAACAATAGTATGCCAGACTTAAGGGTAGATGAAGATCTTTCTTTCAGGAAGAGGGGACCGGCCTGGCACGAGACAGGTGCGGAGAGGCAGGAGGAGTCCAGGGACCGAGCCGACAAGTCGGACAGCTACAAATGGCCAAGGGAGAAGGGAGTTGAAACAGGGATGGAGGCCCTCAGGAGGGACGGTGTAGAAAAAAGAGAGAGGATTGGATGAAACAGAGGGAGCCCAGGAGGGGTAGGCCTGGGAGGAGGAGAAGGATCAACAACCACTTACGCCGGGGCTTAGCAAGAGGCGACCTCCGACCGCGCGTGGGGCAAGCGGGGTCAGACAGCTCCGATACAGATGAGAAGGAGGCGGAGAACGGAGACAAGCAAGGGGGCAAGGAAGGGGAGGACTGGTCCAGAGAGGGGGATCGCCTGGCGAATGCAATAACCCAACTGGCCAGGGAAGCATCAAGAGGGAGACGGAGACACAAGCCATTGGAGAGCGGGGATGGTAGGCATGGAAAGCTGGTGGTGAAGCCAACTTAGTTTGACGTGACGGCAGATCTGACAGACTACCTGAATCACTTCGACCTCTGTGTCAGCACTAATAATTGGACACCAGAGGAGGTGGGTACCTTCCTGGGATTAAGCCCAGCAGGATCAGCAAGGCGGCTTCCAGCTGGAAGGGATCCAGGGACGGGTATGAGACGGGTATGAGGATCTGCAGAGGGCACTGGTGGCGAGGTTCGAACAAGCAAATCAGGAGGAGACGTATAAGGCCTTCCTCCAAACCAGAAAGAGGAATCCCGGAGAAGGTTTACAGGAGCTACAAGAGGATCTGGCCAAGTACATGAGGTAGGCTTATCCCGATGCTGATGCGAAAACCAGGGATACCCTAGTGCTAGACTGATTTCTCTTATGCTTACCCATCCAGCTGTGGCAGTGGGTTTATCAGTCACGCCCCAAGGACCTCCAGATGGCAGTAATGACGGCCATAAGCAGAGAGGCCTACTTAATAAATGAACAGGAGTCCCGGGGAAGGGCACGGGTAGCGGATGCCACAATATGTGTAGAGGCAAGGAGAAAGGGTGCTCCGTGCTAAAAGTTAACTTTAAAATTCAAATCACTAGCTTTACAGTGATACATAGCATGAGAAGATACTCCTGTTAGTTTTGGAGAAATGGCCTGCTAGATATGGGTAGGTGTGACCATTTCAAGAATGTTAATAAGCTCTATGTCTAATTGGTCATGAGATATATAGCTAATTAGCATAATTTATGCTAATTAGCTAAATTCATATAAATTTTTATTCTTTTGCCCATAACTTTTGATCTAGAAATGGTATTTTCATTCTGTTTGCGCCATAGTAAACCTTGTGGGATGTTCCTTCAAATGGAATCATTGATTTTCCTATTTAGAATGAAAATCATGTTTCCATGGCAACAGAAATCAACAAAAATGCCTATTTTGGCCCAAAAACATTCTTTTTACATGCCAAATTAGGAACCTTTCCCCCCAAAATAGAACGTTTTATCAAAAACCATTGAATTCTCCATAAAAAAGTAGCCTATAACAGTTTTAGTCATATTTTTCCTATTCTAGTCCATAGTGGTGCCCCCTGGTGGCTAAATCTGGTACTAAATCCCGCAGTAACTGTCCTTTCTGCTTGCTGGCTCACATATCCGAAAGACTGCTATCCACTGACGAGAAATAGGCTAAGTTGACCGAGATAATAGCAAAGTTGTCATCCGGGGAGGAGGAAAAAGAAAAGAGGAAGAAAGCCCCTAACACTGTGTGCTATGGTTGTGGGAAGGAGGGGCACTTCAAGAGAAAGTGGAAGAACTGACGAGAAGGTACCAAGAGGTCCGGTGCAGGACCGATGAGGGAGGCGGAAAACTAGAACCGATATTTGCCCGTCGCCGCACGGGGGTCGGAGACGATAGGCTGGAGAACGAGATAGCAGGGAGAAGAGAAAGAGGGGACGGAGGTCTGCTGGAAGAGGCCTGCCTAGGGTCACGCCCTATCCAGCTCTTGGTGGACATGGGAGCCTCTATGAATTTGGTTTCCGCAAACTGGTGGAAGGAGAACGGAGGAGAGCATGAGCTGGAAAATACGGGGAAAATGGTATACACAGTCAACTGGAGGGCCATGAAACTGCAGGGTGAGCGCATCGCCCCGCTTAAGTTGGGCAAGAGAGAAGTGGCTTAAAGTTCGGAGTTGGAGAAGTCCCTAATGAGGCGATACTGGGTGCCACCTTTCTGAGACAACATGCCATTGTGGTTGACTTGGGGAGGTAACGGCTGGTATGGTCGGAAGGGGAGAGCATTTGCCGGGTGGTAAGCACCAGATTTGCCGTGCTGGCGGCAGGAGAGAAGGTCGTCCTGGAGGGGCCCTGGAAGGAAGGAGGGGATGGGTTGGTGGAAGGTCTCACAGGACATAGGGGAGAACCTCAGTTTTTGCTAGCTCGGAGCCTGGTCCGGCATCAGGAAGCTAGGACCTGGGTGCGAGTCCTTAATCCGGGGCAGGAAGTAGTGACCATTTTTAAGGACATGACATTGGGGGGAATACAACCCATCAAAGGATTAATGGTGGATGAGAAACCCTGAGAAACAGAGGACAGGTGCTGAATGATGAGGGAGGAGGACGGAGAAGAGTGGATCAAGGAATTGACGGTGGGGGCAGAGCCAGGGAGGAGAGAGGAGCTAACAGTTCTCCTGAGGAAGTGCCGGGAAGCATTTCAGTTAAATCCCGGAGACAGAGGGCATATTCAAGTGGCTCAGCATCGGATCGAGACAGGAGGAGTGGCTCCGATCAAGCAACCCCCCCTGTCGCCTGGTGGCGCATAGGAGGGACATCATAGACCAGGAGGTGGATAAGAAGCAGAGGTCATCGAAGAACCCCAAAGCCCCTGGGCCTCGCCGGTGGTCCTCATAAAAAAAATATGGCTCCACTAGATTCTGCGTGGATTATAGGACATTGAATGTGGTAACCATTAAGGATGCGTATCCCCTGCTTAGGGTGGAGGACTGCCTAGACACAATGGCCGGAGCCGCCTGGTTCTCCTCAGTCGACCAGGCGAGTGGGTATTGGCAGTTAGACATCAGGCCGGAGGATCGGGAGAAGACAGCCTTCAACACACGTAGGGGCCTGTACCAATTCAAAAGAATGCCGTTTTGAGAGGGTTATGGAGGTGGTGATGCGTGGGCTACAGTGGCGGTCCTGTCTTGTATACCTGGACGATGTGGTGGTCTTCGCTTCAACCTTTCAGGAGCATCTCGAGAGAGTGGAGTAGGTCTTACAGTGAATGATTGGGGCGGGGCTTCGGATAAAACCCAGCAAGTGTCAGCTAGCTCGAAAAGACGTTGAGTTCTTAGGTCATATCATAAGCAAGGATGGAGTGTCGACGGATCCGGGAAAGGTGGCGGCTGTAAGAGACTGGGGGACGCCGGAGACAGTTACTGATGTAAGGAGCTTCCACGGCCTGGCTGGTTATTATCGAGGGTTCATCCAGGACTTCGCCACAGTAGCTAAGCCATTGAGCGCACTGGCCGAGAAGGGAAGAGCCTTTTGATGGACTAGCGAGTGTGAGACAGCATTAACACGACTTAAGGAGTTATTGACAGGGGCTCCTATCCTGGCTTTTCCGGAGCCAGAGGGCCGCCTAACATTGGACACAGACGCCAGTGACTTCGCCCTCGGAACAGTCCTTAGCCAGGAGCAGAGCGGGGTGGAGCGAGTTCTGGCCTATGCCAGCCGTACACTGTCGAAAGCAGAAAGGAACTACTGCGTCACTAGGAAGGAGTTGCTGGCTAGTTTTCGGCTTGAGGAAGTTCCGCCACTGTCTGATGGGCCGGCCAGTATTAGTAAGGATGGACCACGCGTCTCTGAAATGGCTGCTCGGGTTCAAGGAGGCGGAGAGGCAGCTAGCCCATTGGATACAGATAATTGATACCTATGACATCAGGGTCGAACATAGGCCAGGGAAACAACATAGAAATGCCGATGGCCTGTCTCGGGACCCCTGCAGGCAGTGCGGGTGGGGGGAACCCCTGGAGGAAGAGCTGGCTACCTGCAGGGTCTTGAGCCGCAGCCAAGAAGTGTGACTGCAGGGGGAACCTGCTCCGACAGCTGAGGCGGATACAGAGACAGAGCCGAGAGACTGGGGGCAGCTTCAAGAAGAGGATGCGGTGCTCCAGGAGGTTCGTAATTGGGTTATCCTGGGGTGTTCCCCCTCTGTGGACGAGGTCAGAGATTTCAGCTATGAGCAGCATGCTTGGAGGGCCCAGTTCAATAGGCTGGAGCTAAGAAATGGTATCCTAGTGAGGTTCATGGGGCTCCATTGGCAGGCCACCTGGGACGAACTCGGACCACTAGGAGGCTCCAGCAGGGGTTCTATTGGCCGGAGTTTCGCCGAGATGTGACAAGATGGTGCGCCAGGTGTGAGGCTTGCATTCGGAGAAAGGCGGTCCCGCCGCCGCATAGGGCGAAGATGGGGCATGTCGGAGCCGGGCTGCCCCTGCAGAGGATAGCAATGGACGTCATGGGCCCCCTACCTGTCACAGACAAAGGAAACAGGTACATCTTAGTGGCTGCTGATTACTTCACCAAGTGGACAGAGGTCTATGCCATCCCGAACCAGGAAGCCAGCACAGTGGCCCGGGTATTCGTGGAAGAATTTGTGTGTCGACTGGCGCTCCCGGAGGAGCTGCATACGGATCAGGGGCAGAACTTCCAAGTGGCTCTGTTCCGAGAAGTTATTGCTCTCCTGGAAATCCGCCAGACAAGGACCTGTTCTTTTAGACCCCAGCGTGATGGGATGGTAGAGCGAGCCAACAGAACAATAGAGATGCTGCTGGCCACCACGGTGAGACAAGATCAGAGGGATTGGGATAGTCGCCTACCTTTTGTGATGGCGGCATACAGAGCGTTGGCCCATTCCACCACAGGCTGCTCCCCAAATCTCCTCATGATGGGGAGGCAGACTACTACCCCCTTGGCACTCCTGTATCCTGATGATCCCATGGAGAGAGATAGCCTGGACTACATAGCTGAAACGCAATATAAGATGGCGGCTTCCTTTGAGTTGGCATGGACAGCTATAGGAAAGGTGGTCGAGAGGCAGATCATGATGGTCGGGCAGAGATGAAGGAAATCCTGATAGGGGCATGGGTGTACTACTTTCACCCTTTAAACAAAATGGGGCAGTCGCCGAAACTGCAGAGCTACTGGACCCTGGAGGGTGAAGGGCGGTAAGGAACTGCTGTATACAAGATCAAGAAAGGGCGTCTCCGGAAAATAGTACATCTTGACACGCTAAAAACGGTCCCAGGGGAGGCAGAGAGCGCGGAGCAAGGAAGCCAGAGCGAGGCGGACGAGAAGGAGACACCCATGGTGCAAAGAGTGACTGCCATGGAGTGCCACCTTATAGGCCCATTAAGGATGAATCTTCCATCTCTCAAGACTCGGAATCACCCCTGTCTGAAAACAGGGATTGGTCCCAGCGGTCTTCCCCGGATTCTGAGGCAATGCACATCGGGAGGAGAGGAGGCCTGCGAGGCGCCAAGGCAGGAAATTGTCAAAAGGTGGAGGGGGCAGTGGGCCACTTTCTGGAGGATAGGAGACATGGTAATGCAAGCATATGTCATCTGAGGATAATGATATAAATGAGGCTAGGGAAGCGGAATTCATAAATCTGGCAGCTAGGGACCAAGATTGCGGCAAAGCGGGAGGCGCCGGGGCGAGGGCCCTAGCAAAGGCCCAACCGGCTAGGCCGCTGGTACCCAAGGGGGAAGGGAGCCAAGGAGACAGTGGGGACCAATCAGGAGGAGGGACTTCTCTGAAGGCATAAAAGAAGCCGTCCTGTGGGAGGTGCTGATTGGCACAGGCGACAAAGACAGGCGAGTGGTGGTGCGTCGGGCAGAAGAAGCTGGTTGGAGGGATGGAGGAGAAAGGCAGGAGTCTATTAGGAAAGCTCGGCCAGACTCTACCAGCAAAGGGGGAGGCCGAAAACGGAGCCACTCATCTGCAGAGAGGAGACGAAGAACGGCACGCTCCCGGAGCCGGGAACGGGACCACTCCAGGAATAAGAAACTGAGGGTGGGGGGTAAGACGAGTTCGGAGACGACGGCAGGGCATGGGAACCACTCATTCAGGGATTCGCGCCTAGATAAACACCGCCAGGAGACTGGCTCGGAGCGTGGGAAAGGAATACGCTCCGAATCCAAGCGCTCCCACGCCTCGGTCGGAGCTCGGCTATATAACGAGAAACGGAGTTGCTCCGAACATCAGTCGCCTAGCCGAGAGCCACGGAGTCACAACCACCGCCAAGAGCCTCAGAGAACCGGCAGCATGCCTATGATTGACAAGGAGGACGTGCCTTTGGAAGCAGGGCCGGGGAGTTTGCCCCTGCACCGCTGTGATCTGTGCTGGGAGTGCGGGGAGGGCCAATGGTGGTTCTCGAAGAAGGGCAACCGGGAAAGACACATGAAGAAACACAATAACAAGGTGAAGGGATACATCTGCCCGGAGCCCGACTGTGGGCACCAAGTGAGAGAGGCGTACCTACCCGACCTCAGAAGTCCCCCGGCCGCCTACCAAGAAGCAGCCGAAGCCTAAGAAGTCAAAGATGAAGGGGGCGTCTACCTCCCCTGAACCCATTGCCACCAGCACCTGTAAGGCAACAGCTCCGGAGCAGGGGACCAGAGAGGAGAAGGAGGAGCAGTCTGAAGCGACCCACACACCGGCTGCCCGACTTGTCCCCCCTAAAGGCTGAGGCGGCTCCAGAGTGACCAGCAGCAGCAGGTGGGCCTCGCCCGCCATCAGCTTGGGGAGCCTAGGCACAATCTCCGGAGATAAACTGGCGGCTATTAATTTAGAAATGATACTGGGGTATCGCACCCCGGAGCAAGCAGCTAGACACAACACTAGGAGTGCTCCGAAGAGGCATCACCTCCAACCTCTCCGGTGCCGGCTAGCAAGAGAATCAAGGCCAATGAAGGAGGGAGCTAGTGGGGAGGCTGTAGTTGTCGGGATGTCCAAACTGCCATTCCCGCTGACTCCCCGCCAGGATGAGAAATTAAACTGGATACTAAAGGAAATCCACAGGCAGTATGGCCTAACAACAGAGACGCCTGAGGAGACACTGGTCTGGCTGCAGGGGGCGGTTCTGGAGAAGTTGAGTATTATGGAGTTGGAGAGGGAATTTGAGGTGAAGTTCCCACCCCCATCCGGAGTTAACCTTTTGGTGCCCAGAATTATTTGAAGATTTTACATTATTTCACAATTATATTACTTTGTTGATAAGCCCATGTGTTATTTTGATCTTATCTTTTGATATTGGCTTTGTATTGCATTTCCTGAATACTCATAACTCAGTGAAGACTTTCAGTTAAGGACATGAAATTTATTGGACAGGTTTGGTAACCATAGTTACCAAAACATTCCATTTGTTGTCATTGGTATCATTTGGTCTCTCTTGTGTACTATATAGAGCCCCCCTATCCATAATACCTGTAATTCTGAGGCCTCATTCAATTCTGCATATATATGTGTACTACCACTCAGGAGACATAATGTGCTAGTAACAATGCATGGATTATCTCTATGGATATGAACATTTCTTTTAGAATCTAATGGGAGTATGGGACATTGGATGTATATGATCTAGCGTAATAAATGTGTCATGTCTGGTCTTAGCCCCTAGAGGGTGGCCCTCTAATGAATCATTTTCAAATTTTGACTCCCTGTGTTAGGTATAATGGTGATAGAGAAAAATGGATGGTTGTATTGTGATGGGGAGGTCATGGCAGTTCTATAGAGGGTCTAACTTTGCAGATTGGACCAGTAGAAGTACCTGGATGATAGTTTACTTCAATATACATTTATTTAAGCCCCATTTAAGCCCAAAACCGCGCTTCAAAGCGCGCTTGGGCACCTAGGGGTTAAGGCCAAGCCACTAGACTTGCTGGTCCGGGATATGGACAAGGAGGAGGTCTACTCTGAGGGGAGTGTCAACAGTGAGGAGAAGGGGGGAGCTCTTCGGGGTAGGTTTGGGCCACTCCAGGACCAGCAGCCGGCCCAAGACTAGCACCCCCCTCAAGGCCGCTGGGAAGCCGGAGGAAGAAACGTCAGCAGCAGAAGGGGGTAGTGGAGGCGCCAGCTTGGAGATGCCAGGAGCACTGCAGGGCATCTCATGCCAATATGGCCCTAAAAAAATGAGAGATGGCGTACATGCCACAGATGATGTAAAGAAGGAACTATCAGCACGTATTGCCCAGGTAGTCACGAAAATCCTGCCGCCTGAGAAGGTTGAGAATGAAAAGATGGATATAGCTCAATCTGGAGCTGATGATGTAATGGAAGATGAAGAAGATGATGAGTATGAATGGGCCGAGGTGACTGCTCAGATAAATATAATATGCTTAGGCTGAGCATTTGTCCATAACATTATAACACAAGTTCATTGACTGACTGCTTGTCTTGGGAGCAATTCGTGAGGATTGCACCTAATACACCTTTTCTATAATTGACAAAGCCAAGGGATACCTGACTGGTTGTCTTGGGAGCAATTTGTTAGGATTGCACCTACTATGACCACTTGATAAGTTCATGGAATATCTGAACTTTCTAAAACTGACCTGCTATTCTTACCTAGGCAACATGTTGCAATTTATGCACATAGCACATGCAAATTTGAGAATGGAATTTTCGGTAAAAGAAATGCATGCTTCACTCATTGTAAGCTTAGTCAAGCTGGTGTTGGTACATTGATGATTATACAAAGGGTGGTCTATGTTCTTGGTCGGTTAGTGGTAAGAAATGCATGGAAGAGTATTAGACTAGCATGGAATGTATGTGCCCCCTTTGATTGGTGGCTTGCTTGGTACCAGACTACCGTTATACATATATTAATGCCACTCCCATAATGTCGCTGATGCATTTATGTATGTATATGATCACACTAAGCTTATAGTGTTACTTTTGTAATTGTTCTACATATATTTACTCGTGTATTACTTTTGTATTATTTTTTCTACAGTTTTTTGTCACTTGAATGGCACGATACAATGAAATGCTAATTAAATCGCTGATTGGTTCATAATTGAAAAATGTGTCATTGTTATTGATGTATTGTAATTTTTGATCTATTCTATTTGTAGGTAAGAACATTACAACTGGTGACGGTGGAATGATTACAGTGGGTGCATTGTGGTGTCTCAGAGAGCTACGAATACATAGATAAGATCTATGATCAAACTAGTACAAGGTCCGGTAACACTGGGTGAGCTAACTAACCCTTCATTAGTAGTAACTTATTAATCAATTCATCAATATTAATCACTTACTTTTCGTGTGATTCTATATGACTAAGAAAATGTTCTATTCTAGAATCGAAATAATCAAGGGCTTAAAACCTTTTTGAACTTCTAACTTTATTTGCCTCCTCCTTTAGTTGCTTATTTGTAATTTATTTAAGTATTTTACTGATTTGTTAAGATGCAATAATATATAGAAATTTAAGTTGAAACCCAAAGTTTACTTACTCATTGACACAACACAATATTGCATATGTGTGGTTTTTATCTTTTGTCACGGAGCTGAGATTATCTTATAATTAACTTGGTATTAGCTCCCTCTCTCTTGTTGTATTCCACCCACAGAACATTAAGTTGGTTATTTCTGTTGGTGGATATCTGAGCCTCTGGCTAGAATTTAGCCAGGGGCTCCTTTATTTTAATTTTTAATTCCTTATTTTATGTATATAAATTATTGTTTACTTGTATTTGTTTATGTAATGGCAACAACTACACAATTAAATGATTTTCTAAATATGAAGGGCTTGAAAATGGTACATCTAAATACGCGAAGCATGTTTAACAAAAGGCAGGAAATATTTGACCATTTAGATGGTGCTGATATAGTCGGAATGAGTGAAACTTGGCTGCATGAAGACTATGATGATGACTTAATAAACTGGGAAGGTATGAATTTGTTCAGGCTGGACCGAAAAAAGAAAGAAAGGCGGAGGTCTAGCAGTTTACATCCGAGATGACATCAATCTTGATGTTAAGATACGCAATGACATTAGTTGTAGTAACAAGGATATTGTATGTCTAGTATTAGATCTAGTCTTGAAGACACATACTTTACAATTGGTCACTCTATATAGACCTCCTTCTGGCAAGATAGATGAGTTTTTTCTACATTTGTCTCGTGTTATGGAAATTACAGATAAAGAAGGGCTTGAGCAATGGATTATGGGAGACATAAATATAAATACCTTGCGTGAAAAACTACCTAGTACTGTAAAGTTAATCGATGCTTGCCGATTTAACGACTATCATAAACTCATTAATCAGTACACTAGACCCTATAAGATTATTGTGTCATGTTTAGATAATATATTGACTAATTACAATGAGTCTATTACATCTGGTGTCTTGAATTTTTTAGTAAGTGATTATCTGCCTGTCTTTGCTGTAAAACCAAGAGAGAAGGTTGACTATATCAAAAAGAAAGTTTGGGTGAGAAAGTACAAAGGTTATGATGAAGAAACTTTCAAAGAGTGGCTAATAATGGCAGACTGTGATGTTTTTTTATGAACTGCACGACCCCGATGGTGCTTGGTCATTTATTGAAAACTTGATAATTGAATACTTAGATGAGTACTGTCCTTAATCTGAAATTGAGATTGTGGACAGAAGAAATAAATGGATGACACATGACATCTTCTCAATGATAAATGAGCATGAGGACAATGTGGAAATGTTTTTGAAAACTAAAGATGATTATTATCTCAATAAAGCCAGGCAGCTGCGTTGTAGAATTAATAAGGCTATCAGGTACTCAAAGGCCAACCAGGTCAAGTCTGCACTGGAGGAGGCTAAGTCTGACCCCAAGCAATTCTGGAGAGTTTTAAATGGAGTTTTGAAACCAGAGGTGCAAATTGCCCCTCCAGAATTGATAGGTGATGATGGTTTTATCAAGTCAAAGCAGGAATCTGTAAATTATTTAAATGATTATTTCTCAAATATTGGTGCTAAACTATTTTCAGTTTCCACAGATAATGGTTATCCTGAGCGTGTATTAATGACTGAACCTGTTGATCCAGCTGAAATTCCTGTGCGAGTTGAGAAAGGCTTTGTTGAGATGCTCATAAAAGAAATAAATGTTAACAAAACTTCCGGAATTGAGGGTATTAGATGTGATATTTTGAAAACAGCACTGTTATTTTTGTTAGATCCTGTTACTAGGTTGTACGAGCTGAGTTTCACCAGTGGCATATTTCCTGAAAAATGGAAAAGGGCAAGGGTTAATCCAATACCCAAGCCTGGTAATAAAAAGTTAATCACCAATTGGCGACCGATATCACTATTACCTGTACCTTCCAAAATTGCGGAAAAAATAATGTATTGCCATTTAAATGAAATTCTAAATAAGAAAAATGTTATTTCTGCAAAACAATTTGGTTATCGATCAGGACTGGGGACTGCAGATGCAGTCTTCAGACTCCTGAGTGATATCTATGAAAATAGAGATAGAGGCCATTTGACTGGAGTTTGTTATCTTGACCTACGTAAGATGTTCGATTGTGTTAATCACGCCTATCTTGTTGAAATTTTAGGACAACTTGGTTTACATGACACGACACTCAATTGGCTAATGAGTTACTTAACTGGGAGAAGCCAGTATACTAAAATCGGTTCCTTTGTTTCTAATGAAGCCCAACTACGATTTGGTGTCCCGCAAGGGTCTGTATTGGGACCGCTCTTGTTCATACTATATATAAATGATGTCAGTGATGTTCTTGCTGATTGCAAACATTATCTTTATGCAGACGACTTGGTAATATACAGCTCAAACAACAAAATTGAAACTATAACCAATAGGTTACAAACGGCATTAAATCGACTACAATCCTGGTTTGTAACCAAGAGGCTTACTGCTAACACGGATAAATCCAAAGTTGTGTGGTATGGTTCATGCAAAAAGTTACCAAAGTCCAGGGGCCAAAAACTATATTTGTATAACAAAGAACTTGAAACCCTGAATAACTACTGCTACTTAGGACTAAAGTTAGACAGTCTATTGAGTTTTGAACCTGCGCTAAAGGACTTAAATAGTAAAATTAACCACCATCTTTTTAGATTCAGTAAATTCAGAAACATGTTATCTGAAAAAGTTGCTGTAACAGTCTATAAAACCACCATAATGTCTGTGTTTGATTACGCTTGTTTTGCCTTACGAGAGGGCTAACGAAGGCCTGCTAAAAAGGTTGGACAGAATGCAGAACAGAGGCCTTAAAATTTGTTTCAGAGGTTTGGATCTTAATGAAGAAGAGCTCCATGAACGGGCTAATATTCCACTCCTGATGAGGAGACGACAAGAACTATTGCTTAGCTTCATGTACAAATTATCAAGAAATCCAGATTGGGTCGATGAGGAAATCAGAAGGCCAGGTATGAGGTCCGAATCAAAGATCAAGATAGTCATTCCCAGAGCAAGTAAAATGGGATTCAACAACTCGCCGCTATATAGAGGAGTTGAGTTATGGAACAATCTCCGAGCTGATGTCCAACACAGTGAAAGTAAACTTAAATTTAAAGCAAGAATTAGGCAGATACAAGACTTGTCCAAGATAATGTTAATGGGTGATGAGCTGAATGAGCTGGATGAGTAATATGAAAAAGATACAGGTTAGAGAGCTGTTGAAAGACTACACCTTATCCTGATTGAGTAGAGGGAGCTGTTGTTTACTGACTACACCCTCTACTAGACTTTTTTCATGTGGAGCTGTTGAAAGACTACACTGCATGAATTTCATTCATGAGCTCACAGTGACTATACTCTTATGCTGTATATCTGCTGATCATCTGTTTAAGATATGTTTTGTACCTACTCATCTGTCCATATATATCCTGTTGTTATAGTGTAATACATGCTAGTATAAAACTTGTTGATAGTAACAAACTGGTGTACCATGCCTGCTTCCCTTCTTTTTGAAATTTTATTGTAAGATTATAGAGGTTGCTACTTGTATACATAGTACATACTGTTTGTTATATACATTTTATTTTTTCTGTTTATATTATTGTTCTCATCCTTCATTGCATAAATTCTTTATTCATTGAACTATGTGCAAACAACCATTCAATGTAATAACTGAGCGAGGATTCACATTATTGTCTAATTTTACCACTTTCTGTATGAATAGTGACTTGACAATAAAACATTTTCAAACCTCAAAAAATCTCCGACGTGGCTATAACTTCAGGCAGTGGGGTGGACCAGCTTCCAAAGGCAGTGGATGTGTCAGCCCTCCTTGGGGACGACCCAATCATTATGGCCGAGTTCAGGGAGCTGAAAAGGAAGGCAGACCTAAAGAAGGCGGAGGTGGAGCGGAGAGAGCAAGAGGAGTGGGAGCGTTTGGAGAAAGAGGAGGCGGAGAAAGAGCGTCTAGAGAAAGAGTGCCTGGAGAAGGAGGAGGCGGAGAAGGTGAAGGAGAGGGCAGAGAGAGAGCGCTTGGAGAAAGAGAAGGCAGAGAAGGATAGAGAGGAGAAGGAGAAGGCAGAAAAGGAGCGCCAGAAGGAGAAAATAGAATGCGGGGAAGATCACAAAGCAAAGGTGGAGAAGGCAGAGAAGGAGAAGGAGCCGAGCACAATATGGAAGAAAGAACAGACAGCAGGGGGATCTTCAAAAGAACGGGAGTGGAGACAGGTCCTAACACCAGCCGCCTCAACAGTAAAAAAGGCCACCACGCAGCCACAGACAGAAATAGTCGGAGACACTGGACTTGTAGTGCAATCACCCAGTTTGTTATGCAAGTGGCCATCCTGGAGCGGGAGGGGGAAGGAGCGGCGTCTACAGTGATGATCCCGGAGGGGATTCCAGCGGAGGTGGGGAAGGCAACGGACTCAGAAGCTCCTCTGGAGGATGTGGAGGGGTCTAAAGTACTAGTGATTACCGGGTGTAGGGTAGTACCAGTTGAAACAGAGACGGACTTACCTGCAGGAGGAGGGTCACCCCGTACCGGAGCTCTAAGCCACCCAGTAACGCCGGACAGGAGGACATCAGGGAGGGAGGCGCGGACCTGCAGTGGACTTATGCCTTGGAACACGGGTCACCCAACTCTCCTGACCTATTCAAAGACGATCGGCTCCCAACCTAACTTTAGTCCTGATATGATCATCATCCCCGGAGGACATCAAACCACGGACATCATCTCCCTACCTGGGGGGAATTTGAACTGGTCCAGACATTCCGGACACGGTATGGCCCAATGGAACGCAACTTCTGCATAGAGTGTGGGCGGCAGGTGGAGGAGGGCGATCAACCGGCTACCAGTCACCAAGTGGCTAAGTGTTAAAGATCACTATCTTTTGAAGGGTCTTCGGAGAGGGAACTGCCGAGTATACGGAGCCCGGAGAAGAACGGTAGAAGATAGGGGTAGAAATCAGGGTCTGGAGTATACGGCCTGGAGTTAGGTATGGGGTAGACTGTTGCCTAGGACGAGGTCGTCAAAAATACAGGGTACTCAACTGGAGTCCTTCTGTGGTACTTTTAGATGAGGAGCGTTGAGGGGGTGCCGGAGACGTGGGAGAAGCGGGCGCCAGGGGGACACGACAGTCCTGAACGATGTCGGGGCATCGGAGTAGCCGGGCTGAGCTGTTTGTATAAACGTTGGCGTTAAGGCTGGAGTTATTCAAGTACGGGAGCCTCATGAGGAGGTACAGCCCATCGGAGCGGTCAGAGCGCTTGGAGCAGTAGACTGGAGCTGCTTGTATAAACGTTGGTGGTAAGGCCGAAGTTAATCAAGTATGGGAGCCTCACGAGGAGGTGCAGCCCATCGGAGCGGTCAGAGCGCTCGGAGCAGCAGACTAGAGCTGCTTGTATAAAACGTTGGCAGTAAGGCTGAAGTTAGTGATCCCAGCGTTGGAGAAAACAGCTACTATATAATAAAGCTGGGAGTCAACGAGGAGTCAGTTCTGGCACCAGAGTTTATTGAAGTCACAAGTAATAGCTTTGAAGAAGTTATCTCCGAGGACCAGAGAGCTCTGAGTAGATGGTGTGGCCCAAAGCCAGGTTAATAAACAGTGTTAAACCATAGTTCGAGTCTTGTGGTGTTTGCTATCAGAGGTAGATTCAGATTTCGCTACTATATATATATATATATATATATATATATATATATATATATATATATATATATAATTCATAGAATGGGATTAATTCCTCTCATCTCTTGATGCTGCAATGCTACAACAGTCCCATTTTGCAATGGAACCATGTACCTCATATGTTAGAGGAGCAGCCTATTGATTCAATAAGGGATTACAGGGCATGAATGGTTTATACAACTTCTAAATGTTTCAATAAGGGTGTCCACCACACCATGGACCATAATGCAGGGAATATTTTCATTCTTTTATAGATATTGTTTCACCTGGATATATCTAGACATGGGTACATGATGATGAGGTTGTTACATCTATCACATATTGGAATCATATAATAACGTTTAATCAACGTTTTTTAAACCAGCTAAATCACTGTTGTTAAAAGGTTGTCTGGAAAAACGTTACCTGGTGAACTTTTTCTAAACGTTAAACCAACATCTTTGAAAAAACGTTTTCTTGAAAACCGCAAATCAACGTTGAAACAATGTTTTTTTTTTTTTTACAAATGTTAGTCCAACTAACCCTCAGTGAATGATAATCAATGTTTCTTGTTACCTGGGGAGCTACTTCCATGGATGCAATGTTAGATTTGAATCTTTGCTTGTGGTGGAGGGTAAGCTGGCAAACGTTTTTTTTTATCTTGAAAATGTAGCAAGAGAGTTGAAAACCAATGAGAAACCTTGTTTGAAAATTTCACTTCAGTTTAAACATTTTGCCATACATTTTCTGGTATTTATTTGAAAAAATTGGCATTCTTTGGCAGCCATATTGATTTTTCTGTGCCCTTGACCTTTGAAAATGACCTTAATAAATAGATTTTAAAATGCTGATGTTAATAAAGCTATAACATGTGGTTCTAGCTGGCATAGTTCTGGTTTTATGACTATTTTCCACTTGACCTATTTGGATGTTGGATTTCAGGCACTATCCCAAGGGCAAACTCCTGAAAGAGGAGGTATCAAAAAGTTGTAATCCTCTGAGAAACCTTTTCCCCCTTTTTTGTTGGAACTAGGCCATATTTTATGCTTTACTTACCGGATAATTCCAGGTGGTATTTGAGAGCAACTTTATGGGATGAGGCCCCTAAAACATTTAACACTCCCCCCCCCCTAATAATGTTAAACTATCTTTTTCAGTGGATCTGTGCAAGCCACAAAATAGACCTTCAAATTTCTGGAAATTTCCTGAAGAATCCCATGCCTGATACTGCAAATTCAATTGAGAAAATAGGTCAATTGGTAAATCATTATAAAATCAGAACTAATCCTGCTAGAAACAGGATTCAGACTACTGAATTTGTACTGAAAAGGGCAGTGTTAAGTCAGTTGTTTTAGGAATATCCTATCAGTGTCTACTAAAATATGCAGTGGTTGATCAGTATATTCTCAGTATCTACTAAATTTGGAAGTATATACTGCCTTCCGGTCCGGGTTATGGTATATAGCGGGCCTTGGGGTTAGCTCATGGGTGCACATATCCCTACCCCTGAGGTTTCTTCAGCAAGACACCAGGTGGCTACAGGTGAATTAAGAGCAAGAATGCTTCTGTCTGTGCTGCCTTTGGAACTTCTAATACAATAAAACCTCATGTATAAGCTGCACCTTTGTATAAGCTGCATTCTGACATTGGGAGAATGCTATAGGTCACACCTGGGGCCTGAAATGGTTGTCATTACTTACTATAGTCTAAATATGTAATGCCCCATATGTACGGTACCCAATGGGGATATAACATGAACAATCAGTATCTGGTCTATATCATAGCCACCTGAAAAGAGGCCAAACCCCCGACCATGAGTGGTGCTGGGGTCGACGGCGACCCTCGCTATAGGGGGTCTGGGGGCATTCTCATGAAAAGATTTTATTTCTAGACCCCAATCGAGAGGCTGTTTTAGACTCATTCACTACCAAATTCAGAATATGAGTTGTGGGTAAAGGTATGATGAGAGTTTGGCAAAATGGTGCATTTGGACGCTTTCTGACAATGGCCATGTCTAGGTTGAGAAGAACCTAGATACTTACATACCCATACTCAGTGCATTGTAGTACGGGGGTGGGTGGAGTTGGGCACATGCCCCTCTTGAGAAAACTTTGAAAATCTAGACTTCAAATGGGGAATTCTAATGTGACTTGGCAAACAACTTCATTCTCTCTCTCTTACCCCGAATTACCAAAGGACTTGTTCTCATAGGACTATCATTTATTGCCCCTGGGTATCCCCTGGGCTATTGGAGCCGGGTTTTCAGCTAGATCCACAAATTTGTATTCACCAACTTTAGGGTGTAATCATTCAGTGATATACTGTTAGTTTACACATTTTTCAAAAGCCAAAGGAAAGTTTCAAATCTCATCTATCAGACAACATTTTGTCCTTTATGGTGAGTGATGTCTTTCTCTACAAAAAAAGCTGCTGTACTTACGTCATGTTTTTGGGAGCTATACTGACTACAAGTCCTTTAACCATTGGGTCTATGGGTCAGATAGATTTTAGCGATGAAATTAGCACATGGAATCCTATGGGTAATCACCAAGTGAGACACTTTTTTTCAGCAGGCAATGTTTACAGTGTCCAAGCTATACACATAACACATTGGGTACTGAGCGATAAACTAAGCATGCTATGGATAAATTTTTCTGTACAATGCCTAACTCCCGGTGAATCGACATTTGACTTGCTCAAATGAATAGATTTATGAGGGAGGGATTTCGGAGCGTGGGGGCTAGGTTCCAGTAGGCCAGGTTTCCAGGGGGCCAGGTGTCCAGGGGCTAGGTGTCAAGGGGGCCAGGTGTCAAGGGGCCAAGTGTCCAGGGGGCCAGGTGTCCAGGGGTCCGGGGGCCAGGGGGCCAGGGGCAGCACATCAGGGGGCCAGCGGTCCAAGGGGTTTAGTAAGAGAAGATTATGCCAGACTGGTGTAAGTAAGTAGTCAATATTTCGCAAGTGCTGATTCCTGTGACCCTACAGGGTTGATAGAGGGTTTTATGGTACCTACCCTGAGCCTTCTGTGCTTCAATGCACAACACCCAATTTTTATAATGGGGGGGTGTAGTAGACCCTGGGCCATATGTGATATATATCACAAGTTAAATTTTGTTATCACCAGTGTCACCCCATCACAAATGTAATACCCGAATGTAGTTTTCCATCTCCCCTCAAGAATATTTTTGAAAGACTTAGAGCTAAATTGGTGCATTTTGAGAGCATGATTGCCTGCTGCCCTGGATTTATTATGTAGGCCCTATAAGGATGCAGCAGAGATATGTATGTGTAATATACGTCATGGTTGCTGTGATACTGTTCTGAATTTTTTTTTAAAGGTGAGGAGGGAGGAACACAGTTGCTCCCACCTCATGGAGTCTCTAGGCCAAAAAAAAAAGGTGTATTTCCAGTAACCCAACCGACCCTAGTGTAGAGGTACGTGTTGTATATAACCATAGTGTTGGGTACCGTCTGACGTGGCGGGCGAGTCGAGTCGTCGGATGTTCCTCAGGTTCCGGATAGGTGGCAGCACCGATCCGGGTCTGTGGGGACATCTGACGACGAACACCTGGGTTCTTATATAAAGCCCAGGGCTCAGCCGCTACGTCAGAGGCCCTTCTGGCCTCCAAACATGTAGGACCATCTCTTAATAACTGTTAGCTGCCCTATTACCAACTATCGGGTAGCCGTGAGTGTGTATTTTAATAAAGACTATCCGTTGGCATACACTTGAATCACCGTCTTACTCCTTCTTTCCCGAATAGTAAGACCCGAACCCCCAGGTCCGTAAGACCAAAACCATTACACTAGCAAAACAGCGGCAAAAAAAAAACACCTTTTTTTGTGATTTTGAAGAATTTTGTCTCTTTTTTCATATTTTAAAGAAATTTTCATTACTGTTAGAGGATTTTTCCTGTATCCTTTTCGTGTTCTTCCCCTCTCTCATAGTTGCCATTTTCTCATCATTATTTTACAATGAAATCAAAGAATTTGATACATCCATTGATATGTGCACTAACATTTCCTATATAAATGTAAAAAAAAAATTAATAAAAAAAGAATCTGACCTACCGACCCTAGCACTATGAGCTATGTTACTGGAAACACAGCTTTTATTTTTCTTGGCCCTATCACACATATTAACAGGTAATCGGAGTTAGTCACAGCTGAGGCTTTTGTCACAACTCGTAATATATATTCACAAATACAAATGTACATGTATAAAGGCATTTGTTGGCAATTGTGGCATGCCCTGTATCTATGATTTACTAAGATCCACAATGAGGTCTGTTCCCCAGGCAGAGGAATTCCATAAGAAAAATCAATCCATTCAGTTATTTCTGGGACTTAAAAGTTGGGTTCCCAGATACAGGTAATGATATAATAGTCCTGGCTCCAGTAGTTGACATACCACTAATACACCACAACTCATGTACAATATTTATTGATATCATGGCAATATTCAATATGATTAATATGTTATTGTCAATGAGAATGGTACCTTACATATGAGGGGCACCTCGAATACAGGACATCCCAAGTTGAAGACAAAGATCTAAGACGCACATGGAATTTGCCTTTGAGCAGTATAGTAATTATAAATCTTCTTTAATTTCACTCTGCATAGTAGTACATGGCACACTATGAGTTAAGAAATACCCTATGTTATATAAACCAAAATAAACCACTAAATTGCGGGTAAGCTCACTTCAAGCTCATTAAGAGATATGCTGGTAATATTACAGCAAGACAATTTTGCTGAAATACCTATTAGTTATTTTTCATCTATAACAGCTACAGAACATAGTTGCCATCATAAAAAAAAAACAAAGCGACATTTCTGAATAATTATTTTTAACATATCTGTTTTCATTACAAACTAAATTACATACAAATATATACCTCTGCAAGTATTACTGTTTAAGGGTAAGTATGTGAACTCTCTCATCTATCGTGTCGATCCCCCAATCTTTATGCCTGGGCTCAAATGCATCCTCAACATTGATCAAATCCAGTTTACACTTGGACCCTGAAGATGAGAAATAAAAGATAATATTTAAGATATGAGATCTTTATGATGTCATAATAAATTATGTACATGTTTTTGAATAACACACATCTGACATTTAGGCTACAAATAGTACATGGGGAGTAGGGGTGGTTGGGGTGAGACAACTTTAGCATCAAATACTCTTTCATCTCCTTTGCTTTCTAACAGCGATTTGGAGGGTCTATGAGACCTAATCTATGTACAAAGCTTGGCCAATTCTACTTAAAAGAAATCCCTCCCAAATTCATTTACAAATGGGAAACTTTGCAATTTCTCGTTATGGGGTTTCTTGAGCTACTCGCATTTATAATATTGAATTGGGGAATCTTAATCTGCTAGCTTCAATGGTAGAACACAATAAGTATTAACCCTGCATCTATGATTTACTGAGAACGACAAGGAGGTCTGTTCCACAGCCAGAGGAATTCCATAAGAAAATTCAATCCATTCAGTTATTTCCGGGACTTACAAATTGGGTTCCCAGATACAGGTAATGATATAATACAGTGAGACCTTGATAGTCTGTCCACCCCTGTTGCAGGCAAATGATGGTTGGATCTCAAAACTGACAGACTGTGTATGGCGGACTATCAGGGGATGATTTATCGAGGTCTCACTGTAGTCCTGGCTTCAGTCATTGATTTATTGATATCATGAAAATATATTCAATATGATCAATATGTTATTGTCAATGAGAATGGCACCTTACATATGTAAGCGCACCTCGAACATAAGACATCCCAAGTTGAAGACAAAGATCTAAGACGCACATGGAATTTGCTTTTGCGCAGTTTAGTACTTATCTTGTTTAATTTCACTCTGTATAGTAGTACATGGCGCACTCTGAGTTAAGAAATACCCTGTATTATATAAGCCAAAATAAACCACTAATTTGCGTGTAAGGTCACTAGGGTAGTGACTAAGATTGTTAGAGAAATACTGATAATATCACAACAGGAAATTTTGCTGATATACCTGTTATTTATCCCTCATCTATAACAGCTACAGAACATAGTTGCCATCATTAACTAGTAGCACAAAATTAGTAATTACCATTTGTTAACAAATGAGAGGAGCAACTACTCAGTTGGATAAGCTGTGCCAAGTGGCCAAAGATGGACTATAGATTGTATTCATGTGACAGGTGGTCAGAGATGGACTATACTTTGTACATGTAGTCATTTGAGGCATGTGCCAAGCGGTCAAAGACTACAGTTTGCAGTCATTTGATGTACACATGACAAGTGGTCAAGGATGTACTATAGTTTGTAGTCATTTCATGCATATTTCCCAAGTGGTCAGGGATGGACTATATATAGTTTGCAGTCTTGTGACTTTCCCCAATTTGCCAAGGATGTACTATAGTTTGCAGTGATTTTACATACGTTTGCCAAGTGGTCAGGGATGTACTATAGTTTGCAGGGATTTGACATATGTTTGCCAAGTGGTCAGGGATGTACTATAGTTTGCAGTGATTTGACACACGTTTACCAAGTGATCAGGGGTGTACTATAGTTTGCAGGGATGGTAGGCCTCCCCAGCATTCCGAACCAGGTCCCGATCGACCCGTGAGCCACATGGTGTGCTAAGGGGGTATAGTAGTAGCATGCACAGCTATTTGAAAATGAAATTTTCATGCCAAAATTATATGCAATATATGATTAGAAAGCTGGTAAAATTTGTACCAAAAATACATAAATCCCAAAATGATGCATGGGTTATTTCAACTTTGGTAGCCTGTTTCCCACAAAATCCTTAAAGGCCACTTTCGTGAGATTTCCTCAAAAAGTAACTGGTGGTTAATAAGAAGCACAAGCATTCATGTGATAGTATTTAGGAGTTGTTAAGTAATCATAACCACCAACTTAATTTGTATGTACATTTGCCAAATCAGAGATTGTAATTGGATTAAAATTTCTAATGGGAAATATGTAATCTTGTACCTCCCCTTTGCCCCACCTGAACAACACCTGAGGGGTGTTCATTTGATGAATATGATTCACATATAAAGAGGTAGTGCCTGTCCATACACTATACCATATGACACTGGTGTCAATTTATCAGAAAACTTGATAAAAGTGTTCTCTAACAAGAGCAAAAGGAATGGAACAAGTCGTTCAACTTGGATATCATTCCCTCTTTGTTGTATGCTCTGGGAGTTGACCGGTCAGCAAGCCGCAATGGCGGATGGTGTGACGTATCGCTATGGAAAATGATTGGATTCTTATCTATTTCGAACAATTTGGAGAATTTAGGCATGGCATGTTCATATAGGAAAACTAAGGATGTTTCCCTGTTAATAACTCGACATGGCACCGTTGGATTCTATGCAAATGAGGTGTGCAAAGCCCCAGGTATATCAGACAACTTATTCAAATCCTTCATATACATTGGCTTCTAGTACCGTTCGGCTTGGTATAGTGGACAGCGAGTCCGTCTTTTGCCACAGCTGTCGGGGAACGATTTCCATAGAGCCCTGAACGGTTTTAACTGGAAATGTATGGCGATGTTGACTTTGTATACTTCTCCAATTTATTAACATGTCCAGGTTGAAACCAGCACCTTCTTAAAGGCAAAAGAAAGGTCTCAGAGTAAGGTTATGGCCTGATAATGCACAGGGTTAAAACGTTTAAAATGTTTGCCCACAGGTAACCACCCTGTGATATAGCTATATATAGTGCTCCACTGACCCAGCCTACCACCCCACTGCAGGAGGGGGTCCATGTATGAGAGCCCTCCTATGTATAATAAAGTTTCCATGTATTTTGAAATGAGGTGTGGTAATGCTAGTGTTATCCTAGACACGGGGCTCCAGAATCATTCTATATATGCGTCATCCACACTCTACTTTAATCATTTCTGTAGTTGGAAGAACACTTCCTCGTCTCAGATAAGAGTATCACCTTCCCCCCAGATTAGAAGTTGTCATCAGTCATTTTTGAACATTGGTGGCAAAGTAAGGTCTGCTGCCCTCTTACAATCAGTGTTGCTGCTAACTCTGCTGTTTCACCTCTGAAAAAAGTGGTGTTTGTGAAAAATCATTTTACATATATAATTATATATCTGTTTTCATTGCATACTCAATTACATACAAATATATACCTACTGCAAGTATCACTGTTTAAGGGTAAGTATGTGAACTCTCTCATCTACAGTCTCGATCCCCAAAATTTTATGACGGGACTCAAATTCCTCAACATTGATCAAATCCAGTTCACACTTGTACCCTGAAGATGAGAAATAAAAGATAATATTGATGATATGATATATTTATTATATCATAATAAATTAAAATCATGTACATGTATTTGAATAACACACACCTGACATTTAGGCTACAAATAGTACGTGGGGAGTAGGGGTGGGTGGGGTGAGACAACTTTAGCATTAAATACTACTTTGTTTGATCTCCCAAAATAAAAGTATCATTCATCATGCCTTTAACATTTCAGAATCCCAACAACTTCTTTGAAATGCTTGACATCCATCAGCTTATATTCTGGTGGTCTCGATAGATTCTAAACACCAATTAGCAGTACATGTAGATCTATGCTATGGATTAATTACACAGATCAAGGAGAGCACACAATGAACCAATGTCACTGTGGAAATGACCCTCTAAGGTGCCAAGACGCAGGCCACTGAAGTATGCAATACTTCATAACAGAACATACAACATATAGCTGGGAAGAGAAGCAAGCTACTGTGAAATATTGCATATGGGTCGTTATTTAATTAGATATGACCTGTATTTGTACAGATCTATTAAAACAGCACTTAAAACAGCAAACATTCTTGATATCTTCAAAATGTTTAATACATGCAACTCCTGATAAGCTTGAGATTGCTAAAATAAACTTACCATAGAGTTCTTCTATCTCTTCCAATGACAGGTAATGTGGGGGTCCTGTGGGGAAAACATGTGATACTATTAAACTGTGACCCAGGATAACTCTAGCAAAGTGAGCGACTACAATGGGTATATATGATGCTTAGGCAGTCATGTTCGGCATAATTTTAAAGACTTACCTTGGTAAAAGGTGAAGTTTGACTTAAAGTTTAGAAGGGTTGCATGACTGCCGATGAAGAGAACAACAGAGGCAGAACACATGACCTGCCATCCCATAATGCATCAGTTTTTTAAAGCTAGCTTGGTAACAAGGTAAATGAACTATGAATTTTCTGGTATACCAGAATCCCCTGAGAACAACAGGCAGGGTGAAAACTTGATCAAACCGGGTGGAATTGTTGTTCTCTTTGTCAGCAGTCAAGCAACCCTTATAAACTCTAAGTCAAACTTCACCTTTTACCAAGGTAAGTGTTGTTTAACTTTTAAAGTTTATGTCTGGTTGCTATGCTGACAAAGTAATAACAACAGAGATTTTTAAGTTTGCCTTGTTACCCAGCTGGTAATTACACTATATATAAAAATTGGTTACTAGATCGCTGGTTACAAACTCAGAATTTTTGACTGCTTCAAGCCTGAGTACCCTTGGGGTACCAGATGAAGCAAAATATTTAGGCTATGAAGCAGTGAGGAAAGTGCCAGCTAACTCGATCTTTCATGTGCACATATCAACAAAAATATTTTGAGAACTATATAATATTTTCCCTACTTGATTCTTTCTAATATTTTGATAATTAAGATTTCTTTGATTCATACTCCTGTTACACATTTTATAACCTCAAAATTCGTTTGTCAAGCTGCAATGGTCGCCATCTTGGTTCTCAAAACAAAGATATCGGCCCTTTTCCTGCCTGTATTTCAAATTGAAATTGCTTCACAATTGAAGATCTGTATCCTACTCTCCGAAACCTTTAATTTGATAGGTTATATGTGGAGATCTGATGCGTAGTTACAGAGAAGTCCCCTGAAATCAAAAGTCCGAGAGAATCTGCATGGAAAGTTGTTTGACATTGCTTAGTTATGCACTGTTGCTAAGATACGCTTCGCTAACTTACGCACTTCTTCTCTAATACACCAGGGGGCTGCACTGAAGAGGGGGGGGGGAGTATTCCTAGAGTATTTCAGTTAATGGGGGGGGGGAGCCACTAGGGAATCCATAAAAATGGATAATTACCTTATTGAGTGCTGGAGGCCATGGTGAGCACAGTAGACTTGTATGTGCAGCCATGGTCTTCATGGATGGATCTCTTGCAGAACCTAGTGAAGGTTAGTCCATCTACCCTGTCATAGGATATAATCCAAAGGGAGTCTGCTGTAGTCCGCTTTGGATACAGAGGCACCTCTTGTTGTGTGGGAACTTCAACTTCCCAGATAACGTTTTTAATCAACCCTGGATACTGATGAGCAGTCTATCTGCTTGTTAATACAGTGCAGAAGCCGACATGGGCCACCATGTAGACGTGTCTCTGTCCCTTAGTGATTCTGCACATATACTTTACATACCGTAATCTCCCGAGTATAAGGCGCGTCTTATATGTGGGGTTTTAGTTCTACCTGGATCTACAAGGGGGACACCAAGACCTTTCTTTTGATATGTTACACTCCCATTAGGCCACATATGCTGCATATGGGGTCCAGTGGGGTCCTGGGGGTCCAAGCAACACATAGCTTTTTGAATTTTGAGAATCCATTCAGTAGAAGAGAAGTTATGATTTTTTGATTTATTTGACCATATTCTAAAACTCTAGGTGTGCCTTATACGCAGGAGATTACGGTCCTGGAATTACGGTAGTAGTATAGAGTCTACTAAGTTGTAGGTGGTTTTTGCTGTCAAGTGTAAAAATCTGCTGTCAGTCTGTCAAGTACTGTACTCTACTTTGCTGTCAAGGGAAAGAATCTACTGTCTGTCTGTCAGTTTTCTTATTGATGTTTGTGACAGGTATCCTTTAAGCCTGGGAGCAATGAATGCAGGAACACTGGGAGGGAGGGAGAGAGGGAAGGAGGGGATAGGAGGAAGAAAGGGTGTGAATGATTGGAAGGAATGAAAGGAGGGATTGAGTGGAGGGAATGAAAAAAGGGAATGAGTGGAGGAATGAGTAGAGGGAGGGAATGGGTGAATGACTGAATGAATGACTAAATGAATGACTGACTGAATGAGTGATTGATTGAGTGAGTAACAGGAGGGATTGAAAGAAAGGAGGAAGGGAGTGAGGGAGGAAGGGAATGAGTGAGGGGAAGAAGGGAAAGCAGACCCAAGATGGGTAAATTGGGTCAAAATGAGTCAATATTGATCTGTTGGCCCAAGATTGGGCCAGATTAAGACAGATTTGACCTAAGATGAGTTAATTTGGTCAAAACAGGTTCATCTAGGTCAAACTGTGTAAAAGCAGCCAAAAGTGGGTAAATTAGGTCAAAATAGGTTAATCTGGGCCAAACTGGGTAAAAGTGGCCAAAATTGGGTTAATTGGGTCAAATCATGTCAACATGAATTAAAATGGACGAAATTGAGTCAGACTGACCTATTATAAGCAAAGTCGGTTTAACCAAGGTCATATATATCAAAATAGGTCAAATAGGACAAATATGCGTCAATTACATAAACTTAAGTCATATTAGGTCAAAATTAGTCAAAATGGGTCAGATATATGGGCAGTTTGGCTAAAAAGTCAATTCCATTGAATGAGGTCAAATTAGACAAATTAGTTTCAAATTAGGTCGAAGTGGCAAAATATGGATCATTTGTATTAGATGAGGTCAAAATGGGTCAAATTATAATTTGACCCATTTTGACCTCATCTAATACACAATATGACCTATATATAGGTCATATTGTGTCAATATGACCTATATATAGGTCATATTGTGTCAAATTGGACAAATCAAGTTGAAAATGGCTGAAGTACATCAAATTAAATCAAATTAGGTCAAAATAGTTTAAATAGGTCATGTTGCACAAAAATGGGTCAATTCCATCAGATAAGGTCAAAATGGGTCAAAATAAGTGGATGTAGGTCAAGTTGGACGAATTCTATCAAGGAAAGGTAAAATTGGCCAAAAATGGGCCAACTGGGTCAAAGACAAAGTAGGTCAAAATAGGCTGTAATAGATTAGATTCATCTGTATTGAGCCCTTGTGACCTGATTTGACTCATTTAACCTAGTTTCTCACAATTTGTGAGCCAGCAAGCATAAAGGACAGTTCCTGCGGGATTTAGTACCAGATTTAGCCACTGGGGGGCACCACTATGGGCTAGAATAGGAAAAGTATGCCTAAACCTGTTATAGGTTACTTTTTTTATGCGATTTTTGGCCTACCTCACCAACTTTGACCCATATTCCACTGTTTTGACCCACTTTCCTCATAATAGGTCAATCCGACTTAATTTGACCCAATTAATTTGACCTATTTTATTAACCTGATTTGACTCACTTCACTCCATCAAACTCAAAACTCACTTCTTCTCCCTTGATTCCACTCAACTCTAGTGGAATCAAGTGAGTGGGATCAACTTACCTCCACTTATCTTTAGTCATTCCACTCAACTCAACTCAACCCCATCACTCCACTTCATTCCATTCCACCCAATCCATTCATTTCAATTCAACTCCATTCACTCCATCCGAGTCACCTCCACCACTCTACTCAATCCATTCCCTTTCACCGTCCCTCCCCCTGACTCACTTGTTCCCTCCCTCCATCCCTGACTAACTCTTTTCATCAAACCCTTACTCACTCATTCATTGCCTCCTTCCCTCCACTTATTCCCTCCCTCCCTCCCTCCCTCCACTCATCCCCTCCCTGTCTGCCTTTTCCATGCATGCCTGCCTGCCTCCCTGCCTGCCTACCTGCATTTCTGTCCCCTTGCTTCCTTGCCTATCTGCCTCCTTCCCTCACTCCCTCACTCCCTCCCTCCCTGCCTCTCTCACTCACTCACTCACTCACTCAATCTCTCATAGCTTTGACCCTTAATCCCTGCATCCCTCATTTAGTACTTCCAAGCTTAAAGAATAACTGTCACAAGTAGCAATAAGGACATTGACAGACAGACAACTAATATTTCCCCTTGACAGCAAACTACAATGCAGTACTTGACAGACTGACAGCACATTTTTACACTTGACAGCCAAACACACTCACACATTTATAGTCTCTATACTACTATGTATGACTTGAGTAAAATTCACTAAGAGGCATAGGCATGTCTACATGGTGGTCCACGTCGGCTTCCGTACTTATAGATGGAAAGCCAAAGCTGGTCCTTGTTTCCTGTAAGGCATAGTGACTTGTATTGTTTCAAGGTCCTGTAAGAGCATAGTGCTCTGTCTGAGAACTTGTATACATGGAACCTGTCTAGAGGCTTTTCCTCTTTTGTGTCTTTTAGTTGAGTGTCTACCGGTAGTACTACCTCATCCTTGGTGAATACTGTAGAGCTGGCCTTGCAGGTGTGCAAGGTCTGTGCTCTTTGTGCAGGGGCCAATACCAACAGCACGACAGTTTTCTATGCCAAATGTTTGTAGCTTATTTCTTCCAAGACTTAATTAACGAGTGTGAGTACAATGTCTACATCCCAAGTGTGAGTATATCTTGCCTTGGGTGGCCTACCTACTGAAACACCTCTACATTGTCTACAGCTTGGAAAAGAAGTTCATAGCTTGTATGTGTGTAAGCTTGATCAGGTGTATTTTGTTTTCTACACAATATCTAGTCCACTTTTCCAAATACACATTGTATTATGTGTGTGCCCTTGCTCCATGACACCATGTACAAGCGTATTGTAGCGGGCATGGCACCCCTTGCTCGCAGGGCTGTTGCTAGTTCCTCCATGCAACAAGGTGCCACAGTTCTCCTGTCAATGGGTTTTCACCCGTGTTCCTCCATGCCCTCTATTAGGGCTTTCTGCACAACTCTCAGGTTCAGGCTGAAAGGAGAAAACCCTAATAGTTATTAGGCCATGGTAGAGACAAAGCATCTGTATCAGCTGCCCCTGGATCATGTGGCCAGCTGTGGTAGTGATCTAGTTTATAATTTGCTAGTCTAGATGCTAGTCTAGCATAGGTCTATGATATGCTTTCCCCATTTTCTTAGAATCTGTTCAAAGGCTGAGTCAAGTAATTCCCATGTGCCCTGTTGTTCTAGATTCTCTATCTGCCTCCTCATTTTCCTTGCCTGGAGTATGAGCTGCCTTTACCCATAGGTCTCATTTTTCACAGAGCACCCAGATGGTTTTTCAATGTTATCACATACTTGGTTTTTGAGCGCCTCCCACGCTGCGTAGCGGTGGTACCGCGAAGCGGTACGGGAGTGCGCTATGATGATTGCATTTGCCTCATGTGATGAGGTCTCACAATACAAAATTACTGAATAGAGAAATTGATAATTGTGAAATCTGCTTTATGTCTGCTTTTATGAGACATGTCATCAAACACTGGTATACCAACATTAACGGCGGGAGGCGTTTTTTTACGCGGTCACAACCGCATTTCTTGTTAGAGCCCCCTTTGTGATTCACATATGCCATTTTTTCTTCTTTTGTTGATGTGACTGTCATAGAGGTAGTGTCTATGACATAGCCAAGAAAGGTGAGACTGGTAGTTGGGGTAACTACACTTTTGTTTGGGTGGATTTTGATTCCCAGATTAACTAACAATTTTTTTAGTTTTGTTTTTGTTTCTGCACATTGTAGTGTGGTTGCATCTATGCTGTGCAATTCTGCGAATGCAGGTTTTAGAACTTTCGTGAAAGATCTTGGTGCTTGTGCTAGGCCGTTTGGTAGGCATGTATACTGATATAACGCCCCCCCCCCCTCAATTTGAACCTAAGTATCCTTTTTTCAGATTTGGCTACCAGTATACTTTAGTATGTATCTGACAAATTTAAGGACCTGAACTAACGGTCTATTGCAGTTTGTAGACGTTCCATTTTAAAATGTCTGTACACTACTGAAGCATTCAGGTCTGACAGAACTAAAATTAGTCTGTGCTTGCCATTTGGTTTAGGTCTCAGGAATATCTTAGAAATAAATTTTCCTGATACCGGTTGGCATTTTTTTATGATGCCTTTATCTAGGTGTTCTGTTCACCCATCAGTTATTTCTCTGTTTTCCTCTGACACAAGATAAGATCTGGAAACAGTATGGTGTATGACCTGGCATTGAGATACTCACTTCACTACTGCACAGTTGGAGATGTTGGAGGTCTGCAAAACCCCTGTCTTATATACCCAGCATTTTGCTGGGTCCCACTTGTCCTGCTTTGCATTTTGCCCCTCTCCTATTGGTTAGGGCCTTTTACAGAGCTTGGACCTCATTGGTCCAGTGTACCTATTGGGCTCTGTCATTGCTCCATGTTATGATGGACCAATCAGTATGCTCCTAACTGAGGGTGAAATCAATCACCCCATGGTCAGTCAACGGTTCCACTTGACTGAGCTGCTGTGGAGAGGTCATTACATACCCCTGACCCAGCCATACAGTCTCTATGTGTGTATGGGGGGAGGGCAGGGCGGTGGTGGTATTTTATACCACATGGGGGTGTATTTTCAGCAGGGATCTCCATCCTGGCAGTTTCAGCAATAAACCTCATCAGAGTCTAAAATGTGACTCTGGCCTGCCCCCCGAAGGGACTGGTCATTAATTTTTTTAGCTATAGTGGGTAGACAGCATTGTAAGGGTTACTGGTGCCTTATAGGGGTTGCTTAGGTCCTAAGCATGGTAGAAAGTTTGAATTTAGGGTGGTCTCCCACGGGGGAGGTGTGAGGAATTATTTTCTATATACTTCAGTATATACAAAAAAATTATGAAGTGGCTTTAGTAGTTTTCTGGGACCTTCCCTATCTATATCGATTATCCATTGTATTCATTCCTTTTGGTGATTGGGTCTTAAGTCTGTGGATCCAGTTGAACTCGACCAACAGTCTTAGTTCTTCCGCTCTGGCACTGAAAGGGTGTCTGTAGATAAAGTCCAGGACTGATACCGAGACATCCTCCCTTCCATGATGTCCTGGTAATTGGAAGTGGATGGGGACATCTTTGTCCCCCTCCCCTGCTGTTATCCTGCCTAAATGTTCTTTGATTGTTTCTCCCATTCTTGTTTTGTTTGACCTACATATTGCATGCTGCATATGTTGCAGGTCAATACATATATCACCTTTGAACTTTTGCAAGTCACGTTCCACATAGTGTTGTGTTGTTTGCCAGTTGTCTTGCTGGTGACTGTGCCATTTCTATCCAATTTGTGGCATATCTCACAATTTGGAGTGTGGCAGTAGTTCCTGTCTTTGTTGTTTGTTGTTTTTTGCTCTCTTTCTGAGTGGTAGTCACACCTGGCTTTTACCAGCTAGTCCTTGATGTTTTTCGGGCATTTATAGCCATGAACCACTTCCGTGTTGAATAGCTTTTTGGTGGTTTTGGAGGCATCCAAGGTAACCCAATTCTGTTGGGTGATGTCTTTGTTCGGGTTGCCGCCATCTTGGTAAGTCACTATTTGGTAGATCTTGTCATCCTTTTCCTTGTTGTGTTTGGTGTTGTTATTTTGTAGGATTTCCTCCCTGCTTCTGGAATCTGCCAATTTAGTACATTCCTGCAGGATCCTCTCTGGGTAATGCTTTTCTCTGAACTCCTGGAGTTTGTTTTCCCTATGTATAAGGTAGTCTTCTTCCAGTGTGCAGATTGTTAGCAATATCAGCATTTGTGAGTACGGTAAGCTTCTCTTGGATGCTGGTGGGTGGCTAGATTGATAATTCAGGTAAGTGTTCTTGTCTGTCGGTTTTGTGTACAAGTCAGTGTGAAGTTTTCAGGCATAACATTTTACTGTAGTGTCCAGGAAGTTGACTTGGGTTACTGAGTCTTCACTAGTGAATTCTATTGTGGCATGAGAGTTGGTGAGGTAAGAAATCCACTTGTCTAGTTCCTCTTTGCCATGTTCCCAGATGAAGAAAATGTCATCAATGTATCTCCACCATGTGTGTGGTTGGAGGTGGTAGCCATTGAGTTCTATTTCAATGGGTTCCATGAAGATGTTGGCGTACGAAGGGGCTATTTTTGTGCCCATCGCTGTGCCCCTTATCTGCAGTTAATGTTCACCATTGAACTGAAGGCTGTTGTTCAGCACTATTTCCGCTAGGTCTGTGATGCTTTGGTTTGTGGGTTTACGCTTGCCTGGGCGTTCCTTCTCTAGTTTGATTTTTAATGCTCTGGGAACAGTTTACTGCATAGGAGGTTCATGCAGGTCCACCTTTACCCCTTGAACGCAACTTAAGATGAATGGGTCATGGGTTGATTTTAACCATTGTTTGATATTGGCCATAGCACTGCCTGGTAAAAAGTTGGTTGTGTCAAACATGGTTCTGGTCATGACAATGTCGGCATCCATTGTATCCATCACCATTTTACTGAAGTCTTCTCCTTTCTCTCTAACGGCCGGATCAGTATCCTGCTTGGCCGAAACTCCTTCATGCCAGCAGCCTGTCTTGCCATAGCAGTCAGGGCGGCGGACATGTTGGACTGTAATTCAGCCATATGTTTGTCCAGCACGCGAGCGTTAGCTGTTGCTGTGCATTTCAATGAGTGGTTCAGCTGTGGCACTCTTAACTCTGGTGCGTTTGCCGGTCTAATGAGGGTCCACAGTCCTTCTTAAAGGATATTAACAAATCTTTCAGATAGGTACTCACTGGTTGGGTCCCCGGCCTCTAGCTGACCCATAAGGTTCTTCTAGTAGGTGCCCAGGTCATCACCTAAATCTAGGCTACCTGCGCCATCTTGGCCAGTGTTTTGGTCAGCACCTTGACCATTGGTTTGGTTGCCATCTGAATTACTTTTGTCACTACTCAAGTCTGGCCTTTTGCGCTTGACCGCCTTGTTCACTGCAGATTTTATCTGTGTGTGGATTTCAGTCCTTGCCATGCTCATCATGTCTTTGAGCTGATCTGTGGACAATCTGACAGTAGGTTGGTCATCTGTGGACTTGCCAGAGGTGTCCCAATGGTCAGCGTTGGTGCCCTGGTCAGATGCGCCACCATTGTTGGACGATGCACATGTTGAGCTACTGGACATGATGGGCTCCGACCGGCTCAAGAGCACTCAGTGTTATTGGTCTTATGACACAGCTTAGCAAAGTCTGTTTTAGTCAAAAGGAAGCCAACAATAGCAGGACTGTTGGGACCTATACCAATGGTCTTATTCCTTGACGGTTGGATGCGTGTTGCTGCTGCAGGATCGCGTGCTGAACTAATGCATTATCTGATGGCGGGTCATATGTTCCGTCTCTGTTGTGATTACTTTTCGACATAGCAACCAGACATAAACTTAAGGGGTTGAGCCTTAAAAAATGTTAAAACAGAATTTGCCACTAAACTTGCCTGGATATTTGGAGGGGTCATAGTCGAGGGTGAGGAGCATATAGCGTGCATCCGGAGCCATGAGGGACATCATAAGGTTGGCATACCTGTGGAACAATCAGTATCAGATTGACACATACAGAACCATTCCCTGGAATTAGTGGATCTTACTGATTATGTAGATAATATTGGGTTATGTGAATGTCTAAAACACAAATTTCTAAATGCCTAGTGGTTTAGTACATATATAGCCAGGTGACAACACATTATAGTGTTCTATCCACATCCTGAGGTCTTAATCTACTGATAGTTACAAGTCCTTTAATGCAATTTAAGAGAAGAAATGCCCTTCTTCCTAGGGACAAATATGGGGGCATTTAATGAAGCTAACTCATGAACTGCTGTGAATATTACCACTGACCTCACTCTATCTTCTTTGTTGATGGCGACTAAGGCCCCTCGGTCGAAGAAGGCAGTAAAGTCTTTCTCCACATCCCTAATGGACAGAAAAAGAATATATGTAATTACCATGGACTGAGGAAATAAGGCATAGCTTTCAAAGTTTAGCAGTCTAAACACACTAAGTTTGATATGATGGTATTATCTTATATCGGCAGAAAAATTAAGCTGGAAAAGAGAGTTATACCTCTTGAATAATTATGAATATCTCCATGTGTCCAGCAGTAGCAGAGCAGCCAAAATAGTGTGGGGATGGGCAGTATATAAACTTTCACTCTCATCTGTGGATCCAACCTAAAATGGTGGATGCCTCTCCAACATCCCCCACGGCTCCGCTGCCATTGTTAAGCATCATATTTGATCTCACAATTGGAAAAAAATATACCATTAATAATCATTTCTACAGCATAAGAGTGGGGATGGGTAGTTGTGCTCAAACTTACGGTGTAAACTTGAAGAAATCACAGCAGTATATCCTTATCCTGTTATCTTCACTCTGAAAAGAAACAATATACTTAAGTCAGAACAGCTCTGGGTACTTGTACTTGAGTTCTGAACAAGTAAGAACAACAAGGGGTTTCTTTGAATTTTAACATTTGATATTTGACAATGAATTTAGCAAAATATGTCCTAAATCACATCAAAAGACATTACCAACACTCAAAAAGTGTTCAGAGATGTCATGGAAACTGTGATGTCTCACAAGAAAATATTAGATATAAAAAATCTGCCCTGTAACCACAATATGGTATACTAAGCAATTGTAGAAAGTTAGGGTCTTTAATACAGATGTGGGTCCTCTACGCATGGGTTTACTCTATCATTGAGAGTAATAGAATCTATATATTTTTGATAAGAAATTGTTGTTATGGTGATGTACTGTACTGCTAAGGTCAACACAGTGCTTTTGCAGTCGCTGGTACTATTCTTTCTCTGCTAGTAATGTAAACAAACCGTTTGAGGTGAATAAAAACTCTTGAAGATAAACTTTAGTTGGCTTTGGTCATGCTCTAGACTGTATTGAGACATCTCGGGGTCTATAAGGCCCCTCAATGTCTCAATACAGTCTATTCACTAATTGTACCATGATGTACAGTCATACAGCATTCCTGTGATCTCTACCAGCACAGAACTTCCTAAAACCAATCTCCATATATGGTGGAGGTTGGATCCAGCTGCCTAACGATGCCTATCCAGGTGACAGCGAGTGATTTTGGTCAATTGATTATCAGGTACAGAATGGGAGAGGCATCGTGCTCTCTCTGTATTTTTGGGGTGCAGGCATGGCATCAGTAGACTGCTGCCAGGGTGCCTGCTCTCTTTGATCTGCGCATGTATGTATACACGTATATCTTGTGAGCATGCGAGCTGCTCACATGTGAGACCCGGAGGTTCTACTGCAGCTTGCACACCGACCAGGGATGTGAAATGATGAAAATGAAAACGTCTGAAGCATGTATGTATTACTTCATGGCAACGTCTAGATAATGTTTTTACAAAAGAATAGTTAGTAAAAGGGGTGCATTGATCAATCTTATAACAATCTTTTGGTGTTCAGGGTTTAAAATTGACATTGGGTTAGTGAAATATCCAGAATATGCAAAGGAATCAGCTATGTTATTTCAGACCCACCCCCACCCCCACCCATATGGATAGTAAAAGATTTTCTCAGTGGATTTACATAGATCTTTGAGGACAAAAAAGTCAGATTTCCGACTTAAGTCGGAGATTTCACACCCCCTGACCGACAAGTGGTATTTGTGCAGGTGCCAAGATCCCAAGAGACCTCTCAGGGCCACTGTAGCAGTGTGAGGGCTAGTAGGGAAAGTATTCTAGTCACCTTGATCACTGACAGCATGACCTTCAAAGAGAATTGTTTGTAAAACACCGCTCAGTGTTAGTGTGCCAATCCTGAGGCATGGGCCTGTGTTGCTAGTGTGAAAGCGTGGCTTTCTATTGTTTGGATGAGGTAAAAGCAAGCAAGCTGAATCTCCGAAAGTATTTGATATAAGGTGTAATTATAAGATGACTTTGGATCACTCTCTGACAATAACACAGTTTCAAAAATGGCTGAAAGTGGGGGTAGATGACATGTTCTGCTGGTAGTGTTATGCCATATGCACTTATAACATCAAGCAGCATTGCAGGAACAACTGAGGTTTCGGTAGTTGATAGTGACTAAGGGCTCTTGGTTAAAAAAGGCAGTAAAGTCCTTCTCCACATCCCAAGCTACAGGACGAGACACATTTGTAGTATACTCAACAGGGGTAGACACTAAGATTTTGAGCATTTGGCCACCCAGGCCAGTAGTCTGATGATTATGTACATTGATGTGTTGTCAAATATTCTACTGGCCAAATGGTCCAGGACATCTTGAGAAAAAAAAACAACAAAAACAGCCAAAACTACTGCCATTGGCCACGGGACCAGTTAAGTGTCTACCCCTTCTCGATATAGCCAAGTATGCCCAATACATGTACTACGGTATGTGGTGATCACACCCATAATGAACATCTCCTACATGAACCCTGCCAGGCCAACGGTCCTCCATCTGGGTCTGCTTCCAGGCCATACAGAAAGCATTTTAGAACCCATTTATGTTTGAGCATGCAACAAATGTTAATTTTAAAGTAATGTGCTTGAACACAGAAGTTGAGTGCGTCATTGAGCTTGCGGGAAATTCCACCTTGTTAATCAAGTGCAAGGCTTATGCATATCCAAAGCAACAGACATACTTTTGAATAAAAGACAATCCACTTCGGTGGTCACTCCTTCAGTACATGTTAAAAAGAATGGCTCAATATACTACAGAAAAACCCTGCATATAATCCATTGCTTATGGATCAACTAAGAGGTCTACAGGTAATAGAGCCTTCATGAAGTTGGGGTGCGGCTTACAGTTGGGATTTTAACAATATAGAACAGTATAAAAACAAGCAAAAAGCTGCAACTTTCAGATTAAGCATGTTGAGAAATGTTAGGTAGGGTTGGTTGATTCTTTTCCCCTAATGATACAGGATGTGGAGGCACAACACACTAATGACGGAATTGACCCAAAAACATGTAATATTCTCAAAATTGAAGAAAGAAAATCTAGGTTTGGCCCTATTTCGCTAGGTAGGGTCAGATTATCTGAAACAATTTAACCTTGTGTTTTTTGTTGTTGTTTTTTTTTAGCTAAGTTGCTGACAACTCTTTTTGCATTAACCCTTAGGTCCCCAAGCGCGCATTTAAGCACGGTTTTGTGCTTAAATGCATGTATAATGAAAGAAATTTTCATCCAGACACTTCTACTGGTCCAATCTGCACAGTTAGACCCTCTATGGAATGCTTATGACCTCCTGATTATGATACAACCATTCATTTGGCTATATGGTGTCACCACCCTAAATCGGACCACTTCCAGGTTTACTGGCCGAACTTAGTTATTTTGAGGACTTTGGCCCCAAGGGAAGGAAAAAAGGGGCCAAACCCATTCTTATTTGGTATCAGAATGATGAGTAGGAGTGTTTCAATAGTCCCAGAATATTTTTTGTTCAAAACATAAATTCAGTGGAAGTTTATGGGGTGAAGGGGTCTCGATGTGTATTCATGCACTGATCAGGCCTCACCATGCAAAAATAACTACCTGGTTACCATGGCAATTTGCGCAAAATCTAGCCTGACTATGTTTATGTGGACCTATCTTATTTTTTTCTCCATTTCATAAGCTAAAATATGGTGTAGGTTGCTAAGCACTGTGAGAATTTTAAGTATATTTAATATCAGGTCAAAGGTGGAAGACCTGTGATTTTTTGGATGGCCACAAGGCATTTGGGGTGGTGACACCTTATCCGCTTTATATTAGGCCGGGTGAGTCAAAACTTGAAAATGAGTTGTCATTTTATGTGATTTATTAACAGGAAACCCTCCAAGGAGCTAAAATCTGATAAGGTAACAAAATGATGATGGATCATACACACATCCCAGGTAGCAAAGGTAGTGTGGCCCTTCTGTGGCCCACACTTTATTTGGTGTGGCTTCCGATGTGGGCCAAAATGGGCTAACCAATGGGCTGCTGACAGTTTTTTTTCCTCAGTGAGGTGCGTGGGCCACACTGGGCTAACCAATATGGGCACAGATCAGTCTCAGAGTGGGTTTGGGTTCAACATGGGTTTTTGGTGTGGCTGAAAGTGGGCTGCCCACTTTGATCACATAGCGCCATCTGGTCAAAATTTATCATTTTGGGGTCAACATGGGTTTTTGGTGCGGCTGAAAGTGGGCTGACTACTTTGATCAGGTGGCGCCATCTGAGATAGATATTATAGAAAATCTATTTTTTCCACATTTTCTAAAATTCTGAACCCTGAAAATGCTCTGCTAGCCTACAGGTGCTAGCCCCTCCCCTTGGCCTCCATAGTTAGAGGGAGACTAAACATACTGTATTACTCTCCCCATCATCATAATACAGTAGAACCATCAATTCAAACTTAGTTGGACAAGGCATGTCAACCAGACCTAGTCCAGTAACATGCTAGCCTTCAAGTTCATAGTGCCTCCCAGTCGGTAGCATATTTCAATATAAAATGATTACCACAGGAATGGTGTAGTCACATTAAAAACTGCTGACATCACCTAACTTTGCACATTTCAAATGTATTTTGCCAGTAGATCCAAACTCTGAGAAAATTGTGTACTGTTATGTTTTATATGATTCATTAGCCTATTTCTGTTATATCATACTAAAGAAAATCAATACTGACATGAGGGGAAAGCTGTACATCAGACATAGTGGGGTCATCTAGTGTCAAAGTTCAGAACTCCCAGCTCAGTATGCCTTGTGCAAACCCATCCTCAACCCTGTCTGGGGAATTATCTTTGGAACTGATCTATGCCTGATTCAGGGTGCCCAGCTTGAAACCAATCTGTTCCCAAAGTGTTTTCCCATTTTGAAGCTGCTCTGTTCCCAAATCAGTTAGCCGTATGTGGCCCACACAACTTGCTGAGGAGAAAAACTGTCAGGAGCACAACAGTCTTAGTTCAGTTTGCCCTATTAGGTCAGCCCAATGTGGCCCTGACTGAAAACCCACCATTTGCCCAACCTAAAACCATGAATGGTATTCTGCCCGCTTTGAACCAGCTTATCTGAGCTAAAACTGAATTGGCCCTTAGCGGGCTTGCTACATGGGATAGGACCCAATATTCTAATTACATTTTACAACAAGTGCTCCTATCCTAAAAATAAGTCATGCATTGTTTCTAGTACAACATATCATCTGCCAGTACATGTAGATGCATGCAGGCAAATCAGCTTTGAAAGGTCTCAGGATTGGAGGGATTATGGATATATATATATATATATATATATATATATATATATATATATATATATATATATATATAGACCAAATACCACTAAATGACAACAAGTGGAATGTTTTGGTAACTATGGTTACCAGACCTGACCAGTAGTATCACATCCTGAACTGAAAGTTTTTACTGAGTTATGAGAATTAAGAAAATGTAATATGCCACGCCCTTATCAAGGAAGAAGATCGAAATTACACATGGTCTTATAAAACAAAAAATGATGCAGTCATGAAATAATGTAAAATCTTCAAATAATTCTGGGCACAAAAAGGTTAACCATGTATAATTTCATTCTATTATGTTTTTATTCTATTATGAACAAAGTATCCTCCCCTTCACCCCCAAAGCCCCTGTATGTTGAGATACAACCATGGGGATACTAAGGATGGAATTCGGTCCCCATATTAGATCTTACCAAATTTTCAAAATTGTTTCTTCTGCAGACAAATATAAAGAGGAATTCACCTTGTACAAAGATCCCCCTACTGTGTCCACAGTATCAGCTATATAAGTGAGATCGTTGTCAAGAAAAAACTCCTGTACTGCTGTAATGGAGGCTTCTACACCAACCACTGTGTGTCCCTCATCATACATCCTGAAAATATCAAAATATTCTTTCAAGTTAAAATGAAAAAAACCGAAATACCTCATGTATAAGGTACTTCTCTTGTGGAAGGGAAGCTCTGTGTTGAACAAAATACAACCAGTATAAGGTACACCTACAGCCTGATTATTCTGAGTAGCTTGTGGACAATACCCTGCCTATAACGCACACCCTGACTTTGGAAAGGTTATTTAGTGCCCATCTGAATACCATCCCTGATTTTAGCCTTATATGCAAGGTACTTCGGTAATCCCACATCATTCTTTATCAAATGTAGTCAAATAGATGTCACTGGAAAGAGAAAATTAGCAAAACCTCATGCATCTTAGGCCACACCAAAAAAATAAGTTGGTCTACGGATCGCCCTCTCCACATTTTCGGAAACATACATTTTTTTTCTTTGAAAAAATCTTGTCTAGGGATTTCGCTCACTTCAGTTTCTACAAGTTTTCTCTTTGTGATGTTTGGCAAAATTAAAAAAAAAAAATTTGTTCACTCACCTCAATTTCCCAGCAAGGAATCCAATAGACGCCAAAAAAAATCTTTAAAAAAAAGAAGAAAAAATTCGCTCGCTCACACCATTTTTTCAAAACCAAAATCCGTAGACCAACTTATTTTTTTGGTGTGGCCTTAGTTACTGTTGATTGTTAATTGTCACAAAGAATACAACCCTTGTGAATAACCCACTCCCAACTAGAGAAAATTCTATATGTTGAATATTAGGTACTTTTCCATAATATGCATTCTTTGGATATGAGACATGCTTAGCAAGCCTGGATCTTTACCTGATAATAGCTGAGGATAATCTAAAAAAATAACTAAATGAACAAAACATAGTGCTTACCATTTCATATCGACGGTCTTGCCACATAAAGGGAAGAAAAACTTCAGCTCTTTACGGCCTTTAACCAAATCATCATGGAAACGCTCAAACTTCCTGTAAATGAATTCATAGTGAATAAAATGATTCATATCTAATAAAGGAATATCATAAATTCTCATTTCAGACCCCTCTGAGGGGTAAAGGGAATGTTGTTGGTGTGTAAAATGTACAAGTGAAAATCCACCAACCTCCTATTCTTTAAAAATCACCACTCCCTGATTTACCAGTAGACCCTTATTTGGGCCAAGGACATAGTACTCCCACTCCGTCCTATTAAAAAAAGCTTGTGAATAATTCTGGAAAATATGACTCTTATCTAGTCGTAGGAATTAATGGGGAATTTTTCAGGGAGGAAACACATAATTTCAATCCCAGTTGAGCCAGAGATCTCTTTTGGCGCAACCGTATGAGAATGGCAGGCCTAACCCCCTACCCCCAAGGATCTTTTGGGTTGGGTGTTAAAGATATGCTCACTTATAAATCCCACATAACCCATGTCATCTCCAAGAGTCTAATATCAGCACTTTGATAAATGAACGCTGCTCCAAGGGCGTGGGAAGCAGGTTCAGAGTGGGTGGGACCAGGGGGGTTTTCTGCAATCATTGACCTCCCTTTGCTTGACCTTTTAGTTTTGACCTTTTGAGGAGTTGGCCAAAAGTGGGGGGGGGGGACATGTCCCCCCTGTCCCCCCTGCTTTCCACGCCCATGTGCTCTCTCACATAGGTCCCACTTTTGTTAATTATTATGCACTTTCTCAGAACCTTCAGGGATATTTCTTACTCGGGGGCCCTTCCTGTGCTAAATGTTTGGGCTAGAGGGGTGGTTGTTGATATGAACAGACATGTTACATGACATATGAAGAAATAATGTGATTCTGGGAAATTTGGAACATGTGGGTACTGGATATTATGTTGTCAAATAACCCTGCAGAGGGCTAAAGTGTACAGTAGGTCAATGAGGAACATTCCCTGGAGAAACCTGAAAAACCTTCCTTTTTTGCCCAATGTACAATTGATTCTCTGGTAAAGGGGTGCATCCACTGCCAACGGATGGACCATCCATCGGTTTCATCCGTCATATTTATCATTGATTTCTATGGAGCAAAAGACGAGCTATTGACAGTATTGTCGGCTCAGAGTCAGAATGCGCTGTTTCAAAAATTTTCTTGGGACCCTATTCAAGATGATTAAGTTTATGCAAAAGTCACTATCAACCACATCGTACAAAGAGACTATTGGTTTTGAGTCTACTTATAAAGTTCAAGTTTTCCATAGATATAAGATATTTGGTATATGCCATGTTAAACGTTGCAGGTCTTCTCCTGCCAACATATTTCTGGCGTAGGAAGAGTTGTCCAGATATTTCATCTTTCTCCCTTTATGGTAACTGATAATGTCTTAAGCTTTCAATAGAGGTCTCAAATGTAAAAATTGACTAAGAATTAACAAAAATATCAGCATTTTATATTTCAAGGTTTTATAGAAATTACAGTCTGCGCACACCAATACCCCTTGAGAACTGATAAGATATTAAATCAATGACTGGATCTAGAGGACAATGACCCACAAATTCTGATTCCTTGGTTATTTTTACCCTTGGTACATGAAAATAGTTAATGTTGACAGTGGAAAAGAGCCCTAAAATAGAAATTCAATTTGACTGATTTACTATGTAGTGACAGATAGGGACTCGCGGGAGTGGGTGCAGGGGTGTTATTCCTACCCGAAGGGCACAGCTGTCAAAATAAAGGTTTTATGTTTCAGTCAGGTACTTTGCTATTTAACATGTTTTTTTTAAGCTTTAATTTTCCCGATTTCCTCCTCACTGAATTCTCAAATTAATTACATTTAGAATTATCAATTACATATACATGCACAAGTTTAGATCGTTGTAAACCGTGGTTGTAAACCACTCTTTAGTGGCGCCATTTCTTGTCAATGAATACATTAGAAACCAGTGCTTACACTACAGGTGCAGAAGGTTACAACTTTTACTATTCATTTCTGGGACAAATATGTGTTTTCTTGCAAATGGGGTGATGGTCTCAGTGAAGGAAATCCCGCAGAAAACCGGAAGTCATATACGATTGTGGTCAGAAGTGAATACTGCAGGCACACTGAATGGTCAATAACCATGTTGAAAATAATGCCAATAAATATAAAACCACTACACATGTTGTTGAACATTTGCTGCTTTGGATAAAATACCAGGAGGGCATTTCTCAAAGTGCTTACCCATTTTTTCAAAGGTTAGATTGGAAATAGTGAATCTACATTTTATTCAGTGCAAATTTAGGCAGAATCAGGGTGTTTTTATGCGATAGTCCAGTGCTCAAAATTTTCGTGGTCAATTCATATTTTAAGTCAGCCTATATTATGAAGGAAGGATGTATCTATTAATTCTGGAGTGAATTTTAGAAAAGGAACATGTTCCAATGGGTGCTATCGCGTTTCGCGCTACATTAAATTATAGTGCGGAACCAATTCCTTCTCTGAGACCTGATCATGGCTAAGTCGTGCGGCCGACTTGAGTACATACAAGGTTGTAAGTGCTCAAGATTTGTAAGTGCTCAAGAGAGTCCTACCACTCTCAATCCCCTGACGATCCTCCTCCCTTCTCTCATACCTTGTAGTTCATTTTTTTCACACCAGCCGGCAGTGCAGCACACTCACCCTCCCATCTACACTCCCACAGAGCCTGATATGAGCCTGCCCACAACCACGAGACATGGGGACTTACGACCCACTTGGCAAAAAACGTTTTTGTTTTTTCAACCAATTTTCAACCAAATAACCAAAAGGGAAACCAATAAAAACGTTTTTTTAACATAAAAAAAATTGGTTTTATGCCAAGTGGGGAGTGTGCCTCCTGTCTTCACTAAGGGAGGGTCAATTTTTAACAACAGGGGAGGGAAAAAAGAATGTTAGACCCTCTTAGGGGGGAGGATAAAAAGTATAGTAAGTATAGTTGATAACTTTGTTGATCCTCACTGATTCAGATGGAACTATCATATGTTATTAGTATTGCAAGTATAAGCAAAATAAGGCATGCGTTCTATGTTGTACACATCAAGAATTCAGAGCATTTGGTGGTATTTGCCTTGAAGTGGGATTGTTGATATTTAAAGATGTTTATCATGCAAGTATACTATCCCATCTTTACCACTTTGAATTTACTGTTCAGTGCTGGGGAAAAAAAGAGCACCAGAGCCTCAGAACTAAAGGAGTTTGAAGAAAGCCAAACAAAGTGATTATGATGCCAAAGCATATGAAGCCACAAAACGTGACCGCAAATTCCAGCAGCCATGCCTTAAGGAAATTCCATGGCTTTTGTAAGATGGCAAGAAGAATCTAATGTTCTGCCGACCATGCACATCACACTCTGAGGAGAACAACTTTGTCCAAGGAAGTGACTTGTTCAGAAAAACTGTAATATCAAGACATGAGCTGAAGAAGCATCACCAGGATTCTGTGTCAGCAGAAAGGAAGAAAAGAAGAGAAGGAAACTGGTCAATATGACAGCACAAAAACATCCATAGGTCCTGGTATCTTTGCACTACAAAGGCAGCAGAGGGATTGTCTTAGGTGTTTCTTCTATACTTCCTACGGACTAGCCAAGCACTGCCGCTCATAGTCTGATGATGTGTACCATTCAATCCAAGAAAAAAATAGATCTAGGTGAGAACTACACAACTGATAAGAAGGCAGCTGAGTTCACATCATATATTGACTTATCAATCAAAGTTGACACTACCAAGAAAGTGAATGAATCCCGCTTCTACACTGTTCTTGTAGATGGATCAACAGATGCAGCAATCATGGAACAAGAGATGATTTATGTTTGATATGTGCTCTGCAAAAATGGTGTTTAGATCCTAAACACAATTCTAAACATATTCTTGCAACGTTTTTGTAATCACATTAATTTCCTAAACATGTTTAACCAAACAATGTGCTTAGCTCAAGTGTTTAGAAATCTAGGTGTTTAGGTTCAAAATTTGTGTTTAGATATCGATGAAATTTTGTGTTTAGATATTTAGGAATTTTTGTGTTTAGATGTCTAAGTGATTTGGTGGGAAGTAAGGGTGTGCAGACCTGTATCCATTGAATGTCCAGGGAATGTCTTTTGTTTGTTTTCTCATTTACTGGAGGACATCAGCAGGTATTTACACTGCAAAGTCTCCAAAGATGTCAGCCACAGCTATATACACATATATGTACTCACTGCATTAGAATAGGAGACTTGAGAAAGTACAACAGGTTGGCTTGCTTTGAATTTAAACCTCACCTATGTGCCTCAAGGACACGTCGAGGGTGAGAGATCCCGTGGCGTGAAACCCGGACCCGTACACTAGAGGGAGCTAAGGTAGAAATCACGCCCCTACACATTTACCGAGGCAATGGTTCTTTAACATCCGTCACTACATAGGCATAGTGAGAGATGGACAGGCCTGTTTCAAGTCATTTGTCTGCCATGACCGCCGAGAGACTTTCCAGCACAGCCTAGCCAGAGCAGGGAGGAACTCAAACGACACCTTACGGCGACATTTGGAACCACCACTATGCCCCGGCCGGGCCGGGAACCGAACCCACGACCTTACGGCCTGTGAGCGGACGCGCTACCGACTGCGCCACGCCTCCCGACTAACAGGTTGGCAGGAAGGACATTGCTTTATACTTTACAAAATAACATGGCTAGGGTGTAAGTCATGGAGCTCATTGATTATTTTATGGTAATGATGGTGGTGTAAGTTGAATTTAGTTAATTTTCTATTGTTGTGTCTATTTTCATAACATTTAATGAAATGACACTATGATAAACAAGGAGTTTGGGGATATTTGTCACAACAATTGATTATAACTGTGTGCAGATATTCCATTCAGAGGTAGTGCTGCTACCTGGTGTGGATTTGACATCCAAGTATCTAAACATATTGATGTTTAAATCTAAACACCTAATATTCAACTGTTTAGACTCTAAACGTCTGAACATGTTTAGCAAAAATGTTTATGTATTTAGAACAAAAGTGTTATTTTCCTAAATGTGTAGTCGATGATACACCTCACTGACATGTATGTTTAGGTTTTAAACATATTTAGACCTAAACATGTTTAAAAGCTAAACACCATTTTTGCAGTGTGGAGAACGGAAGACCTGTCACTCGATTTGCAGCAATTGTGTCCCGCAAAAGTGGAAATAGTGATGGTGTACTGGAGGGGATAGAGTTAGGTCTGTCTTCATTGAACCTTCAGATCACATCCCAAAATCCAGCAACAATGATTGGCTGTAACTTTGATGAGGCATCTGTCATGACGGTCCATAAAACTGGTTTTGCTAAAAAATTACGGGATGATCTTCCATGAATCATTTCAATACATTGTGTGGCACACAAACTAGAGTTATCAAGTCCATTGACTACATCCAATTCTTTGAAACTACAGTAAAAAGGATCTACAACTTTTACCACTACTCACCAAAGCGTAGACGCGAGCTACAGGAAGTGGCTAATGTACTGAATCAGGATCTGCTTCAGTATGGAGCTGTCAAAAGTGTGCGCTGGGTTGCCAGTAAAAGCAGGGCCCTGACTGCTATTAAGAGAAACCATATGGCTACAGTAACCCACCTAGAACATGCTGAAGCAAGCAACAGGAATGCAGATGAAACTGGAAAGGCAAAGAAGATCAAGAAACCCGTGTCATCATACAAGTTTGTAAATTTCTTGCATCTCATGCTTGATGTACTGGGACTAATCAGAAAGACGTCAAGGCTCCTCCAGAGGAAAGACATCCTGCTCATTGAGGGCCCAGCCATCCTAGAAGATCTCACTCTAAACCTCGAAGCAATGAGAACCGAACCAGGGAACAACATCAAAGAATTCTACCAAGTACAGAATGATGATGGTACATTTGGACAAAGTGGCATCCGCCTATCTGGAAAGAAGAAGGCAGTTCCATTTGCAGAGGATAAAGACGTGAAAAATATGATAGAAGGGGCTGAAACCTATGCACAGAAGAGGTTCAATACTTTCCTAGAACCACCACTTTCAAACTTCAGTGTCCTCAACTACAAACAGTGACCATTTAATCTACCCCCAGATGAACTTGCCAAATTTGGAAACACTGATATCAGCTGCCTGATCCAACACTTTAGTGCCATCCTTGGTGAGGATGAATCAGATGAAATGATGACTGAATGGGCGGCACTGAAGAACCAAGCGATGAGACTAAGGTACATCAAATTTTCGTATGATAGGTTCATACATTTGTATAAAGTAAACTGTTATAAAATCAGGGGCGAATTCAAGGGGGGGGGGCACACATGGCGTACACCCCCCTTTTGAGGAGCCAAGGGGATTTTGAAATCATGCAGTAAATTCTCAGCTACATGACCAGGCGCGGATTTAGGGGGGGGGGCGCAAGGGACGCGCGGCCCCCCATATTTTCCCCCAGAATTATGTCCCTTTAAATTTCCTGAATCTGGGCTTTCCAATGGTGAAAGAATTTTTCTAATATTCCTATTAGAACCAAAGTGATGTAGTCATTCCCCAAAGTGACCATAATGCATGTTTTGACATTGAAATTTTCAAAATTTCCTAAGGAAAATGTTGCCAACCTATCCTCTACATTGCCACAAAGTAGCTGGTTGGGCCACTAACCCATCCCCCTTCACATTTTTCCCTGTCCATCTGTGATAGCCTACTGTCTCTCCCCTGCCAACCCCTCTCCCTCTCCCATGTCCTTATCCCTCTCCCTCTCCCATGTCCTTATGTCACTTTCTGTCTGCCCTCATATTTCACATCACAAATATATCTATGCTGATTACCAGTGGTTGAAAACTGTGGGTCTGGGTTAGTGGGATGCAAGAAGGAGCATCAAGAGGAGAGGGGAAGGGTAGGGTAGGAATGCTTGTATCTGATATAAGGAAGGGGCAGTCCTGCTTTTTGTTTTTACCCAGTGTCATTAGATGCATTCAGCTCCCCAATCTCTAATCTCCCTTCCCATTGCCTTTCTCTCCCCACACATCCTTTACTATCACTATCTCACCAGTAGTGGAATGATGGGGTTGGGCTGAAAGAAGGATGAGAGCATTAGGGAGTGGATTTTCAGGCGGGCGCTTCAAAATATTTTTGGCCCTCCCCCCCCCCGGAGGGGTCAGAATTCCCTCCCCCCCCCGCCCACTTTGTGTTAGAGCAATGCGCAGGCTATTTCACTAAGTAAGGATAAAATTTGTTTGCCCCTCCCCCCAAGAGGGGTCTAAACTTGTTTGCCCCTCCCCCAAAAACAGGAATAGTGGGCTAGGGGTGAGGTCAGGATGAAATCTAGTAGTCAGGGAATGGTGGGGTTGGGTAGGGGTGAGGGCAGGATGATACTGACAGTAGGGGAATGGAGGGGTTGAGGGGGAGGGTAAGATGAGACTAGTAGTATGGGGTCTGTGGGGCTGGGGTGAGGGCAAGATGATACAGGCAGAAGTGGAATGATGGGGCTGGGGGTGAGCATAAAACCAGATTGGCAGTTGTGGACTCATGGGGCAATAGCTAGGCAGGATGAGACTGGCGGTAGTGAAATATTGGAGCTGGGGCTGTTGGCAAGATGAGATTGGAAATGAGCCCCCGTCCACAGTTTCATCTCTCCTCCATCTTCAATCTCATCCTGCTACTGGAAATGTGACGCCCATTTTGTAGTAGGCCTAAGTGATACTAAAAAAGCCAATAGATTGAGGTCTGAAATTGCACCAGAATGCACCAAATGCCCTCTAGAATTCAATATTTTCCTGGAGAGGGGCATGTCCCCAAACAGAGCCCAAACCCCCATACCATGGTCACTTTGCTGCGTTTACAAACTCCCTGAACTCCACCAAGCCATAGCTACATCCCATGGCCAAGATGTGCACCCCCCCCCCTTTCCTAAAATCCTGGATCCGCCCCTGATGTCATGCCAGTTTTTACGGTTTTCAAATCGGACTATTACTAAGGATTCTACAGCTTAAAACATAAAAGATTGCATTATTAGGCAGGTTAATTTGGAGGCTGATGCAGAATATGGTCGATAGGCATCACTTGTCGTCATTTGACTAATTTGACTTCTGTGCTAGATAAACCTTTCAAAATGGAACATATATGTGTTATAATGATGTTTTGTCATCGCCCTGGGTTAGAGCTCCATGGAGAACCCTGGTTTTACATATATATGAGGTATACTATGGGAGTCAGGGGCCTGAAACTATCCCAAAAGACTCATCTTTCATTGATAAAATCTAAATATGCACATATGAAGAGGAATAGAATAATGGAAATAGGTAGGAGGGCAGATAACTATTTCTAGAAATTTTTCATATCATTTGAGGATTCTTTAACACCATTTGGGCATTTATAGACTATTTTTTTATTATGCTGCAAACAAAAAACATATTTGTTGAATTTTCGCCCAAAGATGGTTCTCCTGCCCTCATATAAATACCTTATATTAACTAAAAAAATATGGTATGTTATTCCTTAACATGTACCTATATATTCATAAAAAAAAATTGGGAGCCTAGGTGGTACACATAGGTGTCCAGATGTATTAATGTATGCTGGGGTAGGTTTGGAGGGAGATTTGTCTCATGCCCTACCTGTACATATATTGAACAAGTAATTAATGGATATGTCATGACGCGTGACTGTTATCCAACAATAACATGCAACGAGGGGGGCATGTTTATGCATATCTTAGGATTCAGGAAAGTGCTGTTATACTAATGAAATCATGTCCATATAATATGAAACTTGCACTTTTTGAAACCCAATTATAGTGATGTGAGATGTGGTTGGACAGGGTCTTTTTCTTGCCATGCATATATTGGGTTATATAGGCATGACAGTCCAATGGATGCACAGCTCCTCTAATAGGTCTGCCATGCAATCATTTTGGTAGCCATGAATATATGATTTAATAATGCAGGGCAGTGGTATCTTTTGACACCTTGTTATAACAGGAATAAGGCAACTTCGAAGGGGAGGGAGTGTAACCCCCAGTCTTTATTGGGTAATAGAAGCACAACCACTACCCTTCTGCATACTACTTCTGCTAATGTCATATTCACCTTTGCCCATCATGAACAACATATGTGATTATGATTGTTTGACCAATAACTAAGTGCAAACTGTAAACTCTTCTGCGTGCCTTATCAGGTTCAGGACTAACCAGTTTCTTAGTACACCCTAAGAATGAATGATAATCCCTAGCTCATGGTGTGTACTAAAACTTGCAACACTTGTTTATCATAAAATTTCTCTCACTTTGTCATCAGTATGTACATAATTATGTTGCCATAATACGTAGCAAGGGTCTTTACTTTACATATGCACTTTTTTACTTGACTAAAATCGAAAAATGTTTTGAGAAATGGCTATTCTTATAATTTTTACTCCAGTTTTGGTACCCTAAAAGTGATTTGCTAATTTTTCTGTTAAATTTGCTAATAAATATAAACCCACAAGGTTAAAGAATAGATATATGCCTACAAAATGATGTTTTCATTTTAGTTAAGAGTGGTTTAATAAGGGAATAAATGTATCATTTAATGTAAATATAAGTACCAAATGGTGGAGTGGTTTCCATAATCCACCTTTGACCCCAATAATGTACGCACAGGTGAGAGTCATGGTCCAGTGACCACAGGTAAGGTGAGTCTTATTGGCTGTCACTCACCCAGATACCTGCATAATTATGGTCATGGTCCAGTGCACACATTATGGTGCCAAGATCCAAGTACACCCTAGGTGCCAGAATCTTAGTACATACTAAAATCAGAATGATGTACTATGATCCTGGTGTGTCCTAACAAGACATCCTCGTCCTCAACCTGCTTATTCTTTAAGTACCCTATATCTCCAGAACAAAACAAGCATGTATAAAAGAAACCTTGGTAATCTATGAAACATGTACAGTCCAGTGACAAATGGAGAGAAAACATGTAGTACGTACCCTGAAACAATATCAACTACACAGCAGAATGATAGGGTGCCATCAATACCAACGACTGAGCAGATCTGTTGTTATTACTGGCAGCCCCTATCAAATCCACCATTTTTTTACATCAATTTCAAATTGAGTTTTTTGGGAGGCAAATGACATTCCTAGGTATGGGAAATATCCCTAAGGTTATTCTGAGATTCAATTTGAATGGAGTAAACATTGGCATCAAGTTGAGCACAAGCTTAGCAAAAGCCATAAACCTCATTCCTGCTGGTTGGTGAATCAGTAACTGCAAAATTAATGGGAAATATCATGACCTACAAACCTGATTTTCTCACTTTTCTGCACATAGGCTGAGAAAGAAAGGTTTAAAGAATGGGCTTGAAGTAGAAAAATATCTAAAAACCCATTTGCATATTGCTAAATCAGATGCACAATGCTAAGGTGCTAGTAATATCCCCCATGCCAGTAATACCCACGGCTGTAACCTTAATACACCTGATCGCTTTGTTCAAGACATTTGACTAGTTCATTTTGAACTTGCCTAGAGCTACACCCATTCAGATCCATCATTTGCTTTTTCTTGTAGCCATTTTTAAAAATCACATTTCACATAAAATCCCCATAGATGCTGGCATCATTTGCATTTGTTATTTGGATTTTTTATCAAATTCTTCAGTTAACACACAGCGTTTCCTTCATGGCAAGGCCAGGTTGTCTGCATACCAGATTGGCATCTAGAGTGTAATGTCACACAAAACCATACTTGTCCACAGAATGTGCTACCAGATATCCACAGGGCACATTATTCTTCACACAAACTATCACAATGTCCATATTATAGATAAATTGTACCTTGTGAACAAGATGTAATTTGTGGAAACTTTGTTAATATATCTGGTGGACTAATAGTGTTTTTGGACATATTGTGACAAAGGTATGTGGACAAACCATGTTTTGTTGATACATTGTGATATAGATTGTGGACAGAATGTATTTTGTGGATACCATGATGTTGGTTATGGACAAAATTTATTTTATGGACACTGTAAAAATAGTCTGTGGACAGTACATTTTTATGGAGACCTAGCACTGGGTCTTGGTGGACAAAATTTGAAAAAATGTGATGTAGACCATATGTGTCCCGTGGTAAAGTGAAGCACTACAGGGGGGCTTCCACTACTCGAAACCAATATTCTGTCAGTAGCTAGTCCAAGTCACACACCACTTAAGCATTTGATACCGAAGGACACCAGCAGCAGATTTAGCCAGGGATACAGGGGTACGCATTCATTTTCCCTGTACCTACTGACATTTCCCATGTGTAAGGCATGTCTTTAATATAAATATGAGGGCCCCTTTACCTTGTAAAGTCTGGCCATCTTATCCCTTTCGTGTCCAAAATTATTTTGAGAAAGCTGGTGTATTCAACATACTTTACATAGTAGAGGCTAAAACCTATATCATGTCCAGATTAAAGTACTCCTTCAGATGGTAACAAAAGGAGCAATAGAATAGCCTTCAGAAAATATTATATGAAGCATATATGTTAGAATATTATATCACTATAGTAGGGAATGATGATGGTGAAAGAAGTTGAAATGAGCCGTTTAAGATCGAAGTGCCCAAATGTCATATTCGTTTATTGTTGTTTATTTTGTTGGGGAATAGGTTTTTGTTCAAGTCATAAAATGTTATTTTGACATTTCAAAGAGGGCTATTCTGATGGAAATTGGAAAAGAATATGTATTGTAATTGGATTCCTTGGAGAAAATCACATAAAAAATATTTCATCAATATTTGTGACAGAACATGGGAAAAGGTAACATTATGGGGATTTAGTGCTATCTACAGAATCTAGGTGGCAATACCAGGTGAAATATGTTGGCATTTATTTTTTAATTGCTTAGAAACCTTAACCAGGTCTTTGGGACATATATTCTAACAACAATGGACCCAATATGATGGGCATAGGTGTCTTTTACACCAAAAACATATCATCATACCTGAGCCTAACAGTACCTGTGTTGGTCAATTGATTGCGACTGGGACCTTTGCTGATTTAGGGATATCTAACTGACTCCAGTAGCAGTTGCTCAAGATGATACAGATGTACCCATTAAACCAAATCTATTAAATTGAAATGGGAAGGTCTTAGGGATCATTTTGGTATATTGCATATCAAAATCAGATGAGGAGAAGTGGACTAACATCCCCTGATAATGTATGAGAATTCAGCATGTATTGCACTTATGGGCAAAAATGACACTAATCCCCAAGTTTTGTCACATTTTTGGTATTTTTATCAACATCTTTGTGCATTTAGTGAATTTTCTGTATTTTTCCTTTATTCTCATGGTTAGAGAGCGCCCATTTCATGTACTTCAAACCTATTTTCAATTCATTATTTTCTGTAAAAGGACCTACTTATAATTACATACTTAATGCAACATATCAAATTTGGTATCGTTGGAAAGCCCTTAAGATTACAGGTCTTCTGGTATCAAAATCATCTGAATCTGATCATGGGGATCTGCTGAACATACATATATGCTAAAGAGCACATTTTTGCTATTCTGGGCATGTAAGGGTTATAGGCTGGGTGCCTTTACTATAGAACAGTATGAAACCTTCAAAAATCAAGTCCCAGCTGTGCCTCATAGTATGTCTCTCAACTCAGCACCTCTATATATGCGGGATGTGCCTTGTACATCATTTTTGGACAAAACAGTATTTTTACCTGTGAGGGACTGTATCTATGTTCTCAAAATGGAAATTTTCCCTCATTTGCTAAGGGCATTGCATACCTGCCAACACCAAATGATAAAAAAAACTTGAGCCTATAAAACCTAACCCTTTTTGTTTAAAAAGAGGCTTGGAGAATCTAAGCACAGGGGTCTGAGTAGACATCCCACCAGGGGCCTAGATATGTTGCAAAACTAGAGGCCAAATTTGTGCATTATGATGGTTTTTAAAAATGACTGACATACTCAGTTTAAAAGTTTACCCATATGGATATAAAATCTATCTTTAGAAAATATCTCTGGAGAAGAAAGGTAAACTCTGGTAGTAGATATATCCACTGCTGAGAAAATCAAAGATATATATATATATATATATATATATATATATATATATATATATATATATAACCTTCTCCCCCCCCCACTCATTTTGTTATGACCTTATGTGGACAGATGAGGGGAAAGGGCTCTCTGAGGTAAAATGTGAAGTTTAAAACTGAAGTCATCAGCTTTAAAATGAGGTATAAAACTTGCAGTTTGTTCTTCTGGCCTCAGAGATATTAGTTCCTGAACATGGGATGATGTTACTTTACCAATATAACCAATAAGCTCTATCATTCATTGTTTTAATTAAATCAGGCATCTAATTAGCATCATGATTCAAATAATCAATCAAAAATGACTAATACTTTCTATACAATTGGCCATAGAATTGGATCTAGAAATGGTATCTCTTTGCTATTTTCTGTATAAAAAAATTACAAAATAACCATTTTTGGCCTAGTTTTCAGATTTCTGGCCTTTATAGCCCCCCTAGTGGCCAAACTCAGTACTAAAAATACCGCAGGCAGAGCCCTTTCCCTTTCCCCTCATCTGCCTACTTATGATAAAATGTATGAAAATCCCAAACAATATCCCTAAGGTTAGACCATTGCAGTATTGGGAAAAAAGTCAGGGAGGGTCTTCAGTCAGTCTTCAAAGTGTCTATCTAAAGGAACAAATGGGCTTCAGCTTGCAAAAGCAGATGATCCGAGATGGTTTGGCTTGGTCCCCCTTGGCCGCAACCCCAATTAAGATTTGATTTATATCCAGTGCTGCCGAAATCTGTCTTGGCCAATTTACACGGGCCATTTTTCTCTTTATTGTTAGTGCAATAGAGAATAAAAATTGCAGGGGGGGCTGGGGGTATATTCCCTCAGGAAATTTTTTAATATCCAGAAGCCAACTGGTGCTGTCTGGTGCATTTTCAGGATAGCTAAAACTCTCAGGTGGTAATTTTGCAAAGAAACCCCCAATATATCAATGATGAATCTAATTGGATTTGGACAAATCACATGACTGACCATGGAAGGTCTTGGAATAACTGAAAAAGAAAAAAGGAGACTCTAAGTGCTGTAAACCCCCATGTATAAACTGCAGCTTATGGACCATTTCAGATGCCTTCTGTGCCTTATAGTCTTCCTGAACTCAGGATGCAGCTTATATGAGGAGTTTTACTCATATAGACTACTGTAAGAAATGAAGAACATTTCGGACTCATTGTGTGGCTTATAGCATTCTCCCAAAGTGGCTGCTGCTGATATGTGGGTTTGACTTATAAGTGGGGTTTTACGATATGACCGGATGGTGTGGGGGGCACATACTCCACCTGAGCCAAGGATTTTATTACCCCATGATCATAAATACATTTATGGATACATTTTCGTCCCCATTCCTTTGAAGATGTTTTGAAATTTAAAAAAAGAAGGTACATCCTGATGTATTTATATAAATAGGCCTATATTTTTTTCCTTAGACTAGTGGCTTCACCACTAGATAGTGGGGGCAATGGTCAATAGACACATTCTGCCTACAGATCATGGAAAATTCTGCTGAGGGGCCTACTGATCACTGCAAATTCTGCCCACTGACTACCAGAGCCCCCTGGTGTCTTACAGTAGAAGCGCTTATCTAAGAAGTGCTTAACTTAGCAACAATGTGTTTCATAGCAACATCAAACAATTTAGCACTCTCCCAGCAGATTCTCTTGGAGGTTTGTTTTTAGTGAAGTACTCTGGAAGTACTCACCAGATCTTTACATATGAGATATCAAATTAAAGGGAATTGATAGGGGAAATTAGAACTACAATCGGTGAACAGTTTACTTGAAAAATGAAAGTGGGATGAGCGCCGATTTCTTTGAATCGTGATCCAAGATGGCGGAAATTACAGCTTGACTGCCAATTTTTCGAGGCTATAAAACATTTTACAAAACTCTGAATTCACTAAACATTTCTAAGTTATGAATACATTTTTGCTGAAATTCCTGTACACCAGGTCGAGTTAGCTGGCTTTCCTAATTGCTTCACAGCCTGAGGATTTTGCTTCATCTGGTACCCCAAGGGAACTGTAGGCTGAAGCAGTCATATATTGCACATAGGAAGGCATTTTTATATAAAGTGTAATTATATAAAGTGTAATATGTAATATCATGAGAAGCAGGGGTGGGCAACCTGTCGCAATGTCGCAAAAATGTGCGACAGAGACATTGGAAAGTGGTACAGAGCCATGAGGGATAATCTGAGCTTTCTAAATCTGAAAGTTATGATCTTTTCAACTTTGTTTATGGTCCAATGTATATTGTTAGATGGGATTGAGTCTTGATCACAATATATTGTTCTCCAAATCTTCTACTACATGCCAAAATCATTGAAATGGATTCTCAAAATATTCTTGAAGCAATTTCCCCCAAAGCCTTCAGAATATCAGGGGTGTGAAACGATAAAACTGGTATAGGCTTAAGTATATATTGTGATGATTTATAGTCAATTTCACATTTGATACAAGTTGTTCAAACAGCTAATTAAATGTATTATACCACCTTTTTGGGGTTTAAGTATTAATTAGATAATAGCAGAAACCAGTTTGGAAGGTATCAAAACAATGTGAGACAATATAGTTCCAGTCACCCCTCCCCATATAAATTTATTTCATTTTCTCAGAATACCGCCTTTAGGCGGAGATTTCACACCCCTGAAATATGGCAATTTAGAAGTAGAGTCTGATAATTGACTTGGAGCTTCTGCCCACAAATCCTCTCTGCTATCCCAATAGAGAAAGGAAATGTGAAAAATTACTTTGTGCAAACTGTTTCTAAATCCTCTAGATCATAACCATTTTAAAGATCAAATCAGAAAATTTTCTTAAATCTCAACATTTAAAAGAAACATTTGAAAAAAGAATTGTCTTTTTACACAGATAAGAACTTAGAGGGGGGGGGGAGAATTGTTGCACCAATTTCCTTCTCCCTTATTCCCTAAAACGAATGTCCCTGTGTATTTCCCCAGAAAAATGTGCCTCCCTAAATCCTTAAGGACCACAATTTAGAGTAGAAACCATGCAAACTCCTCATACTTCAAATTTTTCTCTGATCTTGTGATGCATCCAGATCCAATGAAATATCTTTTTACCATTTATATGTTGGTTGGTCTTCGAAAATTTAGCCAGGATACAAAGGTATCAGTCTTCCACAAAAAGTACCATATTGCACCATTTGGCTTCCCGAAATTCAAAATTTTTCTGGGGGAGACCTCCAGACCCCCTTTCAATCCCTTCCCCCCATAAAAAAAGAAACATATATAAATAAATATGATCAATTAAATTTTGTTAAGGTGCCTGCATGGTGGATTGAACCTCACTACAACAATTTGTAGATTTGCTCCAGCGCTCGGTATATGCCCACCCCTGAGAAGTTGTACCCACCACTTTATCAAATGCGGGTTTTCGCAGCAAGTCACGACAATTCACAACTCATAGAGAAGGGTCTAAAGATTTTACGCCACCCCCTCAAGAAGGATTAAAATATTTTTCGTCACCCCCTCAGGAGGGGTCCAAATATTCTATGCCACCCCCCAAACTCACCAACTCCCCCCTGTTGTTAAAAAATAAACACTCTCTTAGTAGCCAAGTTTTACTTATAAACATCTTAGCTGTTATGCAATTTTCCTCTGAAATTAAAATATATGTGGATGACACTTTGCTCATTAATAAAAGTAACACGATTGACAATTTAGAAAATTTATTGCAAGCCGACTTGAATATGGTTGTGATAACAATGGATTAACAATTAATGTTAATAAGTAAAAAATCATGTTGATGGAGGGAGGAGAGGAGGATGGCGTTCTGGTGGTGGATATGGAAGGTACTCCCTTGGACATGGTGCATGAATACAAATACCTTGGAATTCTTAAGGCTAAGATGTTGCCAATAGACTTAATAAGAATCTACATGCAAATTACTCTGTACCACAGACTGGTTTTTAAAGGAAAGGTTCTAGTGGTGCCTTTCTTGGGGACTCGGGGTATAAATGCACCAAAGATATTGCAGGCTGCACCTAAGTCAGCGACTCTCATCAAAGACCCTGTCTATCAGGCCTTCTACCAGTGGAATTCTTTTGACACCACTGTGAGATAGCTTGATGGAAAGGAAGATTTCAAAAAAGAGGTGAAGCGGAAACTGGCGAAATACTTTATCACTACTTGGAGGCCTGACATACCCTGTCTGATGTATGAAGGTGTTAGCATTTTATGCTCAATAAGGTTGCCTGAATAATTTGAGGAAATATATGAATGTAAATGCAAGAGAACTCCCCTGTTATATCATTCTAACTTCGATTAATGTCACATCCTGTCCTCTCACGTGCAACTCTTTATTACTAATTATTCTGTCATAGTTTATTTCTCTGTCATAGTTGTATGAATAGTATTGCTTATTCATTAATGCATTGTGAGTGCCTATAACTAAAACTATGTGGTACCTCAGTTGCAAGCAAACGTTTCTGTAAATTTACAGTATATTTTATTGTTCATTTACAGCAAAACTTGCTGTTCATTCACAGAAAATATTACTGTTTATTCACAACACATCTTTCTATATTAAATATTACAACACATTTCGTGTTAATTTACAGCATATGTTTCTGCAGATCTGATTGATCCTGCTTTATGATCAGAGTGGTTGTTACTGTATGGTTACTGCGAATAGTGCTGTAAAATTTCAGTGACTCACTTCCTGTAGATTTACAGCAAAGGGTAATGGAACCAAAGTTGCCAGCAATATTTGCTGTAAAATAACTCTGGCTACAGGACACCACAAAGGTACCAGGGCTGTTATCACTTACATTGTTTGTATAAAACTAGACAATGTTGGTTCCTCTAACGCAGTGGCCAGAGTAAATGTAAATTTTAATTCATCTAGTACTCACCCTGATTAATTTAACACTTAGTCCTTGATTATTTTTAAATTCCCAAGCGTGAGCCAAAGAAATAAAATGCCAAATTTAATGAATAAAATAACTCCTTCCCTGGACAAGTTTCAAAATGATATGAATTTTTAGGCCCTGGTTTCCACAAAACATATCATTGAATTGAAGTTTTAGTACCCTTTTAGAAGTAAAGACAATTACTTCACTTCAGTTGCAGAATGCATCGTGTCTGCCCATTGTTCTAGTCTTGGCACCCCTAACTTTTACCAAAATACTCAAGTCAGCATTCGTCTAACTACCTTTATTTTCAGCACAATTCTTAGGTTGCAGCTAGATTCTAACAGCAAGCAGATTTTGATTCTGTGCTTGATACATTTTCACCTTAATCAGATTTCTATACTTTTTTGTCATATTTCATACTGAATAGATTCTAATCTCAGATTACTAAGTAATTCTGATATGATATTCTATACCATAATATTGCTAGTCAGGGGCGGATCCAGGATTTCTAGAAAGGGGGGGGGCATGATTTTGACATGTGGGGTGGGGGGTCTCAAGTGCAGCAACATCAGATGTCACAAACAGGCAGCATAGTGACTGTATTGGGGTGGGAGGGGGGTATGTCCTTGTCTTGTGGGGGCCCCCAGAAAATTTTGAAATCAAGAGGAGAAATGGTGCATTCTGGTGGATTCTGAGGGATCTCATGATTAAGATGTCTACAGCGATAAGTAAACCAGGTAGCAAGGATACATTGGGCCAATGTCGGCTTGTATTGTGCCAATGTTGGTTTATATTGGGCCAAGCATGGACAACCAGGGCCCAATACTCCATCGCTGATTGGGGACTTTCCCCCTCTACATTTAAAAAGTGTCCAGTGGATGCATGCCCCAAGAAAATATTGAAATGTAGTGGAGAAATGGTGCATTCTGGTGGATTCTTAGACTTAGGGTCCCACAAACATGGACAATCTTTCAAACCAAACACATTTGGAAATGAATTTGTTAAAAGAGAAAAAGGTACCCCCTCCCCCACTCTTCTATCCTCATATCTCTACCTGGATCCTTGGTTATCATGTAGGGCCCACTTATTTTCAATCTTTCAATCCTCTCTTAAAACTCTGCCCCAGCCACCAATGTCATGTACCATAAGCTGCCACAGCCCCCAGGCTCATATTATAATTATACCCTATCTACACCTCCACTATCATTTATTTCATGTGAATAACAATGCCCAATAGAGATAGCATTGAAGAGCCGAATGCCAAACCACGAAGGCATAACACGTCTCAATTCACACATGACCTATTTTGATGCTATAGCCCTCCCCCCCCCCAGGGTAGATCGGCCATTGACAGGGCAAGGTACACGAAACTAAGCCTGTAAACCCTTCGCTTTTCTGTTGGCAAAGGAGGTTGTATATATCAATGTAAGTAAAGTGCAGTTCTGGGGGCTATGCCCCCAGGATTAGGAAATGTTGCAAATCTAGAGACTTAAAGTATGTATTCTATCGATTTTATGGATGTCTGGTACCCTCTGTTTTAATTTTTTTTTACCCCCCCATATAAATGTTAAAATGAGATCTGCATGATATGCATGAATCCCCTGGTGAATCTTTAAAAAGTTGAAAAAAATGAGTGGTTTACACATATGCATACCCTTTCTGAGCACCGGGCCAGTATCTTGTGCCACACCCTGCCTCAGCCCCCAGGCTCACATACCCTGCCATGCCCCCAGTATCATGTACCATACCCTGTCCATGCCCCCAGTATCTTGTACCCTCAGCATCCAAGCTCACATTCCCTGGCCAGGCCGCCATGTAGTATCATGTACTATACCCTGTCTCTGCTTCCAGTGTCATGAACCATACCTTGCCTCAGCTCCAAGCTCACATTCCCTGCCCATGCCCTCAGTATCATGTACAATACCCTATGTCATGGCACCAGTATCATGTACCATACCCTGTCTCATGCCCCAGTATCATGTACCATACCCCCTGTATCATGAACTATACCCTGTCCATGCCCCCAGTATCATGTACCATACCCTGTCCATGCCCCAAGTATCATGTACCATACCCTGTCTCATGTACACCGCGTCCGCCCCCCTTGAATCCGTGCCTACTAGTATACATATCTAGTGTATAATATTGTACAATGCATATGGATGACATCCCTAGTATTCCGCTGTGAACAAAGGAAGAGATAGCTATATAGCTTTATCTACTAAAATAATATTTGACTATGTGTGTTAACCAGAGCGAATTATTATCTGTCTCATTCTGTAACAGTGTGTAGCTAATTACATGATCTACAGGCGCATATCCAGCCTTCTGTGTGGGGGGGGTGCTCAAATGCATTAGGTGGAACTCCACGTTGTGCAGCAGCGTGATTCACAAGCGTAGTGTAGCAACTTTGGTAAGGGGGTCTGGGGGCATGCCCCCCAGGAAAATTTGAATAGTAGACATCAAATGGTGCAATCTTGGGACTTTTTTTATGAGAAATACCTGCATTAGAACACTGATTACAATGTCACCTTAGTGTAGTGGTACAGACCCTTGAATACATGACTTGTTTATAGAAAATTATTGACAGTGATTAAGACAAAAAGTGAATTCATTATGTGATGCATTCAACCAAAATTTATCACGTAAAATAGGCTAACTGGAACAGTTATTCGTAAATGATATTGCAGACGGGTAACTGAAACAGTTATTCATAAAGACCTTTCATTTCCAACATATAAATTATGGGTCCAACTCACATTTTTTCATGTATGCATATTATTGGTTGTTCCTAGTTTTTTTTTCTCAGGTAACCTTGTACAATATCATTAGTGCACAATGCTGGATTGAACCTGTTGAGTTTATTGTCATAGTGCAATTCACTATTAAGCTCTGTACTGGGGACAATGTTGGATTGAGGTATGCAATATAAGACTATTAATACTAAACATATGGTATACTACTTGCCTCCAGTGGGGGAAATTACAGGTAAGGCTATTTTGGTAAACCCTTTGAAGGGCCACCAGGGTAACTGGATGGCCTAGGACATACTGCATACATAGTAATATTACAGGATCACTCATTGTACACATAAATCTACACCTGCAAAGCCTTGGTATTACAGTAAGAGTCACAGTATTTGAGAGTACAGCACTTTCCCCTGTGAGTTTACAAGAGACATCTCTGTTATAAAACATAAACTTCTTACAGGGAAGTCATCTGCATAAAGCAGATAAGCAACACTCATACCACAAACATCAAGTCCAAGGTTAGGGTCAAGATATTCACCAATATCTGAGAGAAAGGCATTGAATAGTAACTGTTTAGGGCTGAGAACTCTGCCTTGTAACACACCATATGAACTATCTATGTTCTCACTTAATTCAGAGTTTACCCGTACCTTCAAATGAGACTTCCTGTGGAGATTCATTAGGACTTTCAGTACTTTCCCTTTTACCTGCCCAGATATCAACTTATAGAACAGTGCCTGCCTGTTAATATAATCAAAGGCCTTACCAGTAGTGAAGTCAATAAAACAGCAAAAGAGAGATTTACCTTCAGCCTGTACCATTTTCACAGCAGTATATACAGTATAAATACATTATCCGTTGGCATTGTCCTACCTACCAGTATATCTACAAACCCTTCTGAAGAGGGTCATTCTAATTCAGCATATCATTATTGAATCATTTATATTTTGTGCCGGGATTTTGGGCCTATAAATTCACTAGTAAGGGAGTGATCATTTTTTAACAACAGGGTGGGGGGGGGGGCTGGTGGATTTGCGCGAAAAAGATTTTGACCTCCCCCTCTCAAGGATAAAATTTGTTGGACCCTCATAGGGTACGAAAATCCTGCATGCATGCACCCTTTAAACTTATAGTAACATGCTGGCTTTTTGACTGAAAATAGGTGAAATTATTTTGACCCCCCACAGTCAAGGGGTCGAAGAAATTCAGACCCACCCCTTAAACCCGCCTGTTGTTAAAAAATGATCACTTCCTATGAGAGGCAGAGTTCCTCAGCCTACCCCGCATTTTTGTTATACTGGTATTCGAAAGTTCTCGGAAATGTAAAATTGTCGAGGACCCACTTGTTACGTTTTTCGTTGTGGAAGCCTATCTTTCTTTCTTCCCATCTGGTGGTCCAGTCATCTAAACTCAGCACAAGTCGGTCTCCGTCCATCTTCACTCCTAAAGGCTCCTTGTCTGTGTCTGCTGTATCTGCCTTCCCAACTTGCTTGATCAGTATCGGTTCATCTTTCCCTCCAGAGGCAAGCAGTTCTGTGAACCTTGTTTGGTCCGACATTATTGGAAATCTAATCTAAAAGACCACAACAAAGACTAGCTCAGCTGACAGCAGTGGAGGAGTTTTAGGGACTGAGGTCCTCAAGTGGATGCGTAAATTAGCGAAACAAAGGAGAGGCTGGTTACTGAAGAGAAGCGTAGTGGGTCAAGTACTAGTCTATTCGGGGAGGTATACAAGCAGTATAAGTCTACGGTCTAGTAAATAGTCTAGGAGATATAGCATGACTTTGGGCCCACCTTGGCACTTTTGGCAGAAAGCAAAAAAGTTTGCACATAGGGGTTCTTGAACGTGCTGAATGTCGGGGGGTTAAACATCATTTTTGAGAAATGTTTCCCCTTCTAAATTGACTTTGAAAAGAAAAAATTAAATAATTCATAATAAATTATATCAAAATTCGTTGAGGATTTGATGGGGTGGGAAATAAACAGAAGGACAATAAAATTCAAGTGGTACCCATTGAAATATATTATATTGAGGATGATATCATGCATACAAAATTTTTTTCTCTGAAATAGGGCCCGGAAAAGGCAGCCATTAACGAAATTCCTTATCTTAACAATAACTCTGCAGGTGGTGATGATAGACACTCATATCAAGTGTCTACTAGCACATTTTCAGGGTCTAGGAACTCATTGGTAACATACTGATTTTTCTCAGAAGCACACTAAACCTATTATAGGTCTATTTCAGGTCTTAATTACCAAAACTCAGAATTTTCAGAATAAATTTGCAAATAAGACAGATGGGCATTCATCCAGTATGGCTATTTTCCTATTTTCAGGGTTAATGCATCCAATAGAAGCATTGCTCTTCCTATTTTGCTACCAAGGCTGATAATCAACCATCTGATGGGGCTCTATATCCACATCCTCAGGGTCTAGGAACATTATAGGGGCATGGTTTCTCCTCTCCTGTGTATTTATTGGTGTATGAAAGGCATGTACAGGGCAGCCATTATTGAGATTCAAAGTCCATAATTATATCCATATTATTCCATCTAGGAACACAACCAAGGTGTCCTTTTTGTTATTCGGAGTATGAGTTGTCAAATATGGCCCGGGCTTCCCTAGCCCACTTGAAAAGGTCTTTTTCTCCTCTTTTCTATCCCCTCGGATGTGTGTGGTGCACATATGCGCGGGCACTGACACATTCCTCTGTGAAATTGTGTAATATCGTTCTCGCCATGAATATGACCTTAGCTGTCGAAATGGTGTTAAACATCTATTACTTAATCACTCACTCACTTAAATATGGCCCTACTCATATCTTATTCAACTCATTGCTTTCTCCATTCCTTCCCAAACTAGTGCTTGGGAAGAAAGCTTCCCAAGAGATACCACTTTAAATACCTAATGAACATTTGTCATAAGGCAGATAGGATGAGACAGAAATAGCTGCAGCATATGTTTCAGCTATCCATCAGTTATGGTTAGCCACTTATGCTTGACTTATAATGACTTGGTTTATCTTCAAATGTGTAACCACTCCCAAATTTATCATTGGCATAGGCTATATCTCTCCAACCACACTTCAAACTGCCAGTCGATCAAACTTCCAGCCACCCTCTCGACGGGACAGCAGTGGCCAGATTATTGCAACTTGACTGTGAATGTATCTTAGGACCTGAGTCCACTTTACTGGGAGTTTTGGAGTATGGCATGTGTAACATACATAAGCAAAGGTTCACGAGTTGGAGGAATGTCGGGGGGTTAAACCATCTCTCACACACAATGTGTTAGAATATAGGATAGGCTTAACCCTGAAAATCTTAACTAAGGGAGCGATACGTACAGCAAGTGCCATTCTACCCTATTTTGGGCCTCAAAACCTCCATTGGCCAGATGAACATTTGCAGACCTGATAAAATCCCCAAACCTTGGCATAATATAAAAACTCATCTACTGTTCCATTTAGGAACTATTTGGGGTCACTTGTGATCTTTTTCATAATTTTACCAATATTTCTTGCATATGATTTCTAAGCCAATCAGCACCCAGATCACCTTCAGTGCAGGCCTGAATACCATATGACTCACGAGAGGGCAGCATTTACGTCCATGTAACCTCAATAGCCGTGAGTGCCATTGGATTGGGGCTCGTAAGGGATGAGAGTGGGTCCCAGTTCCGACTTGGGCCTGTAGACCCATTGTTGCCTAGTGAGGGTGTAAATGAAAAATTAAACAGCACACCACTGAAGCAGACAACAGGAATTGATGACATGACTGATATAGACAACAACATGACTGATACAGACAATGAGGTTGAAGGTGACACCTTGTGCTCAAGGACCATGCCTGCTGCTAGATTGGGGCTTGTAAGGGATGAGAGTGGGTCCCAGCTCCGACATAGGCCTGTAGAGCTTTGTTACCTAATAAGGGTGTAAATGAAAAATTAAACAGCACACCATTGAAGCAGATAGGAGGAACTAAGGACATGACTGATATAAACAATGACATGACTGATATAGACAATGATGTTGATGGTGAAACTGGTGAGGGAAGTAGTATTCAAGAGAAAAATGATGGTGCTTACGGGGGTGGTAGTGATACACTCATCAACCTAGCAACTCATAAGGAAATGATGAATGAATTCAAGCATGACATGATGAAAAGGACCTGCAAATTTGCTGAAGTAACAGAATGAGGGGATAGTTGAACGTATAATGGTAATAGTAGTATATATATGTCTTTTTTGGATAATATCCAAAAAAGACCTATAATTTTAGAATATCCAAAAAATTATTATTTTGGATAATAGCAGTTTTGACTATAAGCCGCACCTGCTTATATAATGACTTATAATTTTAGAATATCCAAAAAATACCTATTATTTTGGATAAAAGTAATTTATTCTTGTATTAAGACGACTAATGAGAGATGTGATGACTACATGAGTGCTGTAGTAATCACAAAAGACCAGACGCAGCCAATAAAGTTCTATAACAGTAGAAGGTGTTTAGTTTATTTCTTTTGGGCCTTAGAACTAACAGTTCTCATTAATTCTGGTATTGACATCAATTATTCTTGCTTGTGTTGAAATGCACCACCCTTACAGGTATCCACCGATCGCAACCACCGAACCCGGAGTCACCGACCACACGTCTGCCACCTGGAAGTCTCTAATTGCATCTGCCCTCTGCGACCACCGGACCGCCTTTTATGGCGTCATGTGATGTGACGTCACGAGCGTGATGTCACAGGCCGCTACCGTGTCGCCCCCAGGTGGGACAGACCCTAACTAGCGCTCCCGCGCCGGTGGTTACCACCGGACTGATTGTCCCAGCATTTATAACTATTATACAAGTGATATAATCACTACACTCTCCCCTTATCATTTCAAACTTGGTTGTAGAAAATATACCCTTGAATCCCTGCCATAGTGGCCAAAGGTGTTATAACGTTTACACAAGTCATATAACCGATACATTTTACCATTTATTTATTCAATTTGGGACTCCTACAATGGGCCCCCTTTTATTACTATAAACTTTTATATCTGAACCTGAGTGAAGTCTGTATCAATAATCCTGAACATATAAAACAACATCCGGTCTAGATGGGCGCTGTTATACGGAGCTAAATGGTGGGCGTCCTCTATCCGGCGTCTCCAGACTGCCTCCCTTATTCAGGCCCTCTGGTCGGTGTCTGCTTATGCTGCTTCCGCTCCACTTTGGCTAGGACAGGACAGAGGCGTCTCGGTGACCCACGAGGGAGGGTTTCCTGGCAGGTACTCAATCCCCCACCAGTACTCCCCCACCCCGCAGGCCCCCGACGACCCCTCCCTTCTCCCCCTTCCTCGCTTATGACCCAGTCAGGTGGTCTCTCCCCCTCCCCCTTGCATGCCCTAGCTGGACAACGAGTGGAGGCCCATTGGCTCTTCCACACCCAACCACCGATGCCTCTCTTAACTCTGGACCCCCTCAGCCTCTTAAAGGTGTCACCCGGTTGCACTGTTAACTGCTGCCACATCCCATGTTTTCAAGCGTGCCAGTGCGGTCTGGGCTGGGACGAATGGCCTGTCTCCTCCCGGATCATGCAGAGTATGCGTTCCTCCAAATCCATATTGTTCTTCGAGGGTCCTGGCACCGGGAACCGGGCTGCAGCTTGTGTCGACCCTGTCATCGGGGGTTGGGGTACAAATGACCCTGTAGACTGCCTTGTCGGTGCCATGGGGGGCATGCCCCCAGGCTGAGGTTGTGCAGGCGGTGGCGGCGGCGCCATCCCCTGCGTCCCTCTCAGGATGTATCTTTGTACCGTGGTCGCATGATAGTGCGTCTGTACTACTGAGGGTCCCACCAGCTCAACCCAGCCATGGGCCCTGCCTCCGACTGGCGCATAATCTTCACCCAGGTCGGGCGATGGGGCAAGGCCGGAGGCCCATTTTTGGAGGCGGTCCGGCTGTTCTACTCGCCGCCATGGTATGCGTTCCGGAAGGGCTCCATACCAAACGGGCCGGCCACCCAGAGGGTCGATCCCATCCACGTGTGGGAATTCCGGCTCCCGGGGCCAATCCGGCATAGGCTCTCCCAACTCGTCCTCCCACTCGTCTCTTCTTTCACGACGCCGACGCGTATTTCCTCGGTACCCCCCCTGTCTCCTTCTCCTGGCATACTCGGAGTCATCGTGCTTCTGACCATAGTGGTCCGGCCGCCTGTCATACTCCTCATAGTCTCTCTGTCTGTCGTACTCTGCGTCTTCCCTCTCTCGTCTAGTTTCATACTCATCATGAGTAGCTATAAGGTTTTAGGGTAGGTCGGATCCTATGGAGGATTCAGTGCTAAAGCACTAATGTGGGACCTAGTGCGTGAAAATCAGTCCTCAGGTGACCCCAGAATGAGTAGTTAGCTTTTATAACACCAGGGGGAGTCTTGTCATATTAAATAGCGTGTCGGTGACTTAGTGCATTCCGCTCTTACGAGGGGGCGGTAGTAGTACTGTAACCAGGAGATCAGTATAGGGGGGCGTGTATAGTTTTCTGCATCATTCATCCTCAAGGCAAAATAACTGCTTTAAAGATGTATGGATCTACATCATTCCATGAAATCGATACATTTAAATTTGAAGAAAAAGAAGATACAACTCGCGAGGAGTTCATAAATTTCTGCAGAATTGTTTTCTGTGGAGTAGGAAAAGTACCGATTCATTTTTATGCAGGACAGATGGAAATTTTATTGGTGCATAATCATGTAAATTCATGGTATGAGAGAAGGATGTTTCGTTATTATCATGACATCGCAAGGCTACAGTACATCACATCACATGAACTGTCTCCTAAAAATCTTAGGAGGATTGCTTTTAATCATCATGAAGTTTCAGCTGTTTTATCAAGTACCGGTATGGGTCATCAGGCGCGCTCCATTGCTTGCTCTAAAGAGGCTATACGTCTCATCGAGAAATACAATTTTCCTGAAGGATTTTCTCTTGAGAATAATTGTATAGACCTGATCACAGGATTTTATGTTGAGAGGATAAAGGAGGAAGTCGGATCTGGAGTTTTCTTTACAGCCTATTACGATGACATGGCTGGGATGGAGGAGGTCGAGAAAATGCTGAGAACTTTGAAAGAGACTATTCCTAAACATATATATGAACGTATAAGACAACGTGTGCTAGGTACTGTAACACCCTTCAGAGGTCGTGAGATTTTCACCAGCCCACGGTGTAAATTATACAAACTTTTGTACTGTTTTGCTCGGGGTGAATATTTATGGTGATGACAGAGATGAACTTGAAATATTCTATGTTTGCAATTAACTTTATTTTATTATTTTCCGTGCAGAGAATATATGATCAGCAGTGAATATAATATATGCGCAAACATGGAATTTGACTCAAACATAACATGGCTTATACCAACATGGATTTGACTGAAACATCACATGCGTTTATCATCATCATCATTCAGAGAGAGAGAGAGAGTGAGAGAGAGAGAGAGAAAGAGAGAGAGAGAGAAAAAGAGAGATGTAATATCTTATCGACGTATTGAACATTTAATATCACTGAAAGATAGATTTTGTCTTGAATAGATATATTACATCATGAATATTGGCTTAAATATATATATATATATATATATATATATATATATATATATATATATATATATAATAACTTTGTATTTAACCTAATATGAACATCTACAAACTCTAGAAACTGATATGATATTACATTTATCAGTTTTACTATATGCTAACTATCATTTCTTTACTTCAAAACAATCAGTGGTTGTTATATGTAGACTTATATTATATAATATGTTATCATGATCTGTAACCTAAAATAAGGTGACTAGAGTGCGTCTGTTAACACACCTTATATGTTTGCTTAATACATCACTCTTTACTGGGGGCGATTACACAGTGGGATCAACTCATACCCACACGCACGCATATTCACAGTTATATCAGATAGATCATTACTTAAAATAGAATAATTTTACATATCAGCCCCTCCCCCACATGCGCACACATATCAGCACATTTTTTTTATGCATAGATCACTAAACAATTTTGAATGTTTATTTCTTTTTCTTTTTTTTGAAAAGGGTTTCTTGAAATAAATTTTTTTGTTTCTCAACTGTTTGTATTGCACCATGTGTGGGGTGTCAGAAATCATTGAACCCTCACTTATGGATAAGTCGGGGGTTGAATGACTTCTTTGTGGTGTGCTGGCCAAGCATTTCTTTGCTATGGGGGTGGATAAAGGGCTTTCATGAGAACTTCTTTCCGCTGCTGGGGTAGATGTCATGCTTAGGGAGACAGTCTTTGTATTTTGAACTCCACTATCTTCAGTAACCATCTCAACAGTACATGGTTCATTACACACAGCATTTAAGGTTGTAATGTCTTTTATACCCTTTTTGGGTTCAGGGGTACACTTTCCTGGAGGATTAGGCTGCCATGGGTCATTAGGGTCGTTAGATGTACCTGCACCAAAGGCATCAAGTGTTTGAGGTATGTCGCCAAGGGGTCGAGCGTCGCCATTCCCACTGACCGTCTCATAATTTTCTGTACTGGGAGCGTTGACCCTTGAAAACAGAGTGTATACAGGGTCTTTTGATTTGTCATGCACATTTTTTAAGGTTGTATTTATTTATTTCTTTTAAGTTTGTATTAATTTTATTTCTACTTATGATATCTGAATATAGTATTTGAGAAGAATAATATTTTGTATTATAATCAGTAATTAAGGGTAAATACAAGTAAATAGCAAGCTTTGTTAATTACCTTATAGTTTCACGTTGTGTAGATGTAATAGGGCGTGCTGGTGACCGGTATGAAGTGTTGACTGGGGAACTGAAAAGAAAATGAAATAGAGAAATGAATAAAGTTTATGATGAAAATATAGAAAGTCTGTTTTAGTTTTTTTATCATATCATTTCATATTATCATTACAATATATGTATACATAAATAATCTTTGTTATATAATGTTTATTACATGTTCTCGGTTTCGACTTATTACAATTATTAAGTAACATTAAAATATTACATAAAGTATCAGTGTATGATTATACTCACAGCCAGTTGGGTATCATATTGGGTACAAGTTCCATCATAGTAGCATTCATGCTGAGGTCGCATATGTTCCTCCAGATGCTGTTTGATTTTTTTCACTTTGTACGCTACAAGAGTCACTATCAATACAATTGTTATGAAAACCCCAATCACTGAAAGAATTGACACATGATTTACCCCTTTAACCCTTTCGTGCCCAGAATTATTTTGAGAAAGCTGATTTATTCAACAAACTTAACACAGTAGAGGCCTTTACCTATATTACATCCAGATTAAAGTACTGATTCAAATAATGACATACAGGGCAGTAAAATAGCTTTCAGAAAATGTAATGTGAAGCATAGGTTAGAGCAGTATATGAGTCATTAGGAAATGATGACAGCACAAGATGTTGAAATGGGCTGATTTGGATGAAGGTACCTAGAAAATCTTCTTTTTTTAGATTTCCATGGGAATAGGTTATTTTCAATTCATAAAGCAATATTTTGACATTCCAAAGAAAGCTATATTGATTTAAATTGAAAAAGATATGTATAATGATTGGATTTCTAAAGGAAAAACACAGAAAAAATATTTTATCAATATTTTTGGCATTTTTATCAATATTTTTGTGAATTTATTGAATTTTCTGTTTTCCCATTATTCTCATGGCCAGAGCGCGCACTTTTCATGTGTTTTAAGCCTATATTCAATTCATTATTTTCTGCAATAAGATCTCTTAATAAATATTAACGTAAAGCATCATGACAAATTTGGTACCATTGGAAAGCTCTCAATATGACGAATCTTCTGGTGCTGAAATTATCTTAATCTGATGAATATTAAACCCATGATGGTCTATTCAACATGTATACATGCTTAAGAGCGCACTTTTGCTATTCTGGGCACATAAGGGTTAAGAGATATATGAGTCTTGTTTCTCACAACTTCAATTCCTGCATCAATGTCAGTGTCGTTAATCACCTTCATATTCAGGGATCTGATTAAAGTTTTCTCACTCTGAAAACCAACTTTTTTTTTCAGGATTGGTTATTTCAGAATATATAACCGTATGATCCTGATTCACTCCTGCAGATATTCCAGATTTTTTCTCTTCCAGGTCGGGGTCTGCCACTGTTTCATGAACAAATGCGGTCTTTTCTGTAGAGTATGTTGGGGACTTTTCTGTAGAGTCTTTATCGGCCGATGAGGTTTCTGCTGACACCTTGGTGACAGTTTGATGAGGTTGAGTATTATCCAATTCGCTTGTTTCCACCCTCTGTGGGTTTTGAGGTGATCCCTGAAACACATCCGCATGTGTTTGTTCTCTTTCTGTAGGTAATATAGCGTCATGTTCAACAGCAGCATGATCACTTGTTACATCTTCAGTAGCAGCAGCATGATCACTTGTCACATCTTCAGTTCTAAAAGGCTGACCAGTGCTAATATTTTCCTTTAGGTAGGGATTACTTGTGGTTACATCATTGTTATGTAATAAGTCATATGTAGTGTCTATACCATTGTCTATCTTTTCAGTGATGTCTATATTATCTATAACACGCTCAACATCACTAGACATAGTTTTTTTTCATTCAAACTGAACCAAACTGTGGACGAGGTCTCATCGCTCTCATAGACGCCTGCCATAGCGGACTCAGTGGTGGCGGGGTCAGTGGTTTCGGTGGCGGGTAGAGACGTGTGTGAGGGTCCCCACAAACAAGAGTCTTGTAGCACCCATGAGGGTAGAACATGATCACATGAAATAGGGTTGTTACGTACATCTAGTAACTCATATTCCTTGTTCATGTTAACATGACGTATGTCGTTGTACTGTAAGTAGAGCTTAGAGTAACCGTCGTAACCTAATTCAAATTTAGGCACCGAAGTTAAACCTTTCCCGCTGCAGAGAATACTACCGGAGCTCGGTATGCAGAGACATTTTAGATCCGGACCGCAGTATTACATACCAGCACTGTCGTGACATGATATAAATGTCACTAAAATCAGCAGCCTCATGTACTCCATCATGATACAGTCAGCGAAACAGGGAATCTTTACGTCTATGATATCTGAACTCTTTCACCTTTCCACACTCTTTGGTAATCAGTTGACCTGTCGACGCCCTTGTGCGGCGTGATCCCGCGCATCTTAATAGACTTGACCCAACCTTTAATTAGCAGACATCAATTTATATTTATCAACTGTCATCATCGTCCATTCATTTTTACCCCACTGCGGTTGCATCCACCTTCATTACTCTTCCTTCTACACTGACAGCTGTAAGGCGCGTCTACCCCCTATGGTTTTGAAGTAGGCATGAGTGAGTCATGGATGCACGCTCCTTCGTGTGAGGATTTACCCCCTATGGAAACACTTCTACCTGTAGGCACCACCATATGTGACTCAGATTTACCCCGCCGCTCAATGTATACAATGGACAACAGTGATGGGGGTTTACTTCTTTAGATCAGGGTAAAAGAACACGGCTATCCTAAAGGTGATAGGGTATACGCCCAATTTCTGGCATTTTCTACAAAGGGTTGCAGTGACTGTGCAAGTCTAACTGCTCCGCCTATTCACCACTGGCACTATCTTCAGAGACATATGGAGAGTTTATTGACAGGATGTTAAGACGCTATCTCTGTAAATAAGACTTTGTGTACATCATTAGGTTTTTTTATTGCTCCCCGGAGCGTTAGTATAGTGATCAGGATTCCGCATGGTGTCATAAGAAAATATAAGGTCACACAGTGCAGGCTCTCCCCATCAACCAGTTAATGGCTGAGATGAAGAACACACGGAAATTGAAGGTGGCGCTGCAGTCATTCTAGGAAGGGGTGGGGCAGCGTATGCAGTGGTCAAAACATCTACATGCGGAGTGTGTTTTAGGGGGGGAGGGGGCGGGGCCTGGACATGTACTGAGATTGCTATTGGCTTAAGGTCCCACTCACAAGAACCCTCCTCGTGCACCTGTGGCATTCTGACTTAGTATAAAAGTTGATGTATGATACCCAAAAGGTCATTCATAATTCGCTCGTTTCAGAACGCCTCTCTGTTCTAGACAAAATTTATCCTCTGGAATCTCTGATTTTGAACATCAGAAGTGCAGTGGTCTATTCAATATTTTGATATTCAGATTTCCTGCTTCATTTTTTTTTTTTGAAGTTCCATCTCCAACCACAACATGTCTAAGGTATGTATTTTTGTTTCAGTAAATTGTAACAGATATCATTACTCTTTTGCTAGCGCAGTGAAAGCAAAATATTTTTAAGTATGGGATGCCGTCAGGTATTTTAAACCTTAAAACCTCATAGAACACTGTAACTGCAATACTGTAACTGCTGTAAAATGCTACATTCATACATACATGTATACATAACGTCTGCAGTAAGATGATATACACATACACACACACACACACACACACAAAGACATGCATAGTTGAGATATTTATTTCTAACAAAGTCTTTTTTTTTTATTTATCTCTCAGCCAGCTCTGAAAAGGAAGAAGACACGTAGGTCGACCCTAACAGCTCTGCTTGCTGAGGAGAATACTCCACCACAGCGTTCATCAGCAGGCGTATGTCCACCACCACAGGAAGGCGACGAGGACGTTTGGACCCATGATGTACCCAGTGATGACGATGTATTCACACCTCCTAAGAAAAAATCTGTGAAGGCTTTGGTGTACGAGGATGAGGACGATGACGAGGGTGAGGACGACGCTGACTGTGAGACTGAAGATGAGACTGCAATAGTAGACCCACCAACTCCTCAACCTAGTGTTGCTAGGGGTAGACCTGTTAAGAAAGGAAAAGCCCAAGTCCGAGAAGCCCCACGGCCATCTACTCCGCGCCCCTCTTCGCCCTCAGTGGGGGCGGCGGTGGCAGCAGCTGCAGCGCCCTCTCCACAGCGTCCATTGCAACGATCACCCGCTCGTGCGCCGGTACCTGCAGCAGCAGCACCGGTACCAGCAGCTGAAGGTCCCAGCGTTCCCGCCACTCCGCCACGTAATGCTCATCATCCTGTGGGCAATAAAAGTGACGCCTCCCCGGTAAAGGTGTCAACCCCCAGTCCAAGGCCTAGGGCTAGTAACTTCACAGCATCTCCACAGCAGACTGAATCCATGGTGAGGGGCCCAAAAAAAGGGTCTGAGGTCCTGTGCTGGTTAGAGCCTGAGTTCATTCGTCGTGGAGTACCCCGACCCTACAGGTAAGTTAGGTCATATTTTTTCTTTTATCTTATTTAGTTGTTTAATGTTACATGATTCAATATTTTAACTGAGAAAACTGTGTTGCTTTACATGAAAGAGTAATTCATTAGAAACTGGTGTAAGATTCATACATAATAACATTTATTATAAGTATATTTAAAGGTAAATAGAAAAAAGAATTTACTGTTATATCATATGTATAGATAATTATCATATTGATTTGAATATTAATTCAAAATTTTTTTTCAGAAAATGCATCCTGGTGGACGCTGACTTCATCGGAGAGCCGCTCATTTCCATATATACGGTACTGAGAGTGGAGACTGCCGGTGATCCTGAAGATCCAGACTCGGTCCTGTGGCAGCCAATCAAGAAAGGAGGATCGGTTCTGACTGTTTACCAGTGGAAGACACTTTGCGACAATGTCGAGGTCGTAGATGCCAAGCTGCAGGAGTTGGACACTGGAGACTACTGATCACCACTCCCAACATATCTCCCATCTACATCTACAAAAGGGTCTGAGGTCCTGTGCTGGTTAGAGCCTGAGTTCATTCGTCGTGGAGTACCCCGACCCTACAGGTAAGTTAGGTCATATTTTTTCTTTTATCTTATTTAGTTGTTTAATGTTACATGATTCAATATTTTAACTGAGAAAACTGTGTTGCTTTACATGAAAGAGTAATTCATTAGAAACTGGTGTAAGATTCATACATAATAACATTTATTATAAGTATATTTAAAGGTAAATAGAAAAAAGAATTTACTGTTATATCATATGTATAGATAATTATCATATTGATTTGAATATTAATTCAAAATTTTTTTTCAGAAAATGCATCCTGGTGGACGCTGACTTCATCGGAGAGCCGCTCATTTCCATATATACAGTACTGAGAGTGGAGACTGCCGGTGATCCTGAAGATCCAGACTCGGTCCTGTGGCAGCCAATCAAGAAAGGAGGATCGGTTCTGACTGTTTACCAGTGGAAGACACTTTGCGACAATGTCGAGGTCGTAGATGCCAAGCTGCAGGAGTTGGACACTGGAGACTACTGATCACCACTCCCAACATATCTACATCGGCTAGACACCCCTGGCTGCAAGGGTGAGAGATATTATAGAACGTAGTTCATATCAGATATTTGTATTCTTTAGATTTTTTACACAAGTACGTGTTATGAACAAGCTTGAAAGCACCACAACATTTAATGACCTTCCTCTAGATATACTATGGAAGCTCGTTGTATTATAAGAGCATGATAGAAACAGTCTGCACAATTTTAGTTTAGCATGTGTGAAAGCACGGTCTGTCTTAAACAGAAATTCTACCTGGAGGTATTTTATTAAAAGGCGATTTCCAACTCTTCAACCTTGGGGTGAAATAGAAGAATTCATTAATAGACTTAATTACCTTCATGGGTTATACCACAGGCTTTACGATATATGTGAAAGTTTAGACGCTATACACGATCATATAGGAGCTAACCTATATCGAAGGTTGGGGACACTCCTCTCTGAAAATAAGTGTTACGGTAGATCATGTGACCTGTTGCTCATAACAAAAAAATTAATAGTGAGCCTCATAATTTTCAAAGTGTATTCCAATAAAAGAGATCTTCACTATCTTCTACAGTCTAGAAGGGGTATTAGAATAGGAAACAGTTTAGACTGGGGTCACATAAAAACCTTGGAATCTGAAGAGAAAATATCTCTATATGTAGTTTATTCTGGAAACTCAGAACATTTGGAGAATTTAATTCTGCCAGTCCTTTTCAAACCTGAACAATTTGGACGTGACGTTGACATTAAATTCAAGGAGCTTTTTTTTGATGTCCTCATTTTAGAATTGAGGAGGTATTTTGAACCTTCAGCCACAATCAGACATACTTTCAGAAAAGATGTTTATGCTTTGAGATGTGATATATTCTGGCTAGCCAATTGCTGCACATGTATAAGGGATCTATACAGAACAGACCCGACTGTAAGAGGTATATGCAGAGATATAAATTCTCTCAGTCATACTGATTTTAAAAGGTTGAAGGACCTCTAGAGTTTGAGGAGTAAATTAGATCAATCATGTTTTCCTGTCTTACATGTGGAAAAAGCTATAAAAGACTCCCTTTTCTGAACAAACATGTTAAAACTCATGAAGCTGACAATCATGAGGATCTTAGCAAAGATTCAGATACATATAAAAGATTTGCATGTCGTTTATGTCCAAAACGATTTGCTAAAGGTAGCAATCTTAATTTACATATGGAGAGACTCCATGGACCCTCAAGATCTGAGGGTGGAAGTGTCGCCAGTAACAGCGGTGACGAGGGTGACGATAGGGATGGAGACGTATAAAGGAAGAGTTCTCTAAGAAGTTTCAGGTTAGGTACACTGTTTATACTTTTAGACTGGAAATGAATGTAAAATTCAAATCTATGCAAGATGTTTTTTGTTCTTTGTTTGTTTAGTTTTACGTCCGGGGGCCATCAAGGAACTCAGACATTCAAGGTTTCTCGGACATTAAGTCCTTTCTTTTCTATGATGTATTTGATAATCTGGTAAAAGAGTTATCTGAAGGGTAAAAATAAGCCAATTGCAATCTCAGTACGTGTCCAGGCCCCGCCCCCTCCCCCCCTAAAACACACTCCGCATGTAGATGTTTTGACCACTGCATACGCTGCCCCACCCCTTCCTAGAATGACTGCAGCGCCACCTTCAATTTCCGTGTGTTCTTCATCTCAGCCATTAACTGGTTGATGGGGAGAGCCTGCACTGTGTGACCTTATATTTTCTTATGGACACCATGCGGAATCCTGATCACTATACTAACGCTCCGGGGAGCAATAAAAAAACCTAATGATGTACACAAAGTCTTATTTACAGGGATAGCGTCTTAACATCCTGTCAATAAACCCTCCATATGTCTCTGAAGATAGTGCCAGTGGTGAATAGGCGGAGCAGTTAGACTTGCACAGTCACTGCAACCCTTTGTAGAAAATGCCAGAAATTGGGCGTATACCCTATCACCTTTAGGATAGCCGTGTTCTTTTACCCTGATCTAAAGAAGTAAACCCCCGTCACTGTTGTCCATTGCATACATTGAGCGGCGGGGTAAATCTGAGTCACATATGGTGGTGCCTACGGGTAGAAGTGTTTCCATAGGGGGTAAATCCTCACACGAAGGAGCGTGCATCCATGACTCACTCATGCCTACTTCAAAGCCATAGGGGGTAGACGCACCTTACAGCTGTCAGTGTAGAAGGAAGAGTAATGAAGGTGGATGATACCGACAGTGGGGTAAAAATGAATGGACGATGATGACAGTTGATAAATATAAATTGATGTCTGCTAATTAAAGGTTGGGTCAAGTCTATTAAGATGCGCGGGATCACGCCGCACAAGGGCGTCGACAGGTCAACTGATTACCAAAGAGTGTGGAAAGGTGAAAGAGTTCAGAAATCATAGACGTAAAGATTCCCTGTTTCGCTGACTGTATCATGATGGAGTACATGAGGCTGCTGATTTTAGTGACATTTATATTATGTCACATACACGACAGTGCTGGTATGTATTACTGCGGTCCGGATCTAAAATGTCTCTGCATACCGAGCTCCGGTAGTATTCTCTGCAGCGGGAAAGGTTTAACTTCGGTGCCTAAATTTGAATTAGGTTACGACGGTTACTCTAAGCTCTACTTACAGTACAACGACATACGTCATGTTAACATGAACAAGGAATATGAGTTACTAAATGTACGTAACAACCCTATTTCATGTGATCATGTTCTACCCTCATGGGTGCTACAAGACTCTTGTTTGTGGGGACCCTCACACACGTCTCTACCCGCCACCGAAACCACTGACCCCGCCACCACTGAGTCCGCTATGGCAGGCGTCTATGAGAGCGATGAGACCTCGTCCACAGTTTGGTTCAGTTTGAATGAAAAAAAAACTATGTCTAGTGATGTTGAGCGTGTTATAGATAATATAGACATCACTGAAAAGATAGACAATGGTATAGACACTACATATGACTTATTACATAACAATGATGTAACCACAAGTAATCCCTACCTAAAGGAAAATATTAGCACTGGTCAGCCTTTTAGAACTGAAGATGTGACAAGTGATCATGCTGCTGCTACTGAAGATGTAACAAGTGATCATGCTGCTGTTGAACATGACGCTATATTACCTACAGAAAGAGAACAAACACATGCGGACGTGTTTCAGGGATCACCTCAAAACCCACAGAGGGTGGAAACAAGCGAAGTGGATAATACTCAACCTCATCAAACTGTCACCAATGTGTCAGCAGAAACCTCATCGGCCGATAAAGACTCTACAGAAAAGTCCCCAACATACTCTACAGAAAAGACCGCATTTGTTCATGAAACAGTGGCAGACCCCGACCTGGAAGAGAAAAAATCTGGAATATCTGCAGGAGTGAATCAGGATCATACGGTTATATATTCTGAAATAACCAATCCTGAAAAAAAAGTGGGTTTTCAGAGTGAGAAAACTTTAATCAGATCCCTGAATATGAAGGTGATTAACGACACTGACATTGATGCAGGAATTGAAGTTGTGAGAAACAAGACTCATATATTTCTTAAAGGGGTAAATCATGTGTCAATTCTTTCAGTGATTGGGGTTTTCATAACAATTGTATTGATAGTGACTCTTGTAGCGTACAAAGTGAAAAAATCAAACAGCATCTGGAGGAACATACGCGACCTCAGCATGAATGCTACTATGATGGAACTTGTACCCAATATGATACCCAACTGGCTGTGAGTATAATCATACACTGATACTTTATGTAATATTTTAATGTTACTTAATAATTGTAATAAGTCGAAACCGAGAACATGTAATAAACATTATATAACAAAGATTATTTATGTATACATATATTGTAATGATAATATGAAACGATATGATAAAAAAACTAAAACAGACGTTCTATATTTTCATCATAAACTTTATTCATTTCTCTATTTCATTTTCTTTTCAGTTCCCCAGTCAACACTTCATACCGGTCACCAGCACGCCCTATTACATCTACACAACGTGAAACTATAAGGTAATTAACAAAGCTTGCTATTTACTTGTATCTACCCTTAATTACTAATTATAATACAAAATATTATTCTTCTCAAATACTATATTCAGATATCATAAGTAGAAATAAAATTAATACAAACTTAAAAGAAATAAAATAAATACAACCTTAAAAAATGTGCATGACAAATCAAAAGACCCTGTATACACTCTGTTTTCAAGGGTCAACGCTGCCAGTACAGAAAATGATGAGACAGTCAGTGGGAATGGCGACGCTCGACCCCTTGGCGACATACCTCAAACACTTGATGCCTTTGGTGCAGGTACATCTAACGACCCTAATGACCCATGGCAGCCTAATCCTCCAGGAAAGTGTACCCCTGAACCCAAAAAGGGTATAAAAGACATTACAACCTTAAATGCTGTGTGTAAAGAACCATGTACTGTTGAGATGGTTACTGAAGATAGTGGAGTTCAAAATACAAAGACTGTCTCCCTAAGCATGACATCTACCCCAGCAGCGGAAAGAAGTTCTCATGAAAGCCCTTTATCCACCCCCATAGCAAAGAAATGCTTGGCCAGCACACCACAAAGAAGTCATTCAACCCCCGACTTATCCATAAGTGAGGGTTCAATGATTTCTGACACCCCACGCATGGTGCAATACAAACAGTTGAGAAACAAAAAAAATTATTTCAATAAACCCTTTTCAAAAAAAAAAGAAAAAGAAATAAACATTCAAAATTGTTTAGTGATCTATGCATATAAAAAATGTGCTTATATGTATGCGCATGTGGGGGAGGGGCTGATATGTAAAATTATTCTATTTTAAGTAATGATCTATCTGATATAACTGTGAATATGCGTGCGTGTGGGTATGAGTTGATCCCACTGTGTAATCGCCCCCAGTAAAGAGTGATGTATTAAGCAAACGTATAAGGTGTGTTAACAGACGCACTCTAGTCACCTTATTTTAGGTTACAGATCATGATAACATATTATATAATATAAGTCTACATATAACAACCACTGATTGTTTTGAAGTAAAGAAATGATAGTTAGCATATAGTAAAACTGATAAATGTTATATCATATCAGTTTCTAGAGTTTGTAGATGTTCATATTAGGTTAAATACAAAGTTATAATATATATATATATATATATATATATATATATATTTAAGCCAATATTCATGATATAATATATCTATTCAAGACAAAATCTATCTTTCAGTGATATCATTAAATGTTCAATACGTCGATAAGATATTACATCTCTCTTTTTCTCTCTCTCTCTCTTTCTCTCTCTCTCTCTCTCTGAATGATGATGATGATAAACGCATGTGATGTTTCAGTCAAATCCATGTTGGTATAAGCCATGTTATGTTTGAGTCAAATTCCATGTTTGCGCATATATTATATTCACTGCTGATCATATATTCTCTGCACGGAAAATAATAAAATAAAGTTAATTGCAAACATAGAATATTTCAAGTTCATCTCTGTCATCACCATAAATATTCACCCCGAGCAAAACAGTACAAAAGTTTGTATAATTTACACCATGGGCTGGTGAAAATCTCACGACCTCTGAAGGGTGCTACAGTACCTAGCACACGTTGTCTTATACGTTCATATATATGTTTAGGAATAGTCTCTTTCAAAGTTCTCAGCATTTTCTCGACCTCCTCCATCCCAGCCATGTCATCGTAATAGGCTGTAAAGAAAACTCCAGATACGACTTCCTCCTTTATCCTCTCAACATAAAATCCTGTGATCAGGTCTATACAATTATTCTCAAGAGAAAATCCTTCTGGAAAATTGTATTTCTCGATGAGACGTATAGCCTCTTTAGAGCAAGCAATGGAGCGCGCCTGATGACCCATACCGGTACTTGATAAAACAGCTAAAAATTCATGATGATTAAAAGCAATCCTCCTAAGATTTTTAGGAGACAGTTCATGTGATGTGATGTATTGTAGCCTTGCGATGTCATGATAATAACGAAACATCCTTCTCTCATACCATGAATTTACATGATTATGCACCAATAAAATTTCCATCTGTCCTGCATAAAAATGAATCGGTACTTTTCCTACTCCACAGAAAACAATTCTGCAGAAATTTATGAACTCCTCGCGAGTTGTATCTTCTTTTTCTTCAAATTTAAATGTATCGATTTCATGGAATGATGTAGATCCATACATCTTTAAAGCAGTTATTTTGCCTTGAGGATGAATGATGCAGAAAACTATACACGCCCCCCTATACTGATCTCCTGGTTACAGTACTACTACCGCCCCCTCGTAAGAGCGGAAGTCACCAACACGCTATTTAATATGACAAGACTCCCCCTGGTGTTAAAAAAGGTAACTACTCATTCTGGGGTCACCTGAGGACTGATTTTCACGCACTAGGTCCCACATTAGTGCTTTAGCACTGAATCTTCCATAGGATCCGACCTACCCTAAAACCTTATAGCTACTATCATGGCCCCAGTATCTTCCGTCTCTTCTACCCTCTCTCTCCGTTTCCTTGGACGGTTCCGCCTCTTTCCTTTCTCTTTCCTCCTTCTCCTGCCTGTCACATACCTCCACCTGCTTCTCCTCTCTCTCCCTCTTGTCCCTCTCTTTCTTCTCTTTCGCATTCAGTTCCTCCCACTCCTTTCTCTCTCTCTCTTCCTTTTCCCTTCGCTTATCTTTGTCCTACTTCTCCTTTTGTTCCTGCTCCTCTTTGTCCCTCTTTCTTTTGTCGCGCTCCTCCTCTCTCTCCCTCTTCTCCTTTTCCTCCTTCTCCTTATGCGTCTCCTTCTCCTCCCTCTCCCTCTTCTCTTTATCCTCCTTCTCCCTTTTCTCCTTATCTTCTTTCTCCTTATGCTTCTCCTTCTCCTCTTTCTCCTTATCCTCCTTCTCTTTACGCTTCTCCCTATCCTCTTTGTCCTGTTTCTTTTTGTCGTCCCTGTCTCTACGTCTATCCTTCTCTTCCTTTTCCTTTCGGTCTCTATCCTCCTTAGCCTTGCGTTTCTCCCTATCCTCCTTTTCCCAATTCTTTGGAGCTCTTTCTCTTTGCGCCTATCTCGGTCTTCCTTCTCTTTTGTCTCTTTATCGCGTCAGCGGTCTCTATCGTGCCGGTCTCTCTTTTCCTCCCGACTCCCTCTGTCATCCTCCTTCTTATCGCCCTAAGAGTCAGCCTTTTGACCCTCCGATTCCGTTCTAGTCGCTCCGGCCACCCTCTTTTTAGCTGGGGTCGCGGTGTTATCTCCCTGCCCCTCCGCCTCGACTACACCAAGCGTGGCAGTTGGCGACGTGACGACTAAGTGGGGGCTCCTCCGGGACCTCCTCTTCCTCTTCCCAGTCAAGCTCTTCCTGCTCCTCCACATCCACTCGGGAGGCCACCAGGCATTCCAGACGCGCCCCTACCACCGGAGTGTTATTGTCAGAGGTGTGAGCGGGTACCGCTGGGGGCGATGACATTAGGATCTGACGTACATGTGGTCTACATCCTTCAGGGTGGCACCTTCCTCTCCGTCCATTTCCTCCTCCTCGAAGAGCGGGGATGAGGCGATCTTCACCTCCTGACCGGAGGGGGAGAGCCACGTTTTCTTCTTCAGGGCCTCGGCTATCAGTTTCTTCTGGAGGTCCTTCTTGGTGGACTCTACCATAGCCTCTGCCTTCCGGTTGGTCTCCCTCAAGAGTTCCTCCCCCACCCAGGCCGGAACCTTGGTTCCGTCGTCACCCAGCATCAGCGACTGCAGGAGAATGGAATTCCCCTCCCCACTCGCAGCTGGTCCGCTCACCACTTGAGTCAGCAGCTGGTCAGCCTCGTCGGCCAAGGTTTCGGGCTCCCCCTCTCCCAGCTGTTGAGCCAGCACCTGGGCAGCCTCGAAGTCCTCCGTAGAGTGGGTACTCTGGAGGTCTCCTTTCTTAGCAGCTTCGAGTGTCGCAGGGTCCACCTCGGCGGCGACAGAGGGGGAAGCCACCGGGTCAGATGTCGTCTTGGGGACCTTGGAGGGAGGACTCCCCTCGCCATCCGGCACCCCGTCCTAGGTATGCTCCCCTATCACGATCTCTGGCGGACTTGCATCCCAGGGGACTTCCTCTCTGCTCGCGTCCGGAGCCCCTTTTCTCTTCCGGCTGGCCTCCCCGCCAATATTTGAGGTTGGTGCAGCTTGCCGACTCACTGGTGAGCGGCTGCGCTGACGGGACACTCCAGCGATGACTTTCCCCACCACACTACGAGGTTTAGGCCATCGGGGTGAACGTCTAGGGGTTTCCCCCTTCTCGTCCGGTGTAGGAGTGCGTGTCCTTTCCTCCCCCGTTCCTGCGCTCTCTATTAGGCGTTCCGTGGCCAGTTGAGCGGCCCTCCGGCTGCTCCGGCGTTGCACGGCTGGCGAGGTAGGAGATCCTTGCAACGAGTCAAGGCTCTCCTCACCTTCTCCTTCCCTGCCTCTCCCCCCCACCTCCTCCTCCTTATCTCCGGCAGCCTCGGTGGCCGGCGACCCCTCGGTGGCCGGTGACCCGGTGGTCGAGGTGGCTTCCCTCATGTGATACTGGATCACAGCCTTCGGTGGCCGCTGGCTTCGGGGGAGTGTAATCCAGCTATGGCCGGCGTGCAGTGCCACTAAGTGGTTGACGAGATCGTCCCACCTCCCTCCCTTGACCTGGAACTTGCATTTCTCGATGGGACAGTTCCAAAAAGTGCGGCCACTTTCCGGACAATTCAGTGGAGTCTCCGACTTCCTCATTGTGTTGTTGTCCAGTTCGGTGGCCTGCCCGGGGACCCAGCTACAGCCTCTTTCCCGTGCAGCGTGGTCGGTGGCACTAATGAGGTCACGGTGCAGTTCTCGCCCCCTTTGCCAGGTGGCCTCATCATTTCGCTTGCCCGCCTCTGCTCCTCCCACCTTTTATTTTTAGCTTTGAATACAGCTTGCACTGCCCGACTCATCTTCTTCCCCTCCAAGACAGCAGGGTGGCCGACCGCCCTCTTCCAGCCACTCGCAGGTAAGTTTCTCTTTTCACTCCGCTGAGGGGGCCCCCCTGAGGTAGGTTTACTATAAAGGAAGGTATTAGGCGCTTTCCCCTTCCTTTCCACACCTTTTCCTGCTCTTTTTCTTGCTCTAGTGGAGCCATAGGTTGGTTTCCCCTCCTTTCCTCTCCAACCGCAGCGGCAGTTGGCATGGTAACACTGCTGGAGCCCGGATGTGGCGGGAAGCCGACCACCTCCTCCAGGTGGCGCGCTGGTGTCCCTACCACCGCGGTGGTGGCAGGTGGCGCCACCGGAGAGCTGAGCCACCGCTCCGGGGCCCAGACCACCTGGGCCTCCCCAGTAGCTTCCCCCCGAGGTTTCTCCACCTTCTTCAGTAGGTCATAATGTACTATCCTCTTTTTACGCCCCATCTGTATCTTCCATACGGGACCTCCTAGGCTTCTGACAATTTTCCAAGGCCCTGACCAGGGGCATATGAACTTGGGGCAGGCACTTGCCTACTTCTTTCCGGGGGACCATATAGTAGACTGTATCCCCACCTCTAGCGGCTTCCCCCGTACCCGGGTGGAGTAATTTCTTTCCTGACGACGGACCGCCTCCCCCATCTGCCGGAGGGCATAAGCATGCCCTTTGGCCATCCTACCACGTAATTTCGCGGCGTAGTCATCGTAGTCGTCGAGTTTCCCTCCCACGATTTCTGGTTGCGGGTACAACAGGTTACCAGGCAAAAGAGTTTCTCTTCCCAGCATGAGAAAGTTGGGGGTTTGGTTAGTTGAGGCTTGCACTGAAGATCTATACGCAGCCATTAAGTATGACAATTGTAGATCCCAGTCTGTCTGGTCCTCTGCCACCGACATGGCCAGCATCGACTCCACAGTACGATTGCAACGCTCCACTAACCCGTCGGATTTAGGATTATAGGGGCAAGTACGTGTCTGTGCCACTCCCAGTAACCGGTGCACCTCCTGGAACATACGGGCCTGAAAGTTTCGACCTTGATCTGTGTGGATCGTGCCCAGGGGCTCCAGCCGGCACACCACCTCCGTGACGAAGGCCCTGGCCACCGTCTCCGCTTCTTGGTCCGGTAGGGCGATCGCCTCTGCCCATAGCGTAAAATAATCCATGACGATAAGGATGTGCTTGTTCTTACCTGGGGTGCGCGGGAGAGGGCCCATAAGGTCCATAGCCATGCGCTCCAAGGGGAACGCTACTGGTACATGCCGCATCATAGCTTGAGGGGGATGGGGCGCCGCCTTACGGCTCAGACACTGGGGGCAAGAGGCCAGCCACTGCACCACATCTCTCCTATAGTCGGGCCAATAGTAGGCCTGCTGGAATCGCCTCAGGCTCCGGGCCCAACCAAAATGGCAGCTCAACGGGGCCCCATGCACACCGGCCAAAACCTCCTTCTTCCTACTGTCCGGCACCACTACTTGCAAGAAGGTGCGGCCGCCCGGTTCCCACCATACTCTGCAGAGTACGCCGCCCTCCACTCGAAGCCGCGAAGACCTGTGCTGCTAGGGCGCGCACATCATAGGCCTCTCCCGAGAGGGCGTCTCTCTAGGGGACATCACTCTCCTCGATCCATTTTCTAACCCTGGTGAGTAAGGGATCACCCTCCTGGGCCTGTCTCCAGACCTCCCTTTGGTCCGCAAAGATCCCTTCCATTGATTACACAGCCTCCGGGACAACCCATCTGCGTTGCCGTGATCCTTCCCTGGGCGGTGCTCGATGACATGATCAAAAGTCTCCAATAACTGAAGCCACCTGGCTACCTGCCCCTCGGGTTCCTTGAAACTAGCCAACCACTTCAGGGCGGCATGGTCGGTCCTTATACGCACAGGGCGCCCTACTAAGTAGTGGCGAAACTTTTTAACTGCAAACACCACTGCCAACAATTCGCGTCGGGTGACACAATAATTCCTCTCACATCTACTCAATGTGCGACTGGCGTAGGCTAAGGGCCGCTCCCGATTATCCTGCACTTGGGTCAGAACAGCCCCCAGCCCCAGGTTGCTGGCGTCAGTGTCCACCAGGAGACGTCCCTCCGCCATCGGGTAGGCTAGGATAGGGGCGCTCACTAACTTATCCTTGAGCACCTGGAAAGCTTCTGCACAGTCTCAGTTCCAGGAAAATTTCTTGTCCTTCTCTGTTAGTTCCGAGAGCAGCCTGGCTATCGAAGCAAACCCCGGAACAAAACTACGGTAGTAGCCACACAGGCCTAAAAAGGAGCGTACTTCCGTCACTGAGGTGGGCACTGGCCACTCGGACACGGCAGCTATCTTCTCGGGGTCCGTGCCGATCCCATTCCTGTCAATTCTGTGCCCCAGGAAATTCACTTGTTCCCATACCAGTTGACATTTGGTGGCCTTTATCTTCAACCCGGCCTCCTGGAGGCGTCCCAGAACCAACTCCAGTCGCTCAGCATGTTCCTCCAAGGTGTCGGAGAATACAATGATGTCATCCAAGTACACCAAACACACTGTCCATTGGAGACCCCTCATGACAATTTCCATTAGTCTTTCGAACGTCCCGGGAGCATTACACAGCCCGAAGGGCATTACGCGGAACTGGAACAAACCACGGTGGGTCACGAAAGCTGTCTTGGGCTTGGAATCCTCCTCCATAGAGACCTGCCAATACCCGGACGCCAAGTCGATGGTACTAAACCAACAGGCCCCGGACATTGAGTCTAACGAGTCGTCTATCCTGAGGAGAGGATAGGCGTCTTTCACCGTAACCGAGTTCAATCGTCGGTAGTCGACAAAAAATCTGACACAGCCATCCTTCTTATTCACAAGAACCACTGGACTCGCCCATGGGCCAGAAGCTGGCTCAATCACTCCCTGTTTGAGCATCTTGTCCACCTCCTGATCGACAACTGCCCACCTGTGTGGGGCTAGCCTGCGGGGCGCCATCTTTATGGGAGCCGCCTAACCAGTGTTGATCAAGTGTCACCACGTCTGTATGGCCCATGTTCTCGTCCCTCTCTTGGAACGCTGCCCTGTTGCGCTCTAACAGCTTTACCCATACAGGATCCTTCTCGACTTTAGTTCCCCCTAGTAAGATGGTTATGAGGTCGTCACCCGTAGTGTCCTGACTGGCCCCGGAGCATCTGAGTAATCTTCTGTTACCATCCGGCACATGGGCTTGCTTACTAGTTCCGCCTGACCAAGGTGCATACGCCGGTATACCGTGACAGGGTTAGGCCCCGGGTTGCAGACCAACATGGGCACATCGCCCCCTTTCGGTCTGGACAATGTGTGGCCCACCCGGATTCCCCTTGCGCCCTCCACTTGAGGTAAGCCTTCTACCATCACTTCTTCCCCTTCAAACTCTAGTGGGACTCGGCCCAGAATCACCCGCTCGGTTGCGCCTCCCACCACCTCCGTAGTGACGCTCACTATTCTGCAACTGCCACTCAAGACCTCTTTCAGCCACAACAACTTGCCTTCTGCTAGGTTGATGGAGGCACGCGTCTTCCGCAGAAAATCAGAGCCCAGGAGCACTGGCGCCGCGATGTCAGCAATAACAAATGAAGTGCTTTCTTTCCTTGTCCAGCATTGCAGGACCGTAGAAACCTTGCCCTCCACCTGGAGTGACTTCCCATCGGCTGTGTGAAATGCCGAGGTGGCCGGAGCTACCTGTCCTGGGATCCAGCCCCCTTCCACCATGCCGTGGATAACAAGTTGCTAGTTGCCCCGGTGTCTACCACAAGATGAATGGATTGTCCCCATAGCACCCCCTCCACCTCTAGGCCGTTTCCCTTTTTCTCTTTCCGTCCCAGCCATTCTCTTTGCTTTTCGACCCCCTGGGTCTCCCCCCGGCTGACGGGGGAGACCCCGTCTAGTTTCCCGACGGCTTGACCTCAGCATCCCTCTTTTTTGCTGCTTCCACTCGCTTCTTCCAGGCCGGGCAGTTACGTTTAAAGTGGTCTTCAGCCCCACACTCAAAGCATGACCTCTGCGGCACCACCGGTGGGGTCTCGGTCTTGGTTGCCTGACCCCCCCTGATTTCGGTAGTTAGACCCGCCAGTTTTTCCTTGATCTCAGACATCTCTTCAGCCATGGATAGTGAAGCGACGCGGACTTGTTTGCTTTTCTCCCTCTCTTGTTTCAGATATGCTTCCACTTGTACCCCCCTCTCCACAGCCTGAAGCAAATTCTTTGTTTCTCCCTGATATATCCAGTTACGGAGTTCCCCATCATCTAAGCATTCCATGAACCTGTCTTTGGCCATTACGTCCACCGTTGCCGCGTCTGCGTTAGGGTATGACAGACGGACCAATCGGGATATCTCTTCGGATAATGTCTGGAGCTCCTCCCCCGGCTTCCTCACTCGGGTGCGGAGCAGGGCCTTGTACGACTCTACCTGGCTTTGAGGTTGGAACCGATTAATTAGCGCCCCCCTCAACAGCTTGTACCCATTCTCTGACGACGGTTTTACAGCTGCGAGCAGTTGTCTTGCCACCCCCGACAAACTGATTCCTAGGAAGGTCCCCGCTTCCTTTTCCGACCATCGGTTGGCTAAGACGCAGAGGTCAAAATGCGAGAAGAACTCCTCTAGGTCACTTGACCTATCATACTTTCCCGGCATCACGATGGGCTTGCGGGTGGGGCAGTCACCCCGGGCCTCTGGGACCTCCTCCCCAGAAGTAGGCAGTTTTCCCACCACCACTGACGGTGTCCCCTCTCCCCTGTGCTCAAATGAGGGGGCGTTCCTCCGGTCCCTAGGTAGCCCTCTCCTCTCCCTCCACTGATCACCAGCTCCAAAGTTACTGCCTTCTGGTGCTCTCCCCAATCCCTCTTGTTTCCGATAAGTGTCTGCATCCCCGGACGTACCACCGGACGCCCCACAGAACGGATTATAACCTCTTCTGGCAAAACTTCCACCAGCCCCAACTTGTGATTTAGCCGCAACGTCCAAGAGCTCCCCCAACTTGTTCTCCCCCGACTTATCCTCCTCCCTTCTCCATGCTTGCCAACTTGTAGGATTTTTTACGCCGAGCCGGTGGCACCACCGGACACCACCGTCTTGCATCTGTCTTCGAAATAATTGTCCTTGTCCACTATTTCTACTAGAATAATTCCTCTCACATCTACTCAATGTGCGACTGGCGTAGGCTAAGGGCCGCTCCCGATTATCCTGCACTTGGGTCAGAACAGCCCCCAGCCCCAGGTTGCTGGCGTCAGTGTCCACCAGGAGACGTCCCTCCGCCATCGGGTAGGCTAGGATAGGGGCGCTCACTAACTTATCCTTGAGCACCTGGAAAGCTTCTGCACAGTCTCAGTTCCAGGAAAATTTCTTGTCCTTCTCTGTTAGTTCTGAGAGCAGCCTGGCTATCGAAGCAAACCCCGGAACAAAACTACGGTAGTAGCCACACAGGCCTAAAAAGGAGCGTACTTCCGTCACTGAGGTGGGCACTGGCCACTCGGACACGGCAGCTATCTTCTCGGGGTCCGTGCCGATCCCATTCCTGTCAATTCTGTGCCCCAGGAAATTCACTTGTTCCCATACCAGTTGACATTTGGTGGCCTTTATCTTCAACCCGGCCTCCTGGAGGCGTCCCAGAACCAACTCCAGTCGCTCAGCATGTTCCTCCAAGGTGTCGGAGAATACAATGATGTCATCCAAGTACACCAAACACACTGTCCATTGGAGACCCCTCATGACAATTTCCATTAGTCTTTCGAACGTCCCGGGAGCATTACACAGCCCGAAGGGCATTACGCGGAACTGGAACAAACCACGGTGGGTCACGAAAGCTGTCTTGGGCTTGGAATCCTCCTCCATAGAGACCTGCCAATACCCGGACGCCAAGTCGATGGTACTAAACCAACAGGCCCCGGACATTGAGTCTAACGAGTCGTCTATCCTGAGGAGAGGATAGGCGTCTTTCACCGTAACCGAGTTCAATCGTCGGTAGTCGACAAAAAATCTGACACAGCCATCCTTCTTATTCACAAGAACCACTGGACTCGCCCATGGGCCAGAAGCTGGCTCAATCACTCCCTGTTTGAGCATCTTGTCCACCTCCTGATCGACAACTGCCCACCTGTGTGGGGCTAGCCTGCGGGGCGCCATCTTTATGGGAGCCGCCTAACCAGTGTTGATCAAGTGTCACCACGTCTGTATGGCCCATGTTCTCGTCCCTCTCTTGGAACGCTGCCCTGTTGCGCTCTAACAGCTTTACCCATACAGGATCCTTCTCGACTTTAGTTCCCCCTAGTAAGATGGTTATGAGGTCGTCACCCGTAGTGTCCTGACTGGCCCCGGAGCATCTGAGTAATCTTCTGTTACCATCCGGCACATGGGCTTGCTTACTAGTTCCGCCTGACCAAGGTGCATACGCCGGTATACCGTGACAGGGTTAGGCCCCGGGTTGCAGACCAACATGGGCACATCGCCCCCTTTCGGTCTGGACAATGTGTGGCCCACCCGGATTCCCCTTGCGCCCTCCACTTGAGGTAAGCCTTCTACCATCACTTCTTCCCCTTCAAACTCTAGTGGGACTCGGCCCAGAATCACCCGCTCGGTTGCGCCTCCCACCACCTCCGTAGTGACGCTCACTATTCTGCAACTGCCACTCAAGACCTCTTTCAGCCACAACAACTTGCCTTCTGCTAGGTTGATGGAGGCACGCGTCTTCCGCAGAAAATCAGAGCCCAGGAGCACTGGCGCCGCGATGTCAGCAATAACAAATGAAGTGCTTTCTTTCCTTGTCCAGCATTGCAGGACCGTAGAAACCTTGCCCTCCACCTGGAGTGACTTCCCATCGGCTGTGTGAAATGCCGAGGTGGCCGGAGCTACCTGTCCTGGGATCCAGCCCCCTTCCACCATGCCGTGGATAACAAGTTGCTAGTTGCCCCGGTGTCTACCACAAGATGAATGGATTGTCCCCATAGCACCCCCTCCACCTCTAGGCCGTTTCCCTTTTTCTCTTTCCGTCCCAGCCATTCTCTTTGCTTTTCGACCCCCTGGGTCTCCCCCCGGCTGACGGGGGAGACCCCGTCTAGTTTCCCGACGGCTTGACCTCAGCATCCCTCTTTTTTGCTGCTTCCACTCGCTTCTTCCAGGCCGGGCAGTTACGTTTAAAGTGGTCTTCAGCCCCACACTCAAAGCATGACCTCTGCGGCACCACCGGTGGGGTCTCGGTCTTGGTTGCCTGACCCCCCCTGATTTCGGTAGTTAGACCCGCCAGTTTTTCCTTGATCTCAGACATCTCTTCAGCCATGGATAGTGAAGTGACGCGGACTTGTTTGCTTTTCTCCCTCTCTTGTTTCAGATATGCTTCCACTTGTACCCCCCTCTCCACAGCCTGAAGCAAATTCTTTGTTTCTCCCTGATATATCCAGTTACGGAGTTCCCCATCATCTAAGCATTCCATGAACCTGTCTTTGGCCATTACGTCCACCGTTGCCGCGTCTGCGTTAGGGTATGACAGACGGACCAATCGGGATATCTCTTCGGATAATGTCTGGAGCTCCTCCCCCGGCTTCCTCACTCGGGTGCGGAGCAGGGCCTTGTACGACTCTACCTGGCTTTGAGGTTGGAACCGATTAATTAGCGCCCCCCTCAACAGCTTGTACCCATTCTCTGACGACGGTTTTACAGCTGCGAGCAGTTGTCTTGCCACCCCCGACAAACTGATTCCTAGGAAGGTCCCCGCTTCCTTTTCCGACCATCGGTTGGCTAAGACGCAGAGGTCAAAATGCGAGAAGAACTCCTCTAGGTCACTTGACCTATCATACTTTCCCGGCATCACGATGGGCTTGCGGGTGGGGCAGTCACCCCGGGCCTCTGGGACCTCCTCCCCAGAAGTAGGCAGTTTTCCCACCACCACTGACAGTGTCCCCTCTCCCCTGTGCTCAAATGAGGGGGTGTTCCTCCGGTCCCTAGGTAGCCCTCTCCTCTCCCTCCACTGATCACCAGCTCCAAAGTTACTGCCTTCTGGTGCTCTCCCCAATCCCTCTTGTTTCCGATAAGTGTCTGCATCCCCGGACGTACCACCGGACGCCCCACAGAACGGATTATAACCTCTTCTGGCAAAACTTCCACCAGCCCCAACTTGTGATTTAGCCGCAACGTCCAAGAGCTCCCCCAACTTGTTCTCCCCCGACTTATCCTCCTCCCTTCTCCATGCTTGCCAACTTGTAGGATTTTTTACGCCGAGCCGGTGGCACCACCGGACACCACCGTCTTGCATCTGTCTTCGAAATAATTGTCCTTGTCCACTATTTCTACTAGAAATCCTTTTTTACCCTGGCTTAGACCTTCTTCCTCCCCTCCACTATAGTCACTGTCAACCATTTTCCTTCTTTTGTGAATGCGCGGGTTCGTACAAGCAACAACACCACTGTCACCAATGTAGTAATCACAAAAGACCAGACGCAGCCAATAAAGTTCTGTAACAGTAGGTGTTTGGTTTATTTCTTTTGGGCCTTAGAACTAACAGTTCTCATTAATTCTGGTATCGACATCAATTATTCTTGCTTGTGTTGAAATGCACCACCCTTACAGGTACCCACCGATCTCAACCACCGAACCCGGAGTCACCGACCACAGGTCTGCCACCTGGAAGTCTCTAATTGCATCTGCCCTCTGCGACCACCGGACCGCCTTTTATGGCGTCATGTGTCGCTACCGTGTCGCCCCCAGGTGGGACAAACCCTAACTAGCGCTCCCGCGCCGGTGGTTACCACTGGACTGATCGTCCCAGCATTTATAACTATTATACAAGTGATATAATCACTACAGTGCATTACGACGACTAATTAGAGGTACGATGCATAGAGGGGATTATTTTTTATTAGATTGTTGGTTTGGATTCACCAAACCTTCAAAAATTCTTGTCAAGATACTGCGGCTTATAACATATCTCCAAGATATTGAGTGTCATGCACCCCTGTGTTGGTTAAACATCTGTTTGTTTTCCCCGTGACACTAAAATCCTTTAAGGGTTGCTTGTGCATGAAAGCTCTGCACATTGATTGTTAAGATGCATCAATACTGTGTTGGTGAGAGTATCAGCTAATTTTTAATAAAAGCACTTTATGTAATTTCCAAGAAGGTTGATATGTAAGCAATTCATTACTATTTTTTATCACTATATTTATCACTATATTGTGACTAGTGAGTATGATGCAGTTTTGTATCATAACCTATCTTTACAGAGCTAAAGATCCAGGGTCAAATGTCAGTTACTTTCCCAGACTTTAGGATAAACAAGAATATAAATCATAATGCCAACTGGGTGCTTTTCCCAGCCCTGTCTACTCTAAGTACCACCCCCTGTGATATGCTCTAGGTACGCGCGCACGGCGAAAATGATCGTTTCGGCGAAATTCCACCACTCTCGAGCCAAAAATGACTTTATTTCAAAGCAAACAAGCAAATAAGGCCATAACAGATGAAGTTCCCACAAGAAAATCAGTAAAATCCCTCATTTTCTCAGTTTTCACTGTTTACTTTCTGGAACCTTCCGTCAGAACTGCTTCACCTTGTAATCTTCCGCCAATTTTTAACCCTAGCTCTGTCTACTCTAAGTACCACCCTCTATGATATAGGTACGTGCACATGGCGAAAACGATCCTAACGGCGAAATTCCGCTCATGTCGACACAACTCATGGCTTTTATTCGATGTAAACAAACAAAAATCGAACCTTGTAATCTTCCGCCAATTTTCCACTGTTTTCATGGTTGAATTATAGGTATTTGAGACAATTGAAACACTCTTGCTTGTTATTTTCCCTGCTTATTATTCATAGGTTTGACAATTTTCTGTTATATAACCCAAATTCATTGAAATAACTTTTCAGAGAGGACTATTTAGCTCACTGGCTTGATTTTACATGAAACTAAGTGCTGATTAGTTGTTGCTGATTGGTTGAGATTCGCAAGGGGGCGGAGCTTATGGCTTTGGGTTTCCTATACAACAAGAGGAGTTTGCAGGCCTGCCGTAGTCACAGCTTGCATCACTGACCATCTTACATTGGGACATGGTGCACTGCTGAGACTATGCCTTTAGGTTAGTCCAAATGTCTCCTGTGCACTAGGAGAAATTTTCTAAGTCCATTTTTGAGTTGGACTTAGAAAGGTTTTCAGAAGGCTAGGTATCCAATGGGTTTAGTTTTAGAAATTATTTTCTGGTTAGGTGCTGGAAATTGTCTGAGTTGGACTTAGAAAAGATTTTAGCAGATTAGGTATTCAATGGGTTCAGTTCAGTCTTAGAAATTGTTTGAGTTAGTCTGGATTATCAAGGACAGATACTGTACTATGAATTTGATCCTATAGGAATTAACACTGGAAGGTGAATTACTGGATTGTTACACACTGGATTATGGTGAGTTGACTGTATGTGATTTCCTGTTTGTCTTAACCAGTGGTCTTAGAAAAGTTTTCAGTCATTTAATACTAGTTTCTACTGCGTAAACATTTCAGGCATTCCACATTATAAGTAAACAGCAAAGATTAATGATCAGTTAGACATTCCAGGCATTCCACACTGCGAGTAAATAGCAATGATTAATGATCGTGTAGACATTCCAGACATTCCGCACTGTAAGTAAACAATGAAGATTGATGACTAGGTAGACATTCTAGACATTCCAGCCTGTGAGTAAATAGCAAAGATAAATGATCGTGTTGACATTCTAGACATTCCACACTGTAAGCAGAAATTATTTTCTGGTTAGGTGCTGGAAAATATTGCCTGAGTTGGACTTAGAAAGGATTTCTGCAGGCTAGGTACTTACTAGTTTTAGTTTCAGAAATTATTTTCTGGTTAGGTGCTGGAATATTGTGCCAGTTTGACTTAGAAAAGATTTCTGCAGGCTAGGTATTTAGTGGGTTCAGTCTTAGGAATTATTTTCTGGTTAGGTGCTGGAAATTGGCTGAGTTGGACTCAGAAAAGATTTCAGGAGACTAGGTATTCAGTGGGGAAAAATATTTTCTGGTTAGGTGCTGGAAATTATGCTAGACAAGGTTTTTGCGGGCTAGGTATTCCATGATTTTACTCATAGAAATTTCCTGCCTGTTTTAAACCAGTGGTCTTAGAAAAGTTTTCAGCTGCTCAATGCTAGCTCCTACCTCTCCTAGCCATTCTCCCTTGACCATTCTCCCAGCTCCCCTGAGGTCTGCTACCGGTCTTATACCTCCTCTAACCATCCTCTCAAGTCACACAGGTTTGATCCCTTTCTCCTACCTCCCCAAACCTGTGGTTTTATTCTTAAAAATTTTCTTAGTCCTTTTCTGGTTAGGTGCTGGAAATTGTCTGAGTTGGACTCAGATTAGTTTTCAGCAGACTAGGTATTCAGTGGGTTCAGTTTTAGAAGTTATTTTCTGGTTAGGTGCTGGAAATTGTCTGAGTTGGATTTAGAAAAGATTTCAGCAGACGAGGTATTCAGTGGGTTCAGTTTTAGAAGTTATTTTCTGGTTAGGTGCTGGAAATTTTTTGAGTTGGACTTAGAAAAGATTTTAGCAGGCTAGGTATTTAGTTGGTTGGCCCTAAACTGCTCAAAGAAATCTTTGTTGTGATTGGTTGAGTTTACATAGAGGTATGGCTTGTGAGTGTGGTTCCATATATATGGCAAGGAGTTTTGAATGTCTGCTTTGGTTCTCACATTGAAGCAAGGAGTTTGGATCCTGCTGTGGTCTCAACATGAGATTGAAGATATAGAGGTGAGTTTCTTCAGGCAAAGGCTTCAGTGGACTTAGGAGGAGACATTTTCTAAGTCCATTTTTGAGTTGGACCTAGAAAAGTTAGCGGTCTTAGTTTTAGAAATTATTTTCTGGTTAGGTGCTAGAAATTGACTGAGTTGGACTTAGAAAAGATTTCTGCAGATTAGGTATTCAGTGGATTCAGTCTTAGAAGTTATTTTCTGGTTAGGTGCTGGAAATTGTCTGAGTTGGACTTAGAAAAGATTTCAGAAGGCTAGGTATTTAGTGGATTCAGTCTTAGGAATTAATCTGAGTGCAGATTGGTTGAGATTCGCAAGGAGCTTATGGCTTTGGGTTTCCTATATAACATGAGGAGTTTGCAGGCCTGCTGTAGTAACAGCTTGCATCACTGACCATCTTACATTGGGACATGGTGCACTGCTGAGACTGTGCCTTTAGGTTAGTCTTTAAAATGTTCTAAGTCAGGCCTGCTGTAGTAACAGCTTGCATCACTAACCATCTTACATTGAGACATGGTGCACTGCTGAGACTGTGCCTTTAGGTTAGTTTTTAAAATATTCTAATCCATCGTCTGATTGGACTTGGTGCACTGCTGAGACTGTGCCTTTAGGTTAGGTTTTAAAATATTCTTATCCATCGTCTGATTATTTCTCCTAGGTTTTATTGTTAAAATTGTCTAACTCCTTTTCTGTTTAGGTGCTGAAAATTACTGTCTGAGTTGGATGGCTGCCCTGACATATACCATCTTTAATTCATCTGGACCAGTCCATGAAGCCTAGATGAATGCCATCTGGGGCCTATATAGTTGTGCTGGCTAGGTTGTTTGCTTCACTTATTATGTTTTAATTTGTCCTCATAGTCTGCTTGTTTTACATGCTTTGGTGTGCATGTCCATTGTATAATGTATGTTATATTAGGTTTAAATTCATGTGTTATAATTATCATAACAAAAAAAAAAGTTATAACTGAAAAATGAGGTGGGAAAATAGTAAACATATATGCTGGAAAACATTTTATGGATGACAGAATCAAAAATTTAAGAGCATAAGAAAAATTGTTTTTTTTATGTGATTGTTGAAATTAATTATGCTTACTATTGGGTTATATATAAGACATGAAATAAACCTATCTATATGCCTGTAAAAGCAGTCCATATGGTTGTATGAAAAACCAGATGCAGGTGTGCTAACTTATATATTGCTTGTTATTAACATGCTCAAGAATGGAAGTAGGTGGAATATTTTAGTTAGCAAACTTGAAGCTGGTTTGGTGCTTGTCAAATATTTCAGTTTTGCTTATTCAAGTGAACCATGCTTTGCTTTTAGATCGTGTATATTATTTTCAAGCTATCTTAACTTTTACTGGAAAAATAAATGAATTAATTGATGTTAGTTTCCCTGTTCAAAGTTATATGAGTGTAAAAGAAGTGAAAAAAATATTTTTAGCCCTTTCGTCTATCAATTCATTTATTTTATTAAAAGAAATCAAGATGGAAGCTTTGATCTTTTTTTCTGATTTCTTTCAATCTTCATATCTTTTAGAAGAAATAATGAATATTATCTTATCAGATCCTATGTTATTACCTATAGCAATTAAAATGTGTTGTATCTTTTATAAATATAGAAATTTTTATTACAAAATAATGTGTTTTGCTTGTGATCTTTTAGAGATTCCGTTTTTTGAAGATATATTTGAAATGATGAAACCTGCTGATAAAAAATATTTAATAAATGTTGACCCTCAAAATTATGTTTTAGGTACATTAAAGAGAAAAGTTCGCGATCAAATGAGAAAGAAAGAACATAAAATGTCTGTCCATTACATGTATTGTAAACTTTGTTCGTCCATGCTTATTCTTTCAATGAACAGTACTGATGTTAGTTATTTGTATTGTTGCATGCAACCGGTTCATGCGAAATGTTTCCAATGTTTTATTACTAAAACAGAAAGTAAAGCAAGGAAATGTAAATATTGTGATATGACATGGATGCAAAGGAAACCAGTTTGTGTCAATGATTTCATTGTATGGTTGCAAAATAAATCTGAATCATCTTCAATGTTAAGAAAAGAAAAACTCCCAAAAGGGTCTTGATTTCAAATAAAAAATGTTGAAATTAATGGCTGAATTTATCTTCTTTGTTCAATAATTCTATTGAGATTTAATGTGCTGCCCACTATTAGTCTATTTCAAAATTAAAGTCTTTCAAAAGTTGTGCATATATAAAATTTGACTCTTGCACAAATAGTAATTTTGTTTTTAACCAATTTCACTAAGTGTATAGCACATTGAATCTTAATACTTAACGGGCTTCCCTAGCCCACTTAAAAGGGTCTATATCTCCTCTTTCCTATCCCCTCAGGATGTGTGTGGTGCACATATGCGCGGGCACTGACACATTCCTCTGTTAAATTATCAACCTGTGAAGCACGGGATAGCCACTTAGTGCCGCTAAAGTGCTGTAAAACACAAATCAATCAATCTTAATTCTTAAGCATTCTGCTCTCAACCTATCAATTTCAAAGTTAAAGTCCCTCGAATTCAATAATTCTATTGAGATTCAATGTGCTGCCCTCTACCAGTCAATTTTAAAGTTGAAATCTTCCAAAAGTTATTCATATATATATAAGATCCATTTCTTGTACAGATGCTAGTTTTGCCGTGGAGCACATTGAATTTTAATGTTTAAGCATTCTGTCCTCTACCTATTGAAAATAAAGTTAAAGTCCTTCAAATATATAAAGTTATAAGATATAACTCTTGCACTAACATTAGTCTTGTTACCGACCACCTAGGTGGAGCACATTGAATCTTAATACTTTATTTGTGTTGGCTTTTACTAAATAATTTGATAGTTAAAGGTCCCTTAAATAGTTTCACTGCTGATCACCTCTAGGTGGAGCAGATCGAATCTTAATACTTAAATATACTGTCCTCTATCAGTTAATTTTGAAGTTAGTCATTTCACTAAGATTCAATGTGCTACCCTCTACTAAGTATACATAAGGTTTAAGTCCCTCACAACCATTAGTTTTGTTTCTGATTACATATATAATGTATTATATATGTAATCAATACTTAATGTATAATTATTTTTAGGAAAAGATTAAAATTTATTAAAAAAAATTGTACAATGACAATTTCCTCTCCTTTTTACGTGAATTTACCTTCTAATACTATTCACTCTTCTAGGGAAAACAAAACAAGTTCTTACTACGTAAATTTACCATCGACTACAACATTAAAAGGGGAATGGGAGGTAGGAGTTGTAGAAGTTAATATGCCTATTTCTTGGTATAATTTTCCTGAAAGACCAGAACGAAACAGAACTATTATAGTGGAAAGAAATTTTTTTAAGTTTAAAAAAAATGTGTTCATAGCAAACTCTGCAAGTGATGTTACGCTGGAAAAAAGGTTTATAGTAGAAGAATTCCTTATGGAAATTACAATTCTATTAATAACCTCATTGGAACTATAATGTATGTTCTACAAAAAATTGATATTTGTCCTGATGATGTTTTCTTTAAAAAAGAGCGAAAACCTCTTATGAAAATAGAACCACAAAATTTAAAACCTATTCTTATAGTAGGAAGAGGAGACGTAGTAACTTTTTCTTTTTATTTATGTTCTTTGTTAACATTAGATTTACATGAAAAAGCTGAGAAAAAAGAAGGAAACGCTGTGTCTTTTACAGGACCTCCTTTACAAAATTTTGAAGAATATAAAAAATCAATGGCAGCAAATGCAGGACCTGTTGATTATGAAAATTTTACAGCAGTTGGGGTTCCTAATTTACATTACACAGCATCTAATATTAATATATATGGGTCAGGTCGCCAGAAAGCAGTAGATTTCCCCCCAGAGGTTCAGTTTTTATCGCTTGCGGAATGAAACTTGACTGAATTGTGTTACGTCCGGTACCAAAATAATTAGGATGTCACGATACCATCATTATATACCCCACTGTGACTCCTAAACCAGTTTGTAGAAGCCCACAACATATATTTTCAATAATAACCAGGAAAAATTGCAGTATTCCACAGATTTTAGAAAATATGAGCATTGCAATCGTGACAGGATACCAAATTCGCGACATTTTTCTCAAATGCTTTCCTAACTTTACCATAGTGTTGCCAATAATGTTCCAATGGACATGCAAATTACTACATAACATCTTCTATATGGCTATATTCTAGAACATAACTTCTTAAGCCATACATGGTACCATTACCTCTGTAGTATGCATTCAACAAACTCAAATAAAAGTACCGGACGTTACACGATAGAGCGCAAAACATGCATTTTACCATGACTTAGAGAGACCATCTGGAAGACTAATAATATTCCTCCTATCATTCTTAAACTTCATAAATAGGTACAAGACACTTGTAGCTTTAGTTTCAGCTGTATACAACCATATATTTCCCACATTTTGGCATCCTACCATCCATAAGAAATATTTGTTCACAAAATTTTCAAGTTTTCTTGAGATCATAGACCATTACATTACTTGGGCTAAACTAGCCTGGCATGGGCTGGATATGGAATAAAAGTACCGGACGTTACACGCGCGGGACATGCACACACAGATCACTTGTACACACACATACTCACATGAAAGAACACATTTTAAAGGAACACCTTCATCTGGGCAAATCTGGTCATCACTTCCTTCCAGGAGGCGACTGGTAACTTGTAATGTGGGGACCGTTTACCCTCGCGTGTGGGTTCACCAACTTTCATGATGTCGTCAAGGCGCGGCCATCGGAACCTTGGGATTTTTGGATCCTCTTGAGACATGAACTGCACAGTGTAGTCCCATTCCTCTGGGAAGGCAATGACTTTGCTGACGTAGCATGAAGTGCCGTACACACACGCAAGGTAGTCTCCGGAGTGGGGATAATGACATGTCCCTGGTCTGGCTGGTTAACCTCCTCTTCTTCCTCTGCTGGGGGCTCAACAAACTGGGTGGGGAACAGCTCATGCTCCTGCCATCCAGCACACCCACGTTTGGAGACACAGTCAACCCAGCAACACTCGTTAAAGCAGGAGGTCTGTCGCACTGCAATGGTGTGGTCAGCAGCTAGTGGCACAACACCGTAGACTGACATGGTTCCAGGCACGGTGTTCTCGCACACCAGCTCTGGTACAGCGTCACGGCATCTGGCGACGTCAGTGACAGAGACACAGATGTAGTGCACAGACCCCTCCAACTCATTCCCTCAGCGAAGGAGGCAGCGTCAGTGATCTTGATGTTGCGCTTGACTGCCAAGTCCGCATTTCGCTTCGCTGCAGCACCAACGCCATCGCACGGCCCTTTGCTGTGGCCTGCCTCGAAGTACGTCCAGGTCGCATGGAGGCCGTTGAACAGCTGTTGGTGCTTGCACAGTATGCTGAAGCTGGATTTGTTGCGATACTGTGAGCTCGGGGAGTCGGAGCAGTAGTGGATGGTGGTTACCTGGGGCAGGGTCTGCGCGACATAGACACAGAGGACTTCCAGAAAGGCAAGGATTGCGCCGGAGTCATGCTTGCGGTCGTCAGTTACCAGTGCTACACACCAGTGTGTGGTCACATCTCCTTCCCGGTGGTGAATGACGGCTGGATGAAGTGTGACTGGCTCCTTGGCGTAGTAGACGGCTTGGGGAGACTCCGGATAGGTCACCATCCAATTTTCCGCGAAATCCATCTGGATCGTACACTCTGCTGGAGACATGGACTGACGGAGCTTGTGTACGACGCGGTGCTGGTGTTCTGCACGCATGCTGTGCTCCCGCATGGTGACGAACTGGTTGCCGAGGTCGGTGATATACTTTTCTCTTGTAATCACCTCATCCACTCCTCCTTCATACAGGTCTTACCATCTGGGCCGTATGGGACACTCACACCCTTCCATGTTTCAACACGGATCCTGGAGGAAGGTCTTTGGCCCAGAGGTTCGCGGTGAACTCCTCAACGGTGGTCGTCCTGACGAGATCATCAGGGAGCACATACCACATCCCCACCGCACGGAGTTTCAGCGTGAAATTTTGGTGTTTGAGACACAGGCAAACACTGACCATGTTGAACTTAACAACCTTGATGTACCTGTGCCTCCGTCGCACGTCGTTAAAGTATGTCCGGCCGCAGGGGTGGTTAGCTCAAAGAGGTATTCCGTGAATTCAGTTAGGATGACCTTTTGATGCTTTTTCTTTTGGATGGTGACTGTCCTTTTTGCCTGGCCGGCAGTCAACCTTTCGTGGTCCAGACAGTAGGCAGCTGCGACTGAGTCCAGTGTCCATCATTAGCTGTGTGGTCAGTCGATGTGACTTAAGGGTTTCCGTGGGAGCAGGGACTTTACAACCTCAACTATTTCCATCCGGGGTGCGGTCAGCTCTTCCATGACAAGGCTATAAAGCTCTAACCTTCGGCGATCAGTAAGGGCAGTGTCACGTGGTCTCTCCTCAACGCGTGGAACTACTGCGTCCTGTGGAGCGCCGTTGCAGGGTTCAGCAGCGCGGGGTCCCTCCTCCACACAGGGAACTCCTGCATCCCGTGGAGCGCCGTCCCAAGGTTCAGCATCGCTGGGTCCCTCCTCAACAGGGGGAACTCCTGCGTCCCGTGGAGCGTGGTCCCAAGGTTCAGCATCGTGGAGTCCCTCCTCAACATGGGGAACTCCTGCGTCTTGTGGAGCGCCATCCCGAGGTTCAGCATCGCGGGGTCCCTCCTCAACACGGGGAACTCCTGCGTCCCATGGAGCCGTGTCACCATTTGCTCTGTCTGCGCATGATGGTGACCCAGGAATGCGGTTGTGACGAGAGGCAACAGTCTGCTGTGCTGCCATGCCAGCTCTATGTGCCTTGCGTGCAACACTTTTCTCCTGTTGTGTCCTGATATTGTCAATGTCAGACTTTAGGCAATCAATCTCCGCCTCCATTTCTGCTCGGTGTTGTGCCTCTAGCCGCTCTGCCTCCTCGCGTTCCCTCCGCTCTATGGCTATACGGTTGTACAGCTTAACTTTTCTTGGTGTTTTGTTTAGCGAACTGTGGTTCAACTTGCAGGGTAGTACATCATTTTGTGTCATGTCCTAGGGCGGTGCTGTGGTCGTCGTGTTATCAGATCTCGGGATGTCAGGGGGCAGTGGCTGGGTCGATATCCGTTCATATGTCCGTTTGCTGTAAATGTAGAATTATAAAAGTTTAAAATCTAGACAAATGTTTTGCCAAATTTGCAATGCTGAAGGTATATGGAAAATTTACTATCAAATACAATTTTAGGAAATTCATTCATTAGTTTTTATGTTGCTATTTACTAACTTCTAACCAAGGATAATTAATGGAAGGGAATGCCAATCAAGGAGGACAGACACCAGCACAACTAGTATTAAGCAGCAAATCTCTATGGATTTGAAAAGCAAAGCGAAAGGAATACTATCAAGAAACATGGAGTAATAGTAATAGAGGTTTAACGCCATTTCGACAGCTAAGGTCATATTCATGGCGAGAACTACATTACACAATTTCACAGAGGAATGTCAGTGCCTGCGCATATGTGCACCACACACATCCTGAGGGGATAGGAAAGAGGAGAAATAGACCCTTTTAAGTGGGCTAGGGAGGCCCTAAAGAAACATGGAAAGCAACACATCAACATAGAAAACAACACAACAGCAACCTGTCTAACCCATAGATTCTACTGTTATATATACCTCAACGAACAACGCTCATAGCTCGCTTTACCATGCCACTGCAAATCATTATCAAAATAACATTGAACATTATAGATTTCAAGACAACTTCACATTAATTCTCTTAAAATAGCTTTACTTGGAAAACTGTTTACTTGCATAATTTCAAACAATTTCATTGAGAAAATGACATATTGCTGCCATATCATGTAACAAAGTAATTAAGATAAAATAGTATTCCACTTACTCTAGGTCAGCGACCATGCGGCATTGGCGAGTCGGCCGTGGGTTGTCATCATCAGAATCTGAGGATGGGATGGGGATTGGGCTTGGTGAGCGGCATCGTTTCTTCCTTTTCTCCCACTTTTCCACCTGAAATATGAAAACAAGTATTTATATTAGAAAAGAAAAGATTAAGTGACCAAGCATCCATGGAGAGTACTTCATGATAATTCATTTGCATTAAATGCCTATCATCGATCTGCGAAAAGGGTGCTTTACTTACCTCAGGCTCTTGCTCATCTGGCGAGGACAATGACACTGGGCGGTAAATGACTGGGGCAAGCTTGGTCTGTTGTGTCGCTGCCTTGGTGGTCCTTTTCTTAGTCGCTGCCTTTGCTCGATCGCTGGTTTTACCTCTACCCTTGCCCTTGGGAATTTCGTGCGAGGTGCTGCTCTTAGGAGTTGATGTGGCATGGCCAGCCCTTCCTCGACCTGGTGTGAAGAGGGCAACCTGAAAAAGAAAAGTGATTAGAAACACATAGATCTACAGAATAAAGTGGCCTACATTATAAAGTTGCAGATGAATTATTTTATAGACATTTCTATGGTACATGTACATGTATACATATGTATGTGTAAATTTTATATGTATGCATTGTTTGTGACATATAGTGAAAGCCATACTCTGTCTATCAACTTCTGATTTTTTTTGGATTAGGTGAAGTGACGGCCATTTTTGTTACCTGAAGTAGGGACTGCTCTGGCTGTGTTGTCACTGAATCTGGTTTAGAGGATGTGACCTGTGCAGGTTCACCACCCTTGTCTCACTTCCTTTTGTTAGCGACTCGAATGCGGGTCAACTCTCGCTCGTACTTCTTTTCATCTTCAGTCTTCGTCTGTTTGAGGTTAGCCCGGCTCCTTTTTTTTTGCGTTCAGCCTTTCCTTGTTTGTGGACAAGTTCTCCCTTCTTTTCCTTATCTCTTTCTCTCGCCTCCTTACTTATCACCTTCCGCGGTTTCTTCTCACCTGGCGGCAATGGATTGCGACCCAAGCTGCTAAAAAAAATTTTGGCATAAATTGTAAAATAATTGTGAAATCAAGTATGTAGTGGGGATAAATCAACATTACTATCAAATACTAGTACCATAGGGGCATATTGTATCAAAATATGGGGGTCTACACCGAGCCTTTGTGATGGTTTGGATCGAAAATGTGAAATTGTAACGTCCGGTACCAAAATGATTATTGCCCCTGACATGGGCAAAACAGTCCTAATGCATGGAAATTGTGGCTGTGCTACCTCTAAATATATTCTACTTACATGGAAACACAGGATTGCCAGCATATCAGCACTAATTTACCACATTTTGGGGTATTTTCTTATTTCCGAGACTTACGGTAACGTCCGGTACCAAAATACATTTTGCTCGTATTTGACCCACCAAATGAATATATATTGTGTTTGTATTACTTGGAATAGGTAGGGGGCATGCCTAAAAATAACAAAATACAGTAGAACATCATTTCAAGCCATATTTTTGGTTTCGGTGAGGGTTAAACGGTCCAAATCGAAAAGGTACCGGACGTTACATGAGTCTGTACTACGAAAAAGATAGAATTTTTATCAAATCATGTTCACAAACCACCCCAAGCAATACACACGGCTCCATTCTTTCAATTTACACCACTAAATGCAAGATTTGATCCAAAACAACAGTGTAAGCATTTTTGTGCGCCGAGAATTTTGGTACCGGACGTTACCGTTTGACATTGAAACATACGGACATCGTCTAGGGCTTGCCCGGTGCAAAATTCTCCGCTGACACCGACAACGCCGTGTTATTTTGATGGATTACGTCCATACTACTCAAAATATCATCAATTCAACCACCTATGATACATAATCGATACACAAACATCCTTTTCCATTGCGATCAAGGGGTTAACTCACCTTTTTGGAATGTAGAAACACGATTTTGGAGTGTTGGTTTAGGCAAAATCTTCATAAATTTGTTGTGGTCTGACGCAGAATTAACTGGGTTAAAATTCCCGGATGTAGGTTACAACCTCCGGTCGTCTGACGTCATTTGACAGCGTCTTCTTTCCCGCCCTGTTTTTTTAGGTACTGGACGTTACACGATTCATATTTTGTGTATTGAGGCAAGTTTGGAGGGGTACGGGGGGATTATGGATATTCTTTTGGTTGACGAATGAAGAAAATTATGTTTTGAACATAGTTTGATCCGAAAAGAAACTCAATTTGTACTTATTTAGCTGTGAGGGACAAAAATGTAAATGTAACGTCCGGTACTTTTATCAGAATTATTTTACAGGGGTGGCTCTCACACGGAGGCAAATGCCAATACACACACAATTTTTTCAGGATATTTGGTGGCATGGACAATGTTCTTATGGGTAATAACAAAATATTTGTGGCCCCTTTTTTCACTGAGGTATTTACGATTTAGATTTTGGTACCGGACGTGACAAATTATACTTTTCCATATTCCGAGTCACCTGAGGAAAAAAATACACTTACTAAGATGTCCAAACATCCTGGAAATGATACCTGTGATCATATACGATACAAAAAGTGCCTTTTTTCGACTTTAGCGGGTTGCAACTCTGGGAATTTTCAACTAATCTCAACAAATCTTGGTTTTTCTGAAAGCCCTAAGTGTTTTCTCCTAAATGAGACCATGGAAGACAGGATTGGTTCACAACTTTTTATTCCAGAGTCATGAGAGTCCAAAATGACCTCAAAAACACCAAATCTACTGGTTTCTGGGAACTTGACCCATATAGCAACGTTGTTTGTAACGAAGTAGTAGGAAACAAACAAGTTCCACTTTTAAGAACAATAAGATGTACAGGAAGTTTTGGTGATGACATAAAAGAAGTTTTTGTTACTCCATATTATATAAAACTCAAAAGAAATGAAATACAAGAAATTGAAATAACTATCTGTGATGACTTAGGAGATCTTGTTAAATTTGAATATGTATATAGGAATGACGAATTTTGTGTATCGAATGTTTGTATTGACATCGAGAGCCGGTCACATTTCCCTCTCGTTCGTATAACTCACTCGAGGGAAATGTGACCGGCTCTCGATGTCAATACAAACATACGATACACAAAATTCGTCATTCCTATATTCATTTTTACATGTTTAGGCACAGGGAAGCGATGAAATCAAACAAAAACTCACTGTTTAATTGAACTTTCAGTACGGGGGACGCCATGACACCTTGCTCAACTGCGGACTTCGGTTTGTCAATGCACCGCAGAAAATATAGTTCTGATCCAAAAATCAATCATCTTACGATTAACTGACACTTTCATAAATTTTAGTTTAACTATTCTAGTTTTTAGCCTCTTAAGGATTTTTAGGGGGTTGAAGCCTAAAATGTCAAACAAAAAATAAAGCATTTTGATGTCTGGCCGTATCAGTCATTTCCATATACTTTCAATGCTAAAATGGGCCTCTGTCGACCACAAGTAAATGAGCTGTCATTAAATAAATCCTGAATACTTTTTAATGGGAATATGATGGGAACGAAGTAAAATATCACAAGTTTAATGTGTATTAACCTCAGTGCTGAGATGTAGGCCTAACTAGCTTAAAAAAATTCGTATATTAAGTGTTCCATTCAGTGCTTCTACCGCTACAGTCCCCATAGAGTTATCATTACGTGAACAAAGCTAAAACTAAATAATTTCTCCTGGGCTTAATATTTCGAATTTCTGGGTGGGGATTGCGCCAAATATTAGTTTAACTATTCTAGTTTTTAGCCTCTTAAGGATTTTTAGGGGGTTGAAGCCTAAGATGTCAAAAAAAAATAAAGCATTTTGATGTCTGGCCGTATCAGTCATTTCCATATACTTTCAATGCTAAAATAGGCCCATGTCGACCAAAACTAAATGAGCTGTCATTAAATAAATCCTGAATACTTTTTAATGGGAGTACGATGGTAAACAAGTAAAATAACTCAAGTTTACTATGTATTAGTCTCAGTGCTGAAAATTAGGCCTAACCCCCCAATACAAAAATTATTCTGTAGGTGCGCCTTATAGCTGTCCCCATAGACTTATCATTACGTGAACAAAGCTAAAACTAAATAATTTCTCCTGGGCTTAATATTTCGAATTTCTGGGTGGGGATTGCGCCAAATATTAGTTTAACTATTCTAGTTTTTAGCCTCTTAAGGATTTTTAGGGGGTTGAAGCCTAAGATGTCAAAAAAAAAAAAAGCATTTTGATGTCTGGCCGTATCAGTCATTTCCATATACTTTTAATGCTAAAATAGGCCCATGTCGACCAAAACTAAAACAGCTATAACATATTAACCACTGCATACTTTTTAATGGGAATATGATGGGAACGAAGTAAAATATCCCAAGTTTAATGTGTATTAACCTCAGTGCTGAGATGTAGGCCTAACTAGCTTAAAAAAATTCGTATATTAAGTGTTCCATTCAGTGCTTCTACCGGTACAGTCCCCATAGACTTATCATTACGTGAACAAAGCTAAAAGTAAATAATTTCTCCTGACCTTAATATTTCGAATTTCTGCGTGGGGTTTGCGCCAAATATTAGTTTAATTCCTCTAGTTTTTAGCCTCTTAAGGATTTTTAGGGGGTTGAAGCCTAAAATGTCCAAAAAAAAATAAAGCATTTTGATGTCTGGCCGTATCAGTCATTTCCATATACTTTCAATGCTAAAATAGGCCCATGTCGACCACAAGTAAATGAGCTGTCATTAAATAAATCCTGAATACTTTTTAATGGGAATATGATGGGAACGAAGTAAAATATCACAAGTTTAATGTGTATTAACCTCAGTGCTGAAATGTAGGCCTAACTAGCTTAAAAAAATTCGTATATTAAGTGTTCCATTCAGTGCTTCTACCGGTACAGTCCCCATAGAGTTATCATTACGTGAACAAAGCTAAAACTAAATAATTTCTCCTGGGCTTAATATTTCGAATTTCTGGGTGGGGATTGCGCCAAATATTAGTTTAACTATTCTAGTTTTTAGCCTCTTAAGGATTTTTAGGGGGTTGAAGCCTAAAATGTCAAACAAAAAATAAAGCATTTTGATGTCTGGCCGTGACATTGCTCCCATAGATATTGCACTGAGGCTCAGATCAGCGGTACATTATTTGCAGTTTAAATTTTTATTTGAACCTTTTATGGGAAATTACACCACTCTCATGGTAGATTTCATCATTTTACAGTGCTTGGGGGGGTTATTTTTTTGTTTTTGTCAAAATTAAGCCGGAAAATAATTAAATTCGTTGCCTTGACCCAGATTTTCACCGATCAGCTGATCGCCTACACTTGCCATACATATAACTTAATCTCCGAGCAGATGTTTTATCTTAAGCATTGCCAGCATACAACCGTCCCATCTTCTCATTCAGTTCTATACTGAGTAGCGCCCATAGACTTATCATTACGTGAACAAAGTCAAAACTAAATAATTTCTCCTGGGCTTAATATTTCGATTTTCTGGGTGGGGATTGCGCCAAATATTAGTTTAACTATTCTAGTTTTTAGCCTCTTAAGGATTTTTAGGGGGTTGAAGCCTAAAATGTCAAACAAAAAATAAAGCATTTTGATGTCTGGCCATATCAGTCATTTCCATATACTTTCAATGCTAAAATAGGCCCATGTCGACCACAAGTAAATGAGCTGTCATTAAATAAATCCTGAATACTTTTTAATGGGAATATGATGGGAACGAAGTAAAATATCCCAAGTTTAATGTGTATTAACCTCAGTGCTGAGATGTAGGCCTAACTAGCTTAAAAAAATTCGTATATTAAGTGTTCCATTCAGTGCTTCTACCGGTACAGTCCCCATAGACTTATCATTACGTGAACAAAGCTAAAACTAAATAATTTCTCCTGGGCTTAATATTTCGAATTTCTGGGTGGGGATTGCGCCAAATATTAGTTTAATTCCTCTAGTTTTTAGCCTCTTAAGGATTTTTAGGGGGTTGAAGCCTAAAATGTCAAAAAAAAAATAAAGCATTTTGATGTCTGGCCGTATCAGCATTATTTCTTGCTTCTTGGGTAGAATTTCTATACGAAGCCATAATTAGCAGACGACGCAAGTAGTCCCTTGCCAACCGGAAATGGGTTTGTTTGTTTCCTGCGCCCCGTGATGAGGCCGGAAGGAGGGGTAATACAGTCAAAATGTCAAATAACTTTTTGGCAAATACAAATCCATATATCGTAAATAATCACAATATGCTTTACCGTGCGTTAGTCTATGGGAGTCCAGAATCTTACTAAACATGTAAAAATAAGGAACAGTGTTTTTGGTTTTACATTTCAGATCAATAGTCTAATGATTTGTCATCGTAGAGCATTAACCCTTAGGTGCCCAAGCGCGCTTAAATGCGCGGTTTTGGGCTTAAATATGTGCACATTGAAGCAAATTTTCATCCAGGAACATCTACTGGTCCAATCTGCAAAGTTATACCCTCATACGAACGGCCATAACCCCCTTATTCCAATGAGCCAATCTATTTGACTGTATCACCATTACCTCAGACACAGTGAGTCAAAACCTGAAAATTAGTTGTCATACATGTGACTCTTTGGAAGGGAATCGGCCCAAGAGATAGGATCTAGCATGATAGCAAGGTGATGCTGGATCATTTGTCCCCTATTGCCACATCTTCGATAGACTTGCCAACCTTACAACTAATCTATTCATAGGAATTGTTCATATCCATGTAAATGATGTCATGAACTGTGACCAAGGCATTTTGCACCCTGGTAGTACACACAGGCAGAACCAGTAGAGTATAGTTATGCAAATAGCACACACTATATGAGATTAGAGCAGGACAGCACTAAGGAGGCTATATACTAGTAAATAACAACAAAAGAAACACTTTGGTTGCTATGGTAACCACACTCAGTCATAAAGTTCTCTCTTAACTGAAGGTTTAAGTAAAAAAGACAGGTGCATAATGTGAATTCCATATCAAATACCTGTTCAGAATTATATATACATGGTCTTTATCACTGGGGTGATGTACATGTGAAATAAATGGAAAATCATCAAATAATTCTGGGCAAGTGAAGGTTACAGAATCTTGTAACGGAATATGATATTATTCCTAATTCTTTGAAATATGATCCTGATTTATTTCTTTTCAAAAATTTTAAAAAAGTGAAGAAAAAAATATTAATGGTAAAGAAAGAAGGTGGAGTTAAATTTCAAGTAGAACTTTGTGTTATTTTAGGAAAATATAACATTGAAACTGGTGAATATTTTCAAATAGAACCATGGTTTTTAAGTCCGGTTCAATTTGGATTTGATTCTTTGAATTAAGAAGAAACGATCAGGTCTTGTTTTTCTATTATATTAGGATTTTTTTATTCTTTCCTTCATATGGGATCAGGATGGTTTCTTAAAAGGATCAAAGTCCTTCAAGTTTCAATATTTAAATACAACCCTTTAGGAGGAAAAGAAACACAAAAACCTAAAGACTTAATAGACAAAAAGAAATCAATATTAAATATAAAAGGAACTGGTAATAAATGCTTTCTTTATTCTGTTTTAGCTGGTCTGCATAAAGTAAAAAATAATTTGAATTCAGCAAAATCTTATGATATTTTTTTAAATGAATTGAATCTTTCTTTTTATCACTTTTCCTGTGAAGTTAAATGAAATATCTCATTTCGAAAAAAAGAACAACCTAACAATCAATGTGTGTTGGCATGTTAGAAACAGAGCAAAAGTTAATTCAACCTTTCCCTATGTATATTTCTACAAATTCGACTTCTTTCACTAAAGGAAGACATGTCAATTTATTGTTATATGATGATCATTACTATTTGATAAGAAATTTACATAAGTTTATAAGACCTTTTTTCTGGAAAAAAACTAGATATTTTTGTTATAAATGCTTAATATCTTTTTGCTCAGAAAAAAAAATATAAATCCCACATAACTCAAGATTGTAATCAAAATCCTTACGTAGGACAAGGATACTATATGCCACCTACAGGTACACATCTTAATTTTACAGATTTCAAAAATAAAGTGAAAAGTCCTTTTTTTCATTCATGCAGATTTCGAATGTCATAATTATAAAATAAAAGAACCAATTTATAAAGGTAAATCATTATGTGAACGTGAACATAAATTAAATGCTTTCGGTGCTATAATGGTGTCAAAATATAAAGAATACAATCAAGACCCATCCATATATATATATAGGAAAAGATGTTATATCAAATTTTGTCTCTTATTTATATCAAAAAAGGGCTGAAATATCTTACATTTTGCACCATAAAAGAAAACCTATGAAATTAACTCCTGAGGATATTTCTCATGTAGCTAAGCAAAGAAAATGTTACATTTGTGGGGTTTCCTTAACTCATAAAGGCATATGCAAAGTTTTAGATCATTCTCATATAGGGCGAGAAGGTAAAGGAAGAGATATCAACTATGCTTGTAACAGATGTAATCTTACTTATACGTCTCTAAGGATGGATAAATTAAAAATACCTATTGTTATTCATAACAGCATGAATTATGACACTCATTTTATTATTCAAAACTTGTATAAATATGTGGACGAGAAAAATATATCTGTTATAGCAAAATCTTCAGAAAAGTTTTTGACTTTAAGTTTTGAAAATTTTCGTTTCATAGATTCATTTCAATTTCTTCCTACTTCTTTGGCTAAATTAGCAAATCTTATGAATGAAAAAGGAAATGATGATTTTTTTGAAACAAAGAAGCATTTAAAAGATAAAAGATTATTACCTTATGTTATCCATAAAGGAGTTATGTGTTTTGATTACATAAATTCATGGAGCGTTTTTGAAAGAAAAGAAAATTACCTGAAAGAAAATATTTTTATTCTTCTTTAACAAAAGAACACATTTCTAGTGAAGATTACCAGCATGCTCTTTTTATGTTCAAAGCTTTTAAATGCAAGAACCTAAAAGATTATTTGAGAGAATATTTAAAAATAGATGTGTTGCTTTTATGTGACGTTTTTGAATCTTTCAGAGAAAAGGCTTTAGATTACTATGGATTAGATCCATCACATTTTCTTACTTCACCAAGCTTAAGTTATTATTTATGCCATGGTTCTCCACATAATGGAACCATGAATTTAGTTGCCTTTTCTGTTATTTTGTTCTTTGTAGTTTTCTGTCATTTTTTGCTTTTCTGATGTTATAGTGGAAATGTTTTGTCATTAGTCAGTGATGCCACTTTTCCTGGTTTACCAGGAATTCCTGGTTTTCATTCCCAGATACCTGTATCAAATAGATACCTGTATCAAATTATGTTAAATTCCTGGGAAAGCTTGTCCAAAAGTCCAGTTTTCCTGGTTTTTGTCGGCCAGTGAGTGGCATCTCTGATTAGTAAACTGTGGAGTACAACAATCACATTCTCACCAAGGATACGTACTTCCTCAGTTCAAAAGCAAATAAAATATCTATCTATCTAACTTGGGGGGTTGACTTATAGCTGAGGTCAACTTATAGCTGAGGTTTTACGGTAATAATAGTTTATAAGCAAGCAAGGAGCTTTTTAGAATTTGTTTGTTTAGTTTTACGTCTGGGGGCCATCGAGGAACTCAGAAATTCTATTTCGGAGATGAGGTCCATTCGTTTCTCTTAGGACAGGTATTTATATACTGCTTGACCAACACAGCAGTGAGGAGGGGTGAGGGGGGAAAACCGCTACCGGGGCTTCATTTCCCTTCTCTTCTTGAAGGATAGCAAGTGTTCTTTTATTTGCCTGGTCCCATAGGCAGGGCCAGACAAACAATGGCCTTTGATCACTCAGACGTGGTTCACTGAGGGGGACTCCCATGGCAAATGACAAGCATGTAGGCCCGGGCCTGCGCATATGGACACCAGCTGCTCACCCCAAGCCACAATAAACCTGTGAACTTCTCAGTGAAATGTGGATCTAATTCTATGTTTTATATTAAAGGTAAAATAGACCCTACTGGGTGCCTGGGGTAAAATGGCACCCACTTAATCAGTTATCGTAATCTCCCGCGTATAAGGCGCAGCCCGCGTATAAGGCGCACCTAGAGTTTTGGAAAATTCTCAAAAAAATGAAAAATTCATAAATTTGGTTCTACTGAATGAATTTTCAAAATTAAAAAACTTATGTGTAGCTTGGGCCACTCCGGACTCTCCTAGGCCCCCTTATGTCCTATTATGATCAAGGGGACATGTAAGATATCAAAAGAAAGGTCTTGGTGTCCCCCTTGTGGATCCAATGCTAACTAAAACCCCCCGTATAAGACGCGTCTTATACGCGGGAGATTACAGTACCTATCAACACCAGGTGCAAAGTTAAAACTAAGAAGAGCAAGAACAGAAAACTTTAATACAAAATGTATGGTCTTTAATGAACTATCGTACAATCACAAAATGCTCCCACTTCTTAGAGTCTCTATCACACATATTACCGGCTAATCAGAGTTTGAGGCTTTTTGGCACAACTCATAATATATTCACAAATACAAATATACATATATAAAGCCATTTGTTGGCAATTGAGGTATGCCCTGCATCTATGATTTCCTGAGATCCACAATGAAGTCTGTTCCACAGCTAAAGGATTCCATAAGAAAAATCAATCAATTCAGTCATTTCCGGGACTTACAAGTTGGGTTCCCAGATACCAGTAATGACATGGCTCCAGTAGAACATTGCCATACCAGTAATACATCGAATAACTCATCCCATATATTTAGTGATATCATCGCAATATTCAATATGATTAATATATTATGGTCAATGAGGATGGTACCTTGCATATGCGGCATGCTCTCCTTGAATACAGGACACCCCGAGTTGAAGACAAAGCTCGAGGACGCAGATGGGACTTGTTTTTGACAGTTTAGTGCTTATCTTCTTTAAATATGCAATTTCAACTAAGATGACTTGGTGGAACGTAATTGATGAATTTGAGTTTGTGAATATTATTTCAAATATATATCTGTTTTTCTTTCCATACTAAATCATATACACATATATATGTCTGAAAGTATCACTGTTTAAGGGTAAGGATGTGAACTCTCTCATCTAACGTCTCGATCCCCCAATTTTTATGCCTGGGCTCAAATGCATCCTCAACATTGATCAAATCCAGTTTACACTTGGACCCTGAAGATGAGAAATAAAATATATTTAAGATATGAGATCTTTATAAAATCATAATAATCATGTACATGTATTTGAATAACACACATCTGACATTTAGGCTACAAATACAGTACTACATGGGGAGTAGGCGGGGTACTTTGTTTGGTCCCCCAAAATTAAAGTCTCATTTATCATGCCTTTAACATTTCAGAATCCCGACAGCTTCTTTAAAATGCTTGACATCAATCACCTTATTCACTGGTGTTCTTGTTCAGATTTCAAATGAACACCAATTAGATTATGCTATGGATTAGTTACACAGACCGAGGAGAGCATACCGTAATCTCCCGCGTATAAGGCGCGTCTTATACGGGGGGTTTTAATTCTCATTGGATCCACAAGGGGGACACCAAGAACTTTCTTTTGATATCCTACATGCCCCCTTGGTCAAAATAGGACAAAATGGGGCCCAGGAGGGCCCAAGGTGGCCCAAGCTACCCATAGGTTTTTGAATTTTGAAAATTCATTCAGTAGAACCAAAGTTATGAATTTTTCATTTTTTTTGAGAATTTTCCAAAACTCTAGGTGCGCCTTATACGCGGGCTGCGCCTTATACGCGGGAGATTACGGTACAATGAAGACCAATGTCACTGTCTTAGAAACCTCTACAAATGAAGTGATTGTACCCAACACTGCCGACAAAAGGGCCTAATAGTGAAAGAATTTTTCAAATCCGCCTATCAGAAGTGAGTGAGGAGGAACTAGCTTATGACTGAAAATCAACCTACATACAACATATAGCTGGGAAGAGAAGGAAGCTACTATGAAATATTGCATATGGGTCGTGACTTAATTAGATACTGTAAACGTAGATATTTTAGCGTGTACAAATTTTCGCGAATTTGCTTTTAAATACATTTTCGCGTGTATTTAAATTCGTGAATTTCCGATTTTCTTTATCCCCAGCTTGCCTAATTCACTTTTCACTTGAACCAGTGGATGAATTTTCGCAATGTACTTAAATTCGCGAGTTTATAATTTACGCAAAATTTGCGAAAATATGTACAGCGCGAAATAAAGTATGTTTACAGTATGACCTAAAATCTGCAGAGATCTATTAAAACCGCAAACATACTTGATATCTTCGAAATTTTCAGAACATGCCCCTCAAGATGTGCTTACTAAAATTTACTTACCATAGAGTTCTTCAGTGTCCTCCAACGATAGGTAATGTGGGGGTCCTGTAGGGAAAATATATGACGCTATCAAACTATAACCCAGGATAATTCTAGCAACATGATCGACTACAATTGGTACCAGGGTATATATGATGGTCTGTAGTATTGGATAGGAAGGCATGATGGGCATAATTGAGGTGTTGAGCCTTCAAGAAATGTTTAAACAATTATTTGCCATTGAACTTGCCTGGATATTTGGAACGGTCATAGTCGAAGGTCAGGAGCATATAGCGTGCATCCGGAGCCATGAGGGACATCATAAGGTTGGCATATCTGTGGGGACATCAGTGTCAGATTGAAACATACAGTACCATTCCGTGTAACTAGCGAATCTTACTGATTACTTTAAGATAATACTGAGTTATGTCAATGTCTAAACCACAAAGTTCTAAATGTCTAGTGGTTTCCATAGAGAACACATAGCTAGGCGACAACACATTATTGTGTCCTATCCACATCCTGAGGTCTTAATCTACTGATAGGTTTATATCCTTTAATGCAATTTACAGGGTCCTCATTCAAATTCTATTTCCAAAATCCCTGTTTTTCTAGTTATTTTTTTTGTCATTTTCCCAGTTCCCCCCGTCGCTTGGGACCCTGAATTTAAGGGAACAAATGCCCTACCTCCTAGGGACACTTATAGGGTCTTTGATCAAGCTAACTCATGAACTGTTGTGAATGTTACCACTGACCTGACTCTGTCTTCCTTGTTGATGGCGACTAAAGCCCCGCGGTCAAAGATGGCAGTAAAGTCTTTCTCGACATCCCTATGGACAAAAAAATAAAGTCAGATATGTAATTAACATGGACTGAGAAAAAAAGGTATAGCTTTCAAAGTTATGTAGTTGAAACACACTAAGTCGGGTATGATGGTATTATCTCATACAGGCAAACAGGTTAAGCTAGAAAAGAGCCATGAAATAGAGTTCTACCTCTTGAATAAATATGAATACCCTAGTCATTCTAATAGGCGCACATGCTCTAATAAGCGCACACCCCTCCTTTTTGAGCCCCACCTGGTGTAAAATTGGTCAAATAAAGTGTATAAAAATCAAGATTTTAATGGGCAAAACAACGATTTTAGGCTTTAGAGGGTGCGCTTATTAGAATTTATTCCTCTAATAAGGTTTTGAGCATTCAAAAAGTAATTTTCTGCACATGTGCGCTCATTAGAACAAATACGGTATTACTATAATATACCCAGCTGTAGCGGAGTAGCCAAAAGTGTGGCGATGAACAGTATAAATTTTCACTGTAATCAATGGGTTTAACCAAAAAAATTGTTGCCTCTCCAACATCCCCATAGCGCCACTGCAATTGTAAAGCATCATATTTGCAACTCACGATTGGGAAAAGAATTACAGGGATGAAAGTCACAGAGCACGAAAATCCCTGAAATGGTCCAATATTCGCCCCAAAAACCTGGGTTTCTATATGAATGTATAGGGCCCTGGAACTTCAAAATCCCTGAAATCAGGGAATTTTCCTTGAAGACTTTCATCCCTGGAATTACCATTAATAATCATTTTTACAGCATGAGAGTCTTATACGAGGGGTTTTAGTTCTTCCTGGATCCGCAAGGGGGACACCAAGAGCTTTATTTTGATATGTTACACTCCCCCTAACTCAAAAAATAACATAGGGGGGTTCAACGGGGGGTGGGGGGGCCCTAGCTACACATAGCCTTTTTGAATTTTGAACTCTTCAACTCTAGGTGCGCCTTATACGCGAGAGATTACGGTAGTTTTGCTCAAACTTACGGTGTAAACTTGAAGAAATCACAGCAGTATATCCTTATCCTGTTATCTTCACTCTGAAAAGAAACAATATCCTTCGGTCAGAAAAGTTCTAGGTATTTGTAATTATATACCGATCAAGTAAGAAAACAACAAGGGATTTTGACATTTGACAAAGAATTAAGCAAAATATGCCCTAAAATACATCAAAAGGCATATATCATTATCATGTTTCTTCAGAGATGTTTCGATTCATGAAAACTAGAAATTTTGATGTCTCACAAGAAAATGTTAGGTACATGGGTACTATGAAAATCCTGCCCCATAACCACAATATGGCCTGCTAAGCTAGTCTACAAAGTTAGGGTGTGTTTTATACACGACTTACGTCGTATACTCGAAAATTCTCGTTATGGTGAAGTACTGTATTGCTAAGATTAACATTTTCGAAAATGGCTGGCGGGAGGGGGGCGGGGGGGGGGTGGTGGCATGTGCAGAGTTCTGCTGTTATGTCATATGCACTATTAACATTGTGCCTAGACATGGGTGCTCAAAAGTTTCAGGATGTCACACTTTTTAGGAAGGATGGGGCATCTTTCCATCATTTCTTTTTATGTATATATGCCAATGTACTGGGAACTTTTGAAATTGTTGCTGTCCATCATTTTCTAAAACCCCTGCATCATGACCATCACTTTTTAAAACCCCTCTGTCACAAGCGTCACTTTTTACCCATGTATAGACACAACATTAAGCAGCATTGTAGCTGCAACTGATGTTTTGGTAGTCGTAGGCAAAGGGTTAACCAAGCGAACTCTTGAAACAGAGGTAGCAGATTGTCCTATGGGAACGGCCATTGCTGAAGCTGATAACCAGAGGTTACCACTGATAAGATCTATCAGATGGGTACCAACTGCCCCCCGAGAGGACTGCAGTGAATAGATGGGATCATTTCATTGGCTGATAATCAAACCAGCTAAGTCCGTATAGCAATGTGTTGTCACATACTCTACTGGCCAAATGACCAAGGAAATCCTGGGGGGAAAACAAATGAGTTCGAGGATGTAGAGCAAGCTCTAACTCTTAACCTTGACTTTACATCCAAATGTGATTGGAACATTTTTCACCAGGCTGCGTTTCGAACCCAGGCCGATGACAACCTGCTGAAAAATGGTGGCAAGGCTGGGATTCAAACCCATGTTGATAAATAATGACCACTCCCTAAATGAATTAGCCAAGTCAAAGGACTTACATCTGAGTCTGCTTCAAGGCCCCGGTTCAAGGCTATGCAGAAAGCATTCTAAAACCAATTTGTATAGGAGTTTAATGAAAAGTTTATTTTAAAGTAATATACTGGAAGAGAGAAGTATCAGTTCCAGAGAAGCAACAGGCATATATTTGATCGACAATTCATTTAGGTGGTCACTACTACAGAGGGGGAGGGGAGACTGCATATAAGCCTTTTTTGCTAGGTAGTGTCAGATTATCTGAAACTAACAATTAACCTTTTCTTAAGCTAAGTGCCTGACAAGTCTTTTTTCATTAACCATGTATAATTTCATGAAGAGCAATGTTATTCGTTTATTTACAAAGTTTGTTTGCTTGTTTAGTTTTACGTCCGGGGGCCATCGAGGAACTCAGACATTCAAGTTTATCCTCCCGTTAACCCCAATAGCATCTGTGTGTTAAGATACAGCCATTTTGGATACTGAGGGTATTCAAATCTAACCAAATTTTCAACACATATTGTTTCTTCTGCAGACAAAATATAAAGAAGAATTCACCTTGTATACGGATCCTTCTACTAGGTCCACAGTATCAGCTATATAGGTGAGATCATTGTCAAGGAAAAACTCTTCTACTGCTGTAATGGAGGCTTCCACACCAACCACTGTGTGTCCTTCATCGTACATCCTGAAAATATCAAAATATTCATTTAAGTTGAAACAATACCGAAATACCTCATGTACCTCAACGCACACCCTAACTTTGGAAAGGTTCTACAGTGCACATCTGTCACGATCTGAATCCTATCCTTGAATTTAAGCCTTATACATAAGGTGTTTCCATAATCCCACATCATTCCTCATCAAATATATTCAAATAGATGTCACTGGAAAAAGAAAATTAGCAACAAGTCACGCATCTTACCCCAGTAGTTACCATTAACTGTTAATCATTACAAAATATACACCCCTTGTGTATAGCTCACTCCCAGCTTGAGAAAATGCTATAAGCCTATAAGGCGCAGCTTTGATGCGGTGGTGTGAGTGACATTAAGTACTTTTCCAGGCCATGTTGGCCTAATCCTGGATTAGGTCGCTATGTAAAATAAGGAACAAATAGGTAACAAGTGGCATTATAGTGTGTACCTATACATGTTTGTAAATAACAAGAATGCATGCTGGAAGAGAAGGTCGTGAATGTGTGTACATAAATGCATGTCAATCCCAGAAAAACTCACATGATTGCCCATTATGATTACCCGATGATTGCTTTTGGATTGGTTCCGTCATCCCCAGACAGAAATGGTCATCATTCTACCCCAGCCTGGTGCCATCCCATCCAGGACACTAATTACCTGTTGTTCCTTTCTAACAGCGACTTATATTAGCGACCTAAAACGGGAGTATATATGCCACGATAAGTACACAAACTGGCATGCCAAAAATAGATGGTTTTCATGGAGTTCCAGAGCGACTTATATTAGCGACCTAAAGCAGGAGTATATATAAGGGAAAGATAACAAACTTAAATCATCCAAGGGAGAGGGATCCCCCCCAAAGAGGGTCTTTTGAAGGGGCCTATATAGAAAAAACTGGGGCTTGGCTGTTTTTGGGGGAAAAGAAGGTTAAATGGTTCATATAATTTTGTTTTAATAAGTCGCTTAAAGTATTTTTGTTTCTTATCTTCCCATATATACTCCTGCTTTAGGTCGCTAATATAAGTCGCTGATTGTTTTGGTTTGCCTATCACAGGTGTCTACATACAAATTTATCCATTTGTATGTAATATGAACTATGCAACTTTCTTTTCCCCCCAAAAAAGCCAAGCCCCAGTTTTTCCTATAAAGGCCCCTTCAAAAGACCCTCTTTTGGGGGGATCCTCCCCCTTGGATGATTTAATTTTGTTATCTTTCCCTTATATATATATATATATATATATACTCCTGCTTTAGGTCGCTAATATAAGTCGCTGTTTGTTTTGGTTTGACTGTCACAGGTGCCTACAGAGTTTACAGTTAGCTATGAATGGGTAATCAATGTGCTGAAGTGGGTGGCGCCATGCTTAATTGGGAGGTTGTACATTGCTGTCTGGGGTCGCTATACACGGCTATGGCCCGCTCTACCCACTTATATCTCGCCTATAGCCCCCATAATAGACACCCAGTACCCCTCCCCCCTCTAGGGCGTGTACATCCACCTGTATGCAACCCCCCCCCACCTCCTAATCACCTCGTTTGTTTGTTTAGTTTTACGTCCGGGGGCCATCGAGGAACTCAGACATTCAAGGTTTCTCGGACATTAAGTCCTTTCTTTTCTTTTTGGACAGGTATACTCGTAATAGTATAGCAGTCAGACCCCCCCCCCTCCCCTGCACCTATATCGCTAGGTTGGTATAATAGACTCTACACATTTTTATTAGCCGAGAGACCCTTGGATCACCTGTCATTTTATTCCATAAGGTCAGCGTGATTATTTGTCCTTAAAAGTATCGATAACTTTCTTCCCATTGTGCAGATTTGAAAATAAAGACCGCCATGACGTTCGCCAGCTCGAGCTACCCTTTATCTAGAGGTCACACTATGGGAAACTCCTATTACCGTAATCTCCCGCGTAGAAGACGCGGTGCACGTAGAAGACGCTCCCCAAACTCACGGTAGGCTGGTTCGCGTAGAAGACGCATCCAACCCCTCTGAATCGATTTGTAAAAAAAAAACCGTACAAGACGCCCCCCCAACTCAGCAGGGGGGGTTCGCGTATAAGACGCACCCCCACCCCCCCCAAAATTTAAAAGAAATGTTAAGTCTATGCTGTCGTCGGCCCATGCGCCCCTACACCCTGGCAGGCGTGCGGACCATTCCCCGGTCTGCCGCGGCGCTAGCGCTATGAGTCTATGCTGTCATCGGCACACGGTCGGCGTCAAACCCGCCGAGCGCCCGTCGACACCTCCCGGTCTGCCGCGCTGCTGGCTATATGAGTTCACGCTGTCATCGGCACACGGTGTGACGGTCAGCGTCAAACCCGCCGAGCAAATCTACACCGACTGGGCTGCCGAATTGCTGGCTATATGAGTTCAAGCTGTCATCGGCGCATGGTGGGCCTTATCCCCGGCGAGCGCGTCGACAGCTCCCGGTCTGCCGCGGTGCTGGCGCTATGAGTTCAAGCTGTCATCGGCGCATGGTGGGCCTTATCCCCGGCGAGCGCGTCGACAGCTCCCGGTCTGCCGCGGTGCTGGCGCTATGAGTTCAAGCTGTCATCGGCGCATTTTCCCAAATGTTGGAAAACCCCGCGTATAAAACGCACCCCCAACTTGAAGAAATCCTATAAGACGCACAAGGCATTTGTTTGGCGTAGAGGACGCGTCTTATACCCGGGAGATTACGGTATTAAGGGAGATACTATTTATTTTGTAAAACTGCCAGTTCTTGGACCTCTCTGCCAGTGCCTGGACTGGGGTCTGGCCCCGCATCCCAAAAAAGCCTATATTTCGATCCATTCCTTCCTCAAACCTGCCCTTTTTCGCCGCTGACACTTAAAACACAGGTTTTGGCTGGAGGTAGGGTGCACGTGGACCGGCTCAGGCCGAAAAGGCCACTAGTTAAAAAAATTATTTCGCTTATTCTTTTCCAAAACAAATTTTTTAGGGGGGCATGTTCTTTAGGGGGACGAAACACCCCAGATTGATACCAAACATTCCATATCCACACATATTATTTGCATAATTAGCATAATTATGCAGTATCTTGGTACTGTTCAATATAATATAGATATGTTCCATTGGTCCCTTATAGAATTCATATGCTTGCAAGTATAAACTACTGACTGCACCTAGTGACTAGTGGAATCTGAACAGTAGAAAAGAAAGACCCCTCCTCTACCTTTGTATAGCATCAAACAAGTTGTTCAATGGAGGCAGCCATTGCTTGATCACATGCTTAAACCTTTTAGATCCAAATGCTAGTTACCAGTGCATTATCATTGTTGATAAGCTTTACACATCAATACCTGCGCAAGCCCTGTTTGCACTTAATGGATATCTTTCCATTTCTCCATTCTCTGGTGTTTGATTGAAAATGTTGACGTCATTCTGTGTTTTAATCTGTGTTTTTATGGTACATGTATTGAGTTTAGGGCTATAACAGGTTAGTGTTAGTGCTATGGTATGATGGTAATTACTCACTATTTGTCAGCGGTTAATCAATATAATTTTTATGTTAGTAATTACTCACTATTTATTAGCAATTAGTCGAAATATGTCAGTATTTACTCACAATTTGTCAGCAATTAGTCAGTATACACCTAGTGACCAAGTATTGACATTAAAAAGATGGCATTTTAATCATTTGTGCATCATGCCCAAATGGACATGATGCACTCACATTTTGTCAGTAATTAGTCAAAATATGTGAGAAATAATGCACGATTTGTCAGCAATTAGTCAATATATGTCAGTAATTACTTACCATTTGTTAGCGATTAGTCAAAATATGTCAGTATTTACTTACAAATTGTCAGGAATTAGTCAATATACGTCAGTTCTTTAGGGGGATGAAACACCCCAGATTGATACCAAACATTCCATATCCGTGCATATTATTTGCATAATTAGCATAATTATCCAGTATCTTGGTACTTTTCCATACATTGTTCCATAACAGACACCCCTCCACATTTTAATGAAGGGGTAGATAAGCCCAACTACCAGTAACCACCTACACATAGAGCAGCGACTTATATTAGCGACCTAAAGCAGGAGTATATATAAGGGAAAGATAAAAAACTTAAATCATGCAAGGGGGAGGGATTCCCCCAAAAGAGGGTCTTTTGAAAGGGCATATATAGGAAAAACTGGGGCTTGCCTTTTTTTTTGGGGGGGGGGGAAAGAAACAGGGGTAGATAAGAGAGAAGGGGGCCTGTTATGGAACAAGACACAGTTTTAGACACAAAATATGCCTTGTTCCATAACAAACACCGCTCCACATTTTAACGAGGACTCCCATGACTCTAGGATCATTTTCATGACTATGATCATTATAAAACAACACTTAGTCCATATATGTCAGTAATTACTCACAATTTGTCAGATATAAGTCAATATATGTCAGTAATTACTCACCATTTATCAGCAATTAGTCAATATGTTAGTAATTACTCACCATTTGTTAGGAATTAGTCAGTATTTACTCAGAATTTGTCAGGAATTAGTCAATATACATCAGTACTTAGTCACTCTATATCAGCAATTATCAATACATGTCAGTATAAATTTACTCACAATCTGTCAGCAATTAGTCAATATATAACCGAGGAATAGCCATTGATTCAATTGTGCATCCTCGCTTGACTGGTATTTGTCAAAATATGTTAGTATCTATGGACTTTTTGTCAGCAATTAGTTAATATATGTTAGTAATTGTTCACTATTTGTCAGCAACTCGTCAATATATGTCAGTAATTCCTCACTATTTGTCAGCAATTATTCAATATAATTTATATTAGTAATTACCCACTCTTTGTCAGCAATTAATCAATATACGTCAGTATTTACTCACTATTTGTCAGCACTCAGTCAATATATGCCAGTTCTTAGTCATTTTATAACAACACTTAGTCTACATATGTCAGTAATTACTCACAATTTGTCAGATATTAGTCAATATATGTCAGTAAAAATCGGCTAAGGGCTAGTAGACAAGAGGTCAGAAAGGTGGTGTCAAAAGCCCTTGCCTCGTTTAATTACTCGCCATTTATCAGCAATTAGTCAATATATATTAGTAATTACTCACTATTTGTCAGTAATTGATCAATATATGTCAGTACTTAGTCACTCTATGTCAGCAATTATCAATATATGTCAGTATTTACTCACAATCTGTCAACAATTAGTCAGTATATATAACAGAGAAATAGCCATTGATTCCTCCTCCTGTGCATCCTGCCTTGACTGGTATTTGTCAAAATATGTCAGTATCTATGACGGGCTTCCCTAGCCCACTTAAAAGGGTCTATATCTCCTCTTTCCTATCCCCTCTGGATGTGTGTGGTGCACATATGCGCGGGCACTGACACTTTCCTCTGTGAAATTGTGTAATGTAGTTCTCGCCATGAAAATGACCTTAGCTGTCGAAATGGCATTAAACAACTATTACTCACTCACTCAGTTTCTATGGACTTTTTGTCAGCAATAAGTTAATATATGCTAGTAACTATTCACTATTAATTTTGTCAGCAATAACTCAATACATGATAGTAGTTACTTACATTTTATCAGCATTTAGTCAATATATGTCAGTAATTACTGACATATATTGACTTATACCTGACAAATTGTGAGTAATTACTGACATATATGGACTAAGTGTTGTTTTATTATGATCATAGTCATGAAAATGATCCTAGAGTCATGGGAGTCCTCGTTAAAATGTGGAGCCGTGTTTGTTATGGAACAAGGCATATTTTGTGTCTAAAACTGTGCCTTGTTTCATAACAGGCCCCCTTCTCTGTTATCTACCACTGTTTCTTCCCCCCCCCCAAAAAAAAAAGGCAAGCCCCAGTTTTTCCTATATATGCCCTTTCAAAAGACCCTCTTTTGGGGGAATCCCTCCCCCTTGATGATTTAGGTATTTTATCTTTCCCTTATATATACTCCTGCTTTAGGTCGCTAATATAAGTCGCTGCTCTATGTGTAGGTGGTTACTGGTAGTTGGGCTTATCTCCCCCTTCATTAAAATGTGGAGGGGTGTCTGTTATGGAACAAGGCGTTTTTTGTGTGTAAAATTGTGCCTTGTTGCATAACAGACCCCCAATTATTGATATGTGGAGGGGTGTCTGTTATGGAATAAGTTGTATTTTCCATTTACTTTATATAGGAATCCACTTTTTACTTTCACCTCTTAGAATCACACAGTAAATGTAGTCTTCAGCGACATAAACATTCCCTCAGCGACCCATTCATAGAGAAGGCCGCCATGTTTACTTTGGATACAAGACATGCTCTGCAGGCCTAGATCTTTGCCTGGTAATATCTTAGGATAATTAAATAAAACATTGTACTTACCATTTCATATCGACGGTCTTGCCACATAAAGGGAAGAAAAACTTCAGCTCTTTACGGCCTTTAACCAAATCATCATGGAACCGCTCAAACTTCCTGTAAATGAACTCATAGTCAATAAGATGATCCATATCTAATGAATGTCAGACCCCTCCGAGGGGGTAAAGAGAAAATTGTTGGTGTGTTGTACAAGTGAAAATCCACCACCCTCCAATATCCTCTTTGGGTAGGGGGCATAGTCCTCCAACTTTAATCTTTGTCCTATTAAAAAAACACTTGTGAATAATTCTGGAAAATATGACTTGTATCTAGTCTTAGGAATTAGAGGGTAATTTTTCAGGGAGGAAACATAATTTCGATCCCAGTTAAGACGGAGACTTTTTTGGCACAACTGCATGAGAATGACAGGCCTAACCCCCTACCCCCAAGGATCTTTGGAGGTAGAGGGTTAAAGGGGCCCTGGCACCGTAATGCACGCCCACATTAAAATGTCTCATAACCACTTTTTGACCAATCAGGGCGCGCGATTTTTACGCTGGCCCCCACGATTTTATTATCGCTGTTTGAATTGGTACCCATGTTGTTAATTTGCGGTACCAGGGCCCCTTTAAAGAAATGTTCACTTAAAGGGGGGCTAGCACTGCCAATTTTAAAATGGGTACCGGTTCAAAGACAGTTGATAAACTCGTGGGACCTAGCGGAAAATTTGCAATGACCTCATTGGTCAAGCGGTGGTCATGTGACTTGCTAACGCAGGTACGTCTTAGCCATGCTAGCCCTCCTTTAAAGGAGCTCTGAATTGGTTACATCGCCACAGTGCAAAAGTTGGTGAAGTTAGCTCCTCGATTCAGAGTGCCTTTAAACCTATCTCTCTGGCAATTTCATAAACTTATTTAGGGGCTGCCTTAGATAGGAGCTTAAATTTCCAGGATCAGGCTAAGACAATCAGAGATGCTACAAACTTTCTCTGGAAGATGAGGTCCTGTATACCGGGGCCTGGTATATCACCTGAAACTGCTATCCTATCTACCCCTCACAGGACCTCTGGTCCCTCAGGTGCCATCTACCCCTCCCAGTGCCCTTTTTAATAGTACGCCTGAGCCTGCCTATAGTATAGCCTAAGGCAGGCTCAGACTATTGAGACTTACTAAGTCTAAGGGGCACGTTTTTTTCCTTTTTTTTAAATTTTTTTTTTTTTGAATACCGGTAGTTTGTTTTAGTACTGCCGTAGGTAGCCACTTTGATAAAGCCACTGTGGAGGGTGAGAAAAGCTGGCACACTGGGTTGACACTTTCTGCCAGGTGGGAGTGAGGCTGATAATCGCGACCTTGCCAATATCGCTGATTTAGGGTTCTATTAGGGTATTTTTCTTGTATTTTAATAGTTATCCTTAAAGTTTAGATATCAAGTTACCCACCAGTGAAATCTGGGAGACAAAATTCCAATTATTAAGCGTTTTACAATGACTTTAGTATGAAGGTAATATTGAAGCTTTGAAAAACATATTAACCACTGGAGACACCAAAATACTAATATCAGACACAGTTAAAGTGCATAATAATCTAGCAGCATGTATAATTTCATGCATTTATGATTTTGCCCAATAATACTTTTGAGAGGACCAAAAAATGAAACAATAGAAAAGAAATGGCTGTAGAGCTGCCATGTTACAATTTTTTTATTAGCATTTTACTACTACAATTTGGAAATGGATTGAAGATATCAACTGAAAGTTATGATTCTTAATATCATAGAAAACTAAATTCTATTTAGATCTGATCACTAGAACATTATTATCCATTCCCTTAGATATCAAGTGAAAACACAGAAAATTACCACCAGTACATGCTGCCACACACTGGGCCCACTGTGCAGCTGAACTCACATCACAGATATTGTAACACCTTTTTTACCATTACTATAATGGTACTTGCCTCAATATTTTTGGTACTATTTGCCCTGTATCTCTGTTTCTATACAAGATATAAACAAAATTCCAAAAGATTTAAAAACATCTCAATCGCCTCAATCAAATGCGGTCACAGGGATCTTTCTGTATTCAGTTTAACTTATTTGTTGAAGTGCCTACCATAGGATTTTCATTCAAAATGTCAGAAATATAAAGGTACACAGAGATAAGATACTAAGCCAGCAGGCCATCCATCTTTGACATGGCACCCTGCTGCCTACGTCCGTGCCTCACAGCGCCCGGATTCAGAAGGCACTGTGTTCACCTCCTGCGTGACCCCCGTACATCCCTACGTAACAAATCCCTTTGTTGACATTCAAGTTTGGTACTTTAGAGATGTCCAGACAATATTTTAATCTTACGAGGCTACTTTCATGATAGTTATCTAGCCCTAGTCAAGAAATGGTTGTTTGATTTTAAGATCTAAAAGAGTAACAGTTGCTTGAAGTCAGTCAAGAATGGCCTTGAGAAACTGTTGGCCACCATCTTGCTTTTGGGTTGTTTTGATTTGAGCACCTGTAGTCTCAAACCTTTGTGTATAAAAACTGATAAATATTGAAATATGACAGAAATTTCTACTACTGGGTATCTAAAAGATTTATTCTTGTCAAAACCTATAAATACAACTGAACAGTAGTTACAGTGAGAAATCTTTTGAAAAAAATAGAACAAAATGGGTGGTTTGAGGCTCAAGCCACTTCCAGCCACTTTTGGTGGATCCAAATAACGTGATAACTGATAGTACCATTTTTAGGGGGGTTGCAAATCTATTGAAATTTTTCTGAAAATCGGAAATTTTGGGGCCTATTTCCAAAAATTCCCCCCTTTAAATTTCTGATAATGAAGATTCAGTTAAATACTACAGGTCTAGAGCTTTCATATGCTGTTTGAATCAATTTGCTGTGACAAATATAAGTTGACCAAAACTATTTTCTCCAGTTGTTCATTGACAGAGAAATCAGGGTTAGAAGGGCACTGACCCAGTCTTTGAGCCGAAGGGGACAGTTTTTCTTTGCCACTTACAATTTTCGTATCAAACCCATTCAAAAAGGGTCAGAAAGCGCTTGTTTTGTACTTTAAAACCGGTGCTGCGCAAAGCTCCAATCTTGCGCAAAGCAGCAATATCGACCATTCGGCGAGTGGGTCTTGGACTCAACTCCTTTTTAAAACTCTAAGCAGGAAAACTTGTCAAACCATAGACCAGTGGTTGAATAACATAAAAAGGTATCTTTAAAAAATATTAGACAAATGAATTCTATAAATGTGGTAGAAACTTTATGAAAATCTCGCCCATTTGTACCTGGCGCAAAGCAGAATTGGCGATATGTGCACATTGGCGAACTGCGCCTTGTCGTATCCCAGAAGTTGTCTGCGCAGGCGCAATCCATGTGTTAAGCCTATTATCGCTCATGGGCCACAAACATCAATGAAAATAAATAATATTTTGAAAACATAAAAACCATAACATCCCTCTTCTTATAGAATTTGAAAGGACAACAACCGTAATGATACTGTCCCTACACTGTAGAAATATGAAACGGGTAAAGTTATTTTGAAAATTACGGCCAACTTCTGGGATGCTCGACTTTCGGGATATGACACGCCTAACAGAGGATGTTAGGCACATTTCGCCAATCTGCGCCGATTGCCAATTTCGCGTTGCGCCATGCACAAATGGTGCGAGTTTTCAATAAAGTTTATAAAGATTTCCTTAAATTCATTTCTCTTGCATATTTGGGAGATGAGTATTTATGTTTGCCAACAGATTCTATGAGCATACACATCTTTATCACTTTATATATATAAAATATCTCAGACATGTCAGACTTGCTCGCCGATACACTGATATTAGTGCTTTGTGCAAAATTGGAGATTTGCGCGGCGCCGATGTTGCCCAATTTTCAAATTGCGCTGCGCTGTTTGCAAATTGTGCCGATTCTCCCTGTCGGTAATGGCTACTGTTTATAGAGGTCACCACCTCCAATACACAAGAAAATGCCAGGATGTTGCTGCAAACACTGGTCTCGGTGCTGTTTGCTCTGCTCTATGAAGCATAGTGAGGAACCTACACTGGCCTCCTGCTCCAACTTTAACGGCGCCACTTTAACACCCCATAGCAAGCAAAGTATCCATCAAAATGGGTTTAAATTAACAAATGTTAAACTTGTATATGTGTTCTCAAACATATGTGGGCAGCAAAGCCCTATCTTTGGTATATTTGAAGAAATCAAACATTTAAACAATCTTGCCATAGGCAGCAATGGTGAACATGCCCCTACTTGCCTGTGGTACTGCTGCTCTGGGGCTGTGTACAAATGACGTCATGCTTTTTTTGGCCATTTTTGACCCCCCCTCCCCCCTTGTCATGTTTCGTTATACAATGCTTGACCCCCCCTTAACATGACGTCATGCAGAGATACCCCCCCCCCCGGCCAAAGTACATGAAGAGAGTATAGCAAATTGAGATGGTTCAAAGGGACATGTATATATTGGGTTAACTTAATGATGCTGGAAACAGGTGGGGCTTTTTCCACCGTCCCTGGTCCAAAACAGTGCTGGGCTAATAATGGGTGTGAATTGGTAAGGCCTAAAAAACATTGTTGTGTTCAGGTAATCGGTCGAAAAAAAAATTAGAAGTTCTAGAAGCGCCAACCTCAAAAAAAGTCCCTACCTACTACCTACCCTAATTTTTTCGACCTTAATTATATCCATGGGGGTAAATGGTTTGGGGTAGATGTCTGGGGGTAAATGTCCATGGGGGTAAATGGTTTGGGGGTAGATGTCAGGGGGCAAATGTCCAGGGGGTAAAGGTCCTGTTACCTCACATCCTCATGAGAGGTAAAGGAAAGGAAATAAAAGAAATCAGATCTAGCCGACAGTTACAGTGGCTTCACTGAATTACAAGTGTAACATTACAAGTGTGGTAATATGATTACACATATATAATTAAGATCACACTTACAAAACAATCATTTTACTGTAAGGCACAATATAAGGCATAACCCCTAGAGTCCCATTCAGAAAAAGGAGAGAATAGGCTGTTTGTTTCCAAGGGACAGTTTGTGATTCATCAACAGGGAGAGCAGGATGCAGATTGAGGGGGGAGGGAGGAAAAAGATTTTGACACCTCAAAGTGGGGAAGGGGGTAGAGAAAAATGTTGTGCCTTTTCTGTGAACTACTGTAGAACAGGAGGGATGACCAGGGCAATCTGTCCGAGGGGGAGGGGGTCATAAAATTTTCAGATTTCTGCACGTCTGTATGGCAATCTACCCCACCCCTCAGGCCTGTTGATGAGTAAGGAGCAATCCCTAAATTACCAATGGGTTTTTGAATTGTGAAATTTATCAAATAGAATAGAAGTTGGGTATTTGAATCTTTCTACTGAATTCTCAATGCCAGGGTACTTCTTACCCATATAGATCAACCTACATATGGAGTCCTTTGGTTAATGAGTCCAACTAAAAGGGCATTTCAAAGTGGTATGGGGCCCGGGTTAGAGGTAGGATAGAGTAGTGGACCAACACTGACACTGATGGCAGTGACAATCATTGAGTGGGATGTCTGAGGAAAGCATGCCTGTAAGCTTATAGGTAATATATATTTCATAACAGATGACATGATGTCATGCAGCCCATGACCCCCCTCCCCCCCCTTGTCATGCTTGGTCATGGGGAGTGGGACCCCCCCTCCCCCCCTCCTGCATGACGTCATTTGTACACAGCCCCTCTGCTCACAGACTAGTAAGAAGGTGCAGGGGCCCAGCGTAGCTCACGGGAATCACTATCCGACAGGGAGAATTGGTGTTTTGCGCGTGACAGATGACACTTTGGAGTAGTTCCATTGATGCTCACCAGGTGATCCATGTCACAGAAATCAGACTGCAATGCTATACTATACTATAGGGTGTTGTATCTCTGTGTACCTTTATATCTCTGGAAATGTAAAATTGTCAAGAACCCACTTGTGGCGATTTTCGTTGTGGAAACCAATCTTTCCAACTTCCCATCTGCTGGTCCAGTCATCTAAACTCATCACAAGTCGGTCTCCGTCCATCTTCACTTCAGGTTCCTTGACTGCTGGATCTGTCTTGCTCAGTGCTGGTTCATCCTTCCCTCCAGAGGCAAGCAGTTCCATGAACTTTGTTTGGTCTGACATTGTTGGAAATCTAATTCAAAAGACCACAACAAACACTAACTTTCCCCACGTGTGTTATGTCACTCCTTACCTGGTCACAGACCTGAGCCCCTATGCCACTTAGTCACAACAAGTATGTGAGTTGGGCGCCGATCCAACTATCCTTAACCTGCTGCCTGTGTTACGCCTTACGGTACCACAGACTCAGACTCAGCCTGAGCCATGTGTTGATTGACTGGTGACCCATGCGCATCAGCACTTCCGGTACATATGGACTGATGCTTGATGTAAGGTCAGCGTCTGCAGGCTGGGTGGCACAGTCTCCTGTGTCATGTTGCTGGTACTTTCATTCCCCATACCCATGACTGGAACAGATTTAAATAAAATTATTGAAATCTTTACTGGGGCTACCAGATCTTAATATGAGTATGCTATATTAAATGGTGATTATTTTAGGTTGACACATATTTTTTAGTAGAGTATTTCAATGTGGCACAATCTCCTGTGCCACAACAAACAAAGACAAACCCTGATCATTTTCCACATGGCACATGCTGCTTCCTGTGAAATGGACCATGTGGACAAATGAAGATATTCAGACAATATGCTCCATCAATTGGTCATGTGTACATATCTCTTAGCCTGTCAGATGTCTAATTATGTCAGCACATGTGGTAGATCATTTTTTTAAAGTGCATGGAGGTAAAATGCTTAGATTCATACACATGCCACATGTCCATGCACCATTGTTTATTTACATCTGAAAGCCAGTTTGTAGTGCCATCTGGTGTATACATATTGATATTGATGGTTGCGCCATCTAGAGGTAAATAAGCCCGCACTCCCTTATTATACTATATTAGTGTTCTCTGGAGCGCCTCTGCTTGAAGAGTGGTGCTTCCCGTGTGGTGACCTTACACCGGATGCCTTCATGCACGCGTGGGACATGACCCATTTCTGCAATGCTGACACCTAGCGTAAAAAGCGTAAAACTACAATATAGTTTGTCCGACCGGCGATAGATGGCGGCACAAAGCCTGAACTTCCGGTGATCGCACATTTTCGCTCACAATAACAAGAAATCCTGCGAGAGAAGTACATTTTGATTATTTTGTCTATTATTTAGAGGGTTTATCGAAGTAAATACCCGTAAACAGCCATGGGGTGTGATGGTGGCACTATTCCGAGGAGGGACGAGCTGGTGAGGCTCAAGAAGAAACCAGAAAAGGTGCGTAGATCTAGTACTTTAAAGGGGGGCTAGCACCGCAAACTAAGGGGCTGTGTACAAATGACATCATGCAGGAGGGGGGGAGGGGGGGTCCCACTCCCCATGACCAAGCATGACAAGGGGGGAGGGGGGGGGGGTCATGGGCTGTATGACATCATGTCATCAAAAAATCACAAGTTTTAACAAGAAAAAAAGATTTGTAAAGGTAGGGAAGTTTAATGCATTCATCTGATATGAAATACCAATACAGGCATGCTTTCCTCAGACATCCCACTTAAAGAGTATCACTCCCATCAATGTCAGTGTTGGTTGACTAGGCCTACTCTATCCTACCTCTAACCCAGGCCCCGTAACACTTTGAAATACCCTTTTAGTTGGACACGTTTTACCATACATAGGACCCTTTGTATAGGTTGATCCCTGCAGGTAAGAAGCTCCCTGACCATGAGAATTTGGTAAAAAGCTTCAAAATGACCCAAATTCTATTCTATATGATATATTTCACAATTGAAAAACCCATTGGTAACTTAAGGATTTCTCATTACTTATCAACGGGCCATTCTGTCCTGCAGACATTAATGTTCTGCAGGCTCGGATTCCTCAAGAACACAAGGTCTTGAGATTACAGTCAGTCATTCGGTCCCACAGTCTGGTCATTTCTGCAGGCCCGGCAGCAATTTTCACAGCAATGGCCTTGGTCCCACATGTTTTATGGACTGCGAGGGGTGCAGTAGATTTCCATGCAGAGGTGCAGAAAATTTTCTGACCTCTTTCCTGTTGACAGGTTGCAATTTCCCTGGTCACCCTCCTATGTTCTAAAATAATTCACAGGCTTTCTTACTGAAAAGGCATAACATCTTTTTGACCCCTCCCCCACCTTAAGGTGTCAAAATCATTTCTCCCTTGGAAGAAAACAACCTTACTCTCCTTTGTCTGAATGAGACTCTAGGGGTTATGCCTTATATGCAGGTTCTACAGTAAAAACTGACTGCTTTGTATGTCTGATTGCAATTGATGGTCTTCTGACAATTTGATCCTTTTCTTTTATCATGTATTAGACTATTGATCTAGACAGGATTTTTTTTTCAGGATATTTTGTGACAGGAAATACTTGTGTATGATCAATACCATCGGCAAAGTACTCTGTGTATAAGGCACGGAAATTCAATCCACATATAGGGACTCATAAACTGATGCTGACAGTGTTCGGCATGTTTTTCTGTTCATTAATTTTGTTGATCAGTGCTAGTTCATCTGTTTTATGTTGCATGTATCCTTGATTACCAATTCACACCCACTATGTCCCTTTGAACCATTTCAATTTGTTTATCTAGGCTGTACACTATTCATGCACTTTGGGCGGGGGGGGGGGGTATCTCTGCATGACGTCATGTTAAGGGGGGGGTCAAGTGTAGTATGACGAAACATGACAAGGGGGGGAGGGGGGGTCAAAAATGGTCAAAAAAAGCATGACGTCATTTGTACACAGCCCCTAACAACATGGGTACCAGTTCAAAGAGTGATAATAAAGTCGCGGGAACAAGCAGAAAAATCGCGGCACTCTGATTGGTCAAGGGGTGGTCACATGACTTTTTAATGCTGGCATGGGCCGCGCTTTTAAGGTAAATGACAGGGGACCAGTCTCAAAAGCAGGTCATGAGCGGTGCGTTCGGTACCGCTGAAAAACGGACATAGAGTTAAGAAATAACCTTTTTCGGGGGCTCTGCCCCCGCACCCCCACTTAAGTTTTTGCATCTAAAATCCCCCCAAAATAAACCTTTAAATATTCCCCCTAAAATTGTAATATTTAGTCACCTTTTCTCTGAATCTTCAAAGAATCTGGCATGTGGGCAGACCTAGTAAGAGATAAAAGTTAGTAACCTAACGCACCCCTCATGACCTACTTTCGGGGTTGGTCCCCTGTCATTTACCATTTAGCTTTTAGCCTGGCATGCATTACCATTATACTTTAATACTAGCTCGATCAGTCGATGCAGCCGGAGATGTTAGGGATGTAGATGATGTACTAGTAGTACTATTGTCCGGCGGGCGCTGACTCTTACCTAACAGGAGAGTCAGGCTTCCTGCATAGGGCTAATTTGTCAGGTGGCTGGAATTGTAGGACATAATTTTTTTATGTCAATTTCCTCTTAATGATGGCTTCCTAAGACATGTTTGTTGCCATTTTGTGAGAAACCTTTCATATGGGGGCCCAGATTATTTGGTTCTTGCAAATCTGTTAGCCTTCACATCAAGTTTAGCTGCCACGGTCGGCCATGATGGAAGTGGTTTCAGGTCTCACAACAGAGGTGTTATTCATGAAATAATGTTATCCATGAGAATCTGCTTGGTGAGTGGAGATTGACTTCCTGTCTGGCAGAAAATGCACCTGCTTATGGCTACCTGTTGCAGCCCACACAGCATGTGCCAAACCTTGGAAAAAGGTGCGATCTAAAGGTTTCCAACAAAAGACGCTCTTCCCACTCACAGACAGCAAAACTAAGGTGGTACTCTTGTCAATATTATAAGCTGATTGTTGGGGATTTGTTTCTGTCAAATGTTATTCTTAGAAACTTGCTGTTTCTAGAGCACCTGCAAGTTTTAGCTAGGGCAGTCCCAGCGACTCAGTCCTTAACTGAGTCGCGCACAGTGACTAGTAGTACTACTACTACACTACTACTAGTAGTACTAGCAAGTTCAATGAAGTTGGGAACCTGAGTGTTTTCCTGTTTTGGAGGCAGCTGTGCATGTAAAATGCCTTCATTCAAGGGACATTTTTGCATATGGTGCAGAAGACAAGTTTAGTGTAAGATTCTATCTAAAAAATCATAACAAAATATGAAAATAGAATCATTTGCTATGCATTATTCCCTCATAATACATGTCAGACTCGACAAAATGCCCTCTGTAACTTACTAAAGGGCCCTAGACAGGGGGGTCTCAAGTCACTTGTCGATTTTAAGAAATGGCTCTTGTCCCCTTGTCGATTTTAAGAAATGGCTCTTGTCCCCTTGTCGATCTTTAGAAGTGGTCTTGTCCCCTTGTCAATTTTAAGAAGTGGTCTTATTCCTTGTCACCCAGCTCTATGTCCCTTGTTGATTATAATAAATGGATTTGTCCCCAAGTCGATTTTACTCGTCTGGGGCCCTTACTAAGTTACGGCGACTTACGGTGAGTCTGTAGGTCCAATACGGGCTGGAAAAGCACCATGCTCATAAATGTCTTCATCATTTTCAAGATAAAAATATCTGAAGAACTGAACAATGTGAACAAGTCCATGGTGCAAAACTCTTTTGTTTCTATTAAATTCCATCATTAATTGTTGTTTTGACCTGATGACCCATTGAAAACCATATTGAAATGCTATTAGAACCCCATATTAGGCATGTGAGGCCTATTATGATGCACTATTGAGCTATTTAGCTGTAAATAGCAATAAAAGCGTTGTCAGCACCAAAGACTAGAATCAGAAGATGTGGCTAATTCTTCTCACACTTATTATATGACTTACCGTAATCTCTCGCGTATAAGGCGCACCTCGCCTATAAGGCGCACCCCCAACTCAGGGAGGTCTGTTTCACGTATAAGGCGCACCTCTAAGGGCAGATTTTTGTTACTTTAGTACTGTTCTATATTAAAAATACTGCCCCCTATAAGGCGCACCCCAAACTCAAGGCAATAAGACGCGCCTTATAAACGGGAGATTACAGTAGTTAGATATTTTACATGCCCTTAAAGATGATCAAGTAGAACATAAAAATGGATAATTCTGGTATCAGTGGGTGATCATGCGTCCATATATGGTGAACTATGTGGTCCCACATCAAAAACCAAGCAGAAATTTTGCTGAAAATCACAGTTTTTGCAAACTAACAAAAATCACGTCTCCCATAGTGTAATGAGCCACCATAGAGGAACGGAAAAAAAGCATACTCATTTATAAACTTGATGGGTCAGTATTATGCACTATTTATGAAAAACTGATGGTTAGAATATTTTTTTACAAAATATGTAGGGCCAAACTTTGAAAAACAGCAATTTTTTTAAACTAATGATTTTTAAATTTATAATTTGTACTTCAGTGGCACTAAATTAAAGTGGGCATATCCGCTATCATGGTATGAAATCTGGGATTTCTCATCAAACACCATCTAATCAACATTCTAAATCATGTGTTAAAATATCTAGTGGTTATATGAAATATTTCTGCTCCAAAACAAAGAAAATCTATGCCCTGTATTTACTCCTGTCCTAGTTTTAAATCAGGTGTGTCTGATTTCATATAGAAAGAGCCTGTGTGCTGTGAATGAATATCCAGCCCTAATCCTCAGGGTGTACTAAACACTACACAAAGCCTGTCATAGTAGCCAAAAGGTGGTGCTGTGGTGAGCAGCAATGTCAAGAGCCATCCAGTGAAGTGTAGTGTGTTGTGATTAGACACTTCATGTTGAGGCATTAGGGGCCAGTAGTGATTGGAACAATATGCACAGCAAAAGAGAATTTTCAGATCTGTCTTTTTAGCAGATATACCAACTTTAATGTAATACCATCTACCCTGGCCTGAAAGCAATGAGTTTCATCTTTCATTTGTTGCAAATATTGTGTAAATCGATAATTGTTGGCTAAACTACAGCATTTCTTAGCGAAAATCCAGGAAAAAGTTTTTGGTTCCCAACTTGCTACATCGTGCATGGCAGGGGGTTTGCAAATATTTTTCAAAAAAAATCAAAAAGCAGAATTTAACAATACTTTAGGATGCTAAAAGTATGAGAAATGGGTTTTTATCAGGAACCGCTATATTGCTTTACTGACAACTTGTGTACTGTCATCATTCATGTATAGCCACAGCCTCGACCAGCGGCTATTAATACCAGTTGAATAGCCTGGGAACATCTCTATATTCAACTGGATGTGTATTCTATTATTCTGACACCTATACAAACTAACAAAGTGTAAAACTACAATATAGTTTGTCCGACTGGCTATAGATGGTGGCACAAAGCCTGAACTTCCGGTGATCGCACATTTTCGCTCACAATAACAAGAAATCCTGCAAGAGAAGTACATTTTGATTATTTTGTCTATTATTTAGAGGGTTTATCGAAGTAAATATTCTAGTATATGTAATGTAATGATAAAGTGGTATTGCATCTGCTGTGAGAGCTAGCTCGCCACCTGGGTGACGATCTACTCAGATGAAGGTCTGAAGCCAGCCTGTACTCTGTCAGGCTGGAGGGGGTGAGCCTGGTATAGCCAGGGAGCAGCATCCTGGGATTATACCCTCAACTCGACCACTCACTACAATAGTAGGCACATACCTAGTTTTTCAAAATTTTATAATATGAATTCTATTTGTATACTGTTGGTTAGATTTTTGAATGAAGTCTCTATCTTAATTTAAAGTGACATTATGACCGTCCAAAGACCCCAAAATGACCACAATATTCTGCCACGATAACCCATACTTAAGAGTTTAATCAAGATTCAAATTTTGTGATCATGCTAGCTGTGGTCAGAAATGTCTGGAACAATTAAATCATTGTATCTCAGAAGATATTGGCAATAGGGACTTAAAATAAAAAGTAGAGGAAATGTCATTAAGGGGTGGTTGCAATGACCTATAGCCTGACCTTGATGAATGGTCAAGGTCATTTTAAGGTCAAAGGTCAAATTTATTGACTTTTTGTAAATGAGTTAACATTTGTTGAGATTTAGCAAGATGATTGATCAATGTTCGCTGACTTCTTTTTTCAATAATTTTTCAAGAAGGTCAAGGTGACCTATGGCCTCACCTTGATCAAGGTCAAGGTCGAGGTCAGAGATTTCCTGGCCTAGACCCAGGCTAGGGAAATGTTCACCTGACTAGAATGGAGCTCACCCAGCCTCAGGGAGCAGTTAAGGGGAGTCCTCCACCTGCCCCCCCCCCAACACAAATCCCTCTGATTGATGTTCAAACTTCAAAGAAAAGCCCTACTAGTCAGTCAGAGAAAAGTCCTGGTAGTCACCCCTCCAGTAGGGGCCACCTCCAGGTGGTCCATGCAGTGTTGGGCCCATAGGTGTGGTGCAGTGGGAGAGGTGTGACTCTGTGAGTGCTAATCTCTCACTCCCCCTCACTGAGCTAATAGGTCATGATTTTGTAGTTGTCTAGAAAACATGCTGTTGCCTATTGGAAAAGAAAAAACTAGACATTTCCTAGACCTTATTTAACCAGGGAATATGTGAGTACTATTTTTAGATATGTGAGATGCATATTTCACACAATAAAACGCTTCTGAAGTGAAGTTTTAACTATACCTGGGGGAAACATATTTTTTTATTCTCCAAACTATTGAACAAATACATTAAAGCATATTAAAGCCCTCTTCAATGCCGTTAAAATGATACCCTAATTGTTCAGATCCACCAGTAAACACCTTCAGAATCAAAAAGTTAAGATGACACCCTGAAGACCCCCTACTTTTGCTATATTACACTGTGGGCATCTGTGCACGGCAGAGCCGCCCACGGGAGCTATGTCAGTGCCTAACAATAGGCACTCACCTAATTTTTCAAGACTTTATCCCATTAAACTTATCTAATGAGCAATGGATAGATCTTGAGAAAAGAAGTGGATTTGCTTTTTAAATGAAGTCTGTATGTCAATTTAAAGTGGAATTATGACCGGTCAAAGGCACCAAATCAGACCCAGAATAATGCCATATTAAGAGTTTAATTTGGATCCAATTTTGTGATCAAGCAAGATCGATCCAAAGTAGACTAGATCACTAAAATGATTAAATTGGGCAATTTTCTTTTAAGATAAGCAAGATATACCCCCAAGAATGTAAATAATAATATCAAGAATGTAAATAATAATATCATAATCAAACAATGTAAAAGCAAATTCTTTTGTCATTTTTACCCTTGAACTGCGTGCTCTGACAGAACCATGGCAGAATAGCGTCTTTGACTCAGGATGTTTGAATGATTATAACTTCCATTTAAATTGTCATAAAAACTTCATTTAAAAGGCAAAACCACTTATTTCTATCACAGCTATCAATTTCTCACCATATAAAATGCATACAATAAGGTTTTAATTGATAGGTAAGTGCCCAACATGGGAGAGGTTGGGACAAGTGTCCACTGGTAATCTCACCCAAAAGTTTGCAGGGTCTGTCAAACATACTGAAGCCCCTTAGAAAAAGAAAAGCTAGACATTTTCTAGATGATTTTTATCCATAGAACAGGTGGGAACCATTTATTTTTAGGTGCTCAATGATCTTCTCATCATAAAATGGTTCTAAACTTTTGGTTGAACTTCAATGGGGTCAAAGGCAAAATTACATGCATTCAACCTTGTACATAAAATATTCATTTTAAAGGTCTAGCCAAGCCTGTTAAAATGAGCCCTTGTTTGTAAAGATCCTCCAGTAAATAGCTTCAGAATAAGCTTGCAAAGAAAGGTTTAACACTACCCAATTTCAGCTTTATCACAGTTTCAATCCTCTACTGCAAATGGGGCTTGGAGGGTCAACAAATTCCGCCCTGGCTTATGTACTGATCAGCCTGGTCCAAAGAGTACCAAAAGCAGGACAAACCTTCAACAGGACTTAGGAGGTCCATCTTATTCATTTTTTCCCCTCTCTGTGTTATAGATCATCAACATTTATTTTGTTTCTTGAGAAAGACAACCCATTCACCCCTTCTTACACATACCTTTTCATCAACCAAAAACCAAGAGTGATTCAACTGCACTGAAGGGAACCCGGACGGACAAAAATAGGTTCCTGGCAAATTCCTACTTATGCCTTTGCTAGTAGCAACAAAACAAAGTGGGCAACCTGTTTGCCGTGTGTTGCGCCCTTGTAGGGTAGGATAAAGAGATCCTGGAGGTTGAGGATGGAAACAACTGTCAGGGCCTAGAGCAAAAGTACAGCCTCCATGCTAACACACCTCTTCGGCTCATCTGTTCTACCTGAGACAAGGGGTTGGACCTGACCCAGTTCAACCAATCGGCCCCAAGTGGGTTAATTGCGTAGGGATTATATCCCACAAGATTATATCATTCTCAATAGACTAAGTCTGGTGCCCTGTCCCGCCCATGGCCCCGAAAGGCGTCACACAAGACTGACCCATGGTTACAGAATAGGGAGAGAAAACCCTCCCAAGTGTGACCGCTGTCAGAATCCGAGGTTTTAGTTCTCCCTGGATCCAAAAGGGGGACACCAAGACCTTTCTTTTGATATGTTACACTCCCACTAAGTCATAATATGACATAGGGTGGTGAGAAGGTTCCTGTGTACCTAAGGTACACATAGGTTCTTAAATTTTCAAAATCCATTCAGTAGAACAGAAGTTATGAATTCTATATTTTTTTACCATTTCCTGAAACTCTAGGTGCGTCTTATACGCAAGGTGCGCCTTATACGCGGGAGATTACGGTATATAAGTAAATCTGCCCAGTAGAACCCCCAGAATCAATATTTTCCAAACACATGTTTACCACTGTGACAGATGGGGAGCAGCCAGCCAAATTGGGCTGACTTCGCTAGCTAGGGCGAGGATCTTTGTGATGTATGGAAAGTGTTAGGGTTGTGTCTTAGCAGATGGGAGAATCATGATCATAGTGGTCTATTGGCCCTTGCAAAAAAAAGGCTCTTCTCTTCCCAGACATGTTGGTTCTAAAGTGCTTCTTGACAGCTCTTTTAAAATTTTCTTTATTCCTAGATTCTTGTGTGGGTTTGTCTAAATAGTCCCAAAGCTTTGAGCCTCTGTACATTGGGGATTTGGTATACATTTGGGTTTTGTGTAGCTTGTCACACTGGTCATAGACTAACACAAAGTGTGCTACAGTGTACTGTAGCTTGTGATTCACATTGTGAACATCAAGGCTGCCTATGAGCGCGGACCATGTGATAGGGAACTGCCACTTTTGGAGGGTGTGTGCAGGGACACCTCTTTGTACATGTAATTAGCTTTTTAATACAATTTATATTGGATGCTTTAGTTATTGTACCGTAAACTGGGGTGACTTTGGCTCACTTATTGTAAGTTTTAAATGATAACTTTATTCCTATTGTGAATATATATAGATAATGATTAAAAAATCTTTTTAGATCCATATTTTTATGATAATAATAGCTTTTATTGACAACAAAAGTGAGGTCATTGCAAAACTATGTGTCATACAGTAGGTCTACAAAACTACGTAATACTTATGAAATATGTACAAACTACATGTGTATAATGCAGTTGTACAGAAGTACACTGTTGAATACAGATACTTCTGTTTAGCACAAGTTCGAGATTCACACATACAAACATGCATGTAACCATTCTTGTATCATGTAGAAAACCCTACAAAGATACACGTGGCAAACATGGCATACATAACCAATGTGGGTTAACCATACCATACATATAGCATATATAGTTATTTATACAGAACAGTTATTTATACAGAATATGACGTATACATGTGGTAACGTAAAAAGTAATTAAAACCTTACAGTATATAAACAAACTATGACAGTACACCAATAGTTATATATTCTATGACTGGCAGTTTAAAGCTGCTGCTGCTGCCTTTCTTTGAAGGAAATACATACAAACTTGGCAAGTGCATTTATTACACTAGGGTCTTTCTCTCTCATAATTGTAACAAACTTATATGATGGTTTTATTAAATTTTAAAAGATTTATTTGGAAGGTACCGGTATTTAAATTAGACTGTTTTGAGTGAGCCAAATTCACCCGAGCTTCAGGGTGACTTTGGCTCAAAAGAGATTAAATAGTCTTCAAGGTTGGTTATCTGTTGCACACTGATAAACAAATCATAGATATAGGAACTACATCATGATATTTAGCGGTACAAATGCCTTAGCAATACACATTTCATCCCACCGGGCTGAAGAGAGGTCCTCTTTTTCCCCCAAGCTAGGCCTCCATGCGGACTCGGGAAGGGAATGGGGACTCGGGTCAGGGGATCCATGAAATGTTTTCATCATAGAAACAATACATAAATATAGGTTTTGCAAGTTCTGTAGGAAATGTTTAAACTGCAATACAACTTATGTTTGAAAACCTAATTGCCAACCCCTCCATTCTGCCATAAATGAGGATTTTCTTCACTGTGCCCCCATATGACATCCATGGACTGGGGGTGGGAAGCCCTGGGTATAGGGGTCTAGGCCGAGCTATCTGCCGACTCGACCTCACGGGAGCGGTAGCGATAGGCTGTCTCCGACTGGCCTACTGTGGTCGTAGATTATTTCACGCTGTACATATTTTCACGGATTTCACGGAAGTGTAAAATCCGTGAATTTATGTCCATAGTGAATATATCTATCATATAGAATAGCAATTGCTAATTTTGAAAATCCGTGAATTCAAATACACATGAAATAGGGCCTTTTATCAATTCCATGAATATTTATACCAGTGAAAATATCTATGACCACAGTAATAGGGGTCCTGCCCCCCATCACCCTGCCTTGGAAAAATAGGAAAGAATCAAAACATAGTCTCTGCTAAATTTTAATTACTATTAGTGGAGGTAAAATCAACCAAACCAAACCAAAACCCTGCTTTCATTATAGGGTTGATAAGATATAATCGGTTTTACAGATATTCTTTGAATTTATAGATGATGTCAGGGCTATGATTATGATATTATGTTCAGTCATATGAAATACATATACTGGGGTAATAATTGGGCTTGTTGTATGATTCAAAATGCTCTACCTAACAAGCACCCTTCTCCATCTAAGGGTCCCCCTATCTTTTGCAAAGTTTATTGACTAGACAGAAGCACAAATATTCATTGGTTTAAATTCTGAAGTACTAAAATAACATTCATATTATATTTTTGAGATGACAGGGACCTTATTAGGTCAAATACAGTGCAAGATTATCGCAAACGAATGAATTAAGCCAAAGTCACACTGTGAGTAAAGTCACCCCATTTGTTACTAAAAAAATCCTCTAAAAATGAAAAAAATTGTAATTTTTTCCACTAAAATTATATTTTTTCATTATTTTTCTCATGGATCTTAAATACCAGTGTGACAATTTTTCACTTTGGAGTAGAAAAGATATACCATGTATGATAGATTAAGATGTCCATATGAAATATTCATTAAAAAAAAATCATAATTTCTGTTTCAAATTTTTTTCATGCAAATTCTCACGGAAAAAAACATCCTATTTAGGCCACACCAAATAAAAAAATTGGTCTATGGATTTTCATTTTGAGAATATGGTGCGGGAGGGCGAAGTTTTTATTTTTATTTTCTAGAAATTAATTATTGTCTATGGATTCTGAACATCATAAATATGGAGAGGGCGATTTTTTTTTTTTTTTTTCATTGCATATTTATGCTAGGCCGATATACCTGCCTGCTCCCTCAGAGTGTCTACGGAGTAATTTATGCCTATCCAATGAGGGGTCTGCCATTCCTGTACCTTTATTTTTAATCATATATTTATTGCTTGATCAAAAAAAAAAAAAAAAATGAAAATCCCTGCAAATGAGGCGGGCGGGATCCATAGACATGTTATTTTTCAAATAAAAATAAAATTTTAATTTCTGAAAAACAGGGGCGGGAAATCCATAGACCAATCTTTTAATTTGGTGTGGCCTTAGCATAGAATATTCATTTTGGGTTAAAGGAAATGTTTGATGCTACATTCCTTGGTCCAAGGGCCTAGATAGCATTTGTAGGTATCAAAACAACACTTTTTCGGGGGGGGGGGTGAGCCAAAGTCACCCCGGGGAGTTAAAGTCAACCCGGTTTATGGTTTATCTTTTATATGTTAAGTATACACATTTCTTTTCATTGAGTACCGTATTGAAAATTTTCATCAGCACTAATTAGTTCATTAATTACCAGACCTTAGTTAAGTCAAATCAAATCTTCATTATTTACATGAAAATAATTAGGCAGTCAAATGAAAACATATAGAAGAGTTCATACGCAGGTATATGGTCTTAACTTCATCTCTGCCAAATGTGAAGGAAATCTATTGATTAGCACATAGGTTAATTGGATCTGCAGGTTTTAAGAACTAATCAATTTTGATGGTCTTTCCGACATTCACTAAAAAAACACAATTCTGTTTCTATTCAAAAGATTGACCTAAAAATTACTGCAATGTGTCTTTAAAGTTAATGGCTTTCAGGAAATGTGAAGTTTAATAGGTAAAAAAGGATTTGAAATTTCAGGAAAAATTATGGGAATGGTCACAGACCATCCCTCTTTGTATAGTTTAAAATCATGACGAAAAAATAACCCACCTTATGCCATTAAAAATAATAATGTCTAAAATTCAGCAAAAAATTGGGTTAGAGTAAAAATTCCAAAAGCATGTTGTTTCAAACATGTATGTGCTTCCGCTGCATTGAATTCAAGGAAGTCACTATGACTCAATGTGGAGACCTCACGACTAATTGTGAGACATTGTAGCACTTTAAAAAAAAAGAAATGAAAAAAATAAAAAAAATTCCGACCTACCCCGGTAGCGTTCCTTTTTCTTTCAGAATGTTACCTGAAACTCAGAACTTTTTATTTCGGCCTTATGTTGAGTCAATAATGTAACAAACAACACTGTTACTCAATCTTATTTCTACTCACTTAAAAATGTGTGTCACTGACAGCCATGGTGGGAAACGGACATTTCAAAAGGTTTCTGGTTCAACAGGACAATTCAACAGGAAGAGTGGACTATTGCACAGATTTTTCAGACAATTTAAAAGTTGGGACTTGGGATTGAAGTTCATGTAAATACCGGATAACCTATTTTTAGGTACTTTTAAGGATTAGTGGTAATTATTTTGACTTTTTCAAAACAGATTTTTATCTGATTTTAAAATACATGTAGGCACAGTATCACTAAGGTTATGTTTTTATGAGAGACATGACCTACCGTAATCTCCCGCGTATAAGGTGCAGCTCGCGTATAAGGCGCATCCCCAACTAAGAGAATGCAATTCCACGTATAAGGCGCACCTCTAAGGGCAGATTTTTGTTAATTTAGTACTGTTCTATAGTAAAATTACCCCCCCTATAAGGTGCACCCCAAACTCAAGGCAATTACCCTCCTGCGTATAAGACCCAGTCACGATCTGATTCGCGTATAAGACGCGCCTTATACGTGGGAGATTATGGTAAGTGTGTGCGGACGGTTTTGTGGGACCCCAACTTTGTTATTGTTGTTCAAGATTCAAGATTGGCTTTATTGACTCATGAGAGGTACATATATATGTCAGTGCCAGGTTGATGATGGTTGGTTCTACTGTAGATGTCTTTTTACAAAGGTATATATTCTTCTGACTCTAATCTGTGCCTGGGCAGGCATTTAGGTTGCAACAATAATACCATTTCTAGCTTCTCACATTTGTCTAGGTTTCTGTATCCATTGGTAATGTTACAGATCTTTTGCTCAAACACATTTCTAATGGTACATATTTGTGTAATATTACATTAAAAAAAAATATGTTGCACCGTTTGCTTTGTTTTACAGGTCTTACATTCATTGCTAGTCACATTTTCTCCCCTATAGCCCCTATATGTGCTGTCAAGAGTACAATTCACATCCAGCCTTAATTTAGACATAATACTTCATACATGAGGAGAGCATACCTGATTTAAGTATTCTTTTTGCCCATATGGTGTGTCTGACTTATGACAGATTCTGGTCACCTGGCATTTTTCAAGGTTGTTTTCATTCTGTATGTACTGATCATATGTCTGTATATGAATATCTTCCAGTCTTGTTTTTATTCTAGATTTAAGCCTGTTCTTACTCCAGATTTCAGGGTTTCACCATATATCTCAGCACCCTATTTTGTATAGGAGATATTTCATATTGTCCAACCATGGGTGCTTGTCTGTTTTCATAGTCAAAAACGCTTGATCTAGCAAGGGGTTTGATGACCCAGTCTCAACTCTAAGCCAGTAGAAAAGGTTGAGTAATATTATTCTAAACTCTATTGGGAATCTACCCAACTCACCCAGTGCTAGTGTTGTGCTAGCATATTTTGATATCCCCTGTATATTTACAGTTTGAGGAGTAAAATGTCTCAGTTGGTGAACCTTTTTCTTTCTATTTCTCCAATGGTAAATGCCAGAGGCCTATTCCTGTATGCTGACATAAGTTTAATTTTGTCACAGACATTTTCTAATGCCACATGCGCTTTTCCATTGTATTTTTATAGAATCTAAAGTATTTAGCATGTATGTCAGGTTGGCTCAAGTGTGTGTGGATGATTTCGTGGAACCCCAGCTTTGTTACACTTCAGTATTACAAATGAATGCAGACATGTATGGTATTTTTTAGTGCTGTTTCTAATGTTTGTTATGAGTTTTATCCATTTTGAGTCGAGTTTGAATCGAGCAGCCTTTGCAATTATGTCTAAATAGGGATATTTCCCCATTGTTTTTGCTCCAAATACCGATGAGACAGACCGGAAGTCTGCATGATTCAAGATTCAAGAAGGCTTTATTGACTAATGTACAGATACACTTATGTCAGCACCAGATTAACAATTAATGACAATGTAAACAGCTTTGATACAAGACAAAATACAATCTATGGCCCCGGGCCTACTTGATGTTTTACAATAAGGAGCTACAGCTACTATTTAGACTAGTTTTCTATTCTCACTGTGTTTCTTGTAGTAGTTGACAAATTTGACATATTTCTTTACAAAATTCTCATAGCTTGCAATTCTGGAAGGGTACAAAATAATAATACATGTCATACATCCTGAGTTACTTGACAGTGTTTACACATATTGTTAGTAGACTTCTTCGATTTATAACTCCTAGACAAACTGTCCGAGGTACAATTGCTGTCTATGTGTAGTTTCGTGATATAACTTCTAATGCGGGGTGAACAAGTGTGACCGCTCTTGAATAGACATGACACTGCTAACAATTGGTCTTACCTACAACACTCAAAACTGCTGTATTTTAGTTTGTTTGTATACAAAATGGTAGGAAAAAGCTTAAAATGATATGTACAATACTGTACTTTGAGAATTTTTTTTTACAAATAAAGAAATACGGAACACCTTAGCGACTACATTCAAATTAAAGCTCAAGATGAGGTCTTTCTGGAAAAAAAATATTGCAGTTCGATAACTTTGGGGTCACATGACTAATGGCTGCTGAATATAGGCCATTTGACTAAATTGGCTGACTTTGGCCACCACCAGCGCCACCTGTATGGTGTTTTTAGATAAAATTCTCATACAATACAAGCCCCACATCTACCTCAATATGTTTCACAAAGATAAAGTTACTGGAGATAAGATTCTAATTTTGGCAGATTTTTGATAATTTAAAATTCTTGAGAGCCCATTAATTTTTTTCCTGTTGTCCGAGCCTCAGTGCATCAACACACAGTGCAAGGGCTATGATTTTATGCTGGTTTGCTGGTCTCTACAACTAGTAGTACATGTCTGATTAATTTAGGACCTGTAACAATGGCAGTTTTCTTATGACAGGGTTCTGAAAATGGCCCAGAAATAAGGGTTTGCTCCCGAGGGCTGACCCCCCCTCCCATTATATGGGCCAAAACTCGGAGACCGTTTGGAATTTTGAGGAATTATTTGGGGAGAGTACTTCAAATACATGGACCAATCATATATATGAGTTAGAAGAAAATCTGAGATGATCATCCAGGAAGATTGGTTGAACTGACACAGAGTAGGCCATGTATATCTTTGAGCTGCCGATAATTCTCATTTTTCATGGTTGTGAATGCTTCATTGAGGATAGGGTTCGTTGTGCCTGTGTATTGGGGTGGGGGTTGGAGACATTGAAAGGGCATCTAGTGAGGAATATCTGAACTACAATGGACAGGTCTCATTGACCTTCACATCCATATATGCCACAGCATCAAGTTAGTTAGTTAGTTAGTGTTTTACGGCACGTCAGCTACTGGTGATGGCTATTTGTGCCTAAAGGTTTTATGGAAGAAAGTTTCTACTGTTTAAATTTGACTGTAGTATCCCAGGTTCTTGACATATGCAAGTAGCCACAGCATCAAACTACCATAATCTCCCGCATATAAGACGCGTCTTATACGCCAAACAAAATGCTGCTGGGTCTTATACGCGGGAGGAAAATTGCCTTGAGTTTGGGGTGCGTCTTATACGCGGGGTATATTTACTATAGAACAGTATTGAAATTACAAGTATCACCCCTAAGAGGTGCGTCTTATAGGCGAACCAGCCTTTCCTGAGTTGGGAGTGCGTCTTCTGCACGCACCGCGTCTTCTATGCGAGAGATTACAGTACTTAACTTAGGCCACACCAAGTTAAAAAATTGGTCTATGGATTTCCCGCACCTTATTTTCTAAATTGCAAATTTTATTTTTATTTGAAAAATATCATGTCTATGGATCCCGCCCGCATCATTTTATGGAAAATATGATTTTTTTTTAGAAAGGACTTGAAAGGTCAACCAAAGAAGGCACAGAAACGGCAGACCACTCATTGGATAGGGAAAAATCTATGGTGTGCCTAGAAGCTAAATGGACATTCAGCAAAGGAGCGAAAAAAAATAATTGCCCTAGTCCAATTTTTTTATTTGGTGTGGCCTAACACACATGTTCATTGATTCATTTTTATAGCTACAATGAATAGTGATTCAGCCATCTACCTGATACATGTTTGAGATATGTGGATACAGGGAAATGCAGCAATCTTACTGAATCAGTTGTCATCTGGTTTTCTCAGTGCTTTGAGAGCAGCCTAGTGAAACATTTTGTGCCCAGATTTGAAATGATACCAAAATTAGTATGATGGGGGCTGTGTACAAATGACGTCATGCAGGAGGGGGGGGAGGAGGGGTTAGGCTCGGCAGGACAGGATTAATTATGAGAGACGTGACCTAGCTTGTTGTGTGTGAAGTAAGGGCCTCCCCCCATTATGTATTTCAAGTGGGAATTCTGCACTATATTCTTAGAGGAGCAGCACAGGGAGCCCTCTGGGGTCATTTAATTCGTAAGATTACTGATAGCTATAAGTTGTTTTTTATGTTGTACAATGTCTCTGGGTATGGACAAGTGATGTTTGACCAATGAAAGCTCGTGCAGTCACTGAGAAATCTGCAATTCCTTACAACCTTCTCTTGAAATTTTAGCCTCGTTTTTAACCCATTAAGGGCTGATGTTGAAAATACTCAACATCCATGTAGGGGCAGATGTTGAGTATTCTTAACACCATGTAGCGCCTGATGTTGATTATTATTGACATAGATAAGTGTGTTTCCTTGACTTTAAAAAAAGATAACCCTGACATAAACTAACAATATCACCAATCCACTTCCCCATAGGCGCAACTCCCTCTCTGGCTGGAAACCAGACATTTCTCTCTTTGTTCCTACAGGAGTTAGTCACAAGTCTACAGGAGTTAGTGACAAGCTCTGAATTTCAGACGGTTGTCACTAACTCCAGTAGACTTCACAGATGACTTGCTCAAGTCCATAGTTCAGTAAAATAAATATTATGATTATTGATTGAATATGATCATTATTTGAAGTATATTTGATATGCACACTGTGGGGTGCAACAATCATGATGGATGGATGGATGGCATGATCATGGGAAGGTCATGATCATGGGAAGGTCATGGGAAGGTATAGATAATAGTCTTTATTTGTAAGTATTGAGTCAATATATTGCAAGGGCTGCATCCTGTGACCCTACAGGGTCAATAGAGGGTTTTATGGTACCCAACCTGAGCCTTCTGTGCTTCAATGCACAACGCCCAACTTTTCTCCAAAGTCTAGAAGAAAAGAGGGATGTTTAATTTGCACATAAATCTGTTGAATCGTCCAGTCAGATTCATTTGTCTTGTGGGTTATGAATTTATATTGTCCCGTAATTCACCACGGCATGTATGCTGTCGCTTGGCTCTGCTGGACATGAATTATTTCTCCTGTTAGTAAACTAACTTTCTGTGATGTGATTCCTTACAAGGGCATATTGGTATGGTGTGTCATGTGAAGGGTAGAACTTACAGGCATAGCCAAAGGCTAAGGCACTCACTGCAATTATATAGTGAGGCTCTTACAACGTAGACAAACGCAGACTGGCACACTGTATTCACACCAGTGGCGGATCTAGGATCTTGAAAAGGAGGGGGCGCTGCTCAAAAGGAGGGGGGGGGGGGTGTAATTAAACTCTTAAGTACTGGGAAAACGAGGGGTGCGTGCCCCCGCACCCCCCTCTAAATTCGCCACTGCAGGTCCAACGTCCTACATATAGCTGTGCTGGGAGTGTGGAACCAGGGATGGAAGTCTTTAGGGATTTCCCTGATTTCTGTCCTAGTAGAGACTGTTGGGGGCAGACAAAACCATGCACGGTGTGTATTGGGCAATGTTATCTTCCTGACCTAGATCTTATTTCTACACTCTCTAAGCTGCCTCAATGTACCAGTAAGGTGCTTGGAGATGAAGATTTTGGTGAGAATCTTTAATCTGCCAAAAATCGCACGTTCTTTGTACTATAGATTTCCACTTTAAGGCTCAAGTGCTTAAATCTGTTCTCCCATAGAGATAGAGTCACCATTAATTTGGTATGAGAGTGAGCAATAGCTTTTATTCCCAACCCCTATTTACCAATGTCCATTAAAATGCATTGCCCTCTCCAAAAATAGCCCCAACGTGATAGAGCTTACCATAAGATGATCAGTATAAATACGTTTGAAATTTTAGATATTGTAGTATATATTTCATGAATTATTCATTTACGTTTTCTTCTTTTGCCAACAGAAAGATAAGGATTCTGAAGTAGCTGCAAAATGGAAGTCCTGTGCCCTTACCCAACAACCGCTGGAACGGCCTATCGTCGCTTGTGAACTCGGCAGGTATGGACATGATTTCACATGGCATACACTCAGTTACCGGTATTTGGAATCCAGGAAAAGGATTCCCGGGAATCCAGGAAAAGGATTCCCGCAGATGTAGGGAATGTAATTGTTATGACACCATATATGAAAGCACGAGGGATGCTGCAGATTGGCTCCTGAGTCGTTAAATCTTCATTTTAAATCATTACTCCTAAGCAGTAGACATATTGAGAGTACACGTGTTGTAACTTAGCCAGTACTTTCATTTAACCCATATCACATTAAGATATACATTAATGCTCTCTTAACATGGGCTGTTCCTGTTGCAGACTGTACAACAAAGACGCCATTATCGAACTTCTTCTGGACCGGTCCAAATTTGAGGGTGCTCTGAATTGTGACCACATCAAGGGCCTTAAGGTAAGCACCACACACACGCGCAAATTAAGTTTGAGGAAAGAATGGACTAAATGTCTGATAACCAATGAGGCAGTCCCATGAGGCCTACGGCCTTAGGACGTTAAACAAATCAATCATTAAGGTAAGCAGCATATGGTTTTCTCTCTTAAGTGGCTCTATACCCATGTTATTGATTCTTAGAATTGAGTCTTGATACACATTTTGGATAAAAGAAATGAAACAAGTTAACTGGCATTCCATCAAATAAAGGAAAGGTGGTTATGTAGGTAAGTTAGATAGGTGGATCACTTTAGATATGCAACTGGCTAGACATACTAATTGCTGATAGCTAATCGAAAGTTGAGATGGATGGCCAACTGCCCTTGAAAGTTGAGATGAAAAGCTATGCCAATTACTAATTGTCACTGAATCTGAGAACTTGTGTGAGCTATGGCAAAATCTTGAAACTCTGCGACATTAGTCACTCGTGCTATCTTATTGATTCATCACATTATGAGTGGTCTTAGAATGATGCTGGTGTAGGGACCGGCATCTTCATCTATATACTACCGTAAATTCTCTTGTATAAGCCGTGGCTTATACCAGAATCCAAATGAAGGTTAGGCTTATAGAAATGGCCCAAATCACGGTGCGGCTTATAGGGGGGGGGATTTAATCTTATAGAACAGTAGAAAACCTTCTTTTTTCAAGCCTTGAATGGGGCTTATAGCTCCTCCCAAAGTCTGGGTGTGGCTTATACGAGGGATGCGGCTTATATGAGAGAATTTACGTGACAAATTCAAACAAGCATACAAAGTTGTTAGAACTACTTAAGAATGCTAAATGGCAAAAGGTTGGCTATGATACCAATGTAAAGCGTAGACATTTTAATATTGGGGATAAGTTATTAAGATACTATGAGCCACTTGGGAGGTTAAAACTTGTAACCCCTTGGGAAGGTCCATTCAAAGTTATAAGCATTGTCTTGGAATCTACCTTGATAATGACTGATTGCTTTATGGGTAGAGAAATTAAAACCAATGTAGAGAAGATCAGACCTTGGAAGGGTCAAGAAGCAGCAGAAAGAGAGTTCAGATATCGACCCCCTGGGCTGACACGAGGTAAAATAGAAAGGGTTCTACCAGAGAAACGTCCTAGAAGTCGGCCTAGGCAGCATCCTAAGTCGAAGGAAGCTTCTGATCAGAAGACAGGTCGAAAACAGCCAAATCATAAGAAGTGGAAAAATGTCTCGAGTGAAGGTGTTGTACATAGGAAGGGTCCTGCTGTGGCTAAGCCAAACCCAGAAAATGCAATGTATAATACCAGGAGTAATAAAATGCTGACCAAGGGCGTCAGACGCAGTCCCAGATTGATAGAAAGGGCTGCCATAACCTAACTTGGTACACTCGACTCCTGTTATGAAGATCTGGCGGAAAACATGCTGGTCACGTGGCTAAGGAATTATCGACGCCTTGCCGGAGCCATCATGGTTAAGGAGGAACTCGCTCGTGCTGTATTAGTAACCGATGGGATTTCCGGTAAAACAAGCCAGCAACCAGAGACTGAATCCGAAATGGACATAGACTATGATTACGTCTCATTTAGTCAACATGCTTCTAATAAGAAGCGTTTGGTTCGTAAGCACAGTGGGAGAAGACTCTTAACTGAGTCAGATCTGGAAGATGAGGAACACTGGATTACCATGGAGAGATCCAAATCCACCACTGAGCCGGGATCTAATATCCCAGATGCGGCCGGTTTAGTGGTCTCGGATGAGGACTTTACCCAGCAGATGGCTGCAGTTGATGAGAAGAGGAGGGAGCTCACACAACAGCAGAAGGAATTAGCCGCTGTCCGCTGAGCCCATCAAAAGCAACAGGCTCAGCATAAGGTGGAAGCCACTTCAGATACCTCCACAGGTAGACGAAGGAGCGCTAGGGGCAAAGGAAAAGGGTCTGATAAAAAGGACTCCAGCCGTGATTCCTCGGTGGAAGGTGGCTCTAACCCCTACTTCTGTTGTAGTCACCACGGTTAATCCGGGTGCCTCAAAGACCATGTAACCACCAGTGTCTCGGCTGCAGTCACAACGGTTGTGACGGCTACTGGTACTGTTACTACTAGTAGCGTCACGCCTAAGACTGTGGCAAAGGTGGGCTCGGATGGTGATTCTGGAGGTGAAAGCAGACCAGAACTGCCAGACGCAGCCAAGAGTGATTTGGAAGGAGTGACATGGGAAGAAATTACCAGATTAGGTAGTGTGTATAATTATGAAGCGAGAACGAAGGTTCAGTGGGCCATGACACAGTGAGGGCCTACTGGTATTAAATGCAAGTGTCCTTTCGAGCCCTTGCTAACATGTTCACCCGGAGATAGACCTAGTCGGTTATGCGATGGTAGCTTCGTTACCCATTGACGAAGAGATCTAGCTTTGCATCTGCAGAAGGCACATGGTACTGGCTTGGAAAAGACAAGGAAACGAGCGGTCAAGTGTTTCACTAAAACACTTGCAACCTGGGCTGCTATTCCCCAAGACCAAGACCATCCGGTTCAAATTTCCAGCTTGCTTCAGAGGGTCACACCAAATTGAAGAAGTGGCGGGCGATGACCAAAGGGAGAAGGAAAAGCAGGCTTGTCTGAAGGAATCCTGCAGATCTCAAACCCCCGCCAGTTCTCAAAAACGACCTCGTAGTGATCGTTCCAAGAGCCCTTCTGGCTCCAAGGAACATCGAGACCAGTCAACCCGGGTGATCGGCGCCAGGCTGGACAACAAGTGTCAGCTCTGGATATGCCAGGTTACCAGACACATGCTTCGCATGCAGGTAACCCGTCAATGCTTCCCCCTCTCCCACCGGGATACTACACTGGGCCTTCACACCCTCCGGGTGTTGATCCTAGCGACCCGAGTTGGTGGCATCGGTTCCAGGGCTGACGCACTGGGCATGATGTATGGTGGGCAGGTGAAGAAATGTCTGAAGACCAGTGTAGAGCGTATAGAGAGTACCTGTCGAAGTTCTCTCCTATGGGACCTCCAGGACCAGAGACTCAGGTCTTGAATACTTCTGGAAGGCTCCGAGTTCAATAAGGCTCGGGGGACGGGCTGTGGTGGATGCGAGTCCACCCGACCACCCCCATCTTATGGAAGAGGGCATGGTAACGTGACGATTTAGGGAACTACTACCCTTAGTGCAGGACTACCACCTGTTGGAGCAACAAATGCTAAGTCTGGAGAACCTACAGAGGAGGAGGCAACCACGTCCACCTCTGTTAACACTACAGCACTGTCCACTTCCCATATTAGTGACTCTTGGGTCCCCATAATGGAATTAGTGGAGGGTACCTTGGCCGCTTGCAAAATCCGGAGACTTTCGTCAAAGAGACAAACTGACTTCTAGGATCTAAAATGATCTTATGAGTGAATAGCAGGCTCTTCATTGCCGGAGGTCTATTGGATACTGGCGTGTATGACTGATGCCACTTTTAACCTTGTGTATGAAATGCAGAAACGCGAGGAAGATCATATTAAGCAACAAGAAATTAAACGTGTTGAAGAGGTCTATAAGTCCTATCAGAAGAAAAAGAAGGAAGCCGAGAAGCTTAAGCAGTTCCATGCCAAAGAGAACTTGAAGTACATCAACAAGTACAAGGAAGCAGACCTCAAGTTCTTCCTCTGCTTTGGTGTGCATCTGGAGAACTGGGTTGGCAAACTGTCATCTCTCAGTACTCCTGCTGCAGCTGCTGGAGCAGATGGGGACAGTTCGACTGAAGGTACCAGTAGTTTAGGTTCACATCTTCTAGATATTGACCCTAGTACCAGTAATCTTAAGCTCCACGAAGATGAGGATGATAGCAGCTCAGCTTCTAAGCAAGAGTCAGCTGAGAAGATGGACACAGAAGATGATGCACCTCGTCTTTAAGTGTACATCTGTTGGTCTTTAGTATGTACTTCTCGTACATAAAGGCATATTTATATGCAAGAGACTGTTCTCATGAGGTCACCCAAACTTGACGGACTGGACCCGATCACTGCACCTAAGATGGACATAACCCGACCCACTCATGGATTACCATCCGAAAGGGGCTCCATCTTCCCAACCTCACCAGGGCACAGCACAACAACAACGTGGCTTGACACCACAAACTATCGCCGAATGGAGCTGCAGAACACCAGTTGTTCAGATTTGCCGGAAGTCTAGTAGTACTGTACAGGTGATTTTACTGCGTTGGTAAAATCATTCATACTATGTTAATATAAATATGTCAGATATCTCTTATATATTATAACTGAATATGAGACTGTGGACTACTACAGTTCGTATTCATAAAGCTATCTTTTTATAACTACTAGTCCATACTCTGTGTTCATAAAACCTTACGGTGCCTCAACTAGATCTGTATTTAATTATAGTGACCCAACTGTATGGGTTCACTTACTTCAGGAATACGAAATGTAAAATAATACGTATATTGTTCTAGTTTAAAAAAAAATAAAAAAATTCACAATTCTTACGAGAATTGTCAAAAGATTTTGTTTTTGGGGTGTGGTATATATTGTAATGTATCAACATAACTTAAAAACCACTATAAAATTTCTCTCTGGTATACTGTTATAAGGTTTGTTTACTTAAAAGGTTAAAACATATTGTATAACACTATTATCATAGGTTGATGGTACATAAGGTATCACTTCCTATTATGTTATACCATCATATATTTTTACTTTACTACTATAAGGTAGACTTACCTGTGTAAATACTAGTCACCGTATGTAATACGAATGTTTACTACCGTAATCTCCCGCGTAGAAGACGCGTTGCACGTATAGGACGCACCCCAAACTCAGCAGGAGCATTTTCGCGTATAAGACGCACATTTTAATGCTGATATTTGTAAATTCAATACATTTCTATAGTAAAATTACCCCTCATATAAGACGCACCCCCAATTTCAATACATCCTATAAGACGCACAAGGCATTTGTTTGGCCTAGAGGACGCGTCTTATACGCGTGAGTTTACGGTAGTCTACTTTTGTAACACTTACCCTAGGTAAAGTGTAGGGGGAGTGGTTTAGGGGCCGGCATCTTCAACTATATACTAGTGCAGATCATCCGAGAGACGTGTTTGTGTGTTGCTAGTTCCTTCTATGCCAACCAGGCTTCACCTTGCGATACCCGTTTGGTACAATGGGGGACATCACTATGCCTCACGTCCAGCTCCTACAAAGGAGCTGGACGATCGGCAGAAGGTGACTGAACCTCCTCCAGTAAAGACGCGCTACTTGCCTTCCTTGGAACATATATAATCAAGGCCATCCGAGAGGTGGAAGTTGAGGGCTTTGCCCAACCCGAACTGTTTGTGTCATGTTGGTTTCTATAGCTACTAAGCGAGCCAAAGAGCCACCCATATATTCATACAAATACGAACCATTACACTTTACCAGCAGGTCATCTTCTTCCACTTTTGAATTTAACCTTTAAACCAAACTGTTGTTTTATCATTATTGTAGGATATTAAGGAGCTTCAACTGACAGAAAACCCAGATTATAAAGGCACTAAGGACAGGAAAGGTGACTCCACTGTAGACCGTCAGCCGTCCAAGTACATCTGTCCAGTGACTGGTATAGAGATGAGAGGAGTCTACAAGTGAGTCAATTTTTTATCCAGCTTTTCTGATTTAGCTAACTTATGTTTCACCCAACAAAGTTTTAAATAGTAAATGTATGGTAAGTCTAATGATTGATATTCAATGTTATGACTTGTATGGGTCGTTTTAGTGGCTGTAATCTATATGAGATCATACTTTAAAAATGTATTATTAACTTCCACAGGTTCATCTTCCTCCATGGATGTGGATGTGTGTTCTCAGACCGTGCCATGAAGGAGGTCAAGACAGAGACATGCCACAAGGTAAGCTGCTCTCACTACCTGTCTTTTCTGTATATCGAGGTTCCAGGTCACACAGTGCGTCGCCATTGCTTGATCTGGTACCTGGATTGATACGCACTGATAACAAGCAACATATTGATATTTTGATTTGTAATGCACCCTAAGAAATCCACAGTGAATTAAGGGAATTATCGCATTAGTCAATGATGAATTCCACTACACTATGAAGGCCTACTGTTCAATTCACCCATGACTGTCGGTGAGTGCAGTGAAATTAGTGCTGGCGGTAGCTAACATAGTATGTATGGTGGGTCCCTGAGAATTACAGCTTTACTAGAGAGTCATCAAATACGTATAGAGCCCATCCCTCCTGTGTGAGACGTATGTTGCTCCTTATAACCTTCTACATCCATTGCACCTCTAAAACAACAAAATTGCTAGAGGGTCACCCCAAGTCTAGCAGTGAGGGGCAGTAGGGGCAGTAAGGGGCAGTAATACTCATTAGACTAACGGCAGTCTTTGTTTACAATAACTAGATACACCTGTGATTTTGGGTGATGTTCTCTGATTAACTGGGACTAGGTCTTTCAGGTAAAGCCACTGTTGACTGAGTTCTTATGAAGTAGTATATGGACATGGTGCATGTATCATGGCGACGAAAGGGCTAGCTCCGCTACCCTCCTAACAAGCGTTATGAGATGCAAAGTACAGTGGTTACCTATTGAAAGTTACAATATGACCCCCCCCCCCCGGCCCCCAAAGAGCCCCAGTCCCTCTCAGCTTTACATACAAGGACAAGAACAAGCATTTTGTTCACTTTGGTTTATTATAACTGTAAGCCTCTAGTCAAGAGGCTGGAATGTTGCTGGAAGAAGTGAGTTGGGTGCGTAGAAGTGATAGTCGTCTTTGTGCTAGACAATGTAAGACCACATGGTCCACATCCATGTCAAAGCGGCCAGCAAACAGCTGTGGCCGGTCAGCCAGCCAGGACAGGTCGTCCACGGTGAACAGACACAGTGGGTCGTCTTCCGCCACACACCGGCGGACGTAGTCAGGATCCACCATAGACTGCTTGCTGACCGCCAGCACAGCCCCCATCCCACGCCCACTGGAGGCAGACTGGGCATAAAGAGTCGGCCAGAAAACTAGGCTAGGTAACCTGAACGTCCGCCTAGTCCACTCAAAAAGCCACCATGCAATGGGGTCCTCTAGGGAATACTTAATGAAGGTCCGATGGGCGACAAAGCAATAGTCGCCTCGGTATAGGGTGAGGTCTGCGAGGTTGTTTGGCACTTGTAGAGGCTGAGATCCGTTATGAATGATGTCGTCAGTCAATAAGGCACTCCTGAGGCCGGTAGACATGTTCAGTCTGCCCACCAGCTGTTTTATCTCCCCTAGTAATACGGCAGGCACGTCAGAAATAGTAGGGTGCCGTGCCAAGGTCTGGCTAATTGTAGGGTTGGTGGCCAGGGGGAAGTGCTGGTCACTCAGGTGAATCAGGTGTCGCCACCTGGGTGAGCTCGCAGACACTAGCTGCCGTAGACACCAGTGTTGAGCGTCCAGATCCGTGTGCGAGACTTGAGGGGGCGCCACCAGCACGTTCCCAAGACACCCGGCGAGCTGCTCAGTAGCTGCTCGTAAGGCATAGGGTGAGTCTCTGTTGAGGTATAGGCAGTAGCTGCCGTTTTGACTGTGAACTGCTCGCAGTAGCTGTAGTAGCTGGGCAGCCTGGTGCCTCACGTATATCACATAGGCTAGGGGTGGCCAGCTGCTCATTTGCCGCTTAGTCTGCTGATGGGATGTCCTCGAGTCATTCCTGAGCTGCTCACAGGTGGTCACACCTCCTGAGCTGCTCCGTGTCTCTGTGTACACCATCTCCCGGGTTATCCTGACCTCCAGTGGGTTACCTGAGAAAAGGGCCTCACAGTCTGGGGGTAGGACATGGGCCGGGGTGGGTGCCACCCTCACACCCCGCCGTCTGAGTACCTCCCACTGGAGGAACCTGCCCAGGAGGCGATCAGCACCTGCCCAGTGCGGCCTGTCTACATCTGCCATCATCTGGAGGCGGGTGTCGCTCTCTGTCTTAACATAGAGTAGAGTGAGACAGAGAAGGGAGGGCAGCAGGAGGAGCACCTTAAGGTGACTGAGACGTAGCCGGACGTTGGGGGTCAGTGTCCTGCACACTTCGACACACGGCAGGCAGTATTCTGTAGGAAAAAGACAGTTAAAAATTACATGTAGAAGTTTGGAGCCTGTTATTTCTAACTTAACCTCCATAGGGCCTAATTAGTTGATATATAAAACAGCCTTGTTGAATTATAATCTTCTTTACTATTTTAACAAAAAAAATATACAATTTAGTTCTCCACTGAAATTGATTCTTGTTAACATAATCATGGTTACATTTTTAACCTGTAATCGGGATGGGGAGGTCCCTAATTTCCCAGTGTCACTTCTTAGCGCCTTTTTGACATGTTTTTGCACTCTGCTTTTAACTGCTTCCACTGGGAAACAGATTAAGGGACGAAACATCTTGAATCATTCTTTCTTTTTCTAGGTTAATTGATGTCTTACTTGTCTTTTGTTTGGTACGAGTGTGTCATTTTAATTTCAATAGGCTATTTAAGTTTGCTAAAACGATTGAGACATCTGCCTTGTAAAACATCCCTATTGAGACACGTCATCTTTTAATTTGATCCTGCACGTCTCAACTGACAAATAAGAAGCCGGAATTATAACTGTTATTCTGTAATGACGCCATCTTGTAATTGTGATTATGAAGTAGAAATAACCTGATATATGTTAGTGGTCTGCACAGGAAGCTTATCACTAAAAATTAGTATATTAATATTTTTTGTTTTGTTCAATGGATACTAACCGTAATTGGTTAGATAACAAATTATTACATTCTGGATATAGTTCGCAGTCAACCGCCATTATTATCTAGAAACTGTTTCTATGGAGGAGTTGGTCATTTCAAAACAGCAGATATATACAATGCCAAAAAGACACAAGTGTACTATAGAAATGGATTAACATGTGCAACTGCAAATGACAATTAAAGGAGACATAAATAAAGTTATAGGGGAAATAAAGTTAAATTCTCAAGCAGGTTAAAAGGCTTACAAATTTAAATTTCTACACAAATTTCATGCGATATACATTTTGCATATACAGTTATTTAGTTCTAGCTCACTGATATACAATTTATGTTATGCAATTGAAATTTTCCAAATTGTCTTATCCTTAAGATCCACGTAGCAATAATTATAACTGAACCCTTCTGCTATTGGGATTCAGACCTATCAGCAGCCCCCCCCCCCAGGGTAAATACCTGTAAGATAGTTGGTCTACGTGTTTACACATGGGGTTCGAGTGTTGGTCCCCTGACCAACCCAGGAGGCCAAGACCGAGTGGGTTGGTCAGGGGATCCAACACTCCAACCCCATGTGTAAACACAGTTCTATCATTGTCTCACATTATCTCCTCTGACCAACACCATGAGCATTGGTCCACTTTTTATTATGGGAACTGCTCTGCCGACTATGATAGAACTGGGGATCAAAGTTGCACGCCCGGACCAGAAGGCAGTATCTACTTCTCCTATCAGTGGCTACTGAGAATATGCTGATCAACAACTGCATATTGCAGTAGGTACTGCTGAAATACTTCCAAAACAGCTGACTCTACACTGCATTTTCAGTCTAGACTCAGTAGTGTACTGACTATCAACTGAATATGCACTGCATTTCAGGCTAGAATCAGTAGTTTACTGACTCTCAACTGAATGTTAATAGATACCAGAAAGTATACACTCTGTGCAGCAGCGTATATGCAGTAGTCTACTGACCATCTACTGGTATGACTCTGTCCATTCACGGATTATTTACCTGATGCTTCTAAGACAGTCCATAGTGTGAATGTCAGTGTGGTTGTGAACAGCAATCAAAAGATTCAGTAATGTAATAATGAGTGTTTGTGGAGACAAGCATACTTCACCCCTTTGCATATGAATATCTTATTCAGTGCCAGTAATGGATACACATGGATGTTGGGGTGTATGAAAGTGAGGAATTACTTACTGACTTTATATAGGGTACAAATATACTGAATCATCAAGTATTCTTTTGGTCCCCATCATGACATATTTTTTTTTACATAGTATCCATGTATAATTGATAATTACAAAGTGCTTGTCTCATCACCTTCACATCAGTAAACTGAAAGGCATTATACTATGGCAGCACTCTATAGATATGTCTACTCTTACCCTTTTGCTATGGTAAGAGTTACCCAGTACTACTGAATCAATACTGCCCTAGCCCCCTCCTACATGATTTGCATGCACTACTAGGAAGTAGTAACCGCGCCACATAGCTGATGGGGCGGTGGCTCAGAGGGCTAATGCGTTGGTAGAGTAAACAGAAGATCCCAAGTTCAAATCCAGCAAGGACCACCTAAGAGAGGCATTGGTAGTGCCAGTACTAGAACAGCGGCTGCTTCTTTTATGCTTCTACCTGCCCCCAGCAGTAGTTTTCAGTATGACCTACTGCTCAACTACTGCTATAGCAGCAGCCATGCAGTAGTGCTGATTGAACACTGCCCCAACCCCATATATGGTCATGCAGCATTAAATAAGTAGATACTGTTCAAATGCTGCCATCTAATTTACATAATTGGGACAACTGATTTAATACTGCTTGCATGCTGCTAATACTACTGTTCTACTACTGTATCACTGCTGCAAGTTTTGTGGTGCTGAGCAGTAGAATGACAGTAGATGCTGATACAATACTGTTTCTGATGCTGCTTTCACACTGAATCACTACTGTCACACCACACTGTTTCCCAACTGCTTTAGTGCTGCATTTCTACTGCATTTTGGTCCGGGCGCCCATGGTGGTTGACAGATGATTAAAAGTATGATGAATAGATCATGGGCAGATTACACATTTCGGGTTATCAGTGGTTGAGCTTGCTCACCCGCTGTTTATGACATGTATGTATGTTATAAAAGGTGGATTGAAAATATTATAATTAAATATAGTTTTTTTTTCTTGGGACACATGCGGATAAGAGATTTAAGTATAGACCATTGAGACTCTCCCAGAATCCATCACGTTTTTGACGGCCGGTTTCAAGTATTCGGTAGCATCCTCGTAGTCGACGGTAAATATGGCGCCGCTTCCCTCGACCTGCATACATGGTGCCTCACCATCTGGACCACCTAATGGAAAATATAAGTCAAGATCGATTGGCTGAGTTTGAGAATATTTTCTCTTTTTTTCAAATATTCATTGAAATGTGGATGGTTTGGCCAGTATAAAGACATGAAATATTTCAGACTCTACACGAAGTTCGTATTTATCTTTCTTTTTCTGGAAGTAATTCGAAATGTTGTAATTGCAATACCTTTTCTTCAAATACAACACCGAGATATAGATGCACTAATCAACGTTAGAACGTTAGAATGGGTGTACAGTTACCAATTTCAGTGTGATTTTTTTTTTATTAAACACAGAAACGATTGAGTAAGAAAATAGCATTCAGCTGAAATCCGGAATTCATCAGATGGGGGGGGGCTTACTATGCATTTACATCATCCCAACTTAACAAATCCTCTACTATCCCAAAAGAAAATATTAGCCTCCCTGTAGATTAGAATGCAATACACTTTGTCTAATACCGTAATCTCGCGCATATATTAAGACGTGTCTTCTACGCCAAATAAATGCCTGCTGTGCCCTATAGAATCATCCCAAAGTCAGGGTGTGTCTAATAGGCGGGGTACTTTTACTGTAGAACAGTACTAAACTTTCAAAAAGTATGTCCTAGGTGCGCCTTACAGTTTTCTTTCAACTCAGGGTGCGTCTTATAGTCGAGGTGCGTCTTATACGCGGGAGTTTACAGTAGTTGATTTGAAGTATGTATGTATGAAGTATTTTATGTAATGAAAAATACTAATTACAAGCCCTCACGAGGCTGTACAATGTAATTCATATATATGTCCTGTTCACCTGGCAGTATAGAGTGGTAAATAGGCAGACATAGAACTACTAGTGCATCGAAACAGTGTAGTGACACACTGGACGTGGTGTGGCCATACAGTAGGTCTGTATATTGCATTACAAGTATCATTGAAATAATCAGAGCTTGTTACTCATAGTACATGTAGTGGTAGGTACATGGGTCCATGTACCTACACCAATATTATAGTATGTCATGGCCAACGTCAGGGTAGGGTATGTTTTAGATTGCTTGAATTGACCATAGATGGGTTCTGGCCTTGTCTCTTAAACATGTGTCCTACTTAATCTATCCAGACATAGTAGTTATAAATAGGCCCACATGTAAATATGCAATATCACTATAATATCCCCAAGCCTTCAACTGAATACGCTGCAATATATATGTAGGTCCATGGAGGTAGTGATGGCAACCGTGTTTATAGTGTTTAAAGATAAACACGGTTTTTACAGTGTAGGTAATCACTTTGATTACTTTTTCTTCTCTTGTGCTACTTAGAGTTTAAGATTTATCTTTGAATACCCCCTCCCCAAATCCATTCTATAGAACAGCATTGGAATATACCCACCCTTTTGGAATTGGCCACATGTGGCATAAGTTTGCGGTTTACTGATAGGTGCTTATTCTCATATTTCTGAATGACACTTTTAAAACAGAAAGGTGCCCATGTCCTTAATGTATCTATTTAACATTCATTCTCCTTAAACAAAATAAATTTTTGTAAAGTGAATTCTACATGTTCATATTTCCGACGTTGTCTGTTTATTCAATTATTCAATACTCTCACTATAGCTTTGAATCAAATAATATCATTGAGCATGAATCCGCTAATTATAACACAATTGTATAGTAGGGGCCCCTAGTGACAGAAATGAGGTAATTCAAATAAAGACTTTTGCTAATCATCATCTATAAGGAATGATGACCAAAGCTCATCTGCACTGATAAATTTTCTACAAGTGTAGGTTTTCAGTGTATGGGGTAGCTGACCCCTGGGTGATATGAGAAGCTTCCTCCAGTGATCTCTTTCCTATTAGCCACTTTTGACCACTCCTCACCATCTTTTACTTTCTCTTTGGCCGTGTCTAAAGACAGGTCGAGTCCCTCTAGGTCCCTTTCCTGTGTTTTCAACCAAGTTGTCCACTTCTCTTCTTACTTTCCTCGTTGCTTCCTCAAGTGCCTGTTTAGCTGACATATCTTTGTTGAGTTTTATTCCATGGCCAAACCATCTTTAGTAGCTTTTATGGTTTTGCTCCACTTAGTATGTGCAGTTATTTCATAGAGTCTTCCTCTTTAGATTCTTTTTTTTTTTTTGCCATTCAATGTTATTCCCGTCTTTCTAAAGTCTGCGTTGGTAGGAGTCTATTTGCAGCGTTAGGTGACGCCGTGCACTTCTTTCAGAGGATTGTCAACAAACTATTATTTCCCCCTAGTGAGGCACAGGGTGAATGATTACGAGACGAGCACACTTTTTGTGCCCCTCTATCGACGAAGTGTGAAATCATACCAGAAGAGATGACACGTGTACTTCCTATATATGCCCTTATTGAAGCCCTTAGAAGTCCCCTAGAAAGGTCATTGTTTGTCTGTGGTAAGGTCACTGGCGGAAGGTGGAGGGTGTTGAACATCCAGAGGACACGTGGATCTTGAGCCTCCATTCATTTCCTCATAAGGGTGTTATACTAGAGAAGCCGTCAAAAGTGTAGATAGTTTTCTCTATCCCTGGCTAGATATGTGTAGCCAGTCGTGTGATCTAGACGTCCCCTGTCTAATCCTGGTGGGTCCCCCTTTTTTTTTATAGCTTCAGATCAAAGGCAGATATACTTGCAAAGTGGATGCGTATTAAGGCATCGGACCCACGATGGGTCACGAAATGCCGGGAGATTCTCAGGCGCAGCAAGCCCAATGAAAGTACATATTATGAAGACATGCCTTTTTCTTATTGACAGTCTCCCCATAGAGATAGATTTAATGCAAGAAGTTGGAGATTAGAAAAACACCATATGCGGGCATACCTTATATTCATTTCACAACCGTTGAAGCAATTCTTTCAATGGGTTCATGTTGATTTCTCGCAATTGGTATGAATGACCCTGTCGAATTGACGTTGAGCAATCTTTACTCACTAACTCATTTTAATGGGGTGCATAGCAATGTTGTCATACTCAAAGGTTGTGTATTGTTTCATCCTGGAAATAGCATCGCCCACATATTGAATTATTCCATGATAATGAATGGCCTGCTATAGAATGTAATATGGCACCAACGATACCGACAAACTACCTATAACCGCCAACATTCTTAGTCATTTGAGGAGAAGTAAAAGGCCTCTAACTTGTCACAGGCGGAACAAAAACCCCATTAAATCATGTTGTTTGTGCACAGATAATGACTTTAATGAGGAAAGGAAACTCCTACAATGATGAATCCATACAAATTATAATGACTGCTGCCTCTCGTGAAATGGACCACTTCACCAGGTATTGATTTCATTTAGATTAAGATCATGTTTAGACGGGATTGTAATTGTCCATTATGAAAACCTTAACTCTGGACCCAATATTGGTCCACCGGCATAGATTTAGCGCCTAATGGAGAAATTCAACGTATTGAGTCTTGCAGTTTCTTGTTTTCGGAAATATCCACTATGCCCACTGTGTATCTAAAGAAAATGACTACCACTATTCACACAGTTTGTTAAAAAACATCGTCCCAAGTAACTAAGCCTATGGTACATAGTGATTTCAAGAAACCCATGTCACATTTGGTAGGGGAACGTTCAGGACCCACCCACCCCCTTGTCACTGTTTTTGTATGGAACATATAGACGAATCCCAGAGACCCCCCACCCCCTAAGCAGTGACGTAATTGTTGAACGTTCCCAAGACCATGCATAATATGCCCACTACAAAATGTATATCTCAGTACCGGGGTAACTACTTGGAGGTCCAAGACAACACCCCGTTAGTTTACATACATGTGTCTTGGTAAACTCTTCTCTCACATGAATGCATTGTTTGTGAGTGTAAATGGAAGAGGAAAACATGAAAGAGAAGCAGAAAGAAATCAAACAGGCCCCTTGTGTCTCTCCGTATTAGTCTACGGTCTGCTGGAGCTCAGTCCTCAAAGAAAGAATGATAACTCCCTTTGTCCACCACGATAACCTTTCTGTCGAGCCAAGGCGTGTGTCAGGGACTAGGGATGGGCACAGATCCATTCTTCACGCTCTTTACTTTGACTATGAACATGTTTTATTTGTTTTGAAATCGTGTACAAACTACCTTAGGGAACGAGAAAAAATGTTCGGGCGACAGGGGGTTGAATTTCGGAATATGAGATGGTTTCTGAGTATTCAAAATGTCACAATTTGGGAACGCCATCACTCCAACAGTTCGGTAGCCTAAGAGCTGTTTTGTCACAACTCACTGTGAAGCTTGGCTAATTTCCCATGCGTTTGGCATTACTTAGGGCTATTTGTCAGTTGATCTGTAGGGGAAGTGGCCAGCGGGCCATAGAGGCAATGCTGAAATCGATATGTGATTTATCAAGATTGCAGAGATAAGCTGAAACAGACAGCTGTCTGACGGTCAGGTGTCAGCCTCATCGATACACTGCTTAAGTGATAATGGAAATGAATGTCGAAGTAGACTCTGCCGGGCGTTATGAGCTAAAGTGCATGCTTAGACCTGTTCATATTAATGCACTATACTCCTTCTTATACATGTTTCCTAAAATGGCAATTCTTCACCAGAACAGATCTATCATGCCATGGGGAGGTTACATTTGTAACGCATTTAACTCTACTCTCATTCCACGGACATGACTATGTATAGTGAGAAAATAAAAATAAACATACCACCCCTCTGATTGTGCCCCTCCAAACAAGGTTCGTCTAAGCATATACGAGCATTTGTTCCGGTAAATGCTATTCACCTGATTAATCAGTAATTGTGGATTCCCGCTCGGGCCTGAATTGTACAGCGCTGAGAATATTGATAGGTTCTTACTGCAGATTGATGTAATATAATTTGTATATCTGTAGGCCCACGCACCTTAGGCCAATATACAATTTAAATAAGAGCACCAACTTTGCTAAAGGGTGCAAGCCTGAATGAACTGCTCAGACGTTGATACAGTTGCATTGTAATCAGGTGTTTGATTTTATATTCAGTTGTGCTGTGACTGTGAAATTCACGATTTTTGCTGTAAAATGGTCGAGTGCCTGTCGGGTTCCATGGCAGTTTAACGTAGCTATGTTTCAGCTTCATGCCTTGATTAGACGACTGCACCATGGAAGGGGTAGGTCAGCCCTGATTACTAGGGCCCTAACTCAGCCCGGGGGCAGTTCCCATGGGGCGGTCTAACAGCCTCCTGCAACCGGTCAGAGGGGCAGGAGACTAGGCCAATAACGGGAATTAATGCAATCAGGAAACACCTATGTCTGTGCGCCGGTAGGGGAGCACCTGCGGCTTTCATTAGGCGGTTTGAGCGATGAGCGCTCTTTGTCTCCCACCGTCCTGCCACCCTGGCTTCCCTTCACTACCTACCCAGGCTCCGCCTCTGTCTATCTCCCACCACTCCGGCACCAAGTTCATTATATCCCAGCCACCATTTACCCTGTTTCATTATGCAGCCAACATGCTCTCCCCTGGCAGCTGGTTTCGTTTTACCTCGACAGGGGGCGCGCGTGTGCCACATTCTAGCAACCGGAACCGGAAGGAGATGCAGAAAGAAGAGCGCACGCGTCAAACTTGTGCCTCGTCAGCTTTCCGGTGAAACCCCATTAATTGAATCTATTAGCATGACATTATTAATTATGGCTTCCACGAACACTGCTAACTAATTTGGTAGTGTGTGGCAGACTGGCAGTCTGAAAACATTTCGGTTGTTATTCTAGTTTTTATAAAGTGGAGCTTGATGAGAGTTGGAAAGTGAATGAATGCATCCTAATCATACCTATTTAGCTACCGTATATATGGCTCAAAACTACAATAATTGTTCATCGACAGGTTCTTCCAGTCATCTCTCTCTCTCTCTATCTATCTCTATCTCTATCTCTCTCTCTCTCTCTCTCTCTCTCTCTCTCTCTCTCTCTCTCTCTCTCTCTCTCTCTATCTATCTATCTATCTATCTATCTATCTCTGCCTATAGCAGAGACAAGGCTTGTGAAGGGATCTGCACTGCTTATGTTCCTCATCATTGCTTAACAGCGACAAGATATACCAGCCTCATTCCGCCTGTAAAGTACAGATTCTTAGATACCAGTCGTCAGGCACCATCCCCGCCAAGGGTCTTTAAGGTGGGGGGGAGGCGGATGATCCGATTTCTCTCCCCATTCGATTTATGAGCGATGCCATAACGTTGTAATACACAAGCGTAGAGGGCATCACGTCATCCGGGAGTTTCTAAGCGCCCGGCTAAGCGCCCCTTGTGAACTCTCGCGTGAAGTCTCGTGTTGCGCGTGCCTGCTGAAAAGGGCACTCTCGTACCCCCAGGATCATTGTCTCACATTCCCCAAGCAGTTGGCCTGCACGCCACCACTCTGCAGTGAGGGGTATGGGGCGTCGCAGGTAGTACAGGAGGGTGTTGGAAGCCTTGTGTTCCTTGGCTATAAACAAGGGCTGATGGCGAGTTGAACCTCATAATATATCAGGCTGTATGCCTCATCAAAAGTGGTAGGTCTTAACGCAGAGCTTACCGGGGTACATGTTCTGATATTTTGATCATGAACGTCCATTGATGTACTGTTCCCTTCACCAAGGTCGTACAAAGTCGACCTACGCTACGGCCTTGTACCATAAGGTTGACCTATACCTGTTATTTATAAAAAAAAATAATAAAAAAAAGGCATATGGGCATATTACAATAAATGGTAGACCAACTCGGTCTATAATATATCTATATAGACCGAGTTGGTCACTGTAATTGAATACATTCACAACGGGCTCTCATACGAGGTCTTTGCATCACATATACCTGACTCAAGCCTGGGTTAGCAGAGAGGGCTTGTGCGTGCTTAGTGAGCCGCGCCCATATGCAGTGGCTGCATGCTATAATTCATGTTCATGTTTTTACTTTGTCTTAGTAGTGTGGTATAAGTATTGGGATAGTAGGCTCCTGGAGTAGGCAATATACTCTTACTTCCATAGCGCCACGTAAACGAAGCCACTTAAAGTGGACATGACTGGGTATAGTGCTGAGTAATCATTTTGTACAAAGGGTCATATGACTCACAGATATGGACAATATAATAAAAGGACAGGTCGCTAGCCTCCATGAGCATCCTGCTGGAAGATAATATGAAGGGATTGCACATGTATAGTCGTTTGACTATACTCACCTAATATACCTACCGACCTGTATAAATATTTACTTCTATTTGACCGAGGTAAATATACTACACCTGTCATAGGAAGATCAGTAACATACTCCTCATTTTAGAGGTATACACGTCTATGGACTGATGCATTAAGGCACAGACAGTTGAAAGATTCATTTGATTTCACAACGGAAATCTATATTCTTGCAAGACAAGACCGCTATAAATGAATTGCTGGTTGAGACGGCCCCAGTGCCGAGAGCCAGAGCAATTACAATCTTAAACAAACAGCATTGCATGCGAAATAATTCACAAAACATCCAAGCGTTCGTTGGCCAAGTGATTAGTAAAGGGCTCCTGCCAAAGTGTCTGGAGGCAAAAAGTCAAAGGGCGCGTTCTTGGTGCAAACTGTTTCATGTTCCACCCGGCACAGCAGCCTCCGACCGGCCGCGAAATTATCTAATTGTTCATAGGGAAAGCGTTCGAGTTCCTGTAATTCAAATTTGATTAACAAAGGGATAATTGATCTGGAACGCCGGGCATTGATGCCCTCATTAGGTGAAGGGGTGATTCCACGTCAGGCAAAGTTTCAGTCAGGCAAGCCCATCAGTCACTTAACTTTTGCTTGAAAAAGTCAAACCTGATTCCACTAGAGAAAGTTAACTTTTTCCTTCAAAAGTAAACTTTTTCAGTCAAATATCCTGACTTTCTCTGTCAAAAGTTAAGTTTCTCAGACCCATATCTTGACATTTGCCTTCACTTTGTTAGTGTAGGTGTCCTTGCCTAAATAGTACAGTGTCTTCCCCTTACAGAAGTCAGTAGTGCTGACCTTTGATCAAATGACCTTCCCTTTCATCCATACTTAGGCTATATTTTTGAGAAGAGAACTATTCTTCAGGTTTTCGACTTTGTCAGTACAGTGGCTCTTTTAGGACAGCCCCATAGATTATATAGAAAATAGCCTAAATATATATCCCCATCCCCACACTGTTTGGCTGCTCCAACCCACTGATTGTCACCTAGCTCATTACCATGATTATGCACTAATGCACTGTGCATTCATCAACTGAAATTATTATGGTACAAGTGCACAAGTTTGGACATTGTCACATTTAAACAGATAGCTAACCAGATCATATATTTTCCTAGGAATGTAACACCTATTCCATGGCTGATTATACATGACAAATTTCCTAATATCAAATTCGTTAGATATTTTAGGTAGAGGTCTAGGAGCCCAATATGTGCCACAATATGAATCATACTATTAGATAGCATGATTTGTTTTAAGTGACACACTTAATGTAAATACTCATGGATAAGATGCCCCTCATGTATAGGACACACCCTGAATTAGGCTAAATTATATACATTGTGCACCTGGATCCATCTTGCTCATTTTAAAGGTACAGAAGGTAAATAGGGAAGCTAAAACTAGTTTTACCATGTTACATATCTAAGAAATGACATGGCTCTCTTGATAACCATCATCATAATAAACCAAAAATACCACTGTTAGACTAATGATTGAAGTTTATTTGGCAGGATTATATCTCTACTGAGCATACTTGGTTATTAAGGCATATATTGAAATAATTCTTTTGAGAAGATCAGAAAAATGCCTGTGTTTTGCAAATTTAGGTCCTGTAAAACTGGGCAGAAAATCTATAGAATTCAAAAATTAAATAAGAAATTTAGAGGTATACATCAGACATCATATTAAACAAGAATTTGGAAGTATAACATCAATAGACAATCTTTCAGCCACATGTGAAGAGAAAAAAGAAAATCCTCAAAATGTTGTTTTTTGTCTCTCCTTTCAAAAGCCTAAACATCACTTGATATAACCATAATATAAATGGCTTATCATACAATAAATTCCCACGAATTGTCATATATTCCAATCAAAGTGACTGATCCTGGTACTGCATGATATATAAGAGAAAATACTTTGCTTGATATCATTCTAGTTTTACCCTAACTTCTATTGCCTTGATAAAAGAACATGTACATATCTTATTCCCTATATGTTTCTATATGTTTGGCAGTGTCGGATCCAGGATTTTGTAAAGGAGGGGGCACGCCCCTTATTTAGCCCCCTAATATTGGATAAATTCTAGGCTAAAAAGAGGTAGATTATTTAACGTTTAATCAATGTTATGAGACAGCACAAGTGGGTTTATGGGTTCAATATTCCATGACCTGTGCAGCGGGGAGTGGAATATTGAACCCTAAACCCATGAGTGCTGTCTCATAACTTGATTAAGGCGTTTATCTAACATATTTCTCCATTTTGTATTAATTTCTTACCTTATAACACCGGAATAATCCAGGAAAAGACATTTTGTAAGTGCATTCGATCCACACAGTTTGCCAAGTCGTCGTGGCCATGTTGTCACTCTGCCCGACATACCTCCACCTTTACACACATTTTTCGGGTAGAATCCAATGATGTCAAGTCCTGTACTTCTAACACCAACAAATATACGATCCCTTCTTGCTGTTCGCCTACATTTTGTCTCCATTTTCTTATTAAATGAGAATCCAATGATTTTACATAGTGATCCAATGCACATGGCCATTCCGTCTTGTTCAGCGAAGCGGGTAGGTGCCCAGATGTAACCTGACATACTTTCGGCTGAAGAACTAGTTCAACAAGACAGGATGGCCTTGTGCGTTGGATTGCTATGGAAAATCAATGGATTCTTATTTATTTCGAACAAAATGGCGAATTTAGGCATGGCATGTTCATATAGGATATCTAAGGATGTTTCCCTGTTAATAACTCCACCTGCCACCATTGGATTCTATGCTAACGAGGTGTGCAAACATCAGGTATGTCAGAAAACTTATTCAAATCCTTCATGTACATTGACTTCTAGTACCATTCGGCTTAGTATAGTGGACAGCGAGTTTGTCTCCTGCCACGGCAGCCGGGGATCCATTCCCCATAGAACCCTGAATGGTTTTAACTGGAAATGTATGGCGAGGGTGACTTTGTATCCTTCTCCAATTTATTAACATGTCCAGACTCTAACCAAAGGCTTATTGAAGATGTCCAAATGGTGTTAGAGTAGGGTTATGGCCTGATAATGCACCAGGGTTATAACCAAAAAAAGCATTGTCCAAGCCAAAATCGTTAGATAAAAACTCTTAAGTACAGGGAAAGAGGAGGGGGCATGTGTCCCCGTCTAAATCCGCCATTGTTTGACATATTGCTGAAATGATAATCCTACTCAGTACAAGAGGAAGAGCTCTTTCCCATGCAAGGACTCAGTGCATTTGATAAGGCTATAAAAATGCCTATCTCATGTGACAACCTAGGTCTCTGTCTCGATTCCGATTAGCCTGACAACCAGGAGATTTGTCTACAGATGGACTCTCTCCCAGCAGTAATCACTAGTGACAGGACGGAAACAGGACTGTCCAACAGTACATTTCCAGAAAATATATCAGTCCTAAAACTGACCTAACAAGACCTGAAATGGGACTGTCCAACTATGCAATATTGCAGAATTTGTCAAAGTCCCCAAACGGGACTGCCCAGCCATGCAAAAGAAACAAAAGTAAACATAAGTGCTCAGATTCTAACTAAATCTGGTATGAAGAAAGGACTGTCCAACTATGTGCACTTAGATGATAGGTTGCAAGTAGATGCACCTTATAATGTAGGCTCAATAACATTTAAACTGTCCTTCCAGTAGGACCAATGGAGAGGACCAATCATGCCAAAAATGGTGGTCATGGGTCTGACAGTGTCCGAGATACAGCATTTTGAATATTTGAAATGGAACTATGTGCATAGCTGGACTATCCAATTATGTGTACCCAAAACTTTAAATGTTTCCATCAGGCCAAAGTCAACGTGCAGGCACCTACCATGGCCAATAGTGTGCATGCAAAGTGTTGCTATGTTAGCTGTGCCAGTTTCTGAGATACAGCATTCCAAAGTTTTGAAGTGCAGACATTTTCTAATTCCCAAAGATAGCCTCCCATAGTTCTTGACTGAAAAAGTCAACTTTTCAAAATATCAAAAAAAGATTTGATATTTCCTGTCAGGCAGACATTAATCAGAAAAGTCAGAAAGTTGCCTGAAAAAGGTTAGGAAAACCTGATTCCACTATCAGCCTTAGGTTGGTTGATATCAGCACGATTACTCTCACGGTCTCTGAGGGAACGGTCACATTTTGATTTGGGGGGGGGGGGAGGCAAAGATTTTGGTGCCCTGAACTGGAAGGGGACAAAAAGAGACAATTTAACGCCGGAGGGAGGGGAGTGGTCGCCTGGATATACTTGATACCTCTATGGTAAATACTGTTCGGCCACTCGTTTGGGAGAGGGGAGAGGTGCATCTCACCCACTGTTGTTCTAAATGATGGCTCCATAGCTGTATCTCTTTCGTGCACACGCACACGTACAAATGTACTAAGATAAGAGAGGTTACGAGACTGAGACGCCGAATGGCAGTAGTCAATGTTTTCTCCCTTTTAACCCTTGACGAACACATGCCTTGTACTTGTAGTCACGATGCACCAATGCAGTGTTGACTGGTCGACTTGCCAACACTACATTGTTACATCATACCTAACCTTTGGCAGCCTCCCAAGCCCACGTGAATGCAGCACTGGCGAGTTACTCGTTTTGCAACGATGCGATAATTAGTCATGATAATTATAATAATTGTTGCACTTTAAACGGCCAGTTGACAGAACTCTGAGTGGGCGTCTGTACATCTATCTTAGTGGGGGGGGGGGGTTATCCATAGAGGTGATATATATTATAACTTATAAGGGTGGAAGTTGTAAGTTTACAAAACGGGTTAAAGGAATAGCTAAGTCACTTTCCATCCTGTCTCTGTCTCTGGTGAGCAATTACATTAAATAATTAATCAAGCAAAGTCTTTATCCAATACCGCAGGAAGTAGCTTACACACAAATATAGATATACACGTACCAGCATGTGTATTATAAAACTTAACACATCAGTATAGTATGGTACTTTTGACACAACTGTCTTGACATGTATATGAGAAGAGACTAAAAATTGAGAGAATAATTTATACACTGAGAGTCCGGACAGCGAGGTAATGTAAAATTCCTTACATGTCGGGATTCCTGTTCCTTCTCCAGGTATTTGAATCTTAAACAGCATTGTGTTTCATATTCAGCACGCCATCTTTATATACGTTATCACGCGCTACCATTTAAAGATTGCTTTGTTAAGGCAGAGCATTGTGGGGCCTAAAAGCTGATGACTAGGAATAGCTAAGTCACTTTCCATCCTGTCTCTGTCTCTGGTGAGCGATTACATTAAATAATTAATCAAGCAAAGTCTTTATCCAATACCGCAGGAAGTAGCTTACACACAAATATAGATATACACGTACCAGCATGTGTATTATAAAACTTAACACATCGGTATAGTATGGTACTTTTGACACAACTGTCTTGACATGTATATGAGAAGAGACTAAAAATTGAGAGAATAATTTATACACTGAGAGTCCGGACAGCGAGGTAATGTAAAATTCCTCACGTGTCGAGATTCCTGTTCCTTCTCCAGGTATTTGAATCTTAAACAGCATTGTGTTTCATATTCAGCACGCCATCTTTATATACGTTATCACGCGCTACCATTTAAAGATTGCTTTTTTAAGGTAGAGCATTGTGGGGCCTAAAAGCTGATGACTAGGGCCCTAAAGACTAGCAGCGGAGGTATACAGGCCTGTTAAAAGGGCGCGGAGCATCTTCAGTCCACCAAAACCAGCAGTGCAGCAGCCTTTCATTGTAAAACCAATCAGTGCTCCTGCCCCTTCCCCTCCACCACCCCTGTGTAATTTCCCATATGTCAAAGCAGTGCCTTGTAGAATGGACATAATGACAAGGCCCTTGACACCATGGAGAAGGGAAACCATCGATTTATCGATGTCAAACACAGCCTGCATGTTGACCTGCCTACGGTCTCTTGCTATAGAAATAACATTTGCTGTAGTTTGTCATGATCTCTTATACTTTTGCCCCATGGTGGGGGTGGGTAGTTCGGTGTTAACGGCAGGTAGATCTGTGTGTGAGGGATACCCACAGGAGGATGTCTACAGGCCTTAATAAAAGGGCATCCAGTCTTCAATAGACAGGACATTGATCTAGATAGGAACTCTGTGTCTTGTAATCTAGAAGACGAGGCATGAGCAGAAACTATAAAGATGAGAAGAAGACAATTGCAGGCAGATCATAAGATGCTTAATCCCAAGAGTGGGACTTTCTAAAGGCATCGTTCCATATGGATAAAAGATCGATATTCACCAATGTAGTCGATCTAGCTCCTAGTAATATTCCATCGATACAAAATGACTCAATATAGGCGTAATCAGTTGAACCTCCCATCATATGTTCCGACTATAATTTTACTGACATTAAGTGTAGTGTCTCAGAGTAAAATGGGTATTCAGCATATGGTGAGCTAGTTTACCTTCAGATAATTCCTCTAATTCTTGGCTTAGAACAGATTCTCTTAAAGCTGCTACAAGATCTCAAATATATGGATCTTCCACTTTCTAAATGGCTATCATCACAGTGCTTGTTACAGTGTTCTGGTGAAATCTCAATCGATTTCGTAAACTATAACCATGCTGAATTCAAGCATATATCTGTGTGAAAATAAAATGCTTCCAGTATTTTATCCAGTCTTGATTGCACCAGCACAGTGGCGTCATCTGAAGCCATAAAGGAAAGTTGTATTCCCTACTGGTGGTGACTTTGATTTGGATGTGTGGCAGGGGAGCAGGGTTACGTCTTTCGAGGAGAAGCGCTAACGCGGCGCCATTTTCGCTTGTAAAATATGAGCATAAGACTTTCGCATATTCACCACCGGAACCAGGGACACACTTCCGATCATACCGTTTCTCCCCGAAAGGGTTCACGAGGGAGCAGGCCACTCAGTGCTGCCAACTGGAGGCTGTGACCATTACTAATCAACCAAGTTGTTTCCCTCCCAACCAAAGGGTCAAACTGATATCATGTATTGTGCATTTAATGGACGAGCTATTACCAGAATAACTTGCACCCTATTACATAGGGAGGGGTATACATTTGTATGAAACACATATTATCAGAAAACGCTATACCAGATTTTATAGCAGCTTTTATGTGGACAAACATTATGGCAAGACGTGTTATAAGTGCACGAATTTACAGGCTGAGCCAAAGTAATTCCTCTAAATAGTTTCATGGGCAGACACCTAAATTCTGAATTCCCCATTTAATATCCGTTTTTACAAAACAAAAACAAAACAAAAAACACGGTTTTAACACAGAGCCTTTGTGTGACTTAAAAAAAAAAGCAACAGACATTTGGCTGACATTCTCCGACCACTTTCCGGTATTTGATAGCAGGGATGGCGAGGAACAGATCTGATGTGAGAGTGGATGTGTGAGTGGTCTCAAGAACCTCACACTCTCCCAGCCAACTCCTCTGTTATTAGCAATAAAAAATATTATTTCTCCAAATGATGAATCATGTTCTTACTAAGAAGGTAATACAATGGTTTCACTATTACGCCTCACAAAGACCATTGCCTCCACGAGTTCCCAGAGTCTTTACAATAATTGCCTTCCTTAAAACTCCTCGGCGAATTTCTAATAATCTGCTTAAGCAAACCTTAAAGTGTCAGCCGGAGCATCACAAATACTTTATAGCTTGATGTCTGTTTCCCATAGTAATTGTAGTTAGGATATGCAGGTGTTTTTGGCAGTGGGTTCATAGTTTCAGCTCTAATGATTTACAGATTATTGATAGCTGCTTGGGTAAGGCAAGCCAATAAGTATCTGTTAAAGTGCAAGCCTCGGCTAGATGGTACCCCTGCATCTTAAATTGCATCTGCTACTGGGGACAGTTGAATTTATCAGTGGTCTCCACAGTTGACAAGATGGTGTAAATAATTGATTCACTTGATGAGTTGTAGGCTCTGTGAGGTCCATCAGGGTGCAGTGATATCAGACTAATAACATGTCCTCCCGTGGGACATCAAAGCAGTCAGGATTGCCACACGGGGTCTTTGTTGTGTAGTTTAAAAACGCACAGTTATCGGATTATCAGTGATATCGACGCTCTGTGCTTCGCTGCTCAATTGGTATTATTTTATGCATAGGCTGACTCCATCTCACAGCACTTCATACTGGGAGTGGGCTGACTGCATTTGTTGGGAAAAGTTGAAGTTGTGAAAGGATTCTTGTGAAAGATCGAGTTCACTACAGTGTTGTTAAGTCAAAGATGGTACCCATCGATTACCCTGCTATATGAAATAATTAGGTCAGATTATTTCATAGAGGGTTCGTTTTGTGATGGGTTGGTAACGGGTTGGTTCCTTAGTTCCAGGTATTTATTAATGTTACATCCCTTCGGGACAATCAGTGATCTGAATGACAGTTCACTGCATTATACGCGGCATATGGTCCTTATGATCTAAAACTAAAAATATGACTGAGAAAGTAAATGTCCATCTAATCTTGTAAGCATCCCCAGTTATAGAATCTTTAACTCGAAAGGCGAGTTATAAGAGCCGGGTAAAAAGCAGCTTTTAAGTGCCTCAGTGGACATGAAGAAAAAGGGTAGGGGGAGGATGGCAAATTGGCAAAAAAAGTGTTAAATGATGTAATAAAGTTCACAATTTCTATATGGTATTGGAGGTTAGAATGTCTATTTTATGATATGGAAAGAGTGAACTTTCTGTTTTTGGAGATGCCCAGGGGCATCTCCATTTAGGACCTGACAGGCTTTGCATTTCAGGAAAAATTGACCAGTGAAATTGCCTGAGTCGACCTGTGCATTTGTAAAATTGCCTTATTGTATAGTCTATGTAATATCTATGGGTAAGGGCTGTAGAATGGGTAAGGGCTGCAACAAAGTTGTTGAATTATGGTCTATTTACACATACCCTATCCTTGGCAGATGGCCTGTAACTAATTCCTATGTTTGGCATAGCTGTGAACTCTCCAGCACTGCCTATATAAGCTCAAGTGTTTACTACCACCCTGTACCCTGGCTAGTAGTTATGGACAATGCACTGAAGTTGTCGTCGAGAAAAGCTGTCCACTGTTGATAATATTATAGTTAGTGACCTGTGTGTGTGAGTGGGGGGGCTGTGTCACGGTCCTTGAGGTAGCTGTCGGCTGGTGTTATGTAGGGCTTTGCCAACCTGAGGGTGGAAAGTACACCTATAGGCACCTTTATGTATCAATCCATAGGGTCGGCATGATGCTACATTCATGCATCATGACGGCCAATAGGCCTCTCTACACTGTGAAAAATGTGGATAGCATTATGCATTGATGCACAGTTATCCCTTTATGGATGGCATGATGCATTTATGCACACAGTTAAACCTTTATGGAAGTTAACCCTTTATGGATGGCATGATGCATTGATGCACACTTAACCCTTTATGGATGGCATGATGCATTGATGCACACTTAACTGTTTACAGCAACTCAGTTAGCTCTTTAAGGGTGTCATGATGCATTGACCCACAGTTAATCCTTTATGGATAGGATGATGCATTGATGCACACTTAACCCTTTATGGATGGCATGATGCATTGACCCACAGTTAACCCTTTATGGATAGGATGATGCATTGATGCACACTTAATCCTTTATGGATAGCATGATGCATTGATGCACACTCTTTAGGACTGAGTCCTTCACCTGTGACATTTTTTTTTAATTTGTGAGACATCCTTTGATGAGTAGATGCAAGTCACTGACAGTTTGTGTGCAGTTCATTTAAGACACTTTTGGCACCCAATGCTGTGCCTATGGGATGTTGATCAATGGATCAACATTCCTGCCCTTTTTGACTGAGGTGGTGCAAATAGGCTAAGGTGGTGCAAATACATGAGGGCCCACATTGAGGCAGGTGGTGCGAACAGGAGGAAGGTGGTGGGGATGACATCAGCATACAGGCAGGAGCTAGCTCCAAGCAGATATTAAATAGTGTAATCTGGTAATAATGTAGTTCTAATACCACAACACATCTGCCTGGAGAGCCAGTTAATGTCCATTGTGGTTGACAGCACCACAAAAGGACAGGAAAAAGGTTTCCAAAGGTTTCCAAATGGAATGAATATACTTTAATATTGTAGCAGAGAAGTGTCACCTTGCAGTGATGGTAGGCAAGCCTTAACCTTCTCACTGATACCAGCTTATCAACAATGATATACCTCCTTAATCTGCATATTGTAAGGTACACGGAGAACCCAAACTTTATATGAATCCTTACTGCTAAGACAGATTTATTAATCAAACAATTTCAATTTTCATGATATTTTTGGACCCCCCATAAAGTCTTATTCCAAGGTGGCTCCTATAACTCTTCCAAGTTAATAAAGATAAAGATCTGTTTTGATACATGTAGTACAAATCATAAACACCCTATATTGGCCTGTATAAACATTGGGATCTAGAAATGAGTGCTTGTCTTAAATGAGGACTGGGTGTACAGTGGTATTGAAATTTTGAAATGTACTTGAATAAGCACTGGTCATTAATGAGCACCAGTGGTATAGTCTACTTGAAGCTAATGACCTCCCAAGCAAAGATACTTGCCAATACAGTATACTAAAAATATGCTACTGCTATGTCCATTACCCCCTAGCGAACATCTCACATTTCGACTCGTGAAAGAAACATACACTTTACTGCACTCATTGTCCGGACTTGTTGTAGGCGATTCTAGGCAGAATATGCATTAATTTAGTTAAGTGGAAATATTAGAAAAAAAGGAAATAAGGGGAAACTCTGCAGTGATTGAAACAACACGTTAGCTTTAGGTACCTAGAGAGGCTTCATTTTAGCCTGATAAGTTGAGATGCTCCAACCACCTCTGAGTAGCTCAGCTTTAATACTTCAGCAACTCACCCCAGGCATGGGGCAAAGGTCGGGGTGCTTGTATGAATACTACCCGTCCCGGAGAGAGGCTGGCTCAGGGTGATCTCTATGACCCATGTACTCCAGTGTTAGATTATAGTAATGGACATTGATTGGTTAGCACTTAAGGCTCTCTATGACGTTCATTATAAGCATTTTTGCTGTATACATACGTCTATTACAGTTACGATGTAGTTCTGCAATTCCTATATATGCCGGTATCTCTTATTATCATGTTGGGTATTGGGTCAATCTATTAGCTAGGATACTCTTGTTATAAAAGGCTAGCAATTTTGCTAAAAATGTCGTGGTTTTTTAGCATATTCCCATATGAATTATCGAGAGTGTATTGTAACTATCAGTACCTGCTACAGGTGCATTAACTTTCCCACTCTCCCTGCAGGCAGGCCTGGTAGGATACCACGTAATATGTGTAATATCCCTAGACAACATTAGACCCGTGGGCCATTGCCAGGGGGCACTGTATTATTAGTTAGTCTTTTTAATAAGTTGATGGTTCTCGTTTAATAAGCAGTTTTAGTTTTCAGAACGTGTTTCCCAAAGGATGGTAGCAAGTATAATCAAAACGCTACAGCATCTCTGCTTAACAACATTTTGATTAACTTGATCAGAGTTTCATGAAGAGTAGTGCATTTGGTGCAGAGTATCATGATTTGCATGCTTATTTAAATGCTATACACAGGAGTTATTACACTTGAATCAAACTGGCATGAGATTACAACCAGATATTTACCGGGATATTTACCATCCGCAGTATAGAAAATGAGAGGGGTATGTTTGTCATATGACGCCACCAATGTCATATGACAAACTTTTGAGGTGGCATACAAACATCTATCTTACTTCTGCATTACAATATCCTAACATTAATGCATCAGAAATGTCTTCCTCTTCTACTTTCTATTCTATAAGGCATGGGCATCCAATCATTAACACACACACACCCTCCTCCACCTGCTAGAGTGATAGATAGACAAAGGTTTTGTACTTTTCCTTGATGCCTTATGAAGTATAGGGTTACCAGAGTTATTGTATGGATGGTAAAAACTCCTATTTCTGTATAGTACGCTCCTATATATTCCCTCTACCCTGTTCACAGAGGTCGATCCCCACTATTGATCTGGTATTCTCCAAGCACGTGACCCTCCACCATATGTGCAGAACCACTGTCGAGTTACATAACATAACATAGAGGGTAAGTGTGTTGTAGATATCTGAATGTGAGAATTTACAACGCCGCATTAAAGGCTTCTGCTATTACTCCCCAATGAGTATCTCACATTTCGACTCGTGAAATGAACATACACTTTAATTGACTCATTGTCCTGGCTCTTTGTATGCGACTCTAGGCACTAACTAAAATGATAGAGATGTCATATTGATAAATTTCAGACATAGCCAAGGGCTGAATAAGAATAGGAAATTGAAACGAGTCGAGGCATAGTGACAGAGTTAAAAAAAGGGGCGCTTGCAGTCGATCTTCCATCGTATTCGCTGTTTGGTGTGATACTCCTGGAATTGTCGCTCTGTTTGTCAATGCTTTTGCATGCTCTGTGGTGTAGAGAGCAAGATGTATGTGTTGCACTTGTTGATGACTGAAATGTAATACATGTAATTCCTAGAAGTCTATTAAGGGACAGCGGGTGACGTTGGATCTGAAACACTAAAATGTGGTTTCTAGTGATGTAGCATCAGTATATTGGATCTGCTGTAGGTGTCAAATGTCCATGATTCTGAGACCCCCTTAGCCCAGCCCAATATAGGCACTGCAACATCTCTATATAAGACTATGTGCGAATAGATAAGAGCTACTATGTCTACTTCATGTATCACACATATGAAATGAATAGATAGAGCTTTCCCTTTTGAAATCATAGAAGGGTCATTGCAAAAAGGGAAAGTGGGAGGGAGACGGCGGTATGCCTTAACGAACATGATCCTGACCAATACTCTGAAGGCTGCCACCCTATCCCTCCCCCCTATAATACAACAAGTAGTAAGTAGGTTGATAAACTAGATAGCCTACGAGTAGGACTGATAATGAGCATCTATGTAGCGGATGGCATGTTTGGAGGTCAGCAGAAGCCATCTTACTGAAGGCCAGTCATTGGATTCATGTCGGCAAGGTCACCTTGGGACTGACCTTGCCTCCTGTAACCTCTACCTTGTCAGCCCCCTCAGGTGAACGGGACGCTGGAACCACATGGACACTCATAACAGAAGAAAGCTCGGCGCAATGGTAAAGCAGTCTAGCAATAATAACAATATGTAGACAAGGAGGTAAAACTACAAACAAAAACAATAATACATATTGTAATTGAATGCAATATATGTCCATATTGCGATCTCAATCGGGAATTCTATGTGTAGAGATAAGATTGGATAGACGTAGGTTGTGAGGGCGATATATAAGCCTACCATGTATTTCAACTTTGAGAGAACTAAAAGTCTTCCAATGATAGGTTGGATATCTAATACAGAACCACAAAATATGTAATATTAAGTAGAGAGCCAGAAAGGGGTACTAGATGGAGTACAGGGTAATACAGGCCCAGCAGAGAGAGTAGACAGAACATGGAGAGATAACGGAGAGAGGAGAAAGTAGAGATAAAGGAAGAGAAAAGACCTACCTGCGCTCATCGCTATAATGAACAGAGCATATCTACCTGTAAAAGTATTAGTTTGTCCTACATTAGACAGTTTAGTTTCTAGGCAGTGATCGTGGCTCAGTGACTTGCTGACTGGGGAGCCTCATGGGGAGTGGAGTAAGTAGTGCAAGAGATTGGGGCTTTGTCCCGCCCTGGATGCCCCGGGTCAAGCCACTCATTAGCTTTGGAGGCTGTAGGTCGTGGGAACACTGTGCCCCTGATCCCTCCTTTCCACTCGAGCCGCCTTCATAGTTTGGGCGTTAGCAACTCCATGGAGGAGCTGGAGGAGGATGAACACCTCTATCCAACATATCAGCAGGGGCAGACCAGACATGGCTCGTCTACCACCTCCTGGGCCTACACCTGCCCGGTCTGCTCGCCTAGTGCTGGCATCTGCCGCCATTCCCTGCAGGCTTTTTGCCTCCTGTGCATCTCACCCCTGACTGCGCCCTAGCAAAATACTGATCTCTCCTTCCCACTATACCACCTCCTGGCATTCAGGTCGCCTTATCTGCCCGGTCCCCGCACTCAGACATCACATTAGACACTATCATCGTTATGGGTTCTCAAATTTACCTCCTATTTTGCAGATTTTAGGATGAAAATAACCCCTATTTATGTCAAAAACACGGATTTTTTAGGTTTCAAAAGTACCCCTAAATTTTAGAAAACGCTGACATCTTTATGAGTTCCCCCTTCTCCTTCAAAGGCACAGATTTTTTAGGCTTTAAAAACTACCCTTTTTTTAGGAAAAAAACCCAGATACTTTCATTTCTTTGTGTACTCTCAACATATGAGGGTAAAAATACCCCCCTTTATTCTAAATTTCACGGAAGTTTCTTGAAAAACTACCCCTTTTTTCGAGATTTCGAGGACATTCCTAAAATGAAAAAGATACCCCTTAATCCGCGTTTTTCATAACGATGATGGTATCAGGTTTGAACTTGAGTGCACGGCCCAGGCTTATCTGCCCCACCCTGTGTGCTGGTTGTCTACCCCATCCCAAGGCTGACATCCCCAATCATGTCTACATTCTGATATCTACATATGTATGTCATGATTCACCCCGTGTACTCACAGTTTAAGTGGAAACCTCACATACTCATGTAGAATGTGCAGCATGATACTGCATGTATATATACATGTATTTATCACTGTCAATGATATGAACGTCTACATGTGGATTTGATTGAAAACAAGGTCATGGAATGGGTTTCGATTTCCTTGAGTTTTGATCCCACTGAAGGCAATATCTTCATACCTTGTGTAATGAAATTGACATATATATTTTACTCGCCAATCCATTGATCAGTGGTAATCGAATATCGGTTTCAGTAATAGCGATATGTATAGCATATGGAATATATATTAATAGTCTTTCAACATGGAGTTGATAAAGTAACTCATTGATAAGAAACATCCGTTTATAGTATACGTTAGATATTTAAATGGACATTTTCCTAACTTCAGAGAATAAGAGTAGACTTGAACGAGGCGAGCTAAAAACTAGGAGCTACATGTACTTAAGAGCTGCTTGGGTTGAATGGTTGCCAATTGGCAATGTCTGAGCATCTCGTGTAAGTATTTACTTGTTAACGCGGCGGAGCCGCGTTTCTGGTATCGCCCAAAAAGGCATGACACCGTATAGGGGAGGTGGATGTATTGCTGACACAATCCGCCTTAAAAGTAAGAATTTTCAACCATCCCCTATTCTAATTACCGTAAAACCCTGCGTATAAGCCGCCCCCGCGTATAAGCCGCACCCTGAGTTTGTGAATTAATCTCAAAATATAAAAAAAAATCATAACTATTTTTCTAACCAATGGATTTTCAAAATTTAAAAACCTATGTGCCCCTGAGGTGTACCCCTACCCTCCTAGACCAATGAAAAAGTTAAGGGAAGGTATGAGGAGGAGCTGCAGCTATCTACCCCCACCCTCCCTCCGCTCCCCCTGTGCTTGAAATGGTCTAAAAGCTGCGGCTTATACGCGAGGTTTTACGGTATGTGGAATGTTGGCACACATTTTAAACCTGATATTTCTTTGCCAAATAGGCTATTAATATGGAAAAAAATGGTAAGAATGTGGCATATTTTCCTGAAAAGACACTTGGATTAAGACCGGTTGAAGTATCGCAATCGAGAAATGATGAGAGGTGGTGCAAGCTGGCCCCAAACGCCCATCCCATAGGTCTATGGTTTAGAGATTGACACTGTAAACAGAACTGCTGACAAACAGGTTGAGACAGTAGGAAAATGACGGATGCCTAGGGAGAGACGTGGAAATGTGTAGCACCGAAATGAGTTAATAACAGCTTAGTAAAAGCGATTTGAGCTGTGGTACTCCATTCAGTGATAGTATAGATACCTGTACAAGGTTTGATCATATCATTTTCGCCAGCCATGGTGAGAAAATACCAAAATGGCGAGTGTACAGGGAAACAACCAGCATGGCGACGAAATGCTGACGGGAGACGTGAGGGGAGGCCCCGGGACGAACGGTCTGCTGCCGCCACGTTCATTCCACGCCCTGGCGTGGAAACCATTCTTTATTAGTGTGTGGCAGGTATGTAGGGCATGTGTTCCCTGACAGGCACCCTGTATGTAATACATGGAGCCTATTACCCAACACCTGGACATCCTGCACATCAGGATGTGGCACATTAATGAATAATGCTCATATTCTATTATACTTGGTATGAGGGCAATGGGCATTGTAAAGAGTCCTCTGTTAATGTTAGCCATAAATTGTTCCTATATACTGTAGTATAATCATGTTGGCATTAAATTGGGTGTGATATTAGATACGACTGTAGTTGGATGGGGTTAGGAGTTAGTATGCATGCATACCCATACCATAAAGAGCAGAGGAGAGTGAGATAAAGTCTCCCTTACAATGTAAATTACATGCAGAAGGCATGGCGATTTGAGCAGGGACACTTGTAGTGATTTGTACAGGTCTTGGGTTTTAAAACAAGCCAGAGAATAAAAATCAATACGTGCCCTGTTAAACACCCACCCCCACGAAACTCGTCCAGGAAAGCGACCACTTCATCTTCTCCCTCCACACGAGCGATCTATTAATGTCTCATCCCCCATGGCTGTTCTTTCTCCGGCCTTTCCCCTCTTGTTTTGATGGGATTATCACCTACAGGCACGAATTTCTTCTTACTATAATAACTGATCATTTCTGTGTATTTACAGCAGACAGAGTGGTGACTCTCCATGATTCTCCACGTCTGTGTTTTATATGACCGTTACTTTGCTTACTCCACAGTGCGCTGTTTGGGTTATATGGTGTATGCTCCCTTTGAAGTTTACTTTTAAGGAGCGGTTGTTGATGCATACTTAAAAATCTTATTGGCACAAGGGGTGTGGGAGTTTTTATGCCAAAGTCCACAAATGGTTACGAAGGATGAATTGTGTCCAGTGAACAAGTTTAGATCATATTCAACTCCCAACACTTTTCGGTCCAACCATTGGAAAATATGCATGTAGTATTCTGATAGTAAAATCAATTACCAAATGGTGTAACTTGTTTCAAAGTGAATATTGTTCTAGCTAGTTTTGAATTAGGTAGGCCATGTATTGGATGTACACATGTACACAGTGTGCAACTTCACAAACATACCTGTGGGAAGCAGAGAGATGCTGCCAAAGTAATCACATGGATATAGATCCTGGCTCCAATACAGACTAGTGGCCCTTACAGCTGGGCTGTGTCTGCAGGGGGCGAGGGCAGGCAGGGTGCTGGTGTGGTAGGTCCTCCTGGGTGTTCTGCTACCGTTGGATCATACCTCTGGATCCCTTTGGGTACTTAGGGAGTCAGTGTGTAAGGTCCATCTAAAGGTGTTAAGCACTGCCTCCTCCTCCAGCACTCCTACTCCTCCAGGGGCCGACTGGCACCTTAGCCACGTGCCCACCGCCTGCTACCATAATAGCCTGCCTCCAGACACTGGTTCTCACTGCCTCCTTCAGTGTCCGCCCCTCCACTACCAACACCGTCACAGCCACCACTGCCGACAGCGCCCCCATAGGTTGGCTGCGTTGGGCCGCCAGGGGGAGCGGGGCGTGGGAACAAGTTGTACGAGGCAGGAAGTGTGATTAGAATGTGGCAGCATCACATACTGGATGAGTTCTCACCTGGATCTCTCGCCTCAAGAGAGGAGGTGAAGGGGACAATAATAACGTTTTGTGATTGCCTGCCCATTCCTCCATGGTATAACCCTCCTAAGCACATGCATCATGACTGTCAGCCATGCATCACAACTTGAAGTTAGGAACCTCCTCCAGGTTTCATTCAGGAGGCATACCTCTACAGGTGTTGAGTCTTAATTACACTCCTTTTTAAGGCAGGTGGGAGACGACTCATCAAAGTAAACCCCATCCATCTACCCCCCCCCCCCCCCCACCCACACACACACACCTCTTGTGTGGCCATTTTGTGTGCAAATCACTGCTCTCATGTCTGTTTGTAGCCATTCAATGCGTTGTGACATCTATTGGGGAACTACTCTGCCGTAGGCACAGCACAGTAAACAGGCCAGGCGGCCGGCCAGGCGGCTACTTGCTTGGTTACCGTTGCCTTCAGTTGCCTTTAAGTATCAGACGCTCCACTTGCCTCCCACACACACACATGCTACTGTTAAAGTCACCAGTCCTTAAGTCATTTTTCTCCTGGTGTAGGCAAGCCTCGCCTCCCACTGATAGTAGTAGTCTCATGATGGGGCATTACCGGTAGTTGTTTTAGGGTGGGAGACAGGAGTCGCCTTTAGGGAGATGGGTGCAGAAGCAGAAAAGGATGGACTGCCATCATGCCGTCCTGCTATGATTACCCCTTGTCAGGGACTGGGGTTCCTGAGAGCCTCTAAAGTGTGCCTCTGGAAGAACATGAAAGGTAGAGACCTCTGCAAAAACTTACTCTACAGCCACAAGGTAAAACGAGGGTGGAAACTCAGCTGTTGAGACAGATAACAGTGTTGAAGATTCTCGGCGCTAAATCATGACATACCAGTGGGTCTTCAGGCACTAATAGTAACAGACGAGCGTCTCAATAGAGGCTGTTGAGAGCAGCTCATCGTGAGGAGTGTAGGCATTCAAACTGACAGCTCTTATAGCAGGAAGATAAAAACACAGTTTCTTCTGCCCGACACGAGTAGCATTGCCCCAAAGGAATCTCTCTTCATGTTTACAGCGCTGTGAACATTGGGAAACATAGATACTAAGTGAGAAAAACATGGTTACTGATAGGCGGGATGGGGGGGGGGGTCTTGTAGTATGATATCTAATATTTTCTATACATAACACCTGTACAGCCATTATACTCTAGTCTATAAGCTTGGCTTAAATCCTGAGACTTCCCAGATAAATCGTGGAAGTGGTGTGTTTGGTGTAAGAAAGCTCCTTGCCAGGGTTAGAATTACTGCTCAACAACTTCTACAAAAGGAGTAGGACGCATTGCGTTTTGAGGATCCAACTCGATCACCCCTGACAAGGGCTTGTTTTTGCTGAAAGATCGTCACAAGGCTAAAGGTTGGCATCTCAGCGGATAGCTCAGAATGGTTTGGCGAGCACCTCCACTCCCATACCTACAGGCATTGGACATTAATTATCAGACCGGTCTAAATATAGATGGTTCCATGGACTGCCGTGGGACACAGGATCCCTAGTTTGCATATATTGACGTTTACATAATAGTTGATTGGCTGAATAGTGGGGATAGAATGTATAGAATGTATGGCCTGTGTCTTTGTTCCATGGCCAAACTATATGCATGCGTAGTATTGATGTGTCGACTTAGGTTTTGGATGCTTCTATAAATTGTAGCTATCGTCTTATCTGTTAACATAATGCTTATTGTGGGTAGGCTAATTGACCACTCCCGTGTGTGTCGGGATTTGGGATCCAAGAACATTTTGTTACATTTACCTGTAACTTTGTTTTTCAAAGGGTGAAACATGCCAGAGATGGCTTCTATGTTTTATCTTTAGTCTCCCGATCTGTTAATTTGGAAAGCTGTTGGAGGCGCCGTAATCTAGTAATCAGATAATCAGAGCCCGAGGGGACAGTTGCCTTAGCTACTGGGGTTAATCCATTTTTGATCGTCTCCATCACCTAGTTCCAGCTCAGACCAAAATCTGCTTCTAAGTTCTCTTGTGTTGGACGTGTGTCGTTATCTGGTTAACATATTGGTTTGTAAACTACTGAATGTCTGACTAATCCAATAGCATGGTTTAAAGTTATGTATGACATGAATAGATCTTTAATGATTTGGGTTGACGTTAGGGATTGTTATTTGTTTTATTTTAAAATCATAAAATGTATCAGTAAGACACAATGTGTGTAGACCTACAGTTATGCCTTTATATGCGGTAGATTTCGAGTGCACTTTCTTGATGCATGGGAAGAGTAAGGAAGAACGAGTACGGCCTTATTTGTCTCAGATGACCAGGAGCCCTATGTGTCGTGAATAAAGTGTGCAAATAAATGAAATAATGATGTAAATTAACCCATCCTATATATCCCATTGTAAAGTGTTGTGGATCCTATAACCTTAGAAGACCTACACTTTCGGCATACACATGCAGCCGCCTACACGGTAGGAATACTGGTACCTTAGGTAGCAGAGACACTTAGAGTGCAGACATTTAGGGTGCATGCAGGTGGACACTTAGGGTACTAGGACATGTAGGGTGCAAACCACAGGACATGTAGGGTGCAATGACACATAGGGTGCAACAGCAGGACATTTAGGGTGCAAAACAAACTGGTCTAGATTTGTAAACTGTGAACTATTCTGCCCCCCTCAGAGTGTCTCCCCCCCCCCCCGCCAGAGGCTGGCGGCCAGGAGTTGGCCTTCCATTGGCAGTGATAGTGCAATTAAAAAGATTTGGGATTAATAGTGAACCAAATAATCATACTCCAAGCTCTAATAGAATTAGAAACAATTAAAGGGCTAATGATACTGTCCCTACGCCGTCTGTCACCAACTGACAGGCATCAGTCGGCAGTTTTGTTGTGTATACAAAGATGAAATCACCAGCCTCTAGCCCTACCACTGATTTTATTCCCCATAGAGATGAAATCAGTGGTGCAAGCTAGAGGCACGTGATGTCTGTTCAGAGGGGACTCCCTACAGACAGATGGGCTATAGACCGACTGCACCCTAAGTGTCTTGGTATTTTCACCCTGCACCCTACCTGTTCTTTTTGTGCACCCTAAGTGTCTGCTACCTAAGTGTCTTCGCACCCTACATGTCTGCACCCTAAGTGTCCTTGTACCCTAAAGTACCCGTTACCCACGGGAGGCCCTCAGAGATGCCACTTTTCCTGGTTTACCAGGAATGCCTGGTTTTCTTTTCTCGAGATTTCTGTACTAAGATATTTCAATTTCCTGGAAAAGGGTGTCTGAAATACAGTTTCCCTGGTTTTTGTTGGCCATCAAGTGGCATCACTGGCCCTATTACATAGAGTGTGCTCATCTCATGGTACTCATACAAGTGTGTGACCGTCTTTTGTAGAACTTTGTAGGCATAGCCTAGATCCACATTTACTTACCAGTGTGTCTGTGGGAAGACTGACATCATAGTGATGATCACTAGCACTAGTAAGATGTGTCATGCCATTGGGGATGTGCAGCTGTGTAACTTGTAGTTTACATAGGAGTTTGTCTCCCAGAGTTGTCTTATGTATAGCTCTTTCTATGAGTGTAGAGTTGGATGGGTTCTGCATATTTTGTGTATAGATCTGATGATTTCTCTCATAACCTCTCTTTGAGAGTCCAGATCTGAAGGAGAAAGTTGTTTAAATTGGAGCCCATAAGAATTATGCTTTAGATATCTCATAATTGTGGACTAAGCATGTTCTGAATAGAATTAGAGATAGGTACAATTTAGGAGGTAGTTCAAAATAGGCAACTTCCCTTTTGCTTCTTGTGATATCAACTTAAATCACAACCACGATCACAGGGCCCTGCATTTTTATCACTTCCTACTCCTACCGGAGGTAGATATTGCATGAAGTGCTACATGTTCACTTCAGATAACGATTATTACACCGCTGTTAAAAGTTCTTAATGCTATTAGAGAGATTGGCGGGGCTGTGCAATCATTTCATGAATAGATATATTCGTTGCACAGGAACATGGACTTGTTCTTTCGGTATGCTTTAATGGAAGCAGAGGGATGAGGGAATTTATTTGATACATTGTACCTACCCTGTAACTTTCTGCCCTTGTCTGTCCGCTACACGCGCTGCCCCCACCCCTTCTCCCCGCCAGACGTCTCTGACAGGCAGTACATGACGTGACGTGTTACTACGTCGCGTGACGCTTTACGTTTGCGGAATCTGTCCTTGATGTATGGCATTCTGCACTAAGGCAAGTCGCAGTGTAATCAAATTAATGCCTTGATGTAGAGTTGTTTCCCCAGGGACACAGGGAAGGCTCAGTGGGCAATCGGCCTGATCACAGTGCCCGGCCACCTGTCTCCAAGCAGGACTTTGCTGTACCTGTAACAGGAAACTGATCACTACAGATCCGCTCGGAGAGAAATACGTGTTCCGTCGTCTGATGGGCTGCCTTTGGCACTTAAGTGTCCACGCCGATTTTACAGCGTCAGATTATGTCTGGGACGTTCGATCTGGTACCACTTTGGCTTTACTGGCTTTAGGTTGCAACATTTCTGTTACAGAATGATCATAGAAGTGGTACCAGGCGTACATCTTTCAATATAAAACCTACAAATCTTTTTGGATGAGCAGAAAAGGAAATAATTTATCTGGTACACGTAGAAGCCCCGTTGAACAGTGGAATTTGTTATCACAAGAGAAAGGAAGGGGATGGGATTCAAAATATGCCTTTGTAATGCCATAGCGTGTGGAAATAGTTTTACATCAGAAAAAATTAAGATTCAAGTGCCTTGCATTTACCATGATAATGTATGTACATCGCGTATAAGCCGCACCCCAACAATCCATATGTAAGCTGTACGTGGAGTTTACAAATGCGACAACTGTCGTTCTTATCAAGGGATTTTCAAAATTCAAAAGGCTATGGGTTCCTTACGAGACATCAAGCCCGAACTTGCCTTCAATGATTGTGGTAAGCCTTACAAAAGTTGTACATTTGTATAGCACCTCTCCGCCTTTATACACATACACCAAAAAGAGGAAACCACCAAGTTCCCTAGCCTCGTCTCTGTCAGAAATCTGTCGGGGCTGTTGTGATCTGCTTCCCTGCTATGTAGTCGTCACACCACTGTTGACGACAACATCATTCTGTAGGTGTGAACTGTTCAACGCTTCAGTCCATCTACAGTGGTGTGACAATGACTGCAGCTGCTGACATGGCTTAAACTGTGGGTACAGCTACGGACAGACAGTCTGCATTATAGCCCCGTTGGATAGCAATATCTAAAATCGTATTGCCTTAAAGAAAAACAATGCTCCATTTGTATTATAACGTATTTTGATGGTCTTCATGTCAAATAAAAAGATTCTGGCATGACAGCTGAAATATGTATCATTACAGGGGAATGCAGCAGGTTTATATGATTCACCCAAGGGCGTCACGATTGCCAAATGCATCAGGTGCTGCATTATCTATACATGCCCAGGGGTAGACACTAACATTTTGGGCATTTGGTCACCCGGGCCAGTTGTCTGGTATAGGGCAGTGTATTTTCAAGTATTTTACTGGCCAAAATGGCCAATTTGAAAGGATATCTAGAAATAATCAGTGGCCCGCAGCCAAAACTACTGGCCATTGGCCACCGGGCCAGTGTTAGTGTCTTCCGCTGCATGCCAAAGAGAAAGTTAGGAATAGCATCTGTTGCACCTTTACAGTGTTGTTCAAGGACAAATGGGATGCATTTTCCGCAATCATGATTTCATCAGATGTATCAGATAATGCTACTGCTCTCCTTTATAGGGACGGATCTGTCATTCACATGGCAGAATCTTTTTTTAATTTTTATTTGATATAAAGGCCAAAGAAATACGCTTTCGCGAAAATAGGGTAGTGGTTTTCTTTAAATGAGTGTACTAAGGCATAAATGAGGTTTATATTTCCCGGTACATATCTCTCATATAATATCGCTACCAAATACATTGTATTGCAAGGAATATATACGACATGCTCAAAATTACAGGCTGATCCTATGCATATAACAATAGCTAGGCCTATTAAAAAAAACAACAACTTTCAATTCGATCAGTATCAATGGAAGTAGGACATCGAAGCCGTTCTGTACACACGCATACACTTTGCCGAAACCACACACGTTCATCCAACTTGATTGCTGGTGCAATTAGGTCACGGAATTGAATTCTGAAATAAGATAGACTCCACAGCGCTATCTTTTCCAGATAAAGAGAACATCGATGACAATGGGCATGTAACTAAGTGAGTGTGATCATGCAACTTTCTCTTAATATGAAGAAACTGATTCATATTATTGTTCTTATCTTTTGGTGATGGAATGGCAAATGTATATATTGCTCTAATCATACTATACAGACAATTTCAAAGACCACCTTATCTGGTTCAAACTCTTTATCAGTTTCATACCGTCACTTAGCGATCAATATGATATATATATATATATATATATATATATATATATATATATATATATACACACATATATATATACATATATATACATACATATATATATACATATATATACATACATATATATATATATATATATATACATATATATATACATATATATATACATATATATATATATATATATATATATATAGTAGCGAAATCTGATTCGAACTCAATAGCAAACACCACAAGACTTGTACTACGGTTTAACACTGTTTATTGACCGGCATCGGGCCACACCATCTACCCTGAGCTCACTGGTCCTTGGAGATTACTTAATACTGGAATTACTCGTGTCTTCAATAAAATTTGGTGCCAAAACTCAAACTAGCGTTGACTCCCAGCTTCCTTATATAGTAGTGCTGGGTCATTCCAGCGTCGGAGACTCGTCTTACATTTACTCTGACTTGGCTCGGGCTCCAGGAAGACGAGGCTCCGCCGGCCCCATCCAGGACGGTTTCGGCTTTGCCCCGGCTCCCTCTGCCTTACTGCCACAATACATACATACATACATATATATATATATATATATATATATATATATATATATATATATATATATATATATATTATATCAGTATGCCGCATCAGTGTGTATACCATTCAATATCATATAAAATTCAATATGACACAGAAAGTAAAGTTCATGCATGGGCTTTTGTTAAATGGTATAGTGTGTGAGCACCATGTGCCATAGGCAACCTTTATCTCATTTTGTAACTTTATAATTGTAAGTGTGTTCTCGTAGGAGAGTTACTACTGTCTCATTCACTTGCCAAGTCCAAATATCTTTCTATCACAACAATATATGTGGTGTACTGCAGAATCCAGGTTATCCCATTGTCTTACAATGGATTTGGGTTTTTCCCTTCTTACCCTCGGTGGCTTCATGCAGTGCCTTTTGTGGAGTACAGTCGCGGGATTGACCAAATTGTTCTCATCTTGAATGGGCGTATCTGTGCAGCATTACTAAAACCATCATATACAGTCAAGGCAGCAATTTTCCAGGCTACATTTATATGTGTCATGCAAGTCAGCAACTCTTGTATCCCGTCTGTCTCTTATTCTTGCCATGATCGAGGATCCCTGGTAGATGCAACAGTTATTTTTTTTGCAATGTAGTCAATGTTGGCCACTAGCATCACTAATGAAGTACTGTCATAGCCCGCCTTTCCACAGTCTCAGTCTCCCTGCTATCACTCCTTTGATTATCTTCATGTTGTGAGAGCATCACCAGGTGCCAAAAACACTGGTACTGACTAGCACATAATGGCATAACAAAATTTTAAAAAATGTTCAACATTCAGTCATGTTCCCCCAGAACACAACTTTTCATACCGGCACAGAATAATCAGTCTAGAATCTGCAGACTTTTCCATTCTCAACTTTTCGTATTTATAAACATTCATCTAAAGTTTCAAAAATTATGGCTAGAATCTACTACCTTCCTGTTCATTATCTGATCCATGGGAGATACTAAGAGATAATAAATAAACTATGCTAGTGATTCTTACAATTCCGTGAGTGTAGAAGGAGTCATGATAATGGTTTATGGCTGGATGGATAAATATGGAATTGCCTTTGCTAATCAGAACAAGTAGCAAAGTAGGGACACAGTATAGGGTAATGTGGCGTGACACCACGCTCTACTAACATCAATTCCATTCTGAACCTCTACCTCTACTGTCAGTTTGGCTGAGAATATTCTTGCCAAACGCCAACGATAAGAAGTATGCTACCTTTCAGTACATGAGGGAATCTACTGCAAGCAAATATATCAAAATCACTCCATTTGAGCCCAAATCGTTGTATTTAAAGAAAGCACGAGAAGATGGCACTGAAGACCGAATAAAACCCAAAGTTTTTATTCTGTTTTTAAGCCACTTATCAGCTTTGATGAGCTCATGTCATGATAAGTAGTATCTCATAACTGTATCTCATAACTGTCATAAATTCAAGTAAAGATCAAATTCATTCTACTCATACTATCGTGCACATGAGAGCGTAGCCTTTGAAATGGAAATGTTTTGGTTGTGATCTCTTAAACCTAAATGTAGCTGATTGGAAAGAGCAAATGAATAAACGTAGGAAATGAGAGAACCTGGAAAAGGTGGAAAACTCGTGAGACATTCCATCACCAGACTAATCTAGTACATGTACATGTATATGATAAATATAGGCAGGTAAATTTCAGTAGAGAGTGGTAAATCAATTATATCAAACTCCAGGAGAGAAAAAAAAACACTCTCAGAGTAGCTCCTGAATTGTGGGAAGAAAGTACAGAGCATCTGTAGGTATGTTATCATTCTTACCCTTACAATGATGCTTGTCGTAAACCAGCCTTCATAAGGGCATTTCCATGCACAGTGAAGTGTGTGCAGCCTGTCAATATGGATTTAACCACTTTATCTACGGCTTACATTTCTGAGTATTTACATCAACTATCTGACACTATTCCCAGCAGAAGCAGCATTGTCAAATATGCCTCTCTGCATGCATGGCCTTGAACCCATAAAATGGGCCCCTGCACATGATAGAATGTGGATTGAAATCTAAAATATTACAAATGAGTTTGATAAAATTCCAAAACAAAATTGTTCTATCTAATGTCATGAAGCATTGCCCAAATCGTTCAGAAAACATTGATATTGCATTAAATGTTTCACCTAAATCACTGCACTACTTGGTTTAGAATTTCTTGAAATTGTCAAACTACGTTGTTCAAAATGTAATAAGAATGCGACCTTTCCTGGGTTGGCATAACAAGCGAATCAACCTACCTGTTTGGGTGCTGCAGGAAATTGAATTGCCGAATACAATAAGGGAGGTCTTTGTGCGTTGAGGTGATTCAACATTTCTAAATTGAATTTTCTTTGATGGGTCTGCATCATTCCAAGTGCCTAATATTAGTTTCATGTTGCTGAGTTGTTGTGTCACTTATAGGTTGAGAGTCTTGGTCATTTCTGTACCTGCCTCCAGCACCTATACACATTCTGTCTGACATTTAAAGAGCATTCCACTAAGTTAGGAATGATAGTGGTTGCTTTCCAAATTCATTACCCAGATTCTTCTTTGAAATAACGTATAATATACTGGGGACCTGAGTGCAGATTGTTTCAGAGTGAACGTGTTAACAGCAAAATATAGCATAGAAAAGAGTACAGATCAGGCAAAATTGCAGTGATTACTGTTATCTTAAAATAACGATTTCCATATTGTGTAGCAGCTTCATTACCCATCTACTAATATACAGTTAGTTCTATGGCACATTGAATTACATTGTAAAAAGCAATTAAAAGGCCCGTCATTTATTATATCCTACAACAAATTATTAAAGTAAAGGGGCATCGAACATCACCGTGTACAAGTGGTCAAATCTATGCATGAACAGAACAAAGATGTACACTTTTAGCAGTTCACTATCGAGATATATGTAAAATATCCTTATTCATGTAGACCCATAGTGTTCTTGCTAAAGGTAGATATCCGTGCTTAATAATACCCTGGGTGGTAGTATCCATATGCAGCCATACACCCATTGGTACCATCATGGAATTAAGAAGCAGTACCTGTCTGACATGAATTGAGAACGTTTGCAGATTTATTTTCCGTACATATTCATTTCTAATTCAGGAACAGTCATAGGATATAATCAAATGTACATCCTTAGCATCCTTGGGAGCTGTTTGAGCATGTTCCCTCCCCATTCGATTTTCTATCATGTCAGCCAAAAATGTGGCAGACACAATACATTAAAAAAAAATTGGGAAAATCAATTGAAAATTTAGATTGATGTGAGGTCATAGGCTTCTCTTGATCTTGAGCCACTGGTTGATCTTCTCCTGTGTGTTGGTTATTGGATTGCCAATTTACTGGCCTGGTCAGCTTGCATGAAAAAAGAGCATGCTGATGAATTCAAAGCCAACCTAACCTGATTCAACATCCTTTTTAGTAAAGTTGTGCATGAGTTGGGAAGGGATGGGTGCTGATCGTGCTGGTAGAATGTAAGCGTTCAAAGGGTTTAGTTAGTCAGGGGAGCTTCTTGCCTTGCACTCTGAAAGGCGTTGGGACCCAGTGGTGCCCTTAGGGATGCTGATGGTAATCAAGTTTGCAGGGGATCAGGTTAAGAATATTATCTCTCTATATGGACTAAACATTAAATAGGCCCTGGGGCGATGATTTGTTAAAGGAGTCTTCAGGCCCAGCTCTACCAGTCTGCCATTATACAACCCACCTCCTATCAGAATACTGAAAGGTGACTTTTGGATGGAAATATAAAATCAGTTAGAACATAATTTTAATCGTAGCCAAATAGAATCCTATCAAATTGACTTTACTTATTATAGCAAGTAGGGAATGTGTGAATATCTGAAGTTGGGTAAGAATTTCGAGTGTTTGAAATAAACATAGCCAAAACTGGCAAAGTATGAAAAATCTCTTCTTCTCTACCAACTGCTATTCATCATGTTTGATAGCAGATAATTATACCTATAGTATGTATTGTCCTACCCCTTAGGGCATTTCAATACCTGTCCAAATGAGCTGTACAAAAAAAGGATTGAATGTCGAATCAAAAGCAGTCCTACAATGTGCTTTATATGCACCGGGGTCTGTTGCAGAATTATCTATGCATACTGACGTAAATGGACCCTGGCTCGGACATTAATCAAGTTACCCTTAAGTTTGGGGTGCTTCTTTATTATCGTTTTCATTGACATCCACACTAAACCTCTCATGATAACGTGTAGTTCCATCTTTTCAAGTAATTCCCACCTGAAGATCTACTGTGCCATTTGCGTACTGGCGTCCGATAGGATAAGACCAGAGCTTTGCTAAGGGGGGATCCGATACATAATGCATAAAAGTGCAGTAAGTGGTGAGACGTTCGTGGGTTTCTCTTTGACACTGAGGACATTTGCGTGAAAACAAGTATGTGTGTGTTAATGTTAGTATAGTCTCGGAACAGTCACAGCAGTTTGAGCACTATTTGTGTGTAGGTCATATACGTACTACTCTAACTTTCGAAGTATGAAAGAAGAGAAGTTATTTGTAGTAGACGTATCCTACCATCTATACCCATAGGGAAGTCAGCGCCTGTTGTTGTTGTCGTTGTTGTTGTTGTTGTAATTCATTTTATTTTTATACTGAGCATGAAAAGTACCCCGTGGGGTGTCTTGCCAATCCGCACAGTACTAGCAGAGCTAGTGTGAACAAATTTGTGCTTCAATACATGTAAATAAGTACAATATGATATATCAAATCAGTAACTTAATCGAAAGTTAGTAGCTAGAAGTCATCTCATTGATATTTGCTGCATCACAAGCAGTAAAGTGGGGTCATGCATCACCTTCCTAACAAGGTATCGTCATGACCAGGCCTGTCCACTGTCTCAGCCCCATAGCCCTCATGAAACTGACTATCTATGCTATTGTTTGGAGCCTCTCGTAAGCATTAAGTCATTTGCTGTGACACCGTATTAGCACACTGTCACAGAGTTATTAGTCCAGACTACCCAAACCTTTAGCCAGGAGTTTCTGCTGTGCAAATATCTCTAGATCCGGTCATCTATGGGTAGTTAGGCGTTAGTTTAGATATGTATTATATAGCATGAATTACAGTCACCAATTGTTACTATTATGGGTCTCTGCAGGCAAACAAACCAATGACCAGGTAAGATGACCATGTCTCCTATTGGTGATAAAATACTAAATTCCAGGAGATCCCATTTATAAGTCATATCTAACATGTTAGGTAATGTAATCCATTCACTAATGAGATACAACATGTATCTATCTAACAATAAAACTGAATATTTTAAGAGGTTTCTACTAATAGTAAAGCAACCGTAGCACTTGTTGGCAATGTTTGCCCACAGCTAACCACCATGTGACGTAGCAGGGGCCTAACTGTAACGCACGCTATAGGCAGATACTCAACAGATCACTGTAGTGATTCCTCCCATAGCCATACCATTAGGGTAAATAGGGAAATGCTTCTCTTAAAGCTGCTACAAGATCCCAAATATATGGTTCTTCCACTTTCTAAATGGCTCTCATCACAGTGCTTGTTACAGCGTTCTCAATCAATTTTGTTAACTCTAACCATGCTAAATTTAAGCATATGGTCAATTGCATTGAGATGGGGACAAATCCATTTTTCACCTTGGGAAGTGGGTAAATGTGACTAAAGATTGAACGTTTTGGATATTTTTCATTTCCATTAGGTGGGTAAGGTCAGGATTTTGCTTGGGAACTATGGTTTTGCCCATGTATCATTAATATTTAAAGCAGCAGACTACAAAATATAAGCTTTTTATGGGGTATTTTAAACGTTTTTTCATGGTGCTCCCACTGGTATGGGGCAAAGTAAAGAGAAATTGCATTGGAAATGTATAAGTTCTTTATAATTCCACTAGCCCCCAATATTTAGCATTATATATAATCCCCTTATCTGCCTGAAGTTATTGCTAAAAACCTTGTGGTGTAGGTAAAGGGGAACCATACATGCCTCATTCTTTAATACCTGATAGTGGGGAGAAATAAATTATATTTATCAAATACAAAAATATAATTAGAAAGCCTTAGGTGTCAACTATCAGTCATCAGGTAAAGAATTTTAGATTCATTAACATTATACCTTAGTATTGCCATATTTGAAATTGCAATGTGATTTGGTGTAGTCTTAGAGGAACCATACATGCCATATAAAGTGATTCCTCCAGTGCATAGTTATGGGATTTCCTAGAGATGCTTTGTCGTAAAGATTAACCACATATGCACCTATCTACATGTAAATATTACAGTCCCATTATATAACTCAATGGAAATCTATGGCAGTTTTTCCATGTCAGGAACTGTACGTGCCACATGGAACCATATGTGCAACAATATGTATTATGCCTGAAATATCATGAATTAAAAAGTTTTGTTGTAATGACAGATTACTATTATAAAAAGACAATGCCCATCATCATGCAAAAATGATATCATATGAATGTGTTCACTTGATGGTGGAAAAATTAACTCCCCAAAAAATGAGCCTATTTGGACCAGAATCCCATAGGAACTAATGCTAAATAATGGAATTGACTCTAAAATTGGCAATTTTTTATATTAGTGTTCCCAATTTCAGGGTAGGTGCCTCGGTGCGCCAGTATTTTGGACACAGAATTTTAAAACAATCCAAGCAGCTTACTTTTTACCACTTAGTGAGGCCTGTGTGACCCAAACTCAGTGCAATTGACCATATATCTGTGTGAAAATAAAATGCTGGAAGCATTTTATTATGTGATTGACTAGACGTCAATCACATACTTATATATACATAGACCGCAGCACAAAACCACATTGAAACAAAGAGGCATTCTGACAGACATAGGAACAAAGAGGGAAATTTGGCCCATACTCTGTCTCTGTACACATTGGTATTGGTGTATATGTTTTGGTATATAATAGCCATATAATATAGTTGAAGGTAGCCCATGGGCCATGTAGATGGTACAGCTAGCATTTACACCTCAGAGACAGAGAATAGTCTCTGTTCTGGGGTGGTCACAGGTCAGCGGCTAAGAACAATAGGGGATTAAGGTATTCATTCAAGCCTGCATGCACCAGTGGTCATTAACCCCCTCAGAGCCACATAGCAGCAGTAAAATTATTAACCCTACAAAGGCATTGAACATAGAACATAGGATTCAATCACACATAGGCCTAAGGCCTAGACTTAACCATTTTCCAGTCTTGATTGCACCAGCACAGTGGCCCCATCTGAAGTCATAGAGGAAAGTTGTATTCCCTACTGGTGGTGACTTTGATGTGGATGTGTGGCAGGGGAGCAGGCCACTCAGTGCTGCCAACTGGAGGCTGTGACTATTACTAATTAACCAAGTGGTTTCCCTCCCAACCAAAGGGTCAAACTGATATCCTGTATTGTGCATATAATGGACGAGCTATTACCAGAATACCTTGCATCCTATTACATAGGGAGGGGTATACATTTGTATGAAATACATATCATAAAATGCTATACCAGATTTTATAGCAGCTTTAATTAGGATGGGTAACAATGTAACAGCATAAAGCTGTGAAGTAATTAGACACCAGACCCTACCAAATCCAACTGCTGTGGCATAAAACTATATTTTCCCAAGAGCCTTTCCCAGAGCTAACCCTTGTAGGGTGTTCAGACAATCAGCTATCTTCCTCGTCCCTCAGAATCTTGCATGTATGGGCATTTGCCTTCCTTCAATAGATAACATCTATACTAAATAGAAAGCTATGGTTTCATACTACATATATATGTCACTTTCCAAAAGGTGTATCATAGTGAAACCGTGGTTTTATATGAATCAATAGGTGAGAAGTGACTACTTTGAGCTGGCTGTGGAGGCATGCACTTTGGCAGTGGAAATTGATGGCTCTCCAAAACACCCTCTCCAGACATTGGTTAAATGCTGGGCTAAACTAGGCAGATCAATCCAGGATTGATTACATTGATCTTCTATGATATAGGCCTACATTATCAACTGTATTGCAGTTTAATCAGAGCACAGACAGCAAAACTATAGCACAATCCGCCATAAGAAGTGCCAAAAACACCCTTATTGCCTAGGAAAATGGGAATGCAACAGGGTACATTTGAATGTTATGTGTCTCGAGAATCTCCTGTCCAAAAGCCAAAATGATTAGGTTTTGTCCACCAGGAAGTGTCATATCTCTTCTATGCGCACTCACTTCCAAATGTTTCCGTGACATAGGTTATTCACTTAACTGTTTGTACCATTTGATATTTAAAATACGGCAGTAGAAATAAACAATCACAGCTATAACATGTTCAGAGATTTAATATCTTGCTGAAGAATTTTTTTTTGTGGCATCTGTGGCAATGGTATATGAGCCTTGTTTCTGAGAATAGGGTGGGGGGGGGAGTCCAGAAGGGGGTCCATCGCCAAAAAGATTTAGTCATGTGGGGGGGGGGGCACAAGCGGGTTTTCGGGCCAGTTTCCTATAGTTAAGAGTCATAGCCTGATCCAATTTCAGGGGGTCTTCTGGGGTGGCGCCCCTTAGGCGCCCCCTGGATCCGCCCCTGACCCGAATCAAAGGGATTTTCCACTTTTTGATAAACTACCAGCAGTTTCTCCAAATCACTTGGGATCATGTAAGTTTTATGTATGAGATAGATGAAGCAATAAAAGCCATGGTTCATTGTGCTGGTTTCAGATTTATTGACATCTGAAGATGGGAAATCCTTAACTATTGCTGCTTACGGGAGAAAACCCCATTTTTAAACATTAAAAACCTGACCAGGCATATCTTAACAAAACTCCTCATATGTCTAGTAGTAATGGTTCATGTAGCTGCATGGAGGCCTGAAGCACATTATTGTGGTCATCAGTGTTACTTCAATGTTATCTTCCAATCTCCTCCTTGGCAACCCAGCATACAATACCCAACTACACCCTCCTCCAGGGTCAGATTGAGCTCCTCACACCTGGTCTGGACATGTGCCAATACAAACACCACTATTTGCCAAGGTACATGAGCCAGATAAGGTCACGACCTATAAGAGGTAATGTGTTAAATTAGGAACAAGGACTAAGTGCAGAAACTGAGGTATTGGAAGGAGCAAGAAAGAGTACTTTTGCAAGCACTCTCACTATCATCTGCAATAATGATTATCATTAACCAATCTAAACACCCATGTAGCAAGCCCGCTTAGGGCCAATTTAGTTTTAGTTCAGATAAGCTGGTTCAAAGCGGGCAGAATACTATTCATGGTTTTAGGTTGGGCAAATGGTGGGTTTCCAGTCAGGGCCACATTGGGTTGCCCTAATAGGGCAAACTGAACTAAGACTGTTGGGCTCCCGACAGTTTTTGTCCTCAGGAAGTTGTGTGGGCCACATAATGCTAACTGATTTGGGCACAGAGAAGCTTCAAAATGGGCAAACACTTTGGGCACAGATTGGTTTCAAGGTGGGCACCCAGAATCAGGCATAGATCAGTTCCAAAGATAATTCCCAAGACAGGGTTGAGGATGGGTTTGCACAAGGCATACTGAGCTGGGAGTTGTGAACTTTAACACTATATGACCCCACTATGTCTGATGTACAGCTTTCTCCCCATGTCAGTATTGATTTTCTTTAGTATGATATAACAGAAATAGGCTAATAAATCATATAAATAACAGTACACAACAGTACATAAGTTTTCTCAGAGTTTGGATCTACTGGCAAAATACATTTGAAATGTGCAAAGTTAGGTGATGTCAGCAGTTTTTAATGTGACTACACCATTCCTGTGGTAATCATTTTATATTGAAGTATGCTACCCATTGGGAGGCACTGTGAACTTGAAGGCTAGCATGTTACTGGACTAGGTCTGGTTGACATGCCTTGGCCAACTAAGTTTGAATTGATGGTTCTACTGTATTATGATGATGGGAAGAGTAATACAGTATGTTTAGTCTCCCTCCAACTATGGAGGCCATGGGGGCTAGCACCTGGAGGCTAGCAGAGCATTTTCAGGGTTCAAAATTTTAGAAAATGAGGACAAAATAGATTTTCTATAATATCTATCCCAGATGGCGCCACCTGATCAAAGTGGTCAGCCCACTTTCAGCCACACCAAAAACCCATGTTGAACCCAAACCCACTCTGAGACTGATCTGTGCCCATATTGGTTAGCCCAGTGTGGCCCAAGCACCTCACTGAGGACAGAAACTGTCAGCAGCCCATCGGTTAGCCCATTGTGGCCCACATCTGAAACCACACCAAATAAAGTGTGGGCCACAGTAGGGCCACACCACCTTTGCTACCTGGGCATTTAGCTGATGTATGTGGAGTTTGTCGGGTCCCAGCAACTCCCACCGGCTGGAGTTAGTGTGAACCATTCACTTAGTTATAAATGTTCCCACAACATGGAGGGAGGGAGGTCTAAGGCATAATGACAAAATAAGGGTTGTATTTATTAAATCAATAATTGATACAACTATCATGGAACATAACTAGAATCATTTAGCAAATACCAATGCGACATTATATGTGTGGGTTTGGCCTCGTATGGTTTGCACCAAATATTTTGCATGAAAGGTGAGTTTACAACTTTCTGAATTATGCCTAGTTGTTGAACCTTCAAATTACCTAAAGCTGGCATAACAAAATGATCAACTGACATGACATTATATTACTGTTGCAAGAAATTGTATTTGCTGTTGTGGGGGGGGGGGGGCTTTGCACTGGTGTTAAACAAATTAATTGACTCATTCAATATCAAAATGCCTGGATAGCTCATGAACCTGTATATAGAGACATATAGAGAGCTACTAACAATGTATTTCTTGGTGCTAGCTTTTGTCTTTCCAATGTACCTGCTGCACATCCCATTTTAGTTCTGTCAGGTTGCAATCAATCAAATAAAATTTCACTCTAAGATGATTATGTAGATGAGGGCGATTTTGTGCAGAGGTAGTGTGCTCTAATGCATGGATCAATCAGTGAATCCAAACTCTCTCGTCCATTTTCATATTCCAAAGGCAGGAGACATTAAAGTCGCCACGTCAAATGAAGAGTTATAGCTGTGTGGGAGGACCCACCATGTTCCATCAGTTAGCAGTATAATGTTGCTACCATACTCGAGCAGACTAATTTCTATGCAAAAAATGCAAACTAATGCTGTTGTTGACTGGGGCCTATGCTTTACCTAATACCAACGCCGTGGCATTTATCCATTTCAAAACTTGCAACACAGCCCTACCTACCCCGTCACACAAGTATTGAACACAGCCCTACCTGCCCCGTCACACAAGTATTGAACACATCCCTACCTACCCCGTTACACAAGTATTGAACACAGCCTACCTACCCCGTCACACAAGTATTGAACACAGCCCTACCTACCCCGTCACTCAAGTATTGAACACAGCCCTACCTACCCCGTCACACAAGTATTGAACTCTTGTCTGGATAACCGATATTACCATGCTTAAAAAAGACAAGTGTCAAGGGGAACAAAGGGCTAATGAGAGTTTCAAACCTTCCTTCCATCCTCTCTTTTTGCATTTATGTTCAGTATAATGTATCACATCTATGTCTATTTTGATAGATCTTTTGATACCATCAAGCTCTATAGAAAATAAATACTCTACATAGAGATTAAGTAATGTCAAAGAAATGACTGCATTCCTTTGCCCCAGGTTGTCGGGTATATGTCGGATTGCTGTTCGCCGATTCACCTCCAATTAGGGATGATATGGTAGTCGTCATATGTTCCTGCTCCTCTCCTCCCCCACCCTCATAAAGAGAGAGAGAGACTCCATCATCCATATCCCTAGTCTGCTGTCTTAGTGTGGTGTCCAGTGACTGGGCTGAACATACAGGGTCATGGACACCTGAGCAATCCGTTTTCAATCACCCCTGACCAGCCCCGATCAATTTACCTGCTTTAAGGGCACTAAGAAGCAGCAAAGATATGGGGTAGCGGAGGTAGCCCGCACAGGGCCTTCTATTATCTATACTCAATGGTGATAAAGGGGAGGGACAGGGCAGCTATACAGGCCCCTGCCCCAGACCTCCAGGATGTCACCTTTACTAGAAGGTCAGGCCATGTGTCTTCAGCGATAAGACATGTTTACATTCAAAGGCCGGCTCACGTTCATACCTTCTCATCTATCTTCTCTGTTTTAGTCAAAGTGGATGTTAGTTTAATACTACTTTTTAAGATTGTGAGTGTCCCTCTTGGACTCATAGTTCAAGTAATGCAGAGGCCTTTGTTTTAACACGTTCTGCGTGGTCAACACCTGATGACAAAAGAGTTTTAAGATATTATGCATCTCCCATAGGCCTCATTGGCAGGCCGTGTTGACATTTGTAATTGCAAAAAGACACTACACTGTTAAAGAAATACCCTAAATTTAGCATGGAAACTCCCTAAAATTTTACAGTGATTCACCATAATTCAAAAGAACGGTGATTTCCCCTATGATAACAGTGTTTCACACTCCTATGGTTTAAGGTTGTACGGGGGATCCTCCGCAGTTTTCAACGGCGATTCATGGTTGCCAATGAAGCACCATTGTTTTTCTTAGTGATTTTTTTCTTACTGTGTATTCATGAGGTAGAGAACAGAGAGTGTGGAATGAACTTAGGGTTTATATCTTTTCATAATCTTAAGTACACATTATCATAATTGATTTGGACAATTTGATCACAGTGATGCTATTTTCAGGCAGCCTGATGAGAGCACATCTTTTGGAACACATCTTCATAATATCGTTTAGTTTGCCCTAATTACGTAAAATATTTCTCTGCCCACCCCTCCTTCATGGGTGGTTCTGAACCACAGGGCAATGAACTGATCGATAGCTGAAGCACGGCGTCACGCCATCATCTCATACCTTACGGCTTGAAGCCCAGGGTGAGATGACGTAGTTATAGGAGGTAGTCACAGGCGTCAATCACATCTTCTGTTACTTATAATTATGCTATCCCATATTGGCCTGGTCTGATTCCTATGGTAAACTGAAGGGGAGAACTCCTCTTCACATAGGCACAGGCTTAGACCGCTATACGTAAGTGGATTGCTACTTTTAAGCAGCAACATCACATGTATGAATCTACTCTATAATATGAACAATATTAATTCATAACCAGTATATAAGACTTATTCTTTGATCACCATGGAAAACGATGTTCAGCAACATTTAGGTTCTCAGTTATCTTCAATGTCATATTCTTGATGGTGGTAGGAATCGAGTCCAATATAGGAGGGCGAGGATAACCAGGCATGAGGCTGGTTTCCGAGCTGCTCACCGCGGCTAAAGGTCCCAATTAGGACAGACAGAGCCTGATTGGTCCGTGAGGGGGTCTGAGGCAGGGATGGCTTATGGCTGAGCAGTGTGGCAGGATCGGGGAAGGGCATTCATACCACTGCTCGGATGGATGAGCAAGCTGACTGGTATAGCCTATAGGGACAGTTGTATTCTCCTCGCGTTCTAGACGTCCCTGTTATAATGAAAAGGGCTTAATGTCCAAGTGTGACGGATGAAAAGGCAACTGTCATTGACTACTGTTGAAACTGGAAAGGTATTGAGAATATAATGCATGGCCAATGTGTGTGTTACGTGACAGACCTTCTAAATACGGGTCTGCTGGAAAACGGACAAAGTGTAGTTCTTAAATCCTTCCCCAAATAGGTACATGTACAAATGTATCATGTATGAACCTCTGTCCGATGCATATGCCTCCATAAATTTGGCTAGTCGATAAAACCAGCTGTGATTCAGTGTTTTAAATTAGGATTATTGCATGAGGATACCTGATACTTGTCAAGGTATTGACAGGTGCCGTGAATAGCATATTCACCACCGACGTTTCAGACAGCTGCAATAGCATATAAAGCCACTCTGGTATTGACAGAATAAATGGTGTCCAATGGTCTACAATGAACCATGGTCTGAATTCACCATTCATGCTACTGGTATAGAGATCGAGGCCACCTGCTCCTAACAAGCCCTCAGAGTAGAGCGCCTTGGTACCCAATCACAAAAGACAATGTACTAGATTCTATCAGCATATATAAAAAGCTGTAGTATGTACCTCCTATCAAATCACCTGCCGCTGCTGCTATCACTGGCTATCTCCCTCCCCGCGCAGTGCCTCCAGGGTTCCTTGAGGCAGTGTTAATAATGCAAGGCTACATTTACGTTCGCACCTTTGCATTGCCTGCCACAATGCCCTCCTTCAAGCCCCAAATGAAAATTGATGTTCCACTCCCCCTAGGACGTATAGGCAAGACTTAGGGCCGAGTGCCTTCAATAGTCTTCCTGGTGAAGAGAATAGAATCGTCCCCAGGCACTGCAATCTTATAACAGGAAAAAGAAAAACAAGAGCCCCATGAATGGGTGAACGATTTTAACTATAGATCATATCATACAGTGATTCATATCATACAGTGATGCGTGTCTCATTAAAGAAAGTCTTTATATTAAATAAAACAGCATGTGCATTTTATTTAGCAGAAACAAATTAGATTTCTCGCCACGGCACTGGGTTCCCATTATAATTAGGAAAAGGAAGAAGGAAAACCAGAGCCACAGAAACACATGTTCTAGAAGGTAATGAAATGTAAACTGAAATGATTTGCGAGAAATGCATGAAATGCCCTTAAATGTGCAGGTTTCGTTTGGCAAAATATAATAACAAAGTCATATAACGTCGGGGTAAGATTCCAAGTAAGGTTTATGCAGGTGGGGTATACTCCCAAGTTTTCGGTTCGGATCGCCCAACTCCACTCTTCCAATTTGAAGCTATAGGGTAGATTAACCTAAAGACGACCACATACCTAGAGTCGACCACCTGTCAGCTACATTTTCTCACTCTCACATGTACTGCATTGGTCTTGAACCCTGATATTATTGAAATAGAGGTGTTATAGTACCCCATAGAATGATGTCCTGGAATATATGAAGTAATTGTCATTGCATGATAATTTACTAAAGTTCCCATGTTTGAATGGTTTTTACCATGACCAGCTGGCCATTTCATCAGAATTCTCCAACTTTGGTTCGATAATTTGAAGCTGACAAGTGCTCACATATACAACATTTTGACTCTAGGAATTGATAAATATCTTTGCTAAATGATAGCATAAGGAAAATGCAGAAATGTTAAATACTTTCTGTATAGGACTTATTTCCTAGAACATTTCACCTTGAGATGACTACCATTTCATCTTGAGTTGACCACTCCTTATACACCTATTTGTACATTGAATAGAAACCAATGATTATGTAGGATTACATCACAAGATTCATGACCAGAATAGTTTGGGAGAGAAATCTTCACTGGATTATGCTCTGATGCATACATTTCAATCCTTACTGTAATGCTATGGTTATTAGAGGTATCTAAGGTAATGGGTAAGGTTATTGTGTAGAGAAAGGATTTGATACTGAGATTGTGATGATAAAGTTCAGGAATGAATTAGTATAGTCTATAATGCAGGGCTGGGAATACCACTTCTATTTTGATGAGATTTACAATATCCATGGCCATAAAATTGCCTCAAATTTCCATTCTAATTGAGTCAGTGTAAAAACATACATTTTCTTATGATGCATTAGTTTTAATTATGCAATTTTACTGCATATCTATAGAAGACAGTTATTCTTTTTTTCAAATAATAGTTTAATGATCATAGCGCCATTAAAAGGGTAGTTATCAAGTGGTCCACTCAAGGTGCAAGGTGGTCATCTCAAGGTGAAAAAACTAACTAAGATGGTCTTAGAAATGATGACAAACAATAGATAAACTTTACACATGGATTTGAGAAAGGTAATTGGTCAAAAAGCCCAAATAATTGTCTTTCACTTAGTACCTTGGGGAACCCTAAGGACCTATTAGACTCAAAGATATTAGCTACTGCATTTCCCTTATTGAAAACCTGGACAGGAACGGTCATCTTTAGGTTAATCTACCCTAATGGACAATTCAATTACAGCCGGAATTATGTGTTTTATAAGAGGACGAGATAAGTCTATAATCAAATTAATCAATGACTGCACCAATAATAACCCAATTAGCTACCCTCTGGAAAAGTCGAGCTATAGTTTTTAAATTCAGAAGATATCGTTCTCATAACCATCTGGATGACAGGTGGATTTTCATATGCTTTGAGAATGCACAGGAGACATAGAACAATGTAGTGGTCATATTCATAATAGATATTGTTTGATGGTGAACGTTCTCTTATCAGTACCTACCTCCATATCCATCCTTTTCATCTCTACACAGTCCCTATTCATACTATAGATCATAACCATATATCTTGAAACTGGAGACCTTTAGTAATCCTCCCAGCTGAGGTTTGTTTAAGGCATGAGACGCTTTCTCCAATCACTGCCAGCCCCCGCCCCCGCTCTCCCCCAGTGCAGCTGCGGCTGTCGTGTCCACTTTGTAGCTGGTCTGTGAGGAAATTGGCTGGACACAGAAGGCAGGGTAGGTGAGAGGAGAGTCTGAGAGGGAGAGGGATGGGCAAATAGTCTCAAGAACCCTAAGACAATGGCCGTGTGCCTTTAATTTGACTCCTGAGAGGAGCGATAATTAGTACATGTCACTCCAGGGCTTGGTGTTGTCACACCTGTCCGGCAGGGGGCAGTGTGTCGGGTTCTGGGGAGCCTGCAGGCAGACAGCAGCTGACCTCCACAGGTCGGGGAAGATTGATGCTAGCTCTCTGGGACGGGATATAGGGCATGGTGGGTGTGTAGGTTAGTGAATGGGCTGGCGCTGGTAGAGAGCTGTTTTTATCTCTGTTATATATGTGTTATGCATATATGTTGAACAATAAGGTAGCGGTATGTTCGATTCGTTTCAAATAACAATTTTAAGAGTAGATGCATGCCCTTAGACGTCCCCATATATGGTGTATATTCCGGTGGCAATTCAGATATTGCCGCAATGCTTTACTGAATGTGTTGCATGTTAGTTGTATCTTAAAGGTGCCACCATTTCCCATCTAAACTCCCGGCCTTAACTATCGTACACTAACTGTATAATATCTTTTTCCTCCTCCAGTGTGGTAAGACCTTCAAGGCGGAGGACCAGGTGGTGATTAACGGTGCGGAGGAGGATGTCGTCCTGATGAGGACCAACATGGAACAGCGCCGCCTCCAGGCCAAACTAGAGAAGGTAAGGCAATGACAAATAAGACAAATGGCTCGATTACATGTATACTCACTACGTTCTTTATAGATAATTCTCAGAGATGTGTTGTCTGGACACTAACGTACCCGGCCCTGTAACTACTTTGGATATACTACTCCCTGCCATGTGGTATGAATATCAATCAACCTGGCTTCATTAGAGTATTTTACATGTAGGCGTCCCTGATTGAAATACAGAATGCTTGCATGTCCCTGGTACTATATACTTGAAAGTATTCACTATAGTGTATTTCTAAGTATATAGTACAAATTACGGATACCAGAAGAAGGCCTATTTGTTATATATATTCTACTTACAGTACTGATAGAATTTGTTGTATATTACTCATGGTATTGTATACTTGTGAAACACACCGTCCTTGTAACATAATGCTACTGATGGAGTATTTATCAAAATGTAAAATTACAGTCGTGATATTATTTTATATAAGTATATATTTTATATAAGCGGAGGTATACTATTCACTTTACATAACTGATAGATATGGTCCAAATGATATCGGTTATACACACCTAACGCTTGTCGTGCGATTCGTTTATTAGCTCCTTCCAAAGAGGCCCACTGCCAAGCTCAGTTTCTGCATACTAGAGATTTTACTAAATATTTTGATTTGGTTGGGCAATGTAGAAGGACCAGAACACCACCTCTTCGCTTGGATATATGTTCTGAGATCTGCCCTGTTACTCTACGACGCACTTATTCTTTACAATGGGATGAAAGGGAAATTGAAATTGAAGAGAATACAAACGATATCAGACAGGCAATTGAATAGTGAGAGCAAACAGTTCTCCTGACGGGTGTCTGTGCAGATGACAAATCAGCAATATCCCTCTGCGTTGTCATTGCTATAACATGGGGAAATTAAAGTATGCAAAGTGTCATAATATCATATGAACTTATATCGTTTTCAGAAAGCCAAGAAAAAGAAAGCAGAAGCAACAGTAACGTCTGGAGCCTCGTCCTCTGACGGTATGTAAACACGTTTGCCTTCTTATCTGTATTCCCTTGTAAAAATCATTACGTTTACATACATTTATTTCTGTAGTACATCCTCTGTAAACCCCTTCTTTTTTTCTCATTTATGCTCAAAAACCTTGTAAAAAATCTTCCTCTCGAAATCAATTTTAGTACATATTTGGTATTTCTCTTTTCAGTTGGACCCTCTGTGTTTAAGAAACCGAGGACAGAGGCAGATGTAGCAGGAACGAGTAATGGTAAGAGTGGCGGTCGGTTAGTGAATGGCAAACCAGCAGCAGCGGCTGGGGCGTCAGGAGGGAGTCAGAAGTCAGGAAAGACAGAGGAGAAAGCCACCAAGAGGCCAACCAGCGTACAGGACGACCCCACAGCCAGCAAGGCCTACAAATCCCTGTTCACTACCTGTGAAAAGGCCAAGAAACAGGAGAAGGCCCACTGGGTAACCTACAACCCGTGTTTCTACTGAGGTGAACTGAAGCAGGTGTGTTAGCTTCGTAGAATTCAGGGGGGGGGGCTAAGGTTAGGGTGTAGGGGGAGTGAGTGTAGCATTGCTGAAAGTGAAAGAATGGACCCACTGGGTGGGGGGGGGGGCGCACAGAAAAAAAAATAATATCTGTTATGACTTCTGCGACCGGTTTTTATCAATTATGGCAAAATGTGTTCACATCATAATTGCCAATTCAGTGACACTACATGTAATATTAACACGCATGTTATCATGACCATAATATCATTCAATGGCTTGGATTGATGATTGGCAGTGTTAATGGAGAGGCATGACATGATGATTCTCATTTAAAAGAAGGTTTATAAACTAAACCGAAACGTCGCTACAATACGATCATCCACATTCCCTACATCAATGTGAAATTTCTATGTTATGAAGTTGTAATAAATTTGATGCAAAGTATTCCTCCTGTCTGGTTTTGTGTGCTCTTCTACCTCTACAAAAACATTTAAAAGAAAAACAAACAAAAAAACTAGCACCGATGCAGTAACGATAGAATGTCTACATCTGGTTTTATTTCTGGGTATCATTCCTGTCACGATGGCTGGAATATCATTCTCTAATATACATCTCAGTCGACTATGTACCTCTTCTCGTCCAATGAGATGCTCATCATAATGGTGAGAGGTGTGTGATAATAAGAATGATGATAGATGTGGTAAAATAAAAGAAATCTGTATATTTTAACTCTTGTAGAATATGTAGTATTGATATCACGGAGAATCTCCTTGTAATATCTAGGCGTGTTTCTTGGTATTTAATATAAAACATTATGTAATAGATTAATTTTTTTTGCAGGATACCCCTCTCATTAGCGACGTGGTATTGCATAGAAAATATGGACGAACACATGTTTACTGTTTTTAAATGATGTATTTAATACGATGAAATAAACGAAATATACATTAAGAAAATCTGTCGTTGTTCATTGGAATGATATCTCGAGATATTTGCCAAGTTATTTCCTATAGAAATTTCAATATCTAAGGTAATAGGTAAGGTAACAGTATCCATGGCTACAGCATTTAGGCCATTACCTCAGGGCAGGTCCAAGCAGATAGGTCAATTTTGTCCCTCTGTGACACTTCCATTTTAGACTCTGGAATCCACATCTAAAAGAATAAAATTATTTCTTTTGGTGGAAATTCATCTTTATGTCTGGCACCAAATTCCCACCAAAAGAAATGATTTTATTCTTTTAGATTTGGATTACAGGGTCTAAAATAGGAAGTGTCACAGAGGACATCTGCTTGGACCTGCCCTTATTTAACTGTGTATTTTAGCTATCCTAGTTTTATGGATTTTAGTAATTTGTTAAGCAAATAACTCACTTCACTGGGAACTCATGCAAACTGCAAAATGTCACTCGATGATGCAGCCACTATATGAACAGATTATTTACATGTTGAATATATGAATTCGAGTAAAACGTTTTTACAGTGCACCAGTGGAATTTCCTACCATCATATATGACTTTAATGCACATGGGGTCAAATTCGCAATTGGTAATATAAAAGACATAACATTCGATCTATCACTTTTCATTGGATATCTAGTCAATCTTGGATGTTGACCAAGCATGATATATCGAGGGAGGTTCCGTTGCACCATACGTCTTGTTAGATATGACAAATCAAATTACACCCGATGCATTCTCGGCTTTTAAAATCTCGAAGAGGAGGTACATTTACAAGACCCGGGACCGGCTTCCCAAATGATTTGTACATTTAAGTAACTGAAAGTTATAAATAGGGGCGCGCCCCAATGGCGGAACAGTGTTTTGGTATACTTGGACTAAAACAAACATTGATATCAAGCGGCTGTGTGTCCGATACAGAAAGGTTTCAGATAGCTTTTTGAATTTTGAAAATCCATTAGGTTGAACAAAAGTCAATTCTATTTTTATGCCCCACCCCTCAGGAGGGTTTCAAACGTTTTTCATCCCTTCCCCGTTGGTGAAAAATGTCCACTCCCTAATAGGCCTACTGCCTAGGTATACATTGTTACAGTTTCAATTTGCCATGGCCTTTTCATCTCACTTAAGCGGTGGTCAGATAATGCAACATGCACTTATATGCCAGACGGTTTACTGGTCACATACATAAATAAGGAGCCAATTGCACTGGAGATATTAACGGAGATGAAGTAGTCCTATGGAAAAGTACAATGTGATATGTGTACTAAGTTGGCAGCAGTTGGCAAGGTTAAGTAAGTATGTACGTGGTTCTTTTAGTGCAAAGTTCCCTCTACGATTTTAGAAGAACCAGGCAACTCCTGGTCCTCAAAGGGAAAAATTTTGCCTTAACCGACAGTTATTATCGAAATGTCTTTAATTACACTAAAACGATATCTTTGTTCATCATTTTACTGAAGGTTCCTTTTCATCTAAACAACTCAGTGAATTAAGAAATCATTAAGCAAAGGCACGGTCATGTCCCCTGCTAAGTCTTCTTGTAATGTAATAAATATTAACTGCTTCTCACTGCAGATCTAAGCCTGATTTCTATTCATATTTTCCCAACGTTAGGGAGGTTCCGTCGCACCATAAGTCTTGCTTTGTACTCCATCACTTTCTAAGGCCTCGTTATAGTGTCCTTTGGATTGGGCGTCAGGTTCATTGTTGATGATTGGTGTTTGATCAGATTTAGACTCCTCCATCGCATTATTTACTTTGGTAAACAGCCACGCTGCAAGTGAAATATTACAAAGCACATTAATGTCAATGCTTAAGCTTTTGAAACTTTATGGGATTGCTTGTTTTGGAATCTAATGCCACAAGTGATTCTACAACTGTTTAAATATGATCGAACTGGAGGAAATGGACACCAGTATAGGCCAAATGCAAATAGTCTTTTTTTATATACTTTGAATTACTTGGATACTCTAGGCTTACAAAATAGAAAACGTACTTGGACAAATAGTGTCTATGAACCTATGGCGGAGAGACCGGCGTTCTGTATCCTCAGGGTCAGAAGCCCTTGATCGGCCTGCTGTTATGAAGTAAACCCCGAAGAAGCACAATAGGCACCTGTAACACCCAAACGAGATTGTTAGACACAGTAGGCACATTTCATGCAGAATGATTGAAGCTATATGTTCATTTAATGTTGACCTCCAAGTGCAAAACCTTGGTGATTTTTTTACGATGGTAATTAAAGGTGGGAAATTCGATGGTACTCATGAGATACCGCCTAATGCTTCAGTATACATTTGTTGTATTTGGAAATCCTCTGTTTAATGAGTTAAATGGGCTGCTACTTTAGATTTTGGCCGTTTGTAATTCTAAAATCCGACCTGGTCGGCGTCTAGTCTGTTCACCTATACACATTTTATAAAGGATACCTTGTGAGCAATTTTACTACGTACCCGAACATGAACATGACTATGTTCAATGCCGCCATTCCCCAGAATTCTTTATAGAACATTATCCCTGAAAACAGAAAACATCGGTTATCATGCATTGTTGATATGCACGCCAGCTTACATTCATCGACCTCAAAAACTTAAAGTGATTATTCAACCTTTGTATTGATTATTCAACGTTTTGTATATTTAGGCCTATCACAGAGTCATTTCTAAAAAGACAATCCTTCTTATCACAGCGTTCTGGTGAATCGCACTGCAGTTTTATGAACCGTATTACATATCTCATCAATATCCATATTTATCAAGTCTCTGCAAAGCATCTATGGACACAAGTAGATACAGTAGATGTGGTTAGCCTAGGGTAACTCAGATTACTTACCTGCCACTATTGCACTTATGGTAAAGAAGACAAAGTTTGTTGGAACGACCACCGTAGAGTCGTAACCCATCATGGCTTGGTTTAGATATCTGAAACAAAGGTCAAAGAAGTGTGTAGTTATGTAAATATGATAATTATCAGCGTGACCAGAATTCATGAAACTTTCTAATGGATAGTGACCAGAACTGTGCAGGTCAGTACATTTCAAATACAGTAAATTGACAATCGATTTACATCTGACTACCTGTTACCAGTGCACTACTAGAACTATATTTGTGTAGAGGCAAGGAGAAAGGGTGCTCCGTGCTAAACGTACACTTTAAAATTCAAATCACTAGCTTTACAGTGATACATAGCATGAGAAGATACTCCTGTTAGTTTTGAAGGAATGGCTTCCTAGATATGGGTAGGTGTGACCATTTCAAGAATGTTAATAAGCTCTATGTCTAATTGGTCATGAGATATATAGATAATTAGCATAATTTATGCTAATATGCTAAATTCGTATACATTTTTATTCTTTTGCCCATAACTTTTGATCTAGAAATGGTATTTTCATTCTGTTTTCACCATAGTAAACCTTGTGAGATGTTCCTTCAAATGGAATCATCGATTTTCCTATTTAGAATGAAAATCATGTTTCCATGGCAACATAAATCAACAAAAATGCCTATTTTGGCCCAAAAACATTCTTTTTACATGCCAAATTTGGAACCTTTCCACCCAAAATAGAACGTTTTATCAAAAATCATTGAATTCTCCATAAAAAAGTAGCCTATAACATTTTTAGTCATATTTTTCCTATTCTAGTCCATAGTGGTGCCCCCTGGTGGCTAAATCTGGTACTAAATCCCGCAGTAACTGTCCTTTCTGCTTGCTGGCTCACATTTATGAACACACATCCTTAGCAGTGATCATATAAAGAGACCACAGCACCTACGGACAGGGTGATTGATGGCACTTACTTAACTTGGACTACACAGGTGACGGCCATCACTATAATCATTACCCAGAAGACGAGAGTGTCCAGCTGCATGACTCCTGAAAAGGTGAGCTGGATCATGCCGGAAACTGCCTTAGCCGAGATGACAGTGAAAGAGGCTGGAAAGAGTAAGAAGAGAAAGATGTGCGATTAGCGTCAGATTAGTCGGCAGCGTCTCTCTCTCTCTCTCTCTCTCTCTCTCTCTCTCTCTCTCTCTCTCTCTCTCTCTCTCTGCCTACCTATCTATCCATGTCCCTATCTCTCTATCTACCTAAACCATCTCTGTAGAGATGATCATTCAATGTACGGATGCTATGATGTATCAATAACCTCTTATGAGACAGGCAATTACTTTAGCACATTATGGATTAGATCTATATCGTTAACTTTTCAATAACACCTGGTGTCAACATTATGAATGATCGACTGCGTATAAGATATGTGATGTCAACCTACCTATTAGGGAAGTAATGAGTAAAAGTACAAGAACACTATTTACATGATACTTGTATTTCATTATCATTAGTATTATAATTGCCAGTACTTCGACCACCTGTATGGAAAGGAAAGAAAATGGAATAAACAGTGTGGAGACATTTAGTGACTTAGGATGTCATGAGAAAGGACAAGTAGCCCAGGTGCAAATATGATTAACTTCCCATTACATAAAAATATAATTGTCTTATGGATCGATAGAATAGATCTTTATCTAAGCATAGCTCAATAGGCCCACAATGGATGAGCTAAGGTTGCTGAAATTCATATGATGCCCGAGCTTGTAGCTGTTAGCCACATGACCTCTGAAAAACACTTACACTATACACTATGAATGTTGTTTCTGTCAGATTGTCTATTAATGCATGAGCATCCAATACTGCTTCATCCTGTAAAGATAAGTAGTGCATTATAAAAGATGTCTACAAATGAAACACCTCAGAGAAACACATGTCCATGGCAGTACCTTGGAGACTCAAACTGGCTTGATTTAAGTCCTATGTCTTTGAAAATGGTAAGAACTCATTCATGTATACTCGGCCCACCGGTTATTTAATACATGTACTTGACTCTCATATAGTGTAAATAATGACATGAAAGTTGGTCTTATTCTGTTTTCCTTACCTTCTGTGAAAAGTTGACAAGTAGAAATGCACCTATCACAGCCAATGTACAGCCTAAAGGTAATAGATTAGGATGTATCAAACCACAGATGGACGCAATAATGATAACCACAGTGAAAAGCAAGACATAATTATGCTCTATTCTCAATATCTAGCATATTGATAGGTATTACGATTACAAAAAGTTTTATATCACAGCTTAGTTTCTTCTTTTTTTTTTTCGATGAAAATTATAATTTCGAGACGAGAAAAGGTCATTACCAAATAAATCTTCAGGTCGAAGTTTCTCCTTTAGGAATATTACTGCTATGAACATATTGGCTGAAAGGCAATCAGAGACAATCTAAAATCAGTATCATTACCTTAGATTGACCGATTAAGGATGTATACCATATCCTCTACATTCATGATATCACAATGCATCACAGTATACGACTTAGACTCAATAGGCAACGTTGGGAGCAATTATTAGAATTAAATTCTATTACATAAAAAGAAATTATTCTTTCGTGAGAGAACCTTTTGTTAAATTTACCATCCAGTATGATATACATTTCACAATTTACCATAAAGTTTTGAGGACCTACATAGTGAACTCTTAGTACAAGTTCACCTACCGACAACTGTTGTGGTGCCCAGAGGCGCCACCAAGGAGGCTGGTGCAAAACCATAGGCTGAGAAGTTTCCAAGCTCTCCAAAACTCATAAGTACGATTCCAATCCACCAGAGGGGACTGCGGAGGTAATGTTTGGCGTTTGGGTTCTGTTCATTTTTATTGTGTGTGTATTTCTGAAATAAAGAGAATATACATTGTGATCACTGCATTTTCTATTTAGATACGCCTGTGTGGTTGAAGGAGGATGTCTCATGACTAGGATAATTAATTGATATAAACTTAAAATCGATTTTAAATACATGTCAGACAGGGTCTACGGGCTCCAATGCATATTGGGATCCACTACATGGAAGAAGGGAAATAGGATACCTATACTGGGTCAACCATAACGTATCTCTTACTTTGATAAATTTAGTCAAGACCCGAAAGGAATGTTTATCTTCTAAAGTTTAGAGGGATTATTATATTATTCTCCAACACTATACCCAGTGTCCAGAACCCCCTGCCCACTCCCGACATAAATAACAATCCCTATCTTGTTAAATAAAGTTCATGTCCTGGATACTATCCACTATCAACGACTGTCAATAATAGAGATATGAACTCCTAGAATGTAGGACCATGGACACTTGCAAGTTATTGATTTAAAGAAAGAAACTCGAGCTTTAAAAGAAATCGATAAAGAACATAAATTGTTCAAAGAGACTAAAGGAGATTTCTAATTGGGGACTTAGACATTCATACTGAGTACATCGGACTATATTGCAATATGCATACATAATATAGTTCAGCCTGTATTAAAACTAACTTGTCTTGTTTAATTCAAACTTAAATACAGCATTTATTAAAAAAACAATCTTTATATTTATTTATTTTAACTATGGCTAGTATGGGTTTGGGGAAGGGCGTAATAGTGCACAAGGAACCAAGATGACCTGAAAACTGGCTCGATTATATTGTATATATGTAATAGTCGATCATATTGTGTATATACAATACGATCGAGTCAGTTTTCAGGTTATCTTGGTTCCTTATGCACTATTGCATATATATAAGATTATGTCAATGATTTCATTGCATTTATTTGAAGTCATAGATAGACAATCATAATCATTTGCCACGGGTATATTCATTATGTTATCCTTTTGTTTCCACAAGTCCACATTAAACTGTTCCACGGACAGTGACACCACATGTAGAATTGTGGCCTACTGTGTAAGTTATGTGTATGCAGGCGTTATGCCGTCATTATGCATATGATGTGGGCCAGCTGTGACACAGGATTCAATAGTGTTAAAATGCCCTGTTACTATTCTAACAGGCTGCATGGTGACCTGCAAGATATCACCTAGGCCTATTTTCATACAGAATATAACTGGTGTCAAAATAGACTGTGATATGTTGTTGGAACTGAAATAATGTGCTTTGATATGTACTTGACAATATTGAATATTGTAAGTAAAGTAGTATATTGTCCTTTTCAGGTGTTCATTGGAGGTGTGTTCGATGGAGGTGTGTTCAATGATTATAAAAAGAAAACAGTTTACTCTATTTATATACATGTACATGGTACAATTTTCCCTTCTAATTGGTGACATCTGTGTGGCACTTACCTGTAGGTTGAGAGATATGCTGATGAGAAGATTCCCACCTATGGCCAAACCAGATCCGATGAAGAGATGCTGGAAAGAAGGAATATCATTGTTAAAATGTTCCATTACAGGTGGTCTTGAGATGTACGCTGTGTTAATTATTTGTGTGGAAAAAAAAGGCTTATGTTTTATAGACTATACCATAAAGCGTTTCATTTACTAAGTTAATAATGCGTTTCAGTGCTAACGAATAGAATTAATATGCAAGTTATATTCTTTACACACAAAGCAAAAGGTAGTTACAAAATCAGCTTTAATTACGGAATATGGGAAGCATTAACGTGAGGCAAAACACTATCAACTTTGTGAGAAAAAGTAAATTGAAAAATCGCAAGTCATGGTGAACACTTATCATTAGTACGAACAGTTTTGGATTTTATTATGGTTAGATTCAATGGCTCCGGTCATGCACCCCGTAGTGAGTTGTATTATGATGATCTAATTCAGTACATAGAACTGAATACCGATGCTCATCCTAAAATGTTATATTCATGGTGAGAGGAGGTGGGGTTTACTATTTGTGCAGGTTAGATTTATAACATATAACGATTACTGTTAATGTTTAATAATCAAGATGCTGAACAGGACCGGAAGCTGACTCTTATTCCTTTTTAGAGAAACCAGTTAAGCAGTTTGTGTTTATCCCCTTGGATACAATCAACATCCGCAAAAATGATTATATCACAGCCTGCACCCTGTTTCACCTGGTATGTATGCATGCTATTCTGGACCTATAGGTATTTTTCCTGCATACCACATATATCGAAAAATACCACAACCACAATGAGAACCATTTACCTCTTGCTCTTCTGTGTCAGAACCCTGGTAATGTCAATGCTACATGTCTACGTGGGAACATAATGTGACATCAACTTAAGAATTAAGTAACGCCGAGATATTTGTGCCAAATATGCAATGAGGAATTTTAAAATCAATGGTCGAAATTGATAGAGGAAGCCTGAATGAATTATGTAGTACGAATACCCTGACCTTTTTCATCTTCCTTTATATGGCATGATTGGAGGCTAGGTTGCTAACGATATAACTTTTTCTCTGTGTAATTTCATCTTGACGCTATATCCTCTTCCATTGATTATTACCGATATGTAGTGAAGAGGATGAGCACTGCATGGCTACAACCATGCGGTGAGCATCCGGTAGGAGAGTTAGTGTATGTCTAGTGGTCTTAGGAAGTCAAGATCTATATTGTCCTTTTAATTTTTTTTCCATTCTGTAGACCACTACAGTACCAATATATTTTATTTAGTCATTCTGTAGACCACTATACAGAACCAATATATTTTATTTAGGACCTGGGAACACTGTTTCTCAACCCTATCTAAAATAAATAACAAGTTCTTGAATCATCAATTCATGACACCGCCAAGTTTAATTTTATTGTGGTACCAACTAGGTATTACAGTCATTAAACTCTTACACAGCCTGAGGATTCACATGATGAAACCGCCTTCCCTCACTTTTAACATCTCTCTATGTTAAATTATCTCACCAAGCCCTGTCAACAATCTTGTTGTTGATTCATTTGGTTTACCTGGCAACAGAGTATCCATGATACGCAGTGACATCATGGTCGCTAAGGTATCTAAGCAAAAGAGGGGGTGCACTATAAATGGGCCCAATCTGATTGGAAGCCTTCATTGAGCGGTAGCTGTTTGAGTTGAACAGATGGTCTAGCTTCGTCATCGATCATATATTGTCCTTTTAATATATTAAAATTGTTAAAGGTTATTCTGAGTTTCAGATTTTATCCTGACTCAGAGGCAATTATACCTGCTCCAAATGTCTGACCCGTATAAGTTATGATTGTGTAAGTCTACCGTGCAAGAGACCACCATTACAAAAGTACTAAAACAATCTATGTTGAATGATGCTGCTGATATCAATTTGGAGTGAGTATTGATCCACATCCAGAAAAAGTTTTACTACTTAGCAGCAGTGAGCACTCACCATCAGAGGAAAGTAAGGGACGTGGGTAGCAGCAATATGCTATGTTTTAAATGAAGCACAATAATTTAATTACTAACGCAGTAAGATGGTCAGTACTTATGAACATCAATAGAGAGACCTTTACTGCAACTATGATAGACAAATCAAATTTTGATTACTTTGATTGCAGATACGACGCAATGCAACACATGTAGCCTCCAGGGTTTTTAAGATTCAGTCATCTCTTTTCTAGTAATTTTGATTGCGGATGAATAAGGGAGGTTTTATTTCAGGTTTTCAGATCCGGAGTTAAATCCATGTTATAAATCATTAGATCGCCTATTGGGCCATGGCGATCAGCAAACCCCCGGTAACTCTTCTTTTCTTATATATTGTGGCCCAAAATGTGCACTTTTTGCTGTCATAAGGATTGTCTGTAGAACTTCATCCAGGTTATCAGAGAGATATGACCTCAATTTGCCAAGATTCTATATGGGATTCTCAAGTTATTTGTAATGCATACAATCCTCTACAATGCTGTTTATGGAATGATTTTATCATCAATGCATGTGTTAAATCAAGGACCTAGATGATCGTGTACTAAGAGCCGTAGGGCTTCCCACTTAAAAGGGTCTTATTTCTCCTCTTTCCTATCCCCTCGGATATGTGTGGTGCACCGACACATTCCTCTGTGAAATTGTGTAATGTAGTTCTCGCCATGAATATGACCTTAGCTGTCGAAATGGCGTTAAACATCTATTACTCACTCACTCACTCACTAAGAGCCGTTAGAGGCAGAACATATCTACAGATCTGGTGTCCAAATTGAATCGCACTGTACTGACCATACGTATCTGACAAGAACATTATTCTTTTGTATGTGAAGGTTCATCTCAGGTGAACCCACATAATAAAACCATAGTGTTGTAGATTTTAATACAATAGTAGAGAATAGTCCTGTGAGACATGGCGCCGCGACTTGTAATCTTGTGTCTAGTTTCAGTTGGTGAGACAGATAGGGCATACTATCATCTAGACTTTTGGTAGTATATAGCACAAATTCAACCTGAACTACCCACTGCAGCTAAGTACTAATAGTCTGTAGACTGTCCATTCTGCATGCACCTCACTCAGCTGCCACAGGGACCTGTCTTATTCAATGTTCAATGCCATAGTCAACAGGTGTGTCATTATGAGTGTACACTGTCTCAGATCGCAAGGAGCCTGCTCTGCCTCAACCCCCCCCCCCACACACACACCCAACTGCCAATCACCTTGTAATAGGTCTGTACCTTGTCACGGGCCAGTGGTCAGCAAACCGGCCAGATCACTCTACCTCTCTGTAGAGGGGGAGCACAGTGTAAGTACCTCGGTGTGCATACATGTTTTCAGTATTCCACAAAATCGTTTATATAATGAAAGGAGTAATTAAATCAATCTTTTATCACCAATAGCAGATACATATTCTGAGAAAGCATTATTTTAATGTAAACTAAAGATTTTACACAGAAAATAATGTAGCAGTTCCACAAGGTGGCCTTACACTTCAACCTCCTCTGATTTACAAAAATGCACATATGGCAACACACACTTTAGCACTGATTTCTCCATAGAGATCTTTAACAGTGAATACTTTGTTCAAATACAGAAAATATGATCCAATTGTACCATAACCCACTGAGATAAAACCTGTACTACATATATATAGTAGTTTCAAAACGAATAATTCTAAAGCAAAGGCTACAGGGATGCATTTCTGAATCTTAAAATGCTCTAATGCTAATCTGCCATAGGGCTCCAAATGATGAAATGTCTTATCTGCAAATAAAATCAAAAGTATGAGATATATTCTGAAAATTCCTTCACTGATAAGTAAAGTACACACACTGTTGTTATTACATTAGAATAGTGAGCAGGAATAGTCAATAGCAGAGGAGCCACAAACAAAAATAGATTGCAAGGCCTCCCTATCCCTTACACCACGGCGACTGTGAACCATACACTAGTCTACTCATCTCACGTGTAGTACTCACTAGTCGCCGCGCTAATTACAGTAGTGACACAGCAGTGATTATTATCTCCTGACACACCTCTATTTATATAACGTAGCTTCTGCTAGGTTTCTTTATCTCTCTCAATACATGTGCTTTGATATATACACCACGAAAGAGGGATGAGATAAGGCATGGTGGTATCAGATAAGATGGTGATTTACTGCATAGAGCTCTTTCAAGTGCAGGTTAAAACTCAGAAGATTTTGTCAAGGAATTTCAAAAACAATCCACGATCCTCGCAGAACAATCCCACACTCTCATTTTGGGACAGAATTTTGAGGCACAAAAATTTTCGATGTTTGATTCAGGCCCATATCGTATGCATATTGGGTGTAAATTTAAATGTTCTGTGTTATCACCATTGTGAACAAAAGAAAATCACTCTCCCGTGATGCACGTTGATCTAGTTTTCAAAGGTAAACCCTGAACTCTCAGTACTGTTTAGTATTGATGTGGATATATGTAGATTTAATAAGCATGCGATAAGGATTAAAAAGATGAACGGGTGCCTTCTTCATACTTCAGATTATAGTATGAATATCATGGAAAGGGAGTCGGAATCTTAAGGGAATGAGGAAAAAGAACAGAGCTGTCGTTACTTCAATGTGCAAAGTGGGACACCATCCACTTGGATACTTCCATCCACATGTGCGCTACCATATAATGTCCTATAATTTATTCTCTTAGTTTTTCTCAATTGGCATTAGGCCCAGCTTTCACATAGATCACCTTGTGTCACAGATTCTCCTGTCTCAGTCGTCCAACAGGTTGGCCAATGTTCGCAATATATCTATATTGTATCACCAACATGAATGAAATAAGGTACAAACATTATGTTTCCGTTAATAATATAAAAAGTTGAGGTCGGTAGGTCGGATGTTTTTTTTTTTTTTTTCAGATCCGAGACCTTACTTAGCCGAGTACTTGTAATGAATTGTGGGCAACATAACTGCCCACACATCTTTTTTCCATTGGTCATTATGGTTGAGATTAATGTCACCAGGGAATACTGCATTTAACAAACAGAAAAATATGGGCATAACTTTCTAACAAATTCTGTAGCTAAAATGCCTAAAAATATGATAAATTTGAAGAAAAATATCAAAAATTTCCTGAAGAATTCTGAGGTCGGCCTTGTTGGGCTGAGGTCGGTCGGGTGACCGGAAACTAACCTTTTTTGGCCTAAATACGTGAAGAGGACAGTGAGCGAGAGACCATGTGACTGTGACTGATACAGGTCATGTGACCTTACATGGACCATGTGACCAAGCATTGACAGTACTCATAGCCATAATTTTTTGGGAAGCACTTGCAACACAGAACTGTGGTTTTATGACTTGTATACTTTGTAGTTACTGTAGAAGGTGATTTTCGAAAATGACTGAAACGTTAGATAGAGGCTTGCGAAATGAGATACTACTTTTCAATAATCAATTTGTAAAAAGGGTAACAATATTTGTTTATTTCCTGACATTTCGAGGTTCAATTTCAATTCTATATCTTAAAACAAAAGTATATATCTTGTGACAATTCATTTTAGGAATGTTCATTTTGCCTACATGTAGTACTCCCTAGACGCTGCTATAATGCACACTGAAGTTAAAATGGTAAAAAAAAAACACCCATAATTCTGGAGACATTATGAGTTGTATGGATGGTCAGCTTGACACAGCCTGACACTGACCACTGGTGTGGACTTCAACTGGTGTACATGTATTCACATTGCTGTACAAATTGCTGCTCATTATGTCACCATGACTGGACACTGTACAGCATCCACACTGTTTGATCAGTCATATCTAATACTGACATTTAGTACTATAGTATATGCATTAGCATTGTGACAGACCTGTACAGTAACCTCTGGTAGATGTTATACAAAAATGATTACCTTTATAATATATATCTTTATTCTAAATCTAAAGTGATGCTAATAATGAATCTTAGTCTTCAATGACTATTATATCCATGATTATCCATGGATTTTACCACCCGATGTATGATCTATAAAGTTGATTTTGGCCCAACATTAAACTTAAAGTATTAGTCTAACTGAGGCGCTATAAATAGCTCAGTTGAATTCATTTGGGACCCAGCGATTATTACCACATGAGAAGGACAGTGCATACTAGGAGGCATGCATGACACACAGAATTAATCATTTTTCCCTATCTGACTCCCATCATGTGAACATTAGAAGTGAAACTCCTAATATGAGTAGATCTATCTATGTCCTCTAAAGTGGGTTAATTAAGTATAGGGGTGCATCCACTGCCGACGGATGGACCATCCGTCGGTTTCATCCGTTCCATTTATCACTGATTTCTATGGAGAAATAGACGGATGAAGGGAGACAGATGGTCCATCCGTCGCAGTGGACGCAGCCCTTATGTCCATGGTGTAAATAGGCCGACGAAGAATCCTTCACACAATAGGAAATTGGTACAAGTCTGACATGTTGGTAAGTCTGTCGACGTAGGAGAATACATCACTCAGAACACGAGAATAAAAATTGATATCTATCTAATTCCCTGAGTGCACTGATAATACTGGCATCTTATCTAAAAGAAAATGTCCCTTTGAGAGCCCGTCCGTCACTTTAGAGGCCAGTAAGATACTCCGTTGTCAATCCTTTGTCGTTGCATGATAGCAATGAAAGACAATTGACCCGAAAAAAGAGACTTACCGGTAATATCTTTCTTTATCTACCTGGACTTGATGGAATAATGGTGTTATCAGAGACATAAAGATATCTCTGGTGATATCAATCACTCCTAAATTTAACATCTAACTCATCATTTATTCAATTTGTATCTAATGGTTAGGATATCCCGGACCAGAAGGCAGTGTCTACTTCTCCTATCAGTGGCTACTGAGAATATGCTGATCAACAACTGCATATTGCAGTAGGTACTGCTGAAATACTTCCAAAACAGCTGACTCTACACTGCATTTTCAGTCTAGACTCAGTAGTGTACTGACTATCAACTGATTATACACTGCATTTCAGGCTAGAATCAGTAGTCTACTGACTGTCAACTGAATGTTAATAGATACCAGAAATTATACACTCTGTGCAGCAGCATAGATGCAGTAGTCTACTGACCATCTACTGGTATGACTCTGTCCATTCACAGAATATTTACCTGATGCTTCTAAGACAGTCCATAGTGTGAATGTCAGTATGGTTGTGAACAGCAATCAAAAGATTCAGTAATGTAATAATGAAACTACCCAGTGTTTGTGGAGACAAGCATACGTCACCCCTTTTCATATGAATATCTTATTCAGTGCCAGTAATGGATACACATGGATGTTGGGGTGTATGAAAGTGAGGAATTACTCACTGACTTTATATAGTGTACAAATATACTGAATCATCAAGTATTCTTTTGGTCCCCATTATGATATATTTCTTTTACATAGTATCCATGTATCATTGATAATTACAAAGTGCTTGTCTCATCACCTTAACATCAGTAAACCGAAAGGCATTATACTATAGCAGCACTCTATAGATATGACTACTCTTACCCTTTCGCTATGGTAAGAGTTACCCAATACTACTGAATCAATACTGCCCTAGCCCCTCCTACATGATTTGCATGCACTACTAGGAAGTAGTAACTGCTCCACATAGCTGATGGGGCGGTGGCTCAGGGGGCTAATGCGTTGGTAGAGTAATCAGAAGATCCCAAGTTCAAATCCAGCTAGGACCACCTAGAGAGGCATTGGTAGTGCCAGTACTAGAACAGCGGCTGCTTCTTTTATGCTTCTACCTGCCCCCAGCAGTAGTTTTCAGTATGATCTACTGCTCAACTACTGCTATAGCAGCAGCCATGCAGTAGTGCTGATTGAACACTGCCCCAACCCAATATATGGTCATGCAGCATTAAATAAGTAGATACTGTTCAAATGCTGCCATCTAATTTACATAATTGGGACAACTGATTCAATACTGTTGCATGCTGTTAATACTACTGTTCTACTACTGTACACTGCTGCAAGTTTTGTGGTGCTGAGCAGTAGAATGACAGTAGATGCTGATACAATACTGTTTCTGATGCTGCTTTAACACTGAATCACTACTGTCACACCACACTGTTTCCCAGCTGCTTTAGTGCTGCATTTCTACTGCATTTTGGTCCGGGATGTTAATTTCGACCTTTGATCTGTAACTCCTGTGTCTGCCTTAATCTCTATATATTTACCATTTAAAAAGGTCATTCACTTTAATGTGACATTAGTGCAGTCATTATGTAACAATTTCCTGGGGCTTTTGGCACATCTGGCGGAAATCATGAAAATTTGCATACACTGTATGCACATTTTCATTATCTAAAGACCTTGTATGATACAGGGTCTTTAGATAATGCTGAAATGAGATCCAAGTGGATACATTCCTTTTCAAGAATGTTTCCACTCTAAAATTGATTTTGAATATAGATTGTGTGAAAATGAGGAATAATTTTATAAAAATCCCTTGTCTTTTATCTAATAGCTTAATTTGCAAAACTCATTTATTACAGTCATGTACAATTAACCATATAAAGTATATTATGTGACCTTATCATCCAGGTTACTCCCAGAGATTCGACATGTGATTTCCCCCTCCTCCTGGACAATTCTGAAATCAACTTAGAGGTAAAAAGATGCTTTTCGAAAGTTTTATGAGCATGATTAAAAGTACTATGGTATTAAAATTGTAAGCCCCTTAATGAGACGTTGTTACTGCTCTGAAATGTCTTAGATTTCTAGAAAAAGGGGGCAAAGACATAGTGTTGCCCTCCCCATAACTTGGGGCATATAATTATGCCCCTTGGTCCCCTGTTTCCATTGCCAATGCACATTTATAACACACACACCTAACTTTGGCTGATTCTATAAGATGCACTAGATGTTTATCGTTCCCTGCATATGAGCCACTTATTTCTGGACTATCCAACTCATTCACAGCCTAGGGTAGAGTGGCTTTGAGTCTTTCATGTACATTGAGTCGGACATTTCCTTGTTTCTTGGTTCCAAATTGTAAAAATAAATGGCCATTTTATTGGTTTTCAACCTATCTACCTTGATAGGACAGGGGGATAGGTGCTACTCTACCATTCTTAGGAATGCTGTCTATAATATGATACCAAGGGTATTATTTCCACATGGTGAGCTGGGTTTTGGGCAATTTGTCAACCAGTTTGGAAAACGAAATCAGCAGTAAATAATGAAAAATCTAAAATGATGTGGCATTGTCCAAGGAAGACAGTTAACTTCTTGTAAAAAATGATTAACACATTACATTCACACCCAGTCAAGTGTCATTGAACAGTGAAGAAGTGCTTCCTTTGCTTTTGGTACAGAAAGGGACACTCTGGTATGTAGCAGTTGATTTATAGTGTGATGTGGCCAACTCAAGATACTTGTGGTTGACTCATGGTACTGATAATGAAAAGACACATCAACCAGATAATGGAGGCCTATATAGCCTAATGGATAAACATAATGAAAGTTGTGTCCATATTGGCTTGAAAGCCTAAGACTTCAAGGTGATTTTGATATCCATGGCCAGGTTCCTCCTCCAAGTTTGCCTACTATAGCAGAGACCCTACAATAAGGTAGACCTTTCACAGAGGTCCAGGTGGCCAACTCCTGGGCACTTTACCATTTCAATTATATTACTGGCCTATCCAACCAACTCATTCCCAGCCTATAGCTGGCTCATCCACGGCCTATCCAGCTTATTTTTGGCATATCCAACCCATTCATGGCATTGGCATTGGGAGGTACAGCATACTTCTATCTAGAAGCAGGGCAACAAAGCCCATGGTTTCTGCCGAATGTGCCAAACCATTTGACATAATGACTGCACTACATGTCATACTTTCTGACCTGAGACGGTGCATGTTCCACACAGGCGTATCCAGCTCATTTCTAACCTGGCCAGCTCATGCCCTGCCCATCTAGCCCATTCCTGGTCAATCCACCTCATTCCTGGCCTGTATGTGTAGCTCATTCCCTGCCCATCTAGCTCATTCCACACCTATCAAGTTGATACCCTGTCTCATTCCCAGCCTATGTTGCCTATTCCTGGCCTATCCAGCTTATTACTGGCTGATGTGGCCTATTCCCCCTCTCCTATTTATATGGTTACAATAGGATCTTTCACATGACATGGACCATACAAAACACTTCCTTTACTGGCTTCTTTCACAATAATTTTGCATAAATTATGCTAATTAGGGACAGTCCAAAAACAAACACTATTAAAACGTCGGATCTATAAAATAGAAGTTTAATCAGCATCAAATTATGTGCATGCTACTTTAGATCACTGTAACCATTGACTTAATCTTACCTGATGATGATACGCAAATTAGTTATATTTTATGTAAATAAAAGTCATGAACTACTAAGTCGGACTTTTCATGAATCAAAGTACATTATATCTTTAGTATACATTATTTATCCACATAGAGATCATTGAAATATAATTTATATATGCATTTACAGGTTGATTAAATAGGGATTTTATATTTCATATTTTCAATGTCACATTACATGTAGACACCTTTATCAAAATTAATGTATCCACTTAAGCGGGTATTCCACTGCCGTCGGTTGGCTGTATTTTTACTAATCCGACCGATTTTTTTCTATACTTTTGTATAACCAAAAATAATCGGATTAGCAAAATCTCGGCCGACTGACGGCAATGGAATACCCGCTTTAGATTTGGATTCAGCATACTCAAAAACCCCTGTAGCCCAAATTTCATGGTTTCTGCCGAATGTGCCAAACCATTTGACATAATGACTGCACTACATGTCATACTTTCTGACCTGAGACGGTGCATGTTCCACACACACCTTACTTAGCCGATTGTTAGCCATAATGTCAACAGTGCCCACAGTGTGGGTGAGAATAAAGAGTTAATCATACTGACAACATCATGACATATCTTCCAGTGTCTACTCCACTCAACATGTTTCTGATAACGATTGATAACAATCACCCATGTGATCAATACTAAGATTTAATATGTTAGTTTTATTGCCCTTTAGTTATTATCTTAAAATTAACCCATATATGACAGTACCGAAATATGAACTGATGAAGTGTTCTTCACAAGGGACCCTATTCATGGCGGCATGCCTACGTAGACAATGGTAATGTCTCAGTGAAGATTGTATAAACTTCATTTGACAAAATTAAAAAGAAATAACAAACAAAAAACAAACAAAACATATGGTATGAATGTTCCTGCATGTATATTAAATGCATACAAACCGGTTGAAATAATTCATGGCCTAACTGTATGTGCGACCCCTGTTGAATCTACATTTACAGACGATTTAACCGTGTATATTGCATTGGTGAAGAATTTGGACCATCGGCCAGCTATCGGCCAGAAATCGTTCAGTAATCCGGTTTTGTGGAATAGCTCAAAATTGTCCATCGTTTTGCATCGGCGATACTTCACGACAGGTGGCTGATATCAAATCAGTTTGATATTATCGGCCTCTTGAAAATCGGTCCGACAATAGAAACCGTTTTTTTTTTTGCGTTGAAGATGTCAAAATGGTGATATATTTTCACTGACATTTCTCCTATTGGGCCCCTATCAGCCTGACAAAAGGTCGGGCCGATAGGGAGCCAATAGGAGAAATGTCATAAATCGGCCCACTATCGGCCCGACAAAATCAATGAAAACAATCGGCTTTTGTTGAATCACCTCTTAACAATGTAAATATAGCGCCTTTAGACCTAGTGGTGAAGATAGCACATGCCACCTTCTCTGCTTTGCACCCCATGTTGTTTTATTAAACTTAACATTTGTCATTGAAGCTGAATAAGAAGTTTCCACCATGGAGCAGTGTGCATGGTCAGCGTAAGTAAATGCACGGTCATCAGTCATTTTTTTTCACAGTTGTAATGTTTTTCTTTTTCAAACAGTTCCAATGCATACAAGTCTACACGGGTCTTATTCTTTCTTCTGCTATTTGGCAGGGATCCAGGTATGTTTTCAGACGCCACTACCGGTGTACTATACTAAGATGCGTAGTGATCGAAGATGATAATAAGCACCTGTATTAAAGGAACTACACCTGAATCGGTTTTAAGCTGGATGTTTTATATATAGAGAGAAGTCTGACACACCTGGCTGAGTTCGCCCCAGAAATAGCCCTTCTCACCCCCCCCCCCTGCGCCAGGGGACACACCTTCCACGTTTGACCTACCTGTTTGGGAGGGATCTCTGTGCTAGCAGGGCCAATAGTGAAGAAGCTACTTGCTGTAGTTGAGTTGTTCATGATGAGAGCTAGCTATCTATGCCGAGGCCCATGTGTAAACTGTATAAAGTGATCCAAGTTGTTCACATGCATTACAGCATGTAATGTGTCTTATATCAGCTGTTAGTCCTACTATTCATGTGTGTGGTGGTATTCTGCACCGTAGGTTATACACATAGTGAGTGGTGGTTAGTGTGCTGCTAGTCCTGCCAGACCTGTGTGTCACCTTGCAGCTAGTGTACAGGTGTAGGCCTTACACTATTATACCTCTAATACTCTCTACCCACCTACCGACCTGCCAGTGCCGCCTGTTGAGTTCACTCCATAACTAGACTAGTACAAATATAGGTACACAGGAAGGCCTCGTGGTCGCACCCCTGCAGGATCTACCACTGTTATATCTCATCTAGTTCTAAATTGGCGAAGGTTGCTACATGAAAAATAATTGGCCTCTGGCAGGGAACCATGATAATGGGAGATAATTGAAGGGAGTGTGTTTTGGATGTTAATAGACCTACTAGGTAGGCCCACACAGGCCTATGCAAGCAGTATGTATCCCTCATGGTGGTAGTTTAATTGCTATACCTTTATGACACTGAGGTCATGTCAAATTCATGGACCGAGGTATTGCAAATCAGCCGAATATAAATGAGGTTGATAAATGGAATGTTCCATTTATCAACCTCTCATCAAATTTGTCACCTAACCCACCTAAACTTATGTAACATACAAATATGATAACTTCTGCCATCGAACCTTTACACCAGCTGCGAGTTAAAATAAATCAATCCAGGCCTTAGAAATAGCATTGCCACTTTCGCCCCCATCCCCTGTCCTCAGGTAGGCGTTGTGTGTGAGTGCGGCAATGGGGGACTATTTAAAGGGTAAACAATAATAACAATACACACTGGGTGCTGTATGTTGGTAGCCCAATGTCAGGCCCAAACTTGATAATGGATTGATGATATCCCATTTGGGAACATTCATTTCGTACATTTTTCTAACCGTAGCATGGAATCAGAACTTTTTTCTTTTTGTCTTTCATTTAGTTAAGAAACTATCATTCCATACATCAGACTTACTCCAGACGGCTAGTCTTATTCTTTCTCCTGCTTTTCAAAAAAAAATATATAGGATAGAATAAAGATAAAAAGGAACATATATTATTATAACTATGTAGGAATGCATGATATAAGGGAAAAAATTAGCCCCCCTCTCAAGCCGTCAAGGGATCAAAGAATTTTTGCCCCCCCCCAAGGACCGGAAATCGCGCACGAATGCGCCCTTTTAGCCCCCCCCCCGCCCCCCGTTGTTAGAAAAATGATCACTCCCTAATTATCATGGATATAGACGGCAGAACTGTTATGGTTCTAATGATAAAGTTGAACATCATTTTGCTCACTTCCCATAATATAATCGCAGCTAGCGAAACCAAGCTATAAAACGTTCAAGCTTTGACATACCATTCCCATATAGCGTATTCCTTTTAGGTATATTTGGAGAGGGCTACGTATGATTATCTCCAATCAGTTATCCTCATGTACATGTAGCCCGTTTAAAACATCCAAACGTGGTTTCCTGCTCCTCGTATATTGGTATTCACTCACGTCATACTAAAGGCCTGGACTTAATCGCTTTACAAACATAAATTCAACACAGTCTTCTACATGCATTTAGACTTATTTTATAAAGAGGTTTAAGAAAAGAATTCTTCTTACCGAAGCGTCCTCTGAATCCATGTTGTATAATTAAATCCGCCTCCATCTGTGAATGCTATCCTGGACACCATGCCCTCATAGGGGCGTGGTCTCACCAGATCGAGGCCCACATAAACTGATGGTCAGCTCCAGTTCACCCAATAGACAGTTTACCCAATCGCAGTCCTGAAATTTTAAAGCTTCTATAAAATCTGGTATAGCGTTTTCTGATATGTATTTCATATACAAATGTATACACCTACCTATGTTATAGGGTGCAAGTTATTCTGGTAAAGCTCGTCCATTATATGCACAATACAGGATATCAGTTTGACCCTTTGGTTGGGAGGGTAACCACAGTGAAATTTCTTTACAACGAATTCTGTTACAACGAATTTTCGTTTACAACAAACAAATTGCTCTTTACCAATCCTTCCCTATACTTGTCTATAATAAAGCAATCCTGATAGAACGAATTTCACATCATCTGAATTCATTTATAACAAACTTCTGATCTATGGGAAATATATCAAAGGTTGACAAAAACCAAAGGAATACATATTTCCTTTGATTTTCACGGTATTTGTTGGTGGAAGGAGGAGTTGGTACATGGACTGTGCATGCTGCTATGGTCGTCGGGTGGGGCAGAGAGGGGAGGGGGTGTTGCCGCTAATCCTTCACACATTTCCGACACTGGTGAGTTGATACACGGACTGTAGATTCTGGTGTGGTCGGTCGGTCGGCGGGGGGGAAGGGGAGGAGGGAGGGACTTCTGATGCAGGTACACATGTGGTGGTAAGGTTTTCAGGAAGTATGTGTTGGGGGGGGGGAGGAGAGCCAGAAGGGTGGGATGGAGGTATCTTTTTTTTTCTTATTGGCCTTCATTGATATACAAAATGATCTTCCTGAACCATGCAATCTGGCCTAAGATCCATAGTTCACTTGGTCTCTGTCAGATGAGTGAGCCATACAAATCATATGTAAAATCTGCTGATACTAATGAGGTGCTAGGTGTATGGGGGGGTATATTTTATATACGTTTTGTATAATATTGAAATACTACATAGCTGTCACTTTGTCATTTGCTGAAGAAAAAAAAAGATTGAATAAAACATCAATAGTTTTGATACTCTAGTTGTAACCTTTTATGGGGTCTATTTCTCAAGTTTTCTTGGAGCACTAAGGGTGCACGAAATGCCTTGTTTGGATACTACGAAAATCGTTTATAACAAACCTTTTCACTGTAACCAAGCACTTCATTGTAAAGGAATTTTACTGCACTTGGTTAATTAGTAATGGTCACAACCTCCAGTTGGCAGCACTGAGTGGCCTGCTCCTCTGCCAAACATCCAAATCAAAGTCACCACCAGTGACAACTTTCCTTTATGACTTCAGATGGCGCCACTGTGCTGGTGCAATCAAGACTGGATAAAAAACTGGAAGCATTTTATTTTCACACAGATATATGCTGAAATTTAGCATGGTTAGAGTTTACGAAATTGATTGAGATTTCACCAGAATGCTGTAACAAGCATTGTGATGATAGCCATTTAGAAAGTGGAAGATCCATATATTTGAGATCTTGTAGCAGCTTTAAGACAGGAGGGAGGGATCTACTAGTGTGCTACCATGGATTGAGAAATAAAAACCCATTACAAAAATATCTCTCATTTTACTGCCAATGGGTTCCTAGAGACTCCTGTATTCTATAGGAATATGATTGTCCCCCCCCTCCCCCGTTGAATACCATCGCTTGTCCCGCGCCCCTCATACCTCCAGAGGTCTAAAGTCATTTTAAATCAAATTAATATGAATGCAGACTCTAAGATGTACCCAAGTCACTCTCATGTCATGACATTTGATTCTCTGAGAATTACACATGTATTCTTTTTGTGACATTTTGACTTGTGATTTCCTTGATAGAACATGTTCATAATTATTTACAATCTCCCGTGTCGTTCTTGTGTCACAGTACATACCCCCGATTTGCCCCCACTCAAACCTGTTTATTTCATTGAATAACACAAGCTATGGACAAGTATAATCAGGGACGTGGTGTGAGGTTCTCAACACTACACTCTGGTTTTTCCCCACGCTCACTCGAGTAACTAAGGCTTAAAAAAAAAAGGCCAACTCAAAGCTATGATCACAACAACATTTTTTTTTATTTATTGCATAAATAACCATAACTGGGAAAGGAAAATAAAACTGCAACTTATCGACAAGTGTTTTTGCCTTGTGAATCCTATTCATTAAGAAATATGTTCGCAATTCTCATGCATCTACGAGTATCTTTCTCATGTCATAGCACATACGACAGATTTGCCGCCATTAGGCTTGTTCATATTTCAGGAAGTAATTGGCTGAATTTGATGATCCTTGTACCTAATGTAGGCGTGTGAAAATGTGTATTCACATTCTCAGGGTGCTACATTGATTAGCCCTAAAGGTCAAGGTCAAGATTATATTGAAGAGGCAATATCATGGTAGTCAATGTGTTATAAAAAAAATTATCTGTGATGGTAAACCTGATAATAATGAACTGTCATTTTATTATGGTTAGATTATTTTCAAACTACTTTCCATCGGTGTAAAAAGCTAGTTCACTCACATTGTATGCATTATATTGAGCAGCTTTCCAAAACAACTCACCCAGTTAGAAGGTCCACCTTTGAGATATAATTTCTCATCATTGAACAGTAGTTTTTATGGAGGCCCTAAGGACACAGTTACTACCAATTTTGATATATTTGTCAACTTTCTATGATTTAGCCCACTAAAGGCTAAAAATAGTGAACATATAGGAAGGTTCCCATGTTTGCACCTAGTGGTGTAACTGAGCCACAATTAGAAATCACCCATAGGAATAGCAATGTGTAATATCACCTGAGCTGGATGAGCCCTGTCAGGGTAATACTGGCGGGTCCCTGCAATTAACCTGGCCATAGTTTTCTCTCACTTCAATACATTCCTAATTGTCCGAAATATCTAAAAAGTGACACATATACTTATACAAGTTAGAGGGCCATAATAGGCATATTCATGGGGGAAAACTCAACATCAGCTGAGCAAAGCTCCTAACCCATCTTTAAACCTTTCATTTCCTTACATAGAAGACCTAGTCCTAAAACCTAGTCCAGAATGGAAAGGGCCACTGTATCAGACAAGGAATCTCTCTTTAATCTGACGATAGATATAGCCTTACCCTAATCTGACCTAGACTCTGGGTTCAAAGAAAGTTCCAGATTCAGGATATACCTTGGCAACTGTAAACAACTCACATTCATAAGCCAGGGTTGAAGACCATGCTGTATCTACCAGAGGCAGTTAGGTTAGAACACTTACAGGTTTCTAGAGCTGGACCTTGAGCAAATCGCTAACTTGCTGTAGCTGATCAGTAGATGCAGGATTTTGGGCTCATATGAAAAGATGATTTTTTTGAATTGCTTGCTTAATACTACACCTCACCTAGCCCTGATCATGATATAAAGCATGGCTTTCCTCACCCATCCTGAAATTTAACCTACCAAGAGTAGCATTATCAGCTTTATGTAAATATTATCCACTCTGCACTAAAAACTCTAAGAAACTAAGAGGCACTTTACATATCTACTGTGAGGAAACTCCCATTGTCACTGGAAGATCTCTTAAAACAATTGTCTCTTCAATATTGATCCTGCAAACAACAAAACAGGGCATGCTCACCTAGGCATATTGTGTAAAGAGCAGTATTTGGTCATTCTTGTAGATCTTTTTTCTTCAAACATTGCAAAATCACATATGGAACAAGATGTCAATGTGTTAGATGATAATTTTATCAAACTAAGGATTGAATGACACTTATAGCAAGGTTTATGGTTATTTGATGGTCTCAGCCAAAGCTGATGCCAAACCTAGAAACTACAACTGTTCACTATGAGATAGCTATGGTGCCACACTCAGTGTTTGCTATGGATGCTCTGACCCTTTCCATAGATTTATAAGATGCCTTGTGATGTCATAAATGATGTTTCATATAGTCCACTTGAAAGAGACTGACCAGTTTAAATTCAATTAACTGTGTAATGGTAGTTGATGAAATGGCAGTGCTGAGAAGCATGAAAAAGGCACCAGTCATGACAGAGGTGTGTCTTCTCAAGGAAGCTTTCATCACATTAATCAGTAGATTATCAAAAAAGTGATGTATTGAAGACTTAAGGCAAAGGCTAGAATCATCATTATACATTACATTATACCCTGTGTCGACACTCAAGGGTAGCTCACAACCCCCAGTGTTCAGTGAATGTTGTGGCAGCCACTGGAGGCACCTTACGACACCGCTTCAAGCTGCTACAAGATCTCAAATATATGGGTCTTCCACTTTCTAAATGGCTATCATCACAGTGCTTGTTACAGCGTTCTGGTGAAATCTCAATCAATTTCGTAAACTCTAACCATACTAAATTTCAGCATATATCTGTGTGAAAATAAAATGCTTCCAGCATTTTATCCAGGCTTGATTACATCAGCACAGTGGCACCATCTGAAGTCATAAATGAAAGTTGTATTCCCTACTGGTGGTGACTTTGATTTGGATGTGTGGAAGGGGAGCAGGCCACTCACTGCTGCCAACTGGAGGCTGTGACCATTACTAATTAACCAAGTGGTTTCCCTCCCAACCAAAGAGTCAAACAAATATCCTGTATTATGCATATAATGGACGAGCTATTACCAGAATAACTTACACCCTATAACATAGGGACGGGTATACATTTGTATGAAATACATATCAGAAAACGCTATACCAGATTTTATAGCAGCTTTCACTCAGCAGGCAGAATACACATCCACTAGTGGGCCCCACTTAAGGGATCAAGACCGTTATCAGCTGGGCATTGTTTGGTATACTGACAGTTATTTCTTTGATGTGCTGATTGCCGTCATGAACAAACAGTGTACTACATGTGTTTTGACACCTTCAATGTGTTAAAACATATGTATAATATTAATGGACACCTCCTTCTTACTTCTGATTTTGAGTTTTATTACCCTGAGGTCAAGGTCATCAGTAACTGAGCACTGGGGTTGTGAGCTACCCCAGAGTGACGATACAGGGTAATTACATTATTGTATAGTAAAGCCACATAGTGTTAGTTTTAAGTCATCAAAGGATGACTTTGGGTCATCATTTGCAAAGCATGAACAAAATTCATCTGCACTGATTACTTTCAGACATGACAAGCCTTAATAATTCTTTGTGATATATGAAATGTACATGTTCGAGCATGCTGTGGATCCTAATCCAATCATTACCAGTAGTTAATGGATAACAGGAACAAGCTTAAATGCCAGGGTATACGTCGGGTCAGAGGGTATACATCCGGTGAGAAGACTCAGTGATGTCAGCATATCTCTGCCCCTTAATGGACCATGGGGTTGGTACTTATTGGGTAAAATACCTTGATAACAAGGTAGTTTATCATACATAAGATAGTAGTTAAATGTATTATGCAGGGATGGTAGAACTATATAATTATGAGAACAGGGTATACGTCGGGTGAGACAGAAAGCTACCCCAACTGTGCCACATGAACTGGATGGAGCACCCAGGCTATGATATTGGAGCTACACTTCCAATTTGTTTTCATGCATGTAGGGACATGTTAAGGCTCTGTATGATACATCTATCTCATTCCTGTGCTATATTCAAAATATGGTAGGGGAGCCATGTTAGGGTATACGTTGGGTCCCATACAAAACTGCCCAACAACCTTTTTGCCCCCTACATAAAAAATAATTTGGCTATGTACACCTATATGGTCTTAAAATTTTCCCTTTGTTATGGGGCAACCACCAAATCACAATAGGGATCTTATTGACCTTTTTTTTTTTTTGCAAGTTGCAGTACAGATTTTAATGTTTTTGCTTAAAAAAACCCTCATTTTGGGCAGTTTTAGCCCACCTGCTCCCTAAATATGACTCGCAGATAGGCAAAACCCATATACCACTTGTAGCTCTATCCCATCCTGACCAGAATAAATGATAAAAACACATATATTACTATATTTGAAGTTTTTATTGAGGGGAGAACAGGAACAGGCCAAATAATGACGATTCATGATTATCAGTCATACATAGACATGCCTCTTGCTATCCCTCTTGCTCCTCATGTGGCTCTTGGCTGCTGAACTTCATCCAAGAAAAATTGCCACTCCCCTTTGCAAATGTTTTGCCTCTGGTTGTAACAATATCTACCTGCAACATGACAAGGAGGAGAATGGGGGTGAAATGATCATAGTATACGAAGTCTTAGCATCTAACAAACTAATAAAAAGACTGAATTTGTATCAATATATATTCATAATTTATTTCCTAAAATTGGCTGCTCTTGTTTGTAATAGACCTATTTAACCTAGACCTCTAGAGGTAATCAATATAGCACCCTGAAAGAGTGAATCAGCATCCCCACAAACCCATATTTAGATGCAAGGATCATCAAATTCAGGCAATTTCTTCCTGAAATATGAACAGGAAAGAAGTTAGCATTGAGTTATGACCTTGACCTTGGCCAGATGACCACCTCAAATGGATCTGATACCCACATCTGGGTGAAAAAATAAAATTCTACTCTTTACCTTGCTAAAAAGTAGTTTGCATTGAGTTTATATTGCAGTTGTGACCTTGACCTTGAGCAAATGACTTTGTATTTGACCTCAAATTGATCTGGCACCCTCATTTTTGGAATCAGCACCATTAAAACCCCTTACTAGATGAAAACATCATGAAATTCCTTCAGTTAGTTCCTGAGATATGACTTATTTGTTTCAAGATGGCGGCCATTGTGAAAATAGCCCTTGACACTCCTGCTCACCACACTTCCACCTGTTGACTAGTCTGACAGGCTTTGAGTAGGGTTTAGTACATCTTGAGAATTAGGACTGGCTTTTCATCCACAGCACACAGGCTCCCTCTATAGGAAATCAGACATACCTGATTTATTAGTAGGATAGGAATGAATACAGGACATGGGGTTTCTTTGATTTAGAGCAGAAATATTTCATATAATGATTAGATATATTAGCACATGGTTTAGAATGTTGTCTAGATGGCAATTGAAGATAACCCCCAAATTTCCGCTGTGATAGCGGCCAGTCATACAGATATCAATGAGAGACAATGAACCAGTAAACAATATAAAAAAACAGACATCAAAACAACCCTTAATCTATACCCCAACATCATAGACTTGACCAAATTATCAATGTCCATTAGAGAAAGCGATAAAGAAAGAAAAAGTAATAAGCTACTCATTTCAGACCCACTGAGATAACCCGAAATCCGCCCGATCATCTGGGATGATCGCCATGTACAGACTCCTTATCTCATTACTACCCTAACACTGCAGATATTCATATTCTAATAAAGAAAACTCTATTCTGATCTCGGCTAAATAACCCCAATATCATGATAACCAGCACACGATACTGTACTTGATCAAAAAATTATTGGTTAAGCATGAGTTTCGTAAATCAGCTTACAATTTATCCTCAAGGGTTTATGTTATAACGGTCGTGTTCATTTGGATAAACAAAAATCTCATTTTGAACGCCACATTAATAATAATAATAATAATAATAATAATAATAATAATAATAATAATAATAATAATAATAATAATAATAATAATAAAATAGCAACAAAAACGAAAGTGTATATTCGTGTGAAAGATGTGTAATCATCAATGACATAAAAAAAAACGTCACTGGAAATTTGAGAAATGGGAAAATAGTCATGTTTGGTATAATGATAAAATACATGGTCTCGGAAATGCAGCTAGTTGTAAATAATAAACATTTCACATTTCGAAATATACAAGAGAGTTTTTGAAATAATTTGTGGTCACACTCACGGACCCCGGAGGAACATTGGTCTTGATCCCTCACAAGCTGATTATGCAACAAGATTTTTAAAAGGAAAATAATGATAAAATCCTCCCTAGTATTTTTTGGAGGCCCGCCCATGAGTCACACTTTTTAATTAAGTGACCATTTAAACATTTCACATTTCAGCTCTTTTTTCAAGGTATACGTTGCATGCATACTCCTAATCCTGACGGACACGACTACATCTCTTACAGTAAATTTGATTGTCCAGCAAGACGATTGCTGGAAATATGGCGATTCCTTGTGATGGGAAGTGTCCATATTATTCCGATGCATGAGGCTTTTCCATGGACCTCGATCCCCCTTCTGATGACGCAAGTCTACCTTTGAGAAGCTAGAACCCAAATTACTTTAAATAGGCTTCCTCTTTTGCTGAATGGGTGCATATTTCGTTATCAATGAGAGATGAAAACCGTTTGATATCAAAATCAGAAATACCAACCTCTGGCAGGGAGAATATAAATCTTGTGCAAATGTTGTCAACAAGGTGAGATGGGCCGCCACCTGGTTATCTTAAATCGAACTAATTGATGGACCTGGATGGGCATGCATACAGCACATGGTGCCCTCTTGTGTCACGTGAGAGAGGTATCAAACTCTCTGCATGTTTTGCTGACCTGCAGGAAATCTGAAGTATTTTCTAGAATAGGTTAATAGATAATTTTGAATCCAATGAGTAAGAAATTGGAAGACGAAAACCACAGCCATTTTTGGTCTGGTATTCCCATACAGACAGAAACAGTTCCGATACATCAGGATTATAAGACTATGAATTATCGAACTTTCTCTCTCTTTGGCAAGACTAGACTCAGAACAAAATATGATAAGATGATGACGTTTGGATGAAATTTGTAATAAACACATGAGAAGTAATACTTGTTTCAGAGAGTCAATCTCAGATCCAGGGATTCGAAAACACGGTAGGTGATATATCGGGATTCAGCCCCGCCCCCGCTCGATGTCCTTGCAAAATTGACCGTGAATTTATAAAATTTTCTTTCTGTAAAAGAACACTGGAAAGAGGAGGCCTCCAGCACCCCGCTATCTTTACCACCGAGAGTTTCAGTCAAACCTTGCTTGGTTTAGGAATCCATGTATTTGAAACCTCTACAACGGACCTCTTCTTACAAGAATGGTATTAGGGTAGATTTTTATTCTTCCAGGGAAATATAAAAAAGGTCTCAAGTTGCATTGTATGGAAATCTAGGGTGTACGGCCCTTGCTGAGGCCAGAAATGCAAGGATTACTTCAAACTGAACCATAACCCACTGTGGGATTTGCAATGAGTTGAACAATCCTTGTGTTTGATGGCAGCAACAAGGGCCATAGCATGCAACAGACAAAACCGCAAAGATATTGGATCCCTAAATCGTCATGTGGGATTCGACCTATAGGTTAAATCCAACGATGTTATTTATGCAATTTAGCACTCTGTTATTATTTGGTTCTCTGCTTGAATATTGAAGGGGTATACTGGCTATGCACCAGCAGTTCTTAGATTTCACACCAGGGGGCGTCACTCCCGACTACCGCTGGTTTCGGCGTTTTTGCAGGGCACGACGTAATAGTTAGCTACGGGATTATTCACAAATGTTGCTGTACGTAACTATCTTAATATTGTCGTATTGATAAACCAAGTACATCTATGGATTTGTATTGATGATTCCCACCGCCATAAATACATGCTGCAACTTACATCTAAGTGGATCTGCTTCCAAATCAATGATCATAAGTGATTACTAAATTTAATCAGATTGATTAATATTTTCCCAAATATTTAGAGATAACTAGATATTTTTCCTTGCTTATGTGGAAAGTTTCTGCTATCTAAAATGTGTTTTATGAAACAGAAAATGAGGGTTTCAGGTTCTAGGTCTTCATTCCATACAAGATATTAGCCAGTAGTCTAGAAATGGGGGGGGGGGGGAGGCAGAGTTATACTAATATGAGCACAGATGTCCATATTCTGCCTATTTATGTTAAGTAAATCACCAACAGAAATACAATGTATTATGAAGTACCCCCTTCCCAATTAAAAAGGTGTTATTTGCAACTGGGATTTGAAAGCATCAAAGTTCCTTTAAATACATTTGCAACTTGGAGTGTAAGCAAGGCTTTCAAATCTCAATTGTCCGGCATTTGGAGGGTTAGATCGCATCGAAGATTTCGACTGCATAGGTTTTGGGTAGCTTCAATGTTATGATCGAGGAACGAACAGCACTATCAGAAACATATGACACAACAAATAGCAATATTAGGAACTAGTTTATTGAAAGATAACTGTTCTGAACTAAGGGACACTAAGTCTTATCTGAATGATTAATCCCAGTAAGTAAAAATGAAAAAAAAACACGTTATAGATACATGTCAAAACGTTTCTCTCTCGTTATTCTAATGTATTACCCAAACATGTACGGAGCAAGATTATATCCAACCTCATTGGTATTGCAGCCAAATGAATTCTATATACCTTTATCCCTCTTTGGCAGTGTTATAAAAGAGCATTATATCTGCATGTCTCGTCTATCGTCTATCAGTATAAGCAAACATCTGTAAGGATGATATTAGGGAAGGTTAAAGACATAAGCCCGGCTTTATCACAGTAACATACAAGATTATATAGACTTAGAATGCTATGTGGCAGTACGGTTTTAAGGAACCACGAAATATATTTGCCTAAAACAATGGATCTTATATCAGGAGAAACGTTAGGTATCTTAAATGAGTATCTTTACACACATTTCTTTGACCTATTCACAGAGCCAGGTCATCCAAGTGACAAGGAGACAGAAGAGGACCATTTGACACACCGAGTATATCACAATTGATGGTCACTTACTTTGCCATGGCAATGGCAAACTTGCTTAACTCAGAGTGTTAGCAACAGGTACACTGCAAAAATGGTGTTTAGATTTTAAACATGTTTAGGTCTAAACACGTTTAAAACCTAAACATATAGGTCAGTTAGGTGTCTCATCGACTACACATTTAGGAAATAAACACATTTATTCTAACTACATAAACATTTATGCTAAACATGTTTAGATGTTTAGATTTGAGACAGTTGAATAATAGGTGTTTAGAATTAAACATCAATATGTTTAGATACTTGGATGATGAATCCACACCAGGTAGCAGCACTACCTTTTACTGGACTATCTGCACACAGTTATAATCAACTGTTGTGACAAATGTCCCCAAATCCCATGTTTATCATGGTTTCATTTCATAGTCTTGTGAATAGAAAGGGCAATAGAAAATTGACTAGATTCACTTCATGTCACCATCATTACCATAAAATAATCAATAAACTCCATGACTGACACCTACCCACTGGGCACATCAACATTGATTCAGCGTTGAAACAATGTTTGCAATGTTTGCATATCAACGGTTGATATAGCGTTGAAATATAGTTGAATTTGAAAGTTGACACAACATAATCAAAATCAACTGTGATTCAACATCTAACCATCAGCGCTGATTCAACGTTTGTATTTCTATGTTGATTCAACATTGACACAACATTGATATGATGTTGAAACAATGTTGATATTTGTTAGGGCATTCTTTGTTGACATGTCAATGTTGAATCAACATTGAATCAACATTGAAATCAATATTGTTGATTCAACATTGACAAATCAATGTTGAGTCAACATTGAATTGAGAACAATATTTCAACATTGATATGTCAACTGTTGATTGGATGTTGAAATGGTGTTGGTTGACAACATTGAAATAGAATCATTGAAAAGGTGTTGGAGACAGGTTGATCAACATCATCAACACAATATCAGCGGGTTGTCAACGTTGATGCAACATTCTGTGCCCACTGGGTATTTGATGTTATTCTGGAATAGATAAGGCAATGTCCTTCCTGCCAAGCTGTTGTACTTTCTCAAGTCTCTCATTCTGATGCAGTGTGTAATATATGTACAGATATATAGGTGTGGCTGACATCTTTCGAGACTTTGACAAGTAAATACCTGCTGATGCCCCCCCAAGTAAATGAGAAAAAAAAAAAAAAATATCTCTGTTTTTGTCTGCAAACCTTAACTCTCCATCAAATCATTTAAACATCTAAACACAAAAATTCTTAAACACCTAAACACAAAAATTCACATATCTAAACACAAAAGTTTTAACCTAAACACCTACATTTCTAAACACTTGAGCTAAGCACATTGTTTGGCTAAACATGTTTAGGAAATTAATGTGATCACAAAAACGTTGCAAGAATATGTTTAGAATTGTGTTTAGGATCTAAACACCATTTTTGCAGTGTAGTAACGTAGAAGGAGTGGTCATCCCTGATTACACAGAGGGGGACACGAAAGGCACTTTGTCATGTAGATATATGAATCTGACTTAGATCATATGTTGTGTGTCAATGTATATATGATGTTACGGATTTTTTTCAAGGAACAACCGTGGCAAATGCTCTAAAGGTCCCAGTACAACCTCTGCGTTTATCGTGGAAAGTACAGATCATCCAGGGTTTGCTTATGTCAGAGTTCCTAATACTGATGAACAGCCTTTTAAGTGGTTGAGTTCTGCAATCGTTGCAAATAACATGTCAGAGGTAGATTCTGTAGGCGTATATGATATGCTAAACGTCAGAGAGGGATGGATTGATAAACTATTTTAAACCACAAAGATGGGCCAAAAGGAAGAAGTTGTTTTACATACTTCGAGCTTCAACTGCCTTTTCTTTGTTACACTGAAGCTATTAGGAATAACCTCACAGATCCCTTTAACTGAATCACCGCATGATGCTGATGATTCTGGTGTGGAACTAGATAGCTTTTTTTTGTATGCATTTTCAGGGCCCTCCATACAAGGTACTCTTGATCACAGCAATTGAAGGCCATTCCGAGTGGCAACATTCATCTGAGGGCCATGAAGTGGGGGCTCTTGAGGAGCCCGAGGCGATTAGTGAGGACATGGACATAGTCCCAAACCTATCCTTTTAATATTGGCCGATCATAGCCCAACCATGGCTGACAAGAAGACGGCAGTGGCCAGGATCAGATTTGGTTACCAGTATACAGCAGCATGGCTTCCACCTTGTTACAGCACCTCCTAAGTCCTGTCCAAGTTCTAAGGTACTCTGGAGGATCTCCTTCTCCCAATCAGAGGTGCTACTGATGCAGGCCATCTCAAATATCTCTTGGTGCAAGCATACCTACAGCATCTTCAAGTACATCATCAAGCACAACATCCGCCACCCAAAGGGCACCTTGCCTAGCTACAATTATAGCTACAATGTTTTTGAGTATATAAGGTGCACTTTACAAATAAAAACTATACTTATACCTTATTTTATATATGATCTTCAATACATTATACATTAATTAATGATTTTAATCTAAACAACTGCATTGCCTTTTATATAAAAGGCACAGGTAATGTTTGTTTCAGATAATTCAACACAGTCTATATAAATATGCGTGTGTTTCATTTACTAATATTGTTGTTTACAGTACGGCTTCGTTTTCCCCCACACTGATGCAAAGACTAATATTGTCATATATGTGTTTCTCTCTCATAAAGCTGCTTTTGGATATAATGTTTTATGTTAGGATGATTAAATTTTCTGTACCTATGACGACCAGTACTTGATTGTCACACACACTGAATCAGATAAATACAAAATTATATTGCACATGTGTTAAGCTAGATACTGACAAAACTGCGAGATACCGACAAAATGTATAGGTTTGTTAGCATCGGACAACCATCAGGCTAGATACCGGCAAAAACGAGAGATACTGACAAAACATCGCCAAATAGTCACAAACCCCCCAGGTAGAAGAACTTCTCTTATACACGCGACTACAGCCTCTCCTTATCACGGCACTATAAAATATTATACACCGCCAATTCTTTAGACAAATGGAGAATCCAAACCTGTGCACTAGGCCCATAGTGGTGATAAACAGCCCAATTGTCCTATTAAAGATTTTCACATGTAGTAAAAACCCTCTAAAACTAAAAAAAACCCTCAAAATGTTCATAGTTAAAAGAAAAACAAACATGATGTGCAGTAAAAAGAAGTACAATATACAACTAGCAGTCCTGTTTATTGATTGTTTTTGTTTTGTGCCACCTCCGCTATTCTAAAGCCCAATGCAAGATAAGCTAGTTTATTATTCATCAAACCTCATATTATTGCTAGATTCCCCTTTCATTATATGTATCTCCGATCTGTTTACTTCAGCAGGATAAATCATTGTTATGTTCAGGGGCTTTGTAAACGTAAATAACATTAAATATTCATTATCATGAATCCCTTTGCAATTGCCTGTTAGAATAGCCTAAAGTATTGTTAAAATGTAGGCTATATATTATGACTTCGCTATGCGTGATTGCTTTATATTTTCTATTCAACAGACATAATATTTTGTTGCTGCCTGGCAATAGCTAAAAGGACATGATATATCCAATGTACACAACTGTAGGTTGCTTTCATACAGATCTAAATAATTATAGGTTATATAATAGTAGGATTAGCATCTTTATGAATAGGTTTAGATATATGTATCAACACCATTATCTAGATTTATTCCACGATTTCTGGGATTCTCAGTGCTTTTCCTGGATATTCCCATGCACATACCTGTTGATATTGCACACCATGAAGGCTGTAGCATCAATTTTGTAAGGTGTGCGGTTAGAATGCATCCATGCAGGTTATCCATGGATAACCTGCATGCCTTACATGTCCTTACATGTCATATGTGACCCATCCTAACAAAGTGGTACTGAAGTCGCACATTTAGATGCCTAGATATGGCCCTTTAAAGTGGTATAGTGTCAAAAATATCAGATTTTTTAAAATTGATATTTTAGCATTTTTCCAACATATGGGTAGATATCTTTCACAATCCTTGCTTACTAAACTGAATTTAAGCCCCAAATGCCAGAAAGACATAGCTTTAGTTTTCATGGTTATTTAGAAATACATAGGAATTATATAGGATTCATAAATTATTATATGATTAATATGTCAATTATCTCAGTTTAATCAATTATTAATCAGTCTGACTAAATTTATCAGCAGAAGATCTGCAGAAGACCACCTGGTTCAAATATGCAAGTGTTATATACCAAATGAAAGCTCTTGATGAGCTGTAAATGGATATGCCAATAACTAAACATTTTGTATGTGCGACTTCCGAACCGTTTTGTAAGGATGGGTCACATATGTTACATGTTAAAACCCACGAAATTTTCATGGCCAGGGTAGGGATCGAACCAGCAGTCTCAAATCCCAAGTCCAACATCCTATGCAGTGCGCCACAGGGACTGACGAGAAATGCTTGGTTAGAACCACGTCTTGATATGATACAAAGCCCGGGGAGGCGACGACTGCGGGTTGTCCGCTACAATAACCGCGGGACGCATTCAAACATAGCCAAGCCGAGAAGGCCGCTGAAGGAGGAGACGCGGTGGTCTAGTGGTTAGCGCATTGCGCTCAGCCGTCAAAAGTTGGCAGATCGAGTCCCGGTCCGGATGCATCTCTTTTTCACCTTGTGCCCGCTGCCAGCCAGGCGCAGAGGTGTGTGTACCGATCGTACACAAACACGGTCCGGGCGCATCTTTTTTTCGCCGTGTGCGCTGTAGCTGTCCGCTGCCGGGTGACCAGGAGTATGTACCGATTGTACACAAACATAACCGCGAGACGCATTCAAAGCAAGCCAAGCCAAGACGGTCACTGTAGCTGTCCGCTGCCGGGCGCCGAGGTGTGTGTACCGCTGGTCTATTGGTTAGAATGCCGAGACGCATTCAAAGCAAGCCAAGCCGAGACGGTCACTGTAGCTGTCCGCTGCCGGGCGCCAAGGTGTGTGTACAGCTGGTCTATTGGTTAGAATGCCAACCCAGAGGCTGCCGGGCACTGAGGTGTACACACTATGGCTGGCTTCGAGTCCCGGGGAAGGGGAACAATTTTTGTTTTCAACTTGAATTTATTGGTATTCTATTGATTATCTATTGGTTTCGTGGAATAAAATAACTAGTCAATGGAGAATTCATGACTATGCCCTAGTGTAATTATTCTTCACTAACACACACTCATCATGAATTATCCATTGATTACTTGTTCACTATATACCATTGATATTTCATGTAGAAGCTCTTCTAAGTGCTCAGATATTTGCCGATTATGATTCTAACTGTTTGCCATGTCACGTAGAGATCTGCTGTGCTATGGGTGAGTCGTTTCAGAATTTAGACTGTTGCCTATATTACCAAATGTCTACAGAGACACATCTGGTACGACTCAAAAGGCCTCTAGTCGAACAGCTCAACTCGAAGAATGTTAAGAAATTGCCCATGTAATATCTCTAGCATCCCCAATGCCAAACCCCCTGTAGGGTACGGCACAACGTCCTACAACTGGACTGCCGCACATCGTACTGAGGTTCACTACGAGGGTGCCAATAGTATCCTACCGGTATCTGCTCGGGTCTTTTTCAAAACGACCACCGATTTGGGCCTTATTATAGATTTAGACAATCACCTAATGTACACTTTGTGAGCAATAATTGCAAGTCTCAGATCTGGAAATGTTCACATAGGTTATACAATTAAACTGGTCCGCACAATTTTATTTGACTCAGGGATTACTCTCAAAATGATTGACATAAATATGATATCTATAAATTGCTAGTGATCTTCTAGAGGGCCTATCTTCTATGCGAATCTGAAATTTCTGATCGTAGGCCGACTTGGTGATCGTTAATCATTCTGAAATAGACCGCAGACTTACGAAATATGCTATACACATGGCTGACATAACCACCCTTCTTAAAAGGGTGGTGCTCTACGACTAACTACGTTTTGGGTCTTTTCAAGTCGTAGTCTAGACATGCTACATTAGTATCTTGTGCAGTAACCCCCTGGGGTGGTAACATTGCGCTGACGAACATGGTGACGTGTGTGGTGGGACACAAACAATACGTTACAGGACGTGACATTAGAGGTCTTTACATTGAAGACTTGAGTTTGAATTTCAGCTTTAAGATAAAGGTGGAGGAGAGGGAATCATGGCAATGCTACGGCCTGTATAATAGTAAATGTCTAACGATTGCTGTCAATGCAGACTGTATACAGACTGTGTTAGTTTGGGTACTGGTGGTGATGGTATTGGTGGTGCCAGAGCTTAGATCGTCAGCACCACCACTGTCAGCATCACTCTGTCGGTGGTGCTGTCTGCTGGCTGGGGGTGGATGGTGCTGCTGCTAAGGCCTGTGAGCAGGAAGCAGACAGCTAGCGAGCTGCTCGTGTAGCCAGGCCACCTGACGGGGGCTGGGGGAGCTGCTCACCTCCCCATTGGTGACTACGTCCGGGCTTCGCCCACAGCTCACGCACCAACACGGCCACAACCCATCCGCAACCTGGGACACCACCACCATCCCACGGACCAGCAACAACAATAACAATAATAACGGCTGCTGCCGATGGGGCAGGTGCGCCTTGCCCGTATCTTTCAGCAGCGCTACACGCTCCCACGCGCCGTGCACTGACTCCCTCCCACACACAGGGCTCACCCTGATCCGGGCACAACGCCTGTCTCCTCCAACAGATCCTATACCGACCACTGCCGCTACCCGATGGCCGACTGACTCACTGATCAGTCTTGTCTGCTGCTGCCATGTGTTGGCATCTGAGAGCGGATCGGGGCTGGAGGTAGGAAAAGGGCACAGATACCATCGGCTGAAGGCACGGCAGAAGGAAGGGGAAGGCCATTGGACCTGGAGGACGGAAAGGGGAGAGCGGCAGCGGCAGAGCACAGCAGCATCAGCAGCAGGAGGAGCAGTAGCAGCAGCAGCAGTAGGTTCAGCAGCAGCAGCAGCAGTATTGTCGGGAGGAGTTAGGCATTAAGCTGCAGCTATGAGGCCAGAGCCTGACCAGCGGCAGAAGGAGGACTAGACCCCTACAAGGCGGGATGGGGCAGCAGGGTGTGTAGCCAACCGCCCGCCCGGAGGAAGAGGCTGTACCCAAGCTGAAGGCGGTGAGAGGAGGGCTAGCTGTCCTCAGTCATGCATCCTGGAGGAGAGGAAGCTGGTTGTGGCTCAGAAGCTGCCTTGTTGTCTTGGTAGAGCAGGCACTGCGATCTCAGCGTCAGCTGTTAACCGTTGACCTGCTGCAGAGTAGCAGGGAGAGCAGCTCAGAGCTGCTAGTAAAAGAAGCTCTACATAGGTCGACAACTGAGGAGAGATTGGCGTCTTGGCTATTCCCCTCGGCCACCAAGCTATATCCTCATCAATTGGTGCTTCTCAGGGTTGGACACGTCCATGAGTACAACTGCCTCACCAAGAGGCATACATGGTTTCTGGGTCTGCATAGTGGCTGGTCTATACGTAGTTACCTATACCAGCCAGGGATCGCCTGGTGGGGAGATAATCTACGTGTCTTCTTTCCAGGTATCATGGAACACCTCCTGGAATCACTATGTCATACATGCGCGTCATAGCTGCGTCAAGCATCTTCAGATTTTGCCAAGGTGTCGGGCCTGTAGCTACAGCAGGGGAGACCCGGATTATATAAATATCATTTTAATTATAAGTGTTTTAGAACATGGACCAGATTGTGTATCTCTCTGAGTAGGGATGGTCATCCGACAGCATGAAATAGGGACAGACAGTGAGGACTATGACATGGACCATGGAATAGGTCTTTGTTCACTGATGTGAAAGGCAGAGACTATGGTGTAGGCCTTCAATGGCAGATAGGCATATGGGGTGTAGGCCTTCTATAGCAGAGAAGAGACCGTTAGACACTGAAATACACCAATAGGGTCAGCTGTATGCTGCTATCATCACTATGGGCTATCATGAAATAAGTAAATACGCCGAAAAGCGAACGCCATGGAATACGCGCTAGACCTCCTCAGGCAGCTGTAATGACCATGGACTATGGATTAGGCCACTCGTGGCAGATGTGAGAAGCATGGACTGCTTGGTGGGAGTTCTCTACCAGGTGCTTGTCCTCAGTAACCTGGTGCTCAGCACTGCCAGACTTGGGTCAGGTGAGTGCTTACCCTTTGTTCCATTCTGTTTAACACAGGTACACATCGTCCCTGCAGCATGCAAGAGCAGTTATACAGTAGTTTTGCACCCCTATATGCCTATATATTTAATCTATTATTCCACTGCTTGTACATAAATGTTCAAGGCAAAATTTTCATAGAAATGACCTGTTGATAAATATACATTTATTTATTCCCACGCATTTTATAATTCACAAATTATTTTAATTTACCAAACGGCGATTGTACAAGGCTTTTTCAGCTCAGACCATACAGCCCATGACGTTCTATGATGTGCATTTTCCATAAAGAATAAAACCAAGCCACATAAATCAGGAAGACTATGGAAAAGAATACATCTTACACGATAATTCTTCTCATTAAGTTTCTCTCCACTGCTATAATCCCACCGGTATCATCCACAGACCTATCATGCCCAGCGGCAAAAACAAAAACACCAGAACTCAAGAGGGACTGTCTTTTGGTAAGATGCAACAGAAGAATAAGATCAGAATGTGGTGGATATCTAATTCAGCTTGGATGTGACCTAAGACTGATGATTTAATCCATGTCTCCTCCTCTAATACACAGGCACCTAAATTTACAAGCTTTAGGTCGGGCTTTAGGTACCACTTCCGTGGGCTGCCAGCTGAGAGCATTATATCCATAGATGCTGTGAGTGTGAGTAGTATAGGGAAAAGGGTGTCAGACCCAGGTCCGCGGTACAGGTATCTCGGCTTCTTACAGGACGCATCTAACAATAAATGGACAGCAATTTCCAAACGCATGTTTAGACTTAGGGATCATATTGGTAGGTGGAATAGACGGATGCTCTTAATGGGGGCCACAATGACACGCCTATACCATTTGCAGCTATTTAGCCCCTTCGGTAGCTGTCAGCAGTCGGCTGTCAGATGTGTCACGGATAGTGCAACTGCCAGGGCCAATTAATACAACATACACCAGATAAACTCTGAAGAAGAAGCTGTCATATATCCGCCTGGTGTAGGGACATTAATAGTGGGTATTGCATGCAGCTCATTGCCCTAATGGTTCTCCTCCTGTCAATAGCTAATTAAGTTGATTCAATCAATGCACTGCTTATCAGATCATCGTAACCATTTGTTTGTATCAATGTATTCCAAAGGTGCCTTGGTGATGGTCCTGTTATCCCATCATTCCTAGCAACAGGGAATTAATTGATCAAGGCCTACAAGCACTTAGATCTAATTCATTAGACAGAGGAGTTACTTTTAATTAGGGGATGTACCTGTCAGTGGCTTTGTTCTGGCTGATGGAACCGCAATCCAGGCGCAATGCCTGGAACCAGGGACCAGTCACCAAGCCAACAGTAAATAGCCTGCATCACTGTCTCTTAATTATCCAACTCTAATTACGTTCAGTGATGAATATAACCTTACCTGTCCAACAAGGAAATATAGTAACCATTAGAACCTGGATACCAACAGGATATAATGTCGAGTTGTGGCTGTTGCACCATGGAATCGGTTGCAGAATAAAGCTGAAATTAAGAAAATGATAAAGACACCCTCTTACCGGATAGAAGGGTCGGTCTGGTCCTGTTTCTGGAAACATTGGCTGATTCAGGGTATTAATGCTTAAGCATGAATTATGCATGTAAGATTATTATGAAACACGTATGATATATAGCCAATCCCTTTGGGGCAGTGATTCACGCATCACCCTTAAACGTTACCTCCTAAACTAAGCTAATGACAATAAAGGAGAATTCATAAAGAAATTGATTAATGATATAGGGGATGTGGAATGTTATGATTGTCTTTGATAAGACAGGGATTTTGATCAACAGGCTTACATAGGCTGCTTGCCAATACCACCTGATGTAGGTAGAAGTCTGCTGACCTAGACAATCAACGATTAGGCTAGTATATTGATCTTGACAAGCTGCCTTGCCTACAGTAGCTGTATTGCAGATACTAGCAGGCGCATATAGCCTACCCCCTTTCTGGCTGGAATACATATCTATTTACACTACACCAGCTTCTCCCTCACACCTAGCTGCTTCCCTGGGTCATTGGACAATTCCTCATTTGCATGAACCCTACTGTGAGCCGCCATCGGTAGATCTGATACCTTGCGAGATAAGCACTGATAGCAGCTGCCGGTAGTTGCAAACAAGGATTCGGCAGTGAATGGAGGGAATTGTCATATTGGTTGATAATGCACCCTGCTAGCTGCCTATGCACCAGACCTCCTCCAGGCACTATGCTGCTGTCCAACCCCATCCTGACTTCCCTTAACTTACAGTATACTTCCACCTCATTGCTGACTTCCCTGCCCATTCCTGCACCTTTTCACTTGGTATTCTGAGAGCATCGACGTATTCCGATACTCCCTTTTCCTTCTTTACCTCCCACCCCTCTGGCTGCCTTTCCTATCTTCCAATTCCCATCCTGGCCCGCCCTCTCCCCTCCTGCCTACTGACGTAATGAGACCAATCGATGGCTATTGTCAATACTCGGTATAATAACGACCGGCAGGGTGTGGGCTCTGCCCGACGGCCCACAGGCAGCTCTGCAGCCAGACACGAACAAACACAACCCTCGCCGCTCACATTATAACCCCACCCCTCTGTACAGATATAACATCGACCCAAATCGCACAACTCAATGCTAACCTGCACTCAGACACTCGTCAAGCCAGCCACAATCTCTGAATAGCCTCCTAGCTTACAATAAAACAAACACAATAAAAGCATTTCCAGCTAATGCTATAGAATTGGCATCCCGTTATTCCACAGCAGCCATTGAGCCGACCATGCAGGAAGACCTGAAGTTGGCACGCAGTAAAATTATCCATGGGCATCCTAGATTGATCTGAGATCATGTTAAGAAGTGTAGCATCTCGTCCTGAAGGTGGTCCACAACATAGTTCTCAGTGATGACTTTGTGTTAGGTTGATCAACATCTGATCGACTGGACTACCCTATCGCTTTTAAAAGCTGGTATTGGTGGGAGAAGGGCTGATAACAGCTAGGTACCAGTTGCACCCTAAGAATTCAGCCACAAATTGAAGGAATCATTCAGTGTTCCAGTTCATAGTAGCTATATCTAAAGCAGGAGGCGGACAGGGTGCTGTGTATGTATGTGGTCGGCGAAGGGGAGTGGAGGTGGTAGTGGATACGACAAGGTCTCCAGTATGCCAGCAGGGGTGCATTACCCCAATTAGGCCTTCTGGCGCCAGTGGCGCCATGCTCTGGCCGCCAAAGGAGACAGTGCAGGCAACAGATTACAGGTACTGTCATTCCTCCCTCCAAGGTACTGTGACAAGGGGCTGAACATTGTCCAGATGTGATACCTATTATCTCGTCCAATTACTCTGTCATATCGTCAGGGCTCGTGTACCATTTGTGTCTTACTGTTTGTCTTCTCTGTCTATATATATATATATATATATATATATATATATATATATATATATATATATATATATATATATATCCTATACGGTATTGTCATTGAGTTTGGAAGTGGTCCAGCACAATACCAATCTTCCATTGATATACAAAAAGATAAGAAAAACAAATGCAGCTTTCCATTGCCACGAAAATATCTATTCCATCTACCTATCCTCCTACGTGTTTATTCATTTTAGAAGCTCACAGTCTAGTGAGTCTTTTTTTCTGTAGACAACCTCTTAGCAACACAATTCCCTTCTTAGGGCACTGTTTGATGCTTATGACCTTTTATGTAAGAGGTTGTCCACTTATGGCATTTGAAGTGTTTGAAATAGGCCTTTCATTTTCCTATACTATATCCATGCTCCATATATGCTTCAAGTACATTTCTGGCGGGTAGACTCACCATTATCGCATTGGTGCATAATGTCCAATACACACCTTATCAAAGATTCCTAGAAAGAACATCTATAATTTTTCGCAGAGTGTATTGAGTGAAAAGTGCATGGCCTAACTCGTTTTTATAATGTCCATAAATGAGTTTACAATAGAATCCATGGGAAAACACGTTCTGTGTTGTGAGCTAAGCCGTTTTATCTAAACACGTTCATGAACTTTGTGTAGCAATACAAAACGTGCATATTTTATTTTTTTGGTTGTCGTTTCCTTTTTGGACTCTCCTGGGGGAATCATGTCGCCCTGAAAGGGTTATAAATGTATGTTGTAGGCGGGGCTTGAATAGAGGTGTCGTGTCAGGTGGATATGACGTCCCTGATACGATCCAGCCAAGCCGTTTGTTATGACATCGATTGTACCAGGCTTGGCACCGGCCGATTGAGCTGCAGCCCCCACGTACGGATTACACCCGGGAAACTGTTCGCCAACAATGGTTCACGCGAGATGAATAAAAGAAAAAAGGGGAAAGTAATATAACGACCAAACGAAATCATTCCGTGCTGAGTGTCTTTGTATGGGGTTGCATTTGTGATCGCCCCACCCCAACCAACCAAATGGGATGTGTCGATGGAAGGAAGCTCGTTCTACATTGAGATAGGATCACTTTGCTGCAAGATATTAAAATGGATTAGACATTGTTCATTGAGAGTTGTTCTCAGGTGTTAGGGTACTGATTAATTAAAGCAGATTCCTCTGTCGTCAATTTGTGTACGTTGAATATGACATTGTGCCACAGCAGTGACCATGTAACTTCAATGTGTTGCTATCATTTTATCTCCAAATACATGCATATATATTGTAGGCAATCGGCTTTCCAATTCCAGCAGCTAATGGGCCTACTAAAGTACTGGAGGGTGTTGCTCCTATAGTGAAAGGAAGAGCTGGCTAAAAATGCCCTTGTCTCCAGTCCTTTCTTTTCATGTAGCTATAACTTGTCCCTTTTGTTGCTCACAAGTGGTCATTCAAGTACGGTACTGAAAAAGAGGGATTTGAGTAGGTACCTAGTTGGGAGAAGTCAGTCAGTATAATAAACTATAGAGTATGTGACATGAGTAGGTACCTGGTAGTGCAGCTCTCTCTATTTTAAACAAGGCAGGTGACTTTTCAGACTAATGTGGTGAGTGCAAGTACTTAGGTGAAGCAGTGCACGACCTGTTTAGAAAAGAGGGCACATACTCACAGCTCTTTTTACAATAGGAGCAACACCCTCCTGAAATGATTTGTGTACATCTAATAGCGCTTGGCACCTTGGTAGGAAGAACCATTGATTCATGTATCAATTTGGTTGATGTAATCATATGTAAGTAATCCTATTATTATTGATCACAGGTATTAGGCTAACTTTATTATAGCATTGATGGTGTAAGTTAATGACGTGCGAATCCATGTGAATGAGTGCGGTCTGAATAACTCAAGGTCGTCGCTGTCCATACCCACAGAAGGTGCATTTTATGAAAAATTATTTTTGTTGCCCCACTCAGAGTCATTTTACTTTGCTGCAGAGGAGTAGACGTCAGCTAAGAGAAAATTGCACAAACCTTTCTTATGACAGCAACCCCAGTATGGTAGATATATTTTGCATGCTGGGTATGGTAGTGAGAATTCCAATACCTGAAGTGGTTGAGGAGACAAATTGAAGCATGCTTGCGTGCATGCACAACAGGAGTTTTTTCTAATAGTTTCTATGAGAGGTTCAGGCCCCTACGACTTAAAAAGGGCCAAATCTTAGCAGGTGATCTTAGGAATTTTACTATAATGAATGAATAGCTGGCTACATTACTTGGTGATCATACTGCCTGCTGACTAAACAGCTACCACAGCAGTGACTCAATAAGGGACCATGGTATGACAACCCTCTTTGTGAATAAAGAGTGGGTAGTCATAGCTGCTGCCATGTGCACTCTTTTGGTCAAATGCACCCCATCTGTGCTTTTTCCTCTGTAAGGGTCTAGTTTCATTTTGGCATACGCATTGTGGAGGCACGGGGTACTTTAAGCCAGAATTGAGCTTACTTTTAAGCTATTTTGAGGTCTTTAATAAGGGCATAACAATTATCTACTTAACTCAATCGATAATATATCTCTATTGAATGTATTTCCATTTGATGAAAAAAAAGACTTTGAAAGCTTCAAATAGAGGTACAAACATATCTGGTTTGGACCCACTCCTTATGCATTCCTACTTTTCTAAGGGTCAGGGGTGGGGGGTGGGAGGGTTAGTGACTTGAGTATGTACGCAAGGGGGTGGGGTAATCCCAATACGTACATGGTGCAACAGGGGGATGGGGTAGGGTCAAGCTTTGGTCAAAAAGTGTGTACATAATTTACATAATTCACAATTGTACAGTGGTGTATTAAAATGACAGATGAGGAAAAGGGGTCCTCTAAGGTCTAATGTAGCATTTAAAATTGAAGCCATGAGCTTTAAAATGAGGCCTAACACTTGCTGATAGCCCTTCTGGTCTTGGAGATATAGCTTAATGAAGATGGGATGACGTACCCATATTAAAACAGCCAATAAGCTCTATTATTCACGAATTTGATCAAATTATGCATCTAATTAGCATAATGATTTAAATAATTTATTGACAAATGACCAATGCTTTTCATACATTTGGCCATAACATTGGATGTAGAAATGGTATCTACATGGGGGTTTCAGCATTTAAATCCCCTTGAATCAATCTATGGACTGATTTAATTTTTGTTTTCTATTTGGAACGTTCTTTTGTTGCCATGGCAACACATTTCTATAAGAACCCTTATTTAGGACTTGTTTTGGAATTAAAACATTCCATTCATCTTCCAAATATGAAGGAAATGAGTGAAAATAAAACATTTTTGAGAAAATCATCTTTTTCTGTGTAAAAAAATACCCGTTCACTAAAAAGTAGCTGGCTATCAGAAAGGAAGGCAGGCTGACCTTACCATCGCAGTAAAGAATAAGGGAGGGAAATCACTAACATCTCATAGGTAGTGATGGCAGAGCCTTTAGAATTAACCTCCAGGCCTATTCAGATACAGGCTGCATAGATGGTAATTGGAGTAAAATAATGGGTACACGTCGAGAAGAACTGTGCAATGACAATATCTACATTAGGGCTCATGTATTACCTTCCTACACAGAATTGGAGGGACATTGCATCCATGTAAATATAGGGCCTATACTTTGTTGTAGATAGCTAGAACGTGACATGACGTGGTAATGTACTCAACCACCATTTGCGGATCAGATTCTTGTCATACACCACACCCCCAATACATTGTCAACCAAGGTTCCAGCAAACCCCGGAAACTTAGTACCCATGTCGTATTACTTTGGGACCTAGCTACGTCATGTGGATCACTACGTCCGTTGCCATGGTAGCTACACAGATCGCATGCGCAGTGGTAATGTGGGTTTTATCGGCAGATGGCGACACCTTTATGCTCATGGAAAAGTGTACTCAGAACCATCTTACCCTGCTTAAGCGTGCCAGTCCATTAACGTTGGCTTATGGGTGGGATGGGGATTTTAAGGTGGGAGGTAGATATGCTGAGAGGGGTGGGGGTGGCGAGGTGAGTTGGGCTCGGAGAGCATGTAGGACTTAAATGTTGGTAAATGGCGCCCTTGCACTCTGTTTTGCATTGCAGCCTTGGCCTACTAGGAGTAGGACTGAATACAAAGTGGATGTATAGAAGAATGTGGGTCATTGGCAAATAACCTGAAATCCTGCAAGGAGACATTTGTCTTAAAGCCATGTTACATGCTTTGCTGTTTGTAATGGGCGCACTACATAACAGCTTTGATGAATACCTGCATTGCTTCCATAAAAGAATTGAAAGCTGTAAGATGAACGAATCGCATTACCAAATATCTTTTATTACAATGCAATTTTGAGAATGTCTCAGAACATTGGATAACTTATTCATTGTGATCCGCTATAGTTTCTTGGAAAAAGGTTGCTTCCAACGTGCCAACCTCAAAAACGGTATAGCTTTATAGGTAGAGAAGGCATGCTCGACCATATGTTGTTGAAGATTTTTATTGGATGCTCATACATACGTTACAAGTGTACTTTTTTCGTGTCATCCAATATAATATAAACAGAAAACACATCATGAAGTCATGTATCAATAATGCAAAAGACAGAAACAGCTAAGATATACATGTCGTATTAGAAAAAGACATAGGGCCATAGACCTAATAATGATAGGTATAAGTAAGTTAGGGCTGGTATAATGACCATATCATTCAATCAAGTTTATCTTACAAGATTCGTAAATATCTCTAGCGTCAATGCATTTTGCTGGCTCTTTGTCAAGCCATTCCACACATTTTCACTTCCATATAATGGGCTCAACTTATACTGAACCAAGTTCGGGCAGCTGACTTTCAATCGCACCTTTAAACTACTTCTAGTGACACGAACCGGTACAGCTATATTATTTGGGTCTCTCGACATTTTGTACATTAATAAGGACAGGTGATCTTTTCGCCTATGTATTAATTTCACACAATTGCATTCAGTACATAACGTGTCCACAGTAATTGTCTGAGGGTGTCTCACCATATTCAAGATAAAGTAAAGGTGCGTCTTAACTATTAGTACTAGAGCGTTCAAAATCTACCCCCTTATATGGACTTATATTTAGCATGCGCCTTACACGTGAGGTATAACGGTTGTACCTAATTAACCCTTAGAGCACTAGAATGGACACGGTCTCATGTTTCTTTTACATTGATGCAGTATCACGAGGTATTGGGAGTAACTCAGGAGTGACTCGTGCAGCTTGATATAACATTACGTCCATGGCCTGTGTACATATACACTGGGACAGGACACATGTATATATACCCTATACTACTGATACATATATATATATATATATATATATATATATATATATATATATATATATATATATATATATATATATATATATGTGGCATATACTATGTTTTCCCAGGAGTACATTACGACAGCCGACCTTCACAAGTAGTGCAGTGTCCTTGTTATGCCACCGGTATAGAGTAAACGCTGCTGTATACAATGTTATGTCACATCATGCATTACGGGAAGGTCCTTTGATACCACTATATGATTCCTAGCTGCACCTGGAGGCTGTTGCAAAAAGATTGGGATATCAATTTTCACTGTAGCTAACACAACTTCCCCCGATTCACCCAGAGAGACCAATTCCCACCTTACCCACCTTATACTATAATGGAATTGACTTACTCTGAATTAGAAGGCATTGCGAAAAGTTTGGGGAACTGGTTCCATGATTGGTTCCACCTGAACACTTCCCATAGTAGATAGGCCAGCTGGAGGGTATCTCAAAAAGATTTGGAATTGATCCTGTCGAAAGTGATAATTCCAAAATTGAACTCACTGACCTTCTGGAGTGGATTCCCTCTTGTATTGTAAAGAGGGAGTCAGTTATAGGAGTGGTATAGGAGGGGTCCAGTCTCTTATTTTGCAACTCGACCTATTTCCGTGCAGTTCACTTGTAGCAGAGGTCAAGCAGGGAAGTCTGTTCTTAGGGTGGGAAATGTAGAAGAACTGCAGGATCAAATAGTTACGGTGAGAACTGGTTTCCCAATCTTTTTGAGATACCCTCCTGGTAGGAAATAGAATGTGCACTTTCAAGGGAAGGTGAGTAATAAAGGTACAGCCAAAGTTTTTTAAATGTTCTCTCAGTCCAAGAAATAAGGCAGGTCGAAAGCTGAAGATTGTTGTATGATGTAACAAACTGTGCTCATTTGCTCTACATTTATACATAATCATTACGACAACACAGTAACGGCATGGTATTGGAGATCTACGGGTATTTACTCTTTTTCTACATTTCTCTTGCTTATTCGTGTATATCCTGTTGGTTCCTTTGTAACAGGAAAACAAGCAGAAAAATTATTACTCATGTAAAGACTCTGAAGGTAGGGGGTATCCATCTATATAGGGATGAAGGGTATAACTGAAGGGGTGGGTGTACTTATCTATAATGATTATGGGATGGTGACAGGTTGGTGACAGAGTCAGTTCAGTAGAAGGTAACAATGAGACCTAAGTTGCCACAGGATCCTTTGACGAACACTACTGCAGTTCTCCGTTTCAGTCCTCTCTCATTAGGCAAGAGAATAGTGGCGAATCATTGACGGTGGGTTCAATGGCTAATGTTGGTCCATCCAATGATAAAACAATCGTCATTCATCTCTTCTCCTCTCGGGCGCCCCATATCAACAGCCATGTTGGTCCCCGGGGTCAGTCTTGTGAGGGCCCCATAGTGACGACATGCAGTGGCTCAGAGCTGCTCCGAGTTGGTCCGAGTGCCTGGTCTTCGTTCTTATTCCTGCTTATTCTGGCTGCTGCCACTGTCAGCTGCCTTTCATGGCTTTCACCGAGCCAGGCAGGGCCGAGCCGGCCTAGGGAGCACCAAAAACGTGGTCATCACTTAACGAGGCCAGCCTTTGTTAATCTCAAATGTTTCCAAATCGCTGTCTTCTCACATCGAGCTTGACGGGCAAAAAAGAACAAAGGATAATGGAAATGAATTGTCGACTTTCATAGCCCCTGGGACTGGCACTGGGCCTCAAACAATGGAACCAAGCAAATGCTGGCTCGCTAAGATTATTTCGGAATTGCTGTTTTTCAGCTGTCTGATTTTACGTTGTTTATCATGTCGCTTGTTGGCAGATTGGTGTTGCAGCACTCTAAGTAGAAGCGCTGTTTCTGCAGTGAATATTCCCCACTGGCAGAACATCTATTTGTGTGGTAGATAATTATATAGGATGTGAATTTTATATGGAAGAGTCAATGCATTTGGGAGATTGGATGATATCTGAGGCCAGCCCTGGGGCTGTACTATATTGACCAGTAGGTTCAGACTGTTTGCTCTGGGGTATCACGTTTACATCGTGACATCACAGATTATTGACCACGTAAAACATCCGCTCTACTAAAGGAACTAGCGCTGGGCTCAGCCATGACAACATGAGCTCGTCCAAAACTTCACAAATCAATTCACTTGCTTTTTCACTTCATTTATTTTTGGTGCAACAAAAATGAGGCAATGGGCGATTCTCGTTGTGCACTCTCTTAAATGGTCCCTAATCAAAAGTCATGGCATTTGGCTAAATATTAGGTATTAGTTTGTAATCTGTGTAAATCCCTGAAAGTGGTGATTTGCATGTTCCGCAGAGCCAGCGACAATCTGTAGCATTTATAACCGCCTTAACTCAGGCAACATTTTGATACACCACAGTGGTAATGACCAACAAATGCCAGTGCACTCTTTTGACATTTACAGCAGTTATTAATTCCTGGGCCTGCTCGATTAACACGTAAAGAAATTGAGATAAAAGATTAAACCGGAGGAGAGAAATAACCAGAACGCAGAAGAGAACACAAAGAAAACTAACACAACGCCAAGGACAATGGTGCGGTAACTCCAACATTGATGTTTGAGGCGAAATTCTGTCCTTGGCTCCTAATGCATTACTCATAATACTTACTCCATGTTGGGGCATAGAATCTGAACCCTGGGCACTGATCTAAATAATAGATACAGCATCTTAGTCCGTCTTTTTTATGTAGTGAGAGAGTCATACACCTTCCACACGGGCTGCAACATTTTATCCTTCAGAGGTATTTTTAGGTCTTGCAGATGGCGAAATCCCCGTGGAGGTGAATGATTTACTGTAATGCCACTTTGACAGATTGACCCTCTCCCTCCAGACCAGCTACTGCCACGCCACCAAGAGCATTGGTATTTCCGGAAGCTGAAGAACTTTATCCCCATTATTGCGCCAGTCCATAAATAGATTATGCTGGTGTTACTGTATATACGTCAACTAAAGCATCTACTTGACACAATTGAATACCATAATTAATCACATGCCAATAAATCTATCATGTAGAAATTTGGTCTTACAATTTCCTGCGATTTTCTGCTATATATAGTGAGAAAGTTACAGAACCTTATTCACCTGATTCAGATGGCATTTCACCGCAACCTTAAAAGTACCTCGACAGATTGTTCACCCTAGAACCATACATCAATTTTGGACCTTGCTCTCTACCAGGATCACTGTCAATATTTGCCAGCCTGTGCTTCACATTACAGCATGATCCATCATTCATTAGATAAAAGCAATATCTTAAAGGACCTGAACACAAAATATGAAGCATTTCTTTTTGGCATAGCCCATGGTCTATATAATAGTGTGGCTTCAGTGAGAAAGCCATCTTTCGCTGCCATAGACGACAAACCAAAGCCATGACAACGGTGTCGGCCATAATTACAAAATTATATTTATATCCGTTCTTTCAAGTAAAGGAAAGGAGTATCTACCTTATCTCAAACTGTGATATTCCATCCTATTACTGGTTGCCAGGGGGAGGGGCCAGCGTGATATAGAGAAGCCATAGTTTCCCATCAGGAAGCCATATTACTAACCTCCCAAGCCCCCATCCGAACCATTCAGCTCCACTATCTGTAACCGATGTACATTCACAGCAGTTTCACCGGGTGGTATTGAATACAGGGTAGCCTCTCTGTAAAATGGTCTGGATGCTGAACATCTATGTATCCATGTTGTATTCATGAGGAGGGATAATAGAACTTTCTGTAGCCACTATTTGTCAGCCACATTGACGGTTATTTTTATATTGCTGGATAGCTATTCCAAGTGTTATTGTTGCCCACCTGGGAAAGCACCGCTGTACATCGTAAGAGGCTATTGCCAGGTAGAATGATCATTTACACAGGTATAGCTTACTGCAATAAAGCCCATTATTTACACTTATATATGCTTCTGTGGTTACGATTTATGTATTACTTGCATGTCTGGGCCAATTGGACTTAATACAGACCGCTCGGACGATACATGATAGTTTGTCATCCCATACCATTGACATCTATGTGTATGACGGGTTTAAAGTGTATGACGCTGGCATTTGTAAACTAACAAAGGCAATGGCAGTATTTTGTGTCTGACAAAGGGCCAGTATCTATTTTATGACTCCTGTTTTAACACATAGGCAAATACATCTTTCTTCTCCAAACAGGTAGTGTTCTATCAATACTAGACACAAGATAAACTGTATATAAATGAATATATAGTGAAGTCTAGACAGTTTAGTAAGACCAGTGGTGTTTTACAGAACAAAAAAAAAAACAACACAATATAGCATTTCATTTAGCAATACGATGTTTACGACCACTGGTCGTTTATAACGAAAGGGTATTGTTAAACCTAGTAGACAAATACATATTCCAGTCTATTTTGTAGTACTTTTATTTATTGATAGTTTCAATGTAGATCAGGGTTGGACTTGGCCTTCTGCAAAAACACCTCTATTGATTAATTCCTATGACCACCGTTCAAATGACAGTTTTATGTATCAGTTAAGTTTGTGGTCGTTTTATCCACATAAATGCTTGAATATTTTCATTCCGTCTAAAATATCTATACAACATGTTATTTCTGACACACTGCAGGACAGCCTGCTGAGACCTTATAGTTTCCCGCTATTCCAATATCACTTAATACCGATACAATCTTTTGCCTCCAGCCTTCAAAGTGATATCAGATCTTGGGGAATATACATACAGTAAATTCAAACCCCGTGAATTATTAATGTTCAATGTCGTGCAGTAGGTATCATATGGTGAATTCTTAATGGTAAATAGAGAGTAGCATAATATTATGTGACCCAGCGTACTCTACCAGATACTTGTAATATTTGAGCCATGTGGTCTCCAAATTAGACACGGTTCAGCAAAGTATACGGCTATCATACATGGGATACTGACAGGCCTATCGTCGAATAGTGGGTATAAAGTCGATTGAGCCATACATTTCCTATATAAATTTCTGCGACAGATGCAACACCCATAGTCCACAAGGCCTCTGTCGACATAAGGAAAGTGTTATAATCCTGTAATGGTTTGTTATAATACTGGATCAGCATTGCAAGACGTTGTTTTAATATTTGCCACTGATTGCCTGCAATGTAATTCAATATTTTCAGTTATAACATGACAAAATGAGTGATATCGATACTGCATGAACGGAGAAGATATTTTCTGAAGAAAAATTACCATCTCATCATTTCCCAGCTTGCTCCAATTGGCAGAATCCCTATTCATTCGTACATGCACCGCCCAGGTTAAGCACAATCCGAAACCATGAAAGGAGTCATGGCAAAGGGTCAGAAAGAAACCTGAAGAGTTTCGCAAAGGCCTATTTTCTGAAGAATGGATCAGTTCAACGAAGATCCCTTTTTGTGTCAAAGAAAAAAAAATCCTACAAGCGAAGGAGGGTGGTGCCAGTTACACGCACTCTGGATTAATATAATCAACAAAGTAAAAGCTGGCATTCGTAAGCCGATAACAGTGACACATTTCTCACTAGGCTTTGTTCCTTCATTTGAGCCTTCAGAAACGTCTTAAGAGTGGAGGACTTTTTTTCCAGTATGCCAAAGTTTCTCTTCTTTTCCTTTGAAAGAAAGCATGAAGAGTCAGGCACTTTGAAGCTTTTCAGCTGTTACCATGCCACTGAACACGACTGGATGTACGCTTAATGCAAACTATATGTGGAAGTTTACCACTGCTTGCCTCTGAAATGTATTCTGCATGTGGATGACGCCCTTTGGTATAATGAATAAAGGGTGATGAGAGGCAGTATATCTAATGATGATAACACAACCCGTCATCACACTGTAAATGCTATGTCCTGTGGTGTAGATGACAAAGCTTATGTGGTAATCCTAGTTTATGTTTCCAGGGTTCATAACTGCTATTACCTGATAATACATTATTCCACTTTACGGCGTCATTAGCCTTACAGAGTGGAGCCCTGACGTCTTCAGATAAGTGTCTCTTCATAAATCAGGGTGAAGTCCTGGCGATAAAATGAAATAAATTGTTAATGAAGTCATACGTGTTTTTGTTATGGCTTGCATCAATCCCCTCCATTGTGAATTATTGATCTTCCTCTCATCCAGTCGATGCCATGCCCGGATGATGGTAGACCAGTCTCCAGGTATACAACCATTATCTGGGGATCTCTGCACACTATACACCAGGTCATCCTCAATGCGAGGTCCCTCTATACAATACAAACTCAGTCTATTAAATCTATTGTGGCATTGTCAGCACAATGTGCAGATTAGACCTGGATTAATAATAAAAGAGTTCAGCCTCCATCAGGGGGAATACATCCCAGTAAGAAGGTCAGTGGTTGGCGTGTACAGACAGTTTTATACACCACGCTTGGCGCCTGGATGCCATAGGTCGTACACTGCGCCACTTAGCTTTCAGTCCAGTTTGTCCACCCAAGACAAACACGCAACAAGAAACAGCAACCCAAATGCCTTTCATGGGCACATGAATTGGTCAAACAGAATAAGATTTTACTTGAATCCTGAGTTTCATATGTATGATAATGGATAGTGCTCCTCCAGGGTTGGACCATCAAGGCCTATAGAGTATTTCAATTACTCCAAAAGACCTGATTCTCAGAAGGCATTTGCAGATTCCGAATCTTGCTGTTTCATAAAAAAAGGAGGAAATGTATAGCATATCTATATCACTGTGTGCTCTTAAGCCGCCTTTGTATGCCAAAGTGTAACGAGATATAGTGCACAGCCTCACAGGAATGACAAGATCCACAAATGACAGTGCTTTTTCCTATGGAGTATCTCATTGTATAGATTTGTACCTGTTCGGCATCTGTATAATTTACACAAAGCGGGCAGAAATACTCCATAACACAAATTTATCCCCATCGTAAACGCCTCTGAAGCATCTCTTATTCTATGCATCTAATTAATGATATAATGAGGTGTGTCTGTACTAATAGTCGTTTACTGTCTTGACATTTATACAGCCCCGATAGGTAAGTATACCGCCTGTGAAAATCTCTGCATGCACAGATTTTAAGGTCACCAGATTTAGCTCTCAGCCCATCTCCTCCCACGCAGCCCCCTCTTCCTGCCTTGATTACTCAGCCCTGGAAAAGGCAGCAGAGGGATGGTGAGGCTGGTGGGATTGGAGGAGAATGAGAGGGGAGGTGGTTGCTAGGAGGAGACTGGTGATGGAATGAGTCTAGTGCTATAATAGACTCGAAGGAAAGGGCGTCAAAGGCCCTACGATAAACGGGCCCAGGGCGGAGCAATGTGGGCGGGTCACGACAACAGGCGGCCCTGGGTTGATGGAGGGTCGGCCCCATGTCTGGCTGCCTCCTGTGCAGGCAACGTCTGTTGTCCGTCCCCAAGAACGGCGAAAGGACATTAGTTGAATTAGAGTTCATTCAATATCCCCTGCCGCTCCCCTAGGTCCCGTTGCCACAGCTCCAAGATTGGGCATTTCTATGCGCTCGAATGGGTTGGGGCCTTGGGTGGCTGGTTATAGAAAAGCTGCGGATACAGAATATGGCTGGCAAGCAAAGAGGCAGCATAGCTAGTTTGGTGGTGGTGAGTGGGTTAGTTGGAATAGGGGGGGGGGGGTGGAAAAGATTTCTACGTATTGGTTTTGTGGTGGTTGTGGAGATGGCGGCGTTAGCGGTGGTGATGGTTGGAGCTCCTGACGCAGGTTTCCTCTCAGGGAGTGGCTATGAGTCGACCTTCCACTAAATGAGTTGCTCAGTTATGCAGCACTAAAACCAACACCAACCTCAATCTGACTCGACTCAATACAAAGGGAAAAACAATAGCTATATATCCATACCCAGCAAGGGCAACATGCTATGTATTTCTTCACTCTAAGGGTGTGTTTGTCCCCATTTGAAAATAAATATGGAGGTAAATATAGACCTCCATATTGGGGCCCATATATAAAATATGGACCCCAATATGGAAGTATTTAACTCTATATTTATCATCAAATGGTTAAAAACACACATTGCAATGGAGTATCATAATGGTGTTCCTTGGCAATCGTTGCATAAATTTTACCAAATGGCCAGCCCTTTAGTCTTGCCTTATCCCAAAGATCTTCTGTCGGTACTATCCCTGTCCCAATCTGTCTATTGAGGTTTCCCATAATACACTCTGTTTGTGGAGGGTTCCTGTTAATTACCATAAGTAGGTCAGTCATGTGACCTGGTCTGGCCAATGGCATTGGTCTTGTGACTGACCTACCAATGGTAATTAGCAGGAACCCTCAACGGACAGAGTGTATTATGGGAAACCTCAATAGACAGAATTGGTGGGTGAAACGCATCGCCCAAGTGCAATTAACTGCACGTGGCTCTTTTCCCACACATGCTGGAGGAGATAAGCTTCTGCTATGGGTGGGATGGGGCGGTGGCCCATGGACGCGTTATCAGACAGCTAACACGGGAGTCTCTGCCTCAAAACAATGCCACAAAACAGACTCCCAATCAACATCACTGCCACACATGGCATTGCCGCCACACAACAGTTAGCCCTTAAAGAGTTTCAGAGTACAGTAAATCGGTATGCCTCTTTGTCACCATCAGGATTGAATGCAGCCACGGTGAGTCCTTCCGGCTGGGCTGCATTCATGCCAATCCTCTAGAAGTGTATTAACTCTGAACTATCCACATGATGTATAAAAATTAATGCGGTTCGTTCACTCACCATACACCACCAGCGCAGCATCCATCCAAGTGTCATACAAGAAGTAGCATGTTCGGCAGAAAACACATATTTCACCGTGATGGGTGAGTATGCAGGAGGGTGTTGCTCCTATAGTAAAAGGAAGAGCTGGCTAAAAATGCCCTCGTTTCCAGTCCTTTCTTTTCATGTAGCTATAACTTGTCCCTTTTGTTGCTCACAAGTGGTCATTCAAGTATGGTGCTAAAATGGGGGATTTGAGTAGGTACCTAGTTGGCAGAAGTCAGTCAGTATAATAAACTATAGAGTGTGTGACATGAGTAGGTACCTGGTAGTGCAGCTCTCTCTATTTTAAACAAGGCAGGTGACTTTTCAGACTAATGTGGTGAGTGCAAGTTGAATGGTGAAGCAGTGCACGACTTGTTTAGAAAAGAGGGCACATACTCACAGCTCTTTTTACTATAGGAGCAACACTCCCCTGTAGGGTAAATACCACCTGGAGAATGTTCCTATGGGCAGAAATTTACAGTAATTCTGTTATGTGGAGTCTTCTTAGCTGTATTAGGGGCACATACTGAGATACTTACAGGTACCTTTACTGGTACGTTAATTTGTTATAGGCTGTCAAAATTACTATACAATAGCACTGAATATGAAGTACTAAACTTAGGGAAATTACTAAATGATTATACCTATAGATAGCCCATCATTTTTTCTCCTACCCCACATGATTTCATCCTGATATAATGATATTAGACCTAGTTTGACCCAGTGATAGTGTGTGTGTCTTCCCCGTGTGCATTATTTGGAGAGCAAACACAGCAGTCAAAATCACTATCATCAAAAAGTAATCTAAATATTTATAAAAGAAAAATCATTATAACCACTACATCTTTTATTTCTATAGAGAAAAGAATAAGCTTTTTAGCCATGTTCAGCATACAACAGAGAATGGAATATAACTACTCATTCAGACCCATGTAAGAACGCCTTCTTTAACACTTAACAGGTAGGGAGCGGCCAAAAGGCTAGAGCGCCGAACTCGCTACAAGGGGGCATTCTGCTGCACTTAAGAGGTTAACACAACCCCTCTCTCTGCTTTGTACCTCTCGCCACAGGCCCCACGTTTTGCCACTCGTGCCTCCTCGGGAGAGATTCTCCATCAATTTCTTAGATGCACATCATCGATCTAATTGTGTTTGGGAGTGAGAAAGTTTAATCGCAATTAGGCCAGGCGGCTGTTAGTGTGTCGCTGCAATAATCTATGAACATCCCGGGATACAAATGATCGCCTGGGTCTGCCACTGAATATGACATTTCTAAGTTATCTACAGAACAATAGACATAGATGTATAGGGCTATCCTTTTCTTTATTGTTCTGCTGAAGTGGTGGTTGTCCATAAAATATCAAGACTCTCTGTCATCATAAGAAGCGTTTATCTTAAGAAATATGCCCTACTGTAAATATATATATTTCAATCCTCGGTTGGGAATACAACATACTTTTCATGTGAATCATTGATGCACCGGCAATAGAACTTGCATTGTGAGAGGCATCGGATAGAGAAATATATTTCAGACGTGGCGTACATGGAACAATACATAATCAACTCAGGAACGAAAGCATTTCGTGAGAGGCCTTTTAGCTTCAGAAGTCTTGGTTGTTCCTTTATATCCATACACTCTTGATGTCCCTTTGGCTTCTCTGCATCGGCAATTTGAGTTAAGCCAATGTCTTATAATGCCTAGTTGGCGGCTTCCTATAAGTACATGGTTGGGAGGTGCCGAACGAAGCCCATTGACTAAGCGACAGTGGCGGAGGGGATGTGGACTGACACGTCTTAAGTAGCCGCTATGGATATGTCGAGTCGCATTAGCTGCCTGCATTGGCTACAGCACTCTGCTGTGACACGGCCACCTTAGGTCTTGGAATTAGCCGTCAATAATCACCACCCTCCCTAACACACCCGCCTGGATACGCCCAGTGCTAGGGTTCCACATGAGCCCACCCTTGTTTCTGAAAGCAGCTTTAAGTAGAGGGAATCCAGATTTTGTAGGCCAAGCTCCATAATGTGCTTGTCACCATTTTAAGGGATGGTTCGCCCATCTGCCTTAATACATGTATAATATGTTCTTCTGGATCAAACTCGATGTCTGCTCCTTTATGTGAATGTGCATCTGAGTGCAGAATTTGGATATGGATGGAATCGCCCTTAGAAGCGGCGTTGTTCCGTATACAGTGTCTGAAAAGACAGAAGATAGTGTAATTAAACAACCAGCCATGGTTATATGAAATGTCAGGCATAGGTAGAAATAAGGCTAGGAACAAGTTCTCTCATACTAATTAAGTTAGTTACTGAGGTGTAGAAGGTAATGATGGGTGCAGAAAGGGGATTTAGATGTAGTTATAAATGCAATTATCTTGATAAGGCAAGTCAACTTCGATTCAGAGAAATTTAAGGTATTAATATAGTTCATCGTTTTATAAGTCTCTTGAAGGTATTGATTTTATTGCATTTTTGAGTTGCTTCAGGCAGTTTGTCCCACTCCTTCACTCCATGATATAGTGGACTCATTTCAAAATGTCCAGTTCTTGCACATCGTATCCTAAAGCATAGTTTCAGGTTCCCTCTAGTATGGACGTCTCTTATCAGCAGGGTTTCATTACGTTTTGAGCATTTCCACATCATCACCAGTAATTGACGTCCCCTTCTCTCCTCCAGCATAACTATATTGTATTTAGGTCTTGGATACTGTTACCACATACCGCCAGCTTGCAGCAGATTCGAATTGCCCTATTCTGTAACCATTGGAGTTTAATAAGTTCACTAGCTTGAGCACCCCCAGCTGGAATAGTCAAAAGTTGGGGCTAACATCGACTTGTACACCAGCAGGCTATCTTCTTTACTCAGGTACCATCTCATTTTGCCAAGTTTGAAGAGTTTGTTGCCAACACTCTTTTTAAGCTTGTTGATGTGTGGTTGGACGGTCAGGACACCATCCAGCTCTATGCCTAAGTAGCAGTATTATTACTGGAAGAATATTGCCTCCCATACTGATCACCGCACAGCCAAAAATAACTTTCTTATTTTAAGAAATTATTTCTCATTTTAAGTAAAATTAACTTAAAACAAGTTTGTCCGCCAGGTAACAAAATTTTACTTGAAATCTTGGTATGTCCAGCTTACTTGAATTAAGAAATACAATCTTAAGATATGAATTCTTGAATCAGGTAATTTATTCTCAAATCAGGATTCAATTTCCTAGAATATTTCTTAAAAGAAGTAGATAATTCTCATGGAAGAGGATTATTTCAAAATAAACTTACTTGTACTTTTTCTTAATATAAGTTATATTTTCTCATTTTCAGTATTTCAAAAAAACATTAATTTCCTTGTTTGTGAAGTGTTTATGATTTTTATCTATAATGGAAATGCTTTAGATCAAATAGAAGGTTATCAGTATAGGTGACTCAGTGACAGAGGATCATCAGATTACATGCAGCTCTTTGAAGCCACATTTTCTTAAGTGAATAAGACCTTTATTCAAAGTCTTTGACTTAATGAAAGGCTGTGGCACATCCCACCCTTACATTATCATATCATCTACACAAAAGGTGTTTAGCTTCCTTTATGCCTTGAATTTCCCTCAATCAACTATCAGACCAATGGACCTGATACTAAATTAATTCCAAATAAGTTTCCTTTAGTTTTCACTTTATCTTACCACATCTAATATTTTAGGACCGAGTTTAAGCTAGGAATTTGTACTTTGTATTGCAAATAATTCACCATAACAGGTAGTGCTGGCACCTAGTGGCAGATTACATAATTTTCTCATTTTAAGAAAATGATAATTATCTGGCATGTTAGAAAATATTCCTTGGTCAATTTCTAACAAGATCTTAGTTCTACCTTTTACTAGATGTAAGAAAATACTTCTAGTTTAATAAATCTCATATTAAGAAATTATACTTTCTTGTTTTAAGATATAAGATAAATAATGTTACCTGGTGGACAAAACTACCAATTTTGAGAAATTTTCTTAAGAAAAATAATCTTGAGAACTCAAATCAAGAAGGCAGCTCAAGATTTGTTCTAAACTTGATTTTTCTTAAAGACAAGATGACTGATGAATCTTATAACCAGAATTTTTCTCATAACTAGAAAAGATTTCTTATATCAAGTTTATTTTCTTAGATAAGAAAATTATTTTTAGCTGTGCGGGTCTGTTTGCTGCTGTAGTTTACGTTTTGGTCCAAATAGCATAACCATGCTTTTGTCCTTGTTAACAGTCATGTAATTTTGTGTACACCAGGTATTCAATGCCGTTATATCAGTTTGCATGTCTTGAGTTACCTCTTCGATATCATCACTGCTTGTATGCACTATTATATCATCTGCATATAGGACAGCTTTGGTTTTAGTTAGAGAGGCACAGAGGTTATTTATAAAGAGCACGGGCATCAGATCAGATCAGGCTGTTATTGGTGATAGTTTTATGCTTCCTTTTCTTCAAATAGGCAGACAAGCATAGTTTATTTTGGCAGGGATTCTGAGTTCATTTATCTTCCTGATGAGTGTGGGGTGATGTATACTGTCAAAAGCTTTGGAGTAATCTATGTAAGTGGCAATGGTCAACTTTCCTTCATCATGAGACTCATATAGATCCTCCAGTACTTCTCGAACTGCATCTGAGGTTCCTCGTTCCTCCCTAAATCCATATTCGTAACGATGTAACAGATTGTTTTCCTCCAGATGGTTGATAAGTAGACTGTGAATCAGCTTTTCTAGAAGCTTGCCAGGTAAGGGCAATAATGTTATTGGTCCCCAGTTTTTGATGTTGGTTAGACAAAACTTTTAAACATTAGAACAACATGGTCTACAATGAGTAGCATAGCATCCTTCAGAGGCCCACTCCCAATCTCAGGAATCCCTGATGATTTGTCAACACATATTCTCTTGATTAGTGGCTCCACTGTAGTGTTGTTTATAAGGTCACTGACATTGAAGACAATATCAATCTCGTCATAATTGATGACATCAGTATCAACAATGTCCAAAGGCACTGGTGGGTCAGTTACCAGCTGATCATACAGCTTGTTGCCTATTGTTGCAAAGTAGTTATTAATGAATTGCAATGTTTCCTTCGGTGGCACGGCTACACCATCATTTACAAGAGAGATGCTGCTGCTTCTATATCCTGGATTCAGGATGGTGTTTAGTTCTTTCCACAACCTTTTGGGGTCATTTCGGCTGTCATCTAGGATCTTCATAGTGATTTCTTTGGCGGCAGTTTCTCTATCTTTCTTACGAACTGCATAGACTGGGTAATGATCAGATATCAATGCTAGGAGAGAACTTGTATTAGCTACAACTGAGCAATCAGTTAGATTGTTGTCAATACAGATACCAAGGGAACTACCAGGGATGGGTTTGGCCCGGTCTGTGGGTCTATCAAGTCTGAAGCCCACTTTGTTATTAAAATGCACTAGGGACGCATCAGACCTGTCATCCAGCCAGCTTTCGCAAATGTATAAGATGTCAGCATCTTTTAAGTTAACCTTTATGACCTCCCCATTGGCATGAAGGCTACGTGCATTATATCCAACAATCTTTATTCCCTTTTTTGAAAGATTGGGTGTCGCCGACATAGTTAATTATTGTTCTAACCATGCCGGCAGTATATATGTTAAATGCTTTACCAGTTACCATTAAACATATGGACTATAAGGCATCTAATTCGATATACAATTAACATTTCATGAGATTGTATGCATATAAGGAAATCTGGATTGGGGTGCACTTATGAGGTGTACAAGTAGAGATTCATTAATATGGTAGAGTAATACAACCATGCTTGAAGAATATTTAGTTGTGGTATTCAGCACCAATGATGTTGGTGTTACTGAGTCAGCCAACCAGAATATAATCACTGTAAATGGGTTTCCCCGGGTAGCCGTACTGGGGGAGAACCACAGATTCAACTGTAGAGGAGACTGCTTGACTATCCGAAAACCCAAGATTACGAGGCACATAGTGCCTGATAGGATCAACATGAGTGAGGCATATGGAGGGCATATACCAGGAGTACTCAGTGGGTACCTCTTACGTTGTCCTCCATTCATCATGCTAACTACACACTCTGAAGGCCATTTCAAAATGGTATCTATAGCTATCATTTTGAAATGACCCACTTCATCCAGGGCTATGTCAACGCCCCCCCCCCCCATCCTCCATAGTCCTACTCCCAGGCTGCCTTCGCCTAATGAGGGTAGGCCCATGAGGACAGACCTACCTAGAATGGCTGGCCAATAGGATTATAGCTGAACCCACTCAGAAGTGCCTAATCAATAAAGTTAGCGAGCATTCACGCTTAGCATAGATTGCCCAACATCTGAAGCCTCCGACATAAATGCTCGTTCCTCTACCGAACGTCAGATTTAAAGCAGTAGTTTAGGGCTCCATGGCTTAGGCTTAGGCTTGCAGTCGGGGCGTCACCAAACAGGGTCTACGCCAAGACGTCAATTTTGCATTCAGCCAACTTCCTCCACCAGGTGGTGGGTGCTAGTGTTCAAGGTTGGTGTTACTGAGGACTGAGGCTTAGCACAGAGATAACGCTAGGCAGTAGCTGCATTTAAGTGATTTTAGCCATAGCTAGTCATACCTTTTTTGTCAATCCCTTTCTAACACTGTCATTACATTGAAAACATTCACCCATGAAAAAGAGCATCTAAAAAGGACATGGAATGTATTGGAATTCCCACAGTGGATACCAACGCAAAATGACGACCGGATAGAGAGTTTTTAAAGCTCACAAACACACCCGGCATGTGGGCTCTGCAAAACGCCGACTGACATGATGCATTGGTCTCTCAGGGAGGCAGGATCCAATCTCCCCAGCCCATCCCACGCTCCCCCTCCCCCTACTTCCTCAATGCATCTCTGCGGTCTCCACGGTGCTCGCACAACGTTAAAGGGGCATCGCACTCCAGGGCACCGGTACAGTAGTCTTGCAATGGTGACTCAATACACATGTAACTTGGATTGTAGGTTTCAGGGACTGTGCCTATAAAATGTGTGTCATAATTTCTTTCAGTTGCGGGTGATACATAAGCGGCACGTAAAATGTGATACGTTTTATTGGAGAAAAAAACAACATTACAATGTATAAGGAGACATTTACTAAACGGCAAGTTCAAATACTTGGTAGTAGTGCGCTTGAAAAGACAGAAATTTCATATTTAACAGCCCCCATCCATCCACACATAACACAAAAGAAAAGACAGGTTGTTTTAAGAAGTGTGCGAAGGATGGCTTTCAGGCAAAGTAATAAACATATAAAAGAGTGAACTATGGGACTAAAACAAATGCTGTACACCCTTGTTCTCCTTCCTCCTTCTCCACCTCCCCCACACCTGATTGCCATCTGACTTGCCCGCTGGAGACTTGACGTATTCGTCGATGGAAACTGCGGCACCGCCCTCCGACGGTTGACATATTCTCCCAATATCGCACACCTAATCCGACCCGGAGTCGGTGCCATCCATCTCCTACCCCTATGTAGATTATCCAGGGTCTCCTTCTGTGTAGAAGACAAACCCCTCTAGCTGCTGCTTCCAACCTGGAGGATGACAAAGGATGCTGGATGCTGTGGATCTTTTCTACCTAGGGATATGTATACACCAGTTTCTGGTACATAAGCCTCATGATATTCTCCAACCACCAACAAATCCTGCTAATGAAGGAGGCTGGATGCTAAGACCTAGGGGCATAGATGCCTTTCTACTTATACACAAGTTTGCAGTACATATATATTAAGCCTTCTTGATACTCTCCGACCATCAACAGATCCCCCTACTCACTATCATAGATCTATATCTACTTCAGGATCTAGAACATAGATGCTGGAGGCATTCAAGCACCCCCCCCCCCCCACGGCTAGCCCTGGAGTAAACCTCCTCCAGCTACAGCTTTAAGCAATACTTTCCCAGAGTAGACCAGAACAGCGAAACACCACAATTCAGATTTATACCTGACTTGCATGATTTACTATTTGGGGCCGCTATCTGGTGTGTCATTGGTCATTAGCTATTTGGATGGCGGAAACGCCCCCTGACCACTAACATCCCTCCAAGTGATGGCGAGGCAACCGCCCCGTAATTGAGGTCTCTGTAGCGCCCAAAGTACCACCTATTTCTCTGAGTACCCTTGTACAAAGACATTTTGGAGGGCATAGGGAGCCCGAAATGAGACCGACAAAGGAGTGGGTGGAGGGAGATTGTAAGGGCGGGGTGCAGTGGGAGGGACATATAAATTTACTTATGTTATAGCTATAGCCCTAGACATAACCATTAGGTTCTATCCCTCCCGAAGCCTTCCTTCTCCAGCTCCCCGACTTTCATCCTGAAAACACTCAGACAATGGATGATTATGTCAGGAGGTCATTTCTTAAGAAACTATGATCGCTCACAACCCTATATGACTGCAAAATACAGTGCTATTCCCTTGAGGATTTTGGTACAACTAGAAGGTAGAAGGGTGCAGTCTTAGTATGTTAGAAACGGCCTCCTGGATTTCACTAAACTCGGAAAACACGCATTGGGCAGGTATGTCATATTGGTATGCCGTATATATATATATATATATATATATATATATATATATATATATATATATATATATATATATATATATATATATATATATATATGTGTGTGTGTGTGTGTGTGTGTGTGTGTGTGTGTGTGTGTGTGTGACATACAGCTCCACACTGAAATAGACCCCATGTACAGGGCTGACTATTTTAGGGACCACATACATCTCTATACCTACAGTGCAGAATTGACTAAGAGGATCACATAGCATATATACTGCCTCATAGTGGGATAGACCCCAGGTATAGGCTGGCTTGTCTTGGGAGGTATACTGCATATATAGCTCCAGAGTGAGGGTAGCCTCTAGCCTCCACAGAGGCTTACCCTAGAACTAACATCCTCCTGTTAATATCCAGGATGTCAGGGTTACAGCCATCAACGCCTACTTCCGGTCTGTGCCGGGAGTGATGCAGGGTCTGCTCCCTTAACCCCCTGTCTCGGTGACCAGTCCCAGCCAGAGCCCAAGTCGTAGTCTGATGAAAGAGTGCCTTATATAAGATTAGGGCCGGGCCGGGCAGGCAGGTCCAATCAGCCCCGGGTAAATTGCGATGCTAATCTCCGGAACGTATGCGGACTGGGGCAGCATTGGTGTCGGCCGATCCCAACTGCCTTTCCGACTGGCTTCACAGATCCCCCATTACTGCTAGCCTGTGCGTTTGGTGGTCAGCACGGACTGGTTAGGATGAAGATGGAAAGAAGAAAGTGGAAAGGGGAGTGTCAGGGGACCCAGGGTATGGGTAGAGAGGCACTGCTAGCTCTGCCCGTGCCAGCTCATCCCCCGACCTGATCCCCAATAACGGGATGATAATTGGGTCCGTGTCCATTTGATCCTTGTTGGTCAATCCCCTGGACAGTGGTCAATCGTTAGAGGTTGGGCTCAACACTCGGCCTTGGAGGCGGTGTACGATGCTCTACTCTTAACCTTACCCCGGAGACGCTGGAGCACACCGATATTATAAAGGGGTTTAGCATCCCCGCTATCTAGTGCTGAACCAGGTAGAGGTCCATGTAATATCACCCTATCTAACCTCCATCACCCGTACGCCAACAACGCAGTCTATCCTAACCGACCCTTTGCCCTGGAGCAACAGTGTCCCGGGGCCAGTATAATTAGCCAGAGACAGCCTTAATCAAGTCCCTATTCTGGGTAATGTAATTACACACTCAATTCTGATCAGACCTGTTTCCCGTCCATGCGGTTCAGTAACCACTATGGGCACGATGGGATCCGCCATAGCAGAATACCTATCCCAGCAAATTGCCGTGAGTCCTCGTCAACCTGTGTGAAGTGGCTCACACATGTCACTAGATGGAACACGACATCGGTTTAGCACAAGATCACCAGGAATAGCAATTGCTATGCCACGTGAGTCTAACACACAGTGGCGAAAGATGACAGAATGAGTTATGACTCAAAAAGGAGTCACCATTGATGACCAATCATGGCGACAGATGACGACAATTTGCTGGGATGGTTAACTACTGGGTAACTCCAATCTGTTTAGTTATTTACAAGAAGTATGCTCAAAATAGCCATTCCCTGTAGCGCAGTGACGTGATTATATCGTAGTCTGACTAGCTGTGATTCCTCATTGATAGTGGATGTCGGGTTCAGTAGCACTAGCCGTCTTTTTGAATAGTTCATGACTGTTCTAATGGATTGGCTTTTAATGAACTAAAAACTTAAACCAGAACCGGTATTCTAGCGGCATTTATTTTCTTCTCTATTCTCTATTACTTTGTTGGTCTAGAGTTAAGAATCTGCCTGCAAGCAAGCCCATTTTCCCTATACTACTTGCGCACTCCATCCATCGTGTGAGTAGTATAGTACATAAAGGCTTTTGTATCTGGAAACAGGAAAGCTATTGGGTGCTGTTTTGCTCGATCATAATGAAATCACAATCCATTTCACAAGTCCTATCTATCTCATCATGATAGGGATTGTACTATCACCTTTTTATTTTGTAATTTATTATGTTATATGCTTCAGTTCATGAGTGCACCAGCAAAATCAAGATGATCAGCAAAGTATGTGATAAAAAGTGAGAGGACTAATTCATCTCTGATGTAGCTGGTAGGTGGGTTATTGTTTTGGATGAGAGGTGCTAATGGGTTGTGCTAACAGATGGTAAGACGGCATGACGCAGGGCGGGCCGTGCATGTACACAATGGGCGGGATCAGTATAAACCCTTCATTTCGTGGGACAGACGTGGTACATCACAGGAGGAATACCACCCACTGTGACTACTAAATCACACCACTAATGGCTCTATACCGGGTATAACAGGGAGAGGGAGCATTGTTAGATCTATGTGGGATGGGTAGAGGGGTGGGAGCTTTGGAAGTAGTTCGATAGTAACCACACAGTTGTCCCCTACGCCCTCCCATTTCTTATGACTGCTTCCTCGGCCACCTGTTAAGGCTTTATCTACGTCTACACACCAGTGTGCCCCTGAACCCGTGCCTGGATGGATTAGTCAGGAGAAGTGGGACTCTGTAGGTTCCTAAGGGTAGCATTTAGGTTATGGGTATAGGAGGACAGATGCAGAGGAAGACTGTTATGGCCATCCATCAGGTTCATTTAGCCATCTGGAGGAGGCTAATCGGCTCCATTGTTGGGGAGTCAATAACTGATAGATGGCCATGGCTCCATTAATCTAACAAGATTTAGATAACTGCTGCTGCCCTGTGTCCTAGGCTCTGGTGTAATGGACAGTGGGTAGCTCAGGGACTGGAGACTGGATGATGGGCGGCTATGGCACCCGGGGGTGGCATGCCATGGCCATTGTTTAATCACTGTGAGGATATTATTGGTGTCCTGCCGGATACAGGAAGAAGGCCCCATTTACATAACCCCTCTCCCCATTCCGGACTAACACACCCTACCTCTTATAACTACCAGACCAACCATCCACCTACAGCCAATCACCTAACAATAGACGTTACAAGTACATATATCTGACGCCCTCAGAACATCCATTTTGAGGATCGCAGAGTTTGGTAGGGGTAGGAAGTCGCTAAGGTGAAATTCCCATCGAAATTCATATCCACAGCCACCCATCCAAGACCACCCACCCCTCCGCCAAGCCGGTATCGTCCTCCCCGACCCTCAAACAACGACCCATGCCTCCCCCGCCCACAACGATCCGTGCCCCCGCCCCCTGGGCCGCCCGTCGCTTGGGGACATAAAGAGAGAATTATGCCAGGCAGGATGTCATTTATCTCCCATTACACAGGGAACACTCATTAAACCGGGGATCGCCGCACGTCCCACCCAACGCGGCAACTGGTCGGGGCCTCAAGTTCAGTGGATGGTGCTGGTAGGGGATGGGTGGTAGGGGAGGAGAGGTATGTGGCGGTAAAGGAGTGTGTTGGTGGAGGGGGATGGTAAAGGTGGCAGCACGGGAGGTGGTGGCATGGGAGGGTGTTTGTAAAGGAGGGTGGCAGGACGGGAAGAGATGGTAGGGGAGGGTAGTTGTAATGGAGGGTGGCAGCACAGGAGGTGGTGGTTAGGGAGGTGGCAGTAGGGCAAGGTAGTTGTAAAGGAGGTGGCAGTATTGGAGGGAGGTAATGGTAGGGGAAGGTAGTTGATACTAGACCAATATTTTCATTGTAGATTGTAGAGTCAAGATAGCATGGAGGTGTTCCACTAGGTATTACAGGGGAGTATGCCCTGTGAAGCGAAATGTGGGAATGTGCAATGTACACAATATTGAGATGGGCGGGCATTGGTGGCGTATTGCAGTTCACTCACCCCTTGCCGCTGTTCCTCCCAGAGCACAGCCCTATCCCCACCTCTGTCCCCCTTCCGCCAATGTCAACAGGGCGGTTTGTCCCCACCTTGTTTATCGGTCGTTGGGGCTGGGCCCGGTGTAATCTAGCCCGGCGAGCAGTGGGTCCCAGGGGAGCAGTTGCTGCCGTCCCAACAACTCGTCAGCAAGCAGCGGCTCAGCAGGCCCGGGCCCGCTGACCCTTAACTGTTGTATACGGCAATTGGTGACTGACCTGGCCTGTGCCATGCAGCAACAACAGGCACTGTCTAACCATCAACTGCTGAGACAAAGGCAACTATTGGAACCGTACAGTATTGTGCTGCTCATATAGAAGCCCACAACTGTACTGGTATTGTGGGTGTCGGTCTCTGCTATATGCTTCAAATGTTGTCTATAGAATGCATGTTTCGTATTGTAAGCTATAGAAAGTATCAGAACTTTGCTACACTGACTTATAATAAGATGTGGTAGCGGTGAGATCTGTTTGGAAGCTGATATCCCATTTTAGCTCCAACAAAATAGTGCAATCAGGTCCACTATGTCCCATACCTATACTGTATACGTGGCAAAGGTTTACAATGGTGTACTGTACTAGTCGAAACAGACGCCTCTATGTTCAGTCACAATTGGAGAGGTGGTGGATTATAAAAAGGGAGCTTGGTGGGACAGGTGGTTGCAGCAGAGGGCTGATCCCAGCGTGGTGTATGAGAGCTGCAGTGAGTTGGTGTCAACCCTTTACATTGGGTCTCATGATGGGGTCCATGCCCCTCTGTCGTCGCGGTGGACTGATGCAGTGTTGGCGAGTCTAATCGACACCAGGACTGCAACAGGCCGTCAAGCTTACCCTATGGGAGGCATGATGCATGGTAAAGCAGCACTGGTGAGTAGTACTCATGCATTATGAGGACCAAAGGGCATTTTACATTAGAGAACTCCGTTGCCATGAAAGGGTTAACACCAGGTTTTGCCCGCCTTGCTGCAGCGTCTGGCAGTGCCTGTCAGCTTAGATCATGCCACCCCCTGATTATTTGATGAAGTCACTCGATAAAACGCCCCAGGTTAAACAGTTAAAGGAGGACGCTCCGATATGGAGTCGACACCAGCTCGACAGCGGATATCATTTATAACGCTTAATTCGATCTGCTTCGACAAACCTCATAAGTCTCAGCTGCTGTGTCTTTCAGTTTCAGGCTATCAGATGTAAGAGGCAGCGAGAAAGTTCTCTCATTCTGTCTCCCTCCTCTCTCGCGCGCGTGCTCTCTGTCTGCGTCTGTCCCTCTCTTTTTGTCCCTATCTGTCTCTCTGTCTGTCTCTGTCTGTATGTCCGTCTCTATCTTTCTCTCTCCCTCCTCCTCTCTCTGTCTCTGTCTCTGTCTGTATCTCTATCTGTCTCTCTGTCTGTCTCTGTCTGTATGTCCGTCTCTATCTTTCTCTCTCCCTCCTCCTCTCTCTGTCTCTGTCTGTGTCTGTATCTCTGTCTGTCTCTGTGTCTGTGTCTGTGTCTGTCTGTCTGTCTCTGTCTCTCTCTGTCTCTGTCTGTCTGTCTGTCTGTCTGTCTCTGTCTCTGTCTCTGTCTCTGTCTGTCTCTCTCTCTCTCTCTCTCTCTCTCTCTCTCTCTCTCTCTCTCTCTCTCCCTAAGTGAGTGTAGGTGTGTATAACGTACAATAGGTTGGGTATTCATAAGGGTGTGGCCTTTAGGGTTTACTATGTATGTTCTAGTATAGAGACAGTTTTGCTGAGGTTCAGAGGAGATGGAGGTGCTTTGAACAATGTACTTGGATGTTATAAGGGCGTTATTCTAGCAATTCGAAAAGGGTCTCAGTCAGCAAACAGAATAGCCGTGTGGGATTGTGGCGAATCAATTAGCATTATAGTTTAAGAAATTGGTGAAACTATGCCAAGAATCCTTATCAGAGAAACGTGCTGTCTGGATAACCTGTACCCATCCTAGCCGAATCTGCCTGAATCCTTTTCAACCTGTAATTTATGCCATCATGTCTATAGGTTCATTTATTGCACAATGCAAATTTTGTGTCAACTAGCCCCCTCCTGTCCTGCATTTCCTACAGGGCCAAAAAAAAAAGTTGTGTGTTTCAGGTAACCCGACCGTACCCGAATCAATGTGGTCATCCACGAGTCAACGGCATGAGTTGGGAGTCATCAGCACGAGTCGCGAGTTACCATACCAGTTTAAAAAAAATGCAAAATAAAAAAAAAATCAGTTTTTTTCAGCATGTTACCTGAAACAAAACTTTTTTTTACCTAAAAAGTCCTTTAAATAAGAAGGCTCTGCAGTCATGGCTTAAAAGCAATGGTGTTTGTAAGATAGTGCCTTTGGAAGTGTAACTCAATAAAATAGTACTAGAGATGCAAGGATGGTCGAGGGCCTGACTATAGAAATACATAAGAGCCACACAGATAGGGTGGTGGAGGAGTGAAATAGATGCCGAGCTGAATATACTTAGGGACAGGGTATGGTGTGTACAGGGTCGTTAGCTAATCCTTCCATTCACACTGGCCCCTCCGTCATTGAGTTGTTAACCGATCGCAACCCGGTTTCTATGGCGAATTGAGGTAGTGCGTATTAATATTAACGGGCATGGGAAGTGGTATAATGAGGGTGCAGTGTTGGTGAACAAGGGGTCTGGTGATAGACTGCTCTGACCCTCTCCCAGTGAACCCCACTACCTCTCTTATCGGCAACTGGGGATACTGCCTGTCGGAGGTAGTGCCAAGGTGTTCATTAATAACGAATAGATCGGATATCCACAGCGTAAGGGGCAGGGAGGGGGAAGGCATCGAGGTTAAGATGCTAGAACACAGTGCCTCCAGGCGACAGTGTGAGAAGAAGTCCATCTCCCGGGGTAGTAGGGGGCAGTTGGTATCACACCACATCACCCTTGCCTTACCTCAGACAAATGTCGTCTGGGAATTCCCGCCAAAAAACCTACGCCCCTCATTAAAGCCTAACGCCGCCAACAGAAACCTCCGCTGTAGCATCCGGGACGTGCAGGTTTAGGTGGCATGACACTGAATCCATCTTCATGTTGGCTTTTTATGTTACAATTGGGCTCTCCTGGAGTTAAGAGTGAGGACCCGGATAGAAGTTTGCACCGTGGGACCTTTATTGTTAGGGATGACGCTGTTGAAAGGTGGCCGGCTAGCAGGCAGAGAATCAGGGTGGGTCAGCTATGGATGAGGGATCCTGATTATATTGAACACGTCATTAATGGAATGAAAGTGAGTATCCTCACATGGGTCTTAAACAACCTTATGAGACCGTTGAGCTGGTAAAATCGGGTGTTGACTCAATACCTAACATCACTTAAGACACCCCTTTTCTAGATGACTACCAAAGGAGGAATCATGAATAAGTCTATGGAGTGATTTGTCATTCTGACTCACACTTGAAGAATTTGTACCAAAATATCCGCGGGAGTCAATATACCCTAGTAAGACGTTGATTGAAAGCCAACTGTCGTTACAGGGAATTTCGATGATCCAAGAATAAAAAAAAAAAAAACTGGAGTATATAATAGCACATGATAGTAGTAATATCTGAATTAGACGTGATAATGAACCATCGCCACGTTCGTATCTTTTGTTCTCCTGCATCATAGTCAAAGTCATCGCTTCAAGGTATCCTGTTCCCGCCGGCTCGAATGCAACCGAGCCTAAGGCTTAGGAAGACAACATAGAGAGGCTGGATCCAGTGGAAGAGGGGATCTGACGTCACAGGCAAGTCGGGCGATAATAGAAGCACATGTCGCACTAGGTCCATACTGAGCTTAGCTCAAAGAATAAGAAAAGCCCAGCTCGTAGAAGCAGGTCTTCGATTGTCCTCGTCTGACCTGGCAGTCGTGGGGTGGATCCTCACAATGGGATCACAGCCGGTTTGATGCTGGAGCCGCAGCTGGGGGATCCTTTGTGCTATCGCATTAATGCCGACAATAGCACATCTACATATAAAGAATGGCCTATCTACTACCCGCAGTACTCTTCCTTCCCATAGAATCCACTGCCTGATTATTTTTTCCCTTCATTTGCCTTTCTTTGGATATAGCACACATCCCTCTTCATTGGCTGTGCACTAAGAATGGAACTTCTTAGGCAAAGTAGGTTGCCATTGCTCAAAGGAATATACAAGGAATAGACAAAGGTTTTACATTCATGTCAATATGGTCGTCCCATGGCATGCTGCTCAAATCTCAGAGCACAATCGTTGCACTAATATGGCTCCTCTGTCCATATGTCCAAGCACATGTCTTGTAAACAGTCTTCTATTACATATTTTACCTCGGCCAGTGTTTACCATCCATATAACATACACTCATCAGACCAGTATGCTGTTGTTTTTCATATTTTAATGTCTAAACCAACGGTATTCTCTCTGTCTTGGGGATGTGACATAACCAGCCATAGCATGCTCTATTATGTCATGGAGCTCATGGAACGAGGACATTCCTTTCCGTCAATGTAACAGCCTTTGAGCAAAGAACTATACGCCCAAGGTCCTCAGGTGATATTGCTTTCTTAGCCCGTTTATTTAGTGGCAATATGTAGGGCATGTAATCCATCTTATACGATAATATTCCCATCCTAACAGGTGGTGAAAGTACGGTGTCCTATACAAATATCACATTGAACCTGTACAGGTAGCCTGAAATAATGAGAACGTGCAAAGATTACTTTTGTGTTGTTCCATATTGATTGCTGCACTGGTTGTGTGGACAGTAAAATGTGTTCTATATTAACCCTTAGGTGCCCAAGCGCGCATTTAAGCGCGGTTTTGGGCTTAAATGCATGTATATTGAAAGAAATTGTCATTCACAAACTTCTACTGATCCTATCTGCAAAGTTAGACCCTCTTCAGAATGGTCCTGACCTCCCAATTATGATACAACCATCCATTTTGCTCTATCTCTACTATATCCAGCACAGGAAGTCAAAACTTGAAAATGAGCTGTCATGTCATGTGATTCTATAGAGGGCAGCCCTCCAGGGAGCTAATATCTGATACCAAAATGATCTTTGATCATATGCACCCAATTCTCCATACTCTAATTAGATTTTACCAGTACTGTTTATATCCATAAAAACAAGCCATGCAACAATTATTGGTACTAACACATTATGTTTTCTTAGTGCAGTACACATGCAGGGAGAATCAGCTTTGAATGTGCTGTAAGGCTCAGGATTGCAGGCAATATGGACTAAAATATAGCCCAATAGAGACCAAATACTAACAAATGACAACAAATGGAATGTTTTGGTAACTATGGTTACCAGACCTGACCAGAAATGGCACATCCTTGACTGAAAGTCATTATTGAGTTATAAATATTCAGAAAATACAATGCAGAGTCCATATCAAAAGAGAAGATCAAAATAACACATTTTCTTATCAACATTGTGATACAATTGTGAAATAATGTAAAATCTTCAAATAATTCTGGGCACAAAAAGGTTAATATGCATAGTGATATGAAGTATTAGTTGATGGAATGAAAATGTCCAACCCTCTTCCTTTATCCTCTTCCCTCATTCAACAATTCTAGAATTTTTCAATGTTGTATAACCTACTGTAAATTGCCAAAAGAAGGTAGTTATCAAGCTAAATGACAAAAGAATTAGATTAACTTAGTGTCTGTTTTAGTTCATTACTTTCTTAATTTTGGGCTACAAAAAACCCCAAAAATTGATAACTGTATTTTCTTTTTGCAGAATGTTTTGTTCCGTATGAAGAAAATAATAAATTGAAAATTGAAATTGAATTCATATCGAATATTGAATTCAAAATGATTGTCTTTAACAACGAGGACAATCATTTTCCATCACCATATGACTGTACGGGGTACATTCAGGAGATACCACCTGCATTTCATATGGCCTTCTAAAAAAGACAAAGTATAAGCTAGTCATTACCTATTCAGTGAGTGCATTGACTCACCTTTAGAAGGGTTCCAACCAAAAGAACTGAAACAAGGTAACATCCTCTGGTTCACTCAATTCCCTAATTTGTGTGAGCGCGGTTTATGGAGCTATTTCAGTGATGTGCCAAGGAGACAAGTTAAGTCGGTGGTAACGCCTAATCTTTAAACATACAGGGGCCTGTGAGACGTAAGACCTTGGTGACGAGTGCAGTAGGACTTAGTTTGAAGGAGCCTGGAGAGATATTAGGGTATGGAGCTGGAACAGCGGAGATGTATAGTGACATAAAGGGGTTGTTGAACAGTTGTATTGATCCCGACTGGAGCAGTCTTTGTAGTGGATGTATGGTGTGTGAGTGTGTTTGTACTTAAGGGGCTGGAGTTAAGGTCTGACAGGTGTGATGAGTAGGTACGGTTAGGGTGCACCTAGGAGGTGGCATAGGGGAGGGTTAGATATTCTATATTGTATATTTTGGGTTGTATGGAGGCCGTGAATAGGGTATACATTTGTCGATGGACTCGTTATTACACTTATTTCACTGTTAGTCCCTTGTGGTCCCAGAGACCTGTTTCATAAGCATTCTTTATCTAAGATCAATCTTTTCACCCTAAGAGTGACCACTTAAGATCAGTCATTTAGGAATGACTACAAGTGTTTCAGAACAAGCTGTCACTTCTATTGGAACATAAGACTGGTCCTATAAAAACAGCTGTCAATTAGACATAGGAGCAGTAATCAAGATCAATTGTTAGGTCACTCACAGGCCAATTATCCCACTAGTAAGATCAATCACCTAGGTGCAGAATATGGCTTTACTCCATTATTCCATGATAGAAAATGGTATTAAAACAGGGAATTTCCATTTGATATATTCCTGACTTCATGCATTAGAAGATATTGTGGGATTTCACTTGTTGATAGGATTTTTCACATTTATGTGTACCCTCAACCTTCCACATAAATTAGCTACTTTATGTTGGTCATAAGTCACTCTTACATTGACCCTTTACTAGTAAGTTTCACTCCCCATTTACTTTTGAAACACTTCCCCTAAGCCTAAGAAGCCTAAGATTAATCTTAGGATGACCATAGGAGTGATCTTGCTCATACACCAATCTTACTAGTACATGGTGGTTGTGAAACAGGTCTCAGATTCACTACTATATCAATCCTCCATGGCATTTCCCATTTGTCTTCAGTACAGAAATTGCAGAGATAAAGCTACATCATGGAAGGAAGACTTTTACATGTAAGAACCTGAACTCAATCTAACCCCCCTTCCTTTATGCTTAGGCTCAGTGACTGTCAGCCGCAGGGCCAACAACCTGCAACCCTTGGCAAGCCGTCCTAGGGTTTCAATGGCGAACCACTCGTACCCCCATTAGCCAAATTAGAGCTAGGCAATGAGCCGTTAACGATTGCGGTTACACAGATACACACACTCAGTCCTCTTACCACCCTAAACCCACCGTACTAACAGCTAAATCCGCGGGTATCAGCACTGACAAACGGTGCGTGTAGGGATATATACCATAGGACTTACTGGGGATGATTCATCTTCTACTACGATTTCCTTTGTCCAATTAAAACCTCTTCACTGAATACAGGATGCATGCCCAACGCACTTATTGACCACTCTGTAAGTTGTGAGATTAGGTATATATGCTTGTTTTCTATGGAATATACTGGTTTCTTTCTTGATTGCACGGAGTGTTAATAACCTATAGTGATACCCTTCTTACACAGTAGAACACAATACACCCTGATAATCCCATCCCCAGCTTCATGCCCCAGGACATGAGGAAGGATGTAGGGCCCTGGTATTAATGACTATACAGAGCGGCCTTGGGGGACCCTAGTATCATCGATGCAGGCTCGTTAAATGAAGGTTGTGTAAGGGGATGGGGGTGTACAAGAGATGCAGTTAGTGCCGGTATAAAAGGGATAGAGCTGGTAATATTTAAGTCAGTGTTTACGCTGTTTTGTTGACTGGAAACGATGAGGCATATCATTCTATATGTAATAAGGTTAGCTTCCTCTATATTCCACTGTAGCACACGCCATCACGCTAATAAGCAAGTATTGATAGACTGCTGTATTCCCAAGGAACTCTGTTAACATTCAAGACGTTGCCTGTTCACATTCCACACACCCTTTATGATGGCTGTGGAGGCGTTGATTAAGACCGTATGCCGATCGATGGGAGAGGAGAGAGTAATTGAATCAAAGAACAACTTTAATTGCAAAGTTGTGTGAATGAAGATTGTGATTATAGACATCGGCTGATGAGTGCTGCCCACGAGATGAGTGAAACACGGAGCTACATTGCATCTAATAAGCTACTGTGGCTATGTTATCAATGTATAGATGTGTATCGAAGCTGGCAACTAAGCCTTCTTAACTACTATCAAAGCATACATAGAGCAGGTCACTGAGGTATTCCTATAGATATCAGACCCCAATGGACAAGGCTAAGAGGTGGATAGGTGTTGGAAGGTAGGCGGGGTAGGGATCCTACACATACGGCCCCTACCGTTGGTGAATAATTCAAAGGACGGCGGCTGCCGGGTAGGGTCTCCTTGCCTTACTCCACGGCTCTAACGTGATTTTCCGTCATAAGTAATTCACACGGCGTCCTCAGTCGTCCCTCGCCTGCTTTACCGCGTCATCTACATTACAGTAGTGGCGCCCAACCGCCAATTAATAGCCCTCTTCGTAGGGGAAAGGACTCGTAGCTGGTGGCATTCATCTCCCTCAAATGTCATACATCCAAAAATGGTTTCGCGCCGGAAAGGGCCTAGGGGCACGTCGTCAGGCCACTGTCCTCATCCTAGTCCCTTGGTGTCAATCTGGTGTGCTGAGAATCCCACGACTATCCCACCCCCATCTATTTAATTGTATTCCATAAACCAAGTCTGGATACTATTTACCTTTACTCGTGTACGGCCAGGTAAACCCTGGATTGAGACACTTAGACTACATCACCTCCTCTATGGTGGCATAGATCATACTCGGAAATAAACCTACATTGTCATAAGTTGAAATGAACCTGTCAAATATATCCCATATTGTATTGATTGCACCCCATGTGCATTACTTATCTTGCCTGTTGTTAACACCTGCAGACACCTTTCACTAAGTAACCTACGGTCCATGTGAATTCCTGCTCCTCTCCTATATTATTATCATGCTGACACATAGCTGCTGTATTTCAAACAGACCACTGGCTAAGGTGTAATGTATATACAGTGCATAGGTGTATGGAAACATTTGAATCCACCGTATACCGATGGCGACGCCCCACATCTATTGGTTAGGTTTTATGTCCAAAATTCACATTCTCAGTGCCTCTCCCCTCTTTATAGGGTTTACTCAGCCCTTTTGCCTGTCCTATAACCCCAACGGCCATGAGCTAACCAAAGGGTAGTTCCTGAATACTCACAGTATTGTGCCCGTGCCTTACTCCCATTTTGATATACTACTCGCGACCCATTGAATGGCGTTTCTTCGCCACTGCGCCTATTTAGTGCTGGACCTGACCATAAACCTAGTTTCCATACACTACTCACAGTCCATCAGAGACCCACCTAGTCCCTGCGCCTGTGCCAAACTGTCATTCCCATACCCTACTAATGCTACCGCCCTAATGATTCCTTATAAGCCATGCCCTCTTCACCCACTTCCGTAGACCTGAAGGCTTCCAATGAACCCATAGTTGCCGTTTCCCTTACCCCTTACCCCTTTTGCTACGGCCTGCCCAGTAGGGTGTTTCAGAAGCAGGTAATGTTTACAACCGGTCATAAGGAGATATGATAGTAGTTTTAATAGTGATTGTAGGCTTATAACTGCATGTGTTTCTAAAGCATTACCATTATCTTACTGTGTCTATAACTATATGACTGGCGAGAGATGATAATGGTTGCAGTTGTAAGTTTAGAATCCAACAGTTTTAGAAATAGATATTTAATGTTCATTATCATGTCCGGCTTCTGAAACACCCCACAGAGGGCCCATCCCTGCCTGTCATTGCCAGTTTCTTTGTGAATATGCATGTCATTTGTATTCAGCCTCGGCTGACGAGTGTGAGGCAATGCCGTCTAGGACGCCTAATACCGCATGAATATTGGATCCCCATATCTACCCAGCAAGTAGGAGATGCAAACACAATTTTACCTGATTTAATTTATTCCGCCTGCCTTATCAGGGCCCACAGTCTATGGCGTGAGTTGATTTGCATTCTTAGCCTCGTCTAATTAACACCATGCGCTCCATGTGGCCGGTCCTATTCCCCACACGTTGGCTTCTGCGGTGACTTTCTGAAAGCTGGAGAAAACAACACATTGGTTATCATGTATTAACTCTTCTATTTCCTAAAGTGGTGCAGGTAGGAGACTTGCATATCGGCTAAGACATGAATAGCAACTGGCACAGGTGGAACGTAATGTCAAACCGTTAGGTAAGACTATTAACGTCATCCGGCTAAGGGACAGGATGCGGTTATTGTTGGTACAGTCATATTATGTATACCAATCAATACTAAATCTAAGACTACCACTAGAATAACTCATCAAAGAAGACTCTCTGCTCTGATTACATAATGATACGCATTGTATAGATTAAAGAACCAAACAACAGATCAAAGAAACAAACAACAGATACTCCAGTATTGATTGCAGTTCTATAAATGAAACCTGGCTTTCAGGATATTTTCTATTGTGTATTGTTTACCTGTCCAGTTGGGAGTTTCAGAAGCAGGTAATGTTTACAACCAGTCACAAGGAGATATGATAGCAGTTTTAATAGTGATTGTAGGCTTATAACTGCATGTGTTTCTAAAGCATTACCATTATCTTACTGTGTCTATAACTATATGACTGGCGAGAGATGATAATGGTTGCAGTTGTAAGTTTAGAATCTAACAGTTTTAGAAACAGATATTTAATGTTCATTATCATGTCCAGCTTCTGAAACACCCCACAGGGGCGGTTAGCCCGGATATTGATCCATCAGAATTTATCTCAAACTTAAATAAAGCCACAGACAGTGTATACTGCATGTGTATGCGCCAAGGTATGCGTGCTAGCAGGTCATGGCGGTCTCGACGGTGCCCATCGGAATGATTAAATAATTAACTACTGCCGACCGGGGAACCGCTTTTCATGCAGTAAGTGTAGCAATCCATTGACCCCTAACCCACGGACAGGTGCAAGGGTGAAGCAATGCACGGGGCTATATATAGGGGCTTGTGAAATTTTATTCCAGACCAATTAGAATATAATTTTAGTTTATATGAATATTTGGTTCAATGATATGTAAATATTCTCGACACATGTCAATAAATATTCACACGTCCCTGGACACGCCCCTGGACAGGTAAACAATGAATCTTTCATCGCTAAGTCCCCGTAGGAAATGAACTATGATCAGTCAATATCTGATCTAACCTTTCCAGGAAGTCAGGATTCATAATGAATTCTGTATCCAGTTTAAAGACTGGAATTCAGCAATATACTATAGGGCTACAAATCGTCATAAATAGAAAAAGTTGTGAAAAAGATAGGCCACAAAAGGGGTCTTTGAAATAGAAATCATCAAATAGAGACCCCTGGAACTGGTACTTAATAATTCAATATCACACATATTCACAATGGTCCTTGATGGCAAAACCTAATATAAGTATCGTAAAGATCAGTTTGGTGCTACAATTGTGGTTAAGGATATACATATCCTCCCCATTCCCCCTGCACCCACTCACCCACAGGAGGCCGGGGACAGCCATGATTGATGCTATGATGGATGGGCATACTAAGGGAACAAAGGTCGGGGGCCAAGCATGGGGGTCAAGGTCACCAGGTCACCTCCCGGGCTGCAGGACGGCTAACCGGGTTTGTGTGCTCTAGTAGGGCTCAGCTGGGGCAGAGTGGGGAGTGGCAGGGAGAGAGGCTGAATAGGTCGGGCAGAAGGGTAAGTCACCAGGAATAACCGGTCCCTATTCACCAATGCTGTCCCATCGTGTTATGATAACCCTGCACAGTGGGAAATCCCCACTGCATTTAGCGCCAGACACATACAAATCCTACACAGAGCTCTGACTTGACTTTTCAGGCTTGAACGGCATGTGCATGAACTGCGACCATAAAGGAGCACGATAAATCACACATGTCTAACACACGACCCTCTCACACTAATGGAATTGCAGTGCCCGTCAAGATTGGAGCCTAATCTGAATTACCAATTATGTTGTACCGAATTTCCCTTGTCCCATTCCATTACCGAAAATTGTAATTGGGGGGCCACAAAAAGGGGTCATCACAACCCATAGGCATAGGCAACTGTCGACCGTGGTCGGCTGTGAGAGGGTGGAGGGAGGGAGGGAGGGAGGGAGGGAGGGAGGGAGGGAGGGAGGGGAGGTGAGAGGGTGCAAGACATGACTCGGATCTGAGGGCGTGCAAGATGTTGGTGCATGGACCAGAAAGAGTGAGTGCGTTATTGGGTCAGTAAGACCTCAAGGGATTCCCTGTGTAACAGAAAATGGCTAGGAATATATCTATTTTTAGATACAATGTATGTGTGAGTCATCGAGACATTTCTAGAAACCCATTCATACATCATCGTTCAACACTGGATATGAAATGGCGTTATAAATGTGAAGGAAAATATCATTTTTGATTGATAAGGGGAATTTTAATTAGCAGACGATTATAATATTACATTATAAATGTCAAGCACGTGCATAATCCTACACATGACCAATGACAAAAGTCGGTCTAGAAAGGCCTTGGCAACGTCCCCGCTCAACAGAAATTTGATTATAGTCACACCTGTGGAAATACAAGTCTTAAATTAGAAACAATGAGCGATCTAATGCTGCTAGGCATGCGGTCTGGCCACTAAGACATGTGAGTCTGGGGCGTGGCCAGGAGTTCCACCTATACCTCATACGCTGTTCGCCCACGTCTGTGCATGCCAAGGAACACTTCAAGAGGCCCAGTGTCTAACCTTCTAATCTGAATTAAATAGAATTCATCTTGTAGCATGTTAATGGGACACCTGTCTTAACTCATTTTGACCCTGGGGCCACCAAATAAATGCTAACTAAGGGACTTGGGTGGAGGTAATCGCCAGGTCTGCACGGGCCTGGGGCATCCTTTACCCACCCCCTACTCCTCCCTCACATTCCTACTCCAGATCCGCCTCCTGCTCCGAGAGCCCTTGTGCTGTGGCCCTTTTTAAGAGGTCATTAGCTTTCTTACCTTGTGCAGCCCATGGCACATGGACCCAACCTGACATTTGATTATTGCGTTGGCAATTAATTAGGGAGCAGCCGGGCCCTGCTTTGGCATAGGATAACAGGATTGGGCGCGTGAGACCTATAGGTCAACCGAGTCAGATCAACTCTAATGAGTGGATTCTGAGAGTGAATCATTACCAGCAGTTATCCGTCATCAACCACTGACCTTGTGGGTCGGCTTAGAGAGACAGGTCAGGTATGGTGAGCTCATCGTCACTTGAAACAGGTCTCTTGTTGGAGACAGATGTCCTAACGAGAGCACGCTCGGTGGCAGGCACAGTGGCAGGCATGGTGGCAGGGCCAGATGCCGATGCTCCCGGCAGGGTGCCGGGGAAACCCGGCCACGCGTGTGCATGAGCAACACATGGGGAACCATGAGCAGCTCTGTTTCCCCCACCAGGTGGCAGCGTCCGACATATGTCGGATTCTTAAAACAGATAATGTCACAGTGTCCCAATAAGGACATCTGGTGATAGGTGAAGGCATCCCTACGCGATTAGGTAAGTAGGTGTCTATTAATCGACATGCCGCATGGGGGACGCTAACACCGACCTGTCAATCACAGAAGGGCCTACTGTTTGACCACCCTAATTGAGTCTCATTAGCATTCTAATTGGCTGAATCCACTTCACCCCACATCTGAGGGCTTGACCCCAGGGGGCTACTTAAGTAGCAACAGGTGTCTGTTATTAGCACACTGCTGAGCAGCTTGCGACAGACATGGAGACTCCTGACCTGAGACCAGTATCACCCTCCACACCTCCTAGGGGCGACATTCTGAATGAAGCCATACAACTAGCACAGTTGGAGGGGTGCGCCCCCAGGGACGCCCCAAGCACTGTCAGAGACCTTTTCACGCCGGGTGATACACATTATGACGATGGTTTTATCCAAGATGGGCAGTCTCCAGCTAGGAGTGAACCACTACTCACCCTCATCAGACCCACCTTTCATCACACAGTACTCGCTTACTAGACCTGATATGAATGGGCCAATAGTTCACACAAATGATCCCTCTACCTCTAGTGCAGTGAATGAGAGCAGCTTATCAGAAGTGGTCTATCACCCTACACCAATGGTGCATAGGTCTCCACAGCACAATGCCTCACTGTCACCAATGAAAAGGAAGGCAGACATGCCCAATCACTAAGCCAAGAGGCTGAAATCCAGAAGGCTGATACCAGTAACGGTACAGAATGGACCTTCCCAACAAGGTGACAATTACATTTTCACCAGCCCAACTTCAGACCCTAGAGTGGGACATTCTCAAGACAGAGATCACCAGGGAAAGCTACAGATCAGCAGAGGATCGCGAGGTGGAGCAGGTGTTCCAAACTGCTCAACAGACTCCTAGACGAGGAGCTCACACCATGTCGACCGGCACCAGCCAATACAGTGATCATAGTGCTATGAGTCAAAGCACAGTGATTTATTCCCAGGAATCTGTTGGTTCAGGGGGGTATACAACAAGAGTGGGTCCAGCCGCAAACACACAGGGGGTTGTCCCAAATACAATCAGGACCGCAGCCACCACCAAGGGAGCGTCGAACTGCCAGCAGGACTACCGGTCCAGCAGTAACACCCCCAGGGGTGGCAAGCGGGGCAAGCAGACCAAACAGAACCACTACAAAGGCAGCAACACATCCAACAATGAAGACAACAACAACAAATAAATGTAAGCCGTTGATGCACCTGATAAAGCCAAGCTACCCGAAACACCTGAAAAGCATCCAAAAAAAAACCAGGCCTTTTCAGCAGGTGGCTTGGGTAGGCAGGCTGAAAAGTGGCATAAATTCACCAAAGACAGATGGGTGCTGGATATAGTGAAAGGCTTGACCATAGATCTACACACTATCCCTGTACAGTCAGAGATCTCAGCATCTATTAACCCTGGTAAAAATGTTCATTTGGATACACAAATACAGGATATGTTGAGTAAAGGCATCATAGAGCCTGCAGGACATAACGTGAGGGCATTTGTCTCACACATGTTTTTAAGACCTAAAACAGATGGCATTTCAGACTTATTTTGAACCTCTCAGGACTGAACGAGTTCACAGTCTACAAACACTTCAAAATGGATCATATCGCGTCAGTCATGCATATTTTGCCTCAACACTCCTTTATGAGTTTTATAGATATTACCTCAGCCTACTTAACCCTACCCATTAATGAGAGGGACAGGGAATTCCAGTTCCATGGTAAACGGTATAGATATACATGCCTACCAAATGGATACTCACCAGGGCCAAGACTGTTTACACATATCATGAAGGCACTGCTTTCGCATCTGAGAGTACATAATGGCGTAAACTTGGTGTTTACATTGATGACACACTCATTTTTGAAGACATTCCAGAACTAGTGGAACAATCTGTAAAACTCACTCACAGAATCCTACAGGAAGCAGGCTTCACAATTAACTTCAGACAATCTTGACCCCAGCACAGTCCATTGAATACCTGGGTTTCACCATTAACTCCACCACACTGACACTACACAAGAGAGTGACAAAATTGATGACAATGGCATGTGACATCCTGAAAGTCAGGAGGCTTTCAATCAGACACTCTGCAGTAGTCATAGGAAAACTGGCAGCCACTAAACCTGGAAATGACAGGGCCAAGGTCCATATCAAACTCCTTCAGAGAGTTAAATATTGGGCCCTTGCCAAGTCATTTGATAACTATGATGTAACTATGTACCTAAATGACACGGTTCATGATTGCATCAAACAGTGGCTGTCACATCTCCCTATCGCCTCTGCGCTATATGCGGAAATCCGCACTGAGACAGGGTGGGGTTGCTATTGGCAACAAGGCAATTTTGAGTATGGGGAAGAATGGCCCATTGAGTAACAAGAACTGCAATATCAATATTCTGGAATTGAAGGCAATTCTCATGGCGCTGAAGAAACTTCAACGTTGAGTGAAGAGGCAATGTGTACATTTGTTCATCAACAGCTTTATGCTGTATCAGAAAAGGTGGTTCTCTGGGTTCCATACCATGTGATGAGGTCACACAGTGCATATGTATACACTTATGTATGGAAACACAGAATCACCTTCAAGTTGTCTTACTGCCCTACTAAACTCAATGTGGAGGCAGACAGGGCATCAAGGGCCTTTGCCTCATCTGCAGAGTGGTCACTCTTCCCTACCACCCAAAATTATATCTTCTCTGCATTTCACAAACCTCAGGTTGACCTGTTTGCCTCAACCAAAATGCGCCCTGCCCTAAGTACATTACGATGCTATTGCTATGGCGACCGATGCATTCACCTGTACATGGAACGATAATTCATTAATCTTCCCATCTTTCTCTCTTATTGGTAGGGTGCTGAGGAAGGTCAAACAGGACAAGACCACTGGACTGTTAGTGGGAAACACAGCCATGGTCCACCAGCCTCACCAGGCTCAGGAGGTACAACGAGCACCTGCAAATCCCCATTACCTCTTTGACCCTGTTATGGCCAGGGGACCCCATTAAGAAATTCCCATTGGCAGGCAGATCACACCTACTGATTATCCCTATATGAAAACCATATGGTGTGATCTGCTGGGGTACTCGTTTACTGCATGGAAGGTCATGGTCATGGCATGGAGCCCTAATACTGCAGCGGTCTATGAGGGATGTGCAAAGCGATGGATGGCATTGACAAGCCTAAGGGATGTGCACCCCACACAACCATCAGTCAGGGACTGCATACAGTTCCTCAGTGAATATCTTGATACTGGGGTAGGTCACAGTGCCATCAATACATCCAGGTCGTTTCTATCATGTTTTATAACATTCAACGGGAAACCAGCTGGAGAAGAGCCTACCATATCGAGGTTTGTCAAAGGGACAAAGGTTTAAAAAAAACCCAACAAAGTCAATGGAATTTGTTTGGGCCGCACAGCCAACATAATTAACAATTCAGAACTGGGGATACATACAGGGACTAGACTACAAGAAGCTCACCAGATGTACTATGTTACTGGTCTTACTAGCCACTGGACAAAGACTACAGGCACTGCACCTTATGCTCAGAGGAGACTGTGAGTGGACCGACCACTCAGTCAAAATTACATAATATGTAATTCTTCACTTTGCATAAAAACGAACAATCCAACTGACAAGCCACTGATTATATACTTTCAAAAGAGAGAAGATGAAAGGTTGTATGTGTATTCACATCTTAGGGCATACATTGCAGACCAAAGGTCAGAATCTGATATGCCATTTGTCTTTTCGACAGTAAAACTGCCCACCTCTGGGGCCAGTGCAAAGACAATATCCAGACAAGTAAAATCAGCACTGAAGGATGCTGGAGTAGATGAGCAGTATACAGCTTACTCTGCTCGCCATGCGTCAACATCAGCTGCAGCAAGAAAACAAGTCCTGGTGCATGAGATTTTCAGATCAGCAGGGTGGTCAAATGAAGCCACCTTTGCTCGGCTCTATAATAGACGCTTATATGTACCACTGGTTCTGCAACCTACAGACTTAATCCCATTTCTGCTGGATCTATGATGCATAAACACTCATGTACTTGTGTTGCGAACAAATTCATCTGCAGATGAATTTACTATAGGGTAGAAATATCTACATAAGTCTATTTAGTCACTTATATCCAGGCATTAGCTTAAGTTATGCTGTGTATCAGTTTATATCCTATACACACGGAAAGGTTTCGTGACTTTCAGCCTCTAAGACAGCTACAGGCACGATGAGTGCTGAGGCTATTACAGCAAGACAGCTGTGAACTATTTTCCCTTAAGGAAAAAAAGGGGGGGAGGATCATTACCCCTGCAGTCATTGAAATAACACTGTTATGTCATACAAGGTTAACGCAATGTATAACATTTTGCCTGTTTACTTGGAACAAAAAGTTCCTGACCTATTATATATGTTTTGTCTACATTATAGTGATGACTGTAGTTTTGCTAACATATAATAAAACTTAGATAGCAAAGCTCCCGCCTAAGTTTTAATTTCACGAACGAGTTGAAGTAGCCGACCCACAAGGTCGGTGGTCGATGATGGATAACTACTGGTAATAATTTATATTAATAAGTTATATTAATGTAATGTAAAATAACTGTAATTATTATCACAGTATCCTATCGACCACCGACGTGGTTAGGCCCGACCCTCTTGCCAAAAGCACTCTTCCCACCACTAAGTCACCAGCAAAATTAAACTCGAATCACATTAAAGTATGATGATAAGCTTACCGTACCTGACCTGTCTCTCTAAGCCAACCCATGTTGGTGGTCGATAGGATACTCTGATAATAATTACAGTTATTTTACATTACATTAAAATAACTTAACAAGTATAAAACGTGAGCTGCTCGTGGCGGTGATTATCTACTCATGATAAATCAGCACCAGACGGTAACGCCGTGTGGTATGAGTCTGTGGGCACCTAATAACTCACTCTACTCACCGCTCCGTTTGCTGTGATCGACGATCCACAATTTGGTGACGACAGCGTCACTAAGGTCGCGGGGAATGGGAACGTGGAAGGACAAGGAAGCTAGAGGATTCAAGCTGGAGCCTTCGTATGATTTGGATAGTTATAGAAAAGTGCTGACTTCTCGCTGTATCAGACCATGGGGACTAAGGCTTGGCGTCTCAGTCTCAGTCATACATATGCAACAGGTGCATATAGTGCAGTTAAGGACGTACAAACAATAAGTCCTTATTTGATAACCAGGTCTGCGCTATGCTAGACATATGGGACAAGGACAAGGGACAAGGACATGGGTCAAAAAAGATAATGACAGGGGACAAGAACTTTTCTTAAAATCGACATGTGACATGGAGCTTAGTGACAAGGACAGAGGAAAATACAAATTTAGTGACATTTGACATGGGCTTTTCTTAAAATCGACAAGGGACATGGGGACGCCCCATCTAGACCCCCAGACATCACGGTAAATTCATTAAAATGCCATACTATCATTTCTAACTGTAAGTAGGGCCTATAAGGAGTTGCATGCCACCAATGACTGAAGATAGAAAATATTAAGCTTCATTCGCTGACTAATTTCACTAAAGAGAAAATAAAGAGACATAAAACGGACGGAACTGTACAAAAGTAGCGAGAACCGATTATTGATCACTCAAGTCAAGGACTGCCCTAAACGTATAGCAACGTTTAATGTTGACATTATCCCTTGTCCTTAATGTTGGACGGGTTCCTTCTGACTAAGGCCTGTCCGGGTCAACTAGCCAGTAAAATTGACTGTCCCTTTTGCTGCGGGACACTTGGGGCGTCGTTCTGTTGGCTGGCCGCTCCATACGTCAGGCGAGGTGTCGCGATGGTCATTACAGAACCCATTGCCCGCAGTCGTGTTAACGACATGCCGTAAAATATGCCGATGCGTGCGCAGTGACTCACATACGTCAGACCTGACTTCCGGTTGGCTTCTCCAGGAACAAACGGTGAGAGTTGCATGGAAAGTGGAATGGGGTGGGTGGTGAGGGGGTTGGGCCCGTCATAACTCAAGGGGGTGTGGATGGGGGGTCCCCCATGTCACGTGTCAATTTAAAAAAATGGCCATGTCCCTATGTCAATTTTAAGAAATGGTCATGTCACCATGTCGATTTTAAGAAATTGTTCATGTCACCATGTCGATTTTAAAGGGGCCCTGGCATGGTAATGCATGCCAGCATTAAAAAGTCACGTGACCACCCCTTGACCAATCAGAGCGCCGCGATTTTTTCGCTGGTTCCCGCGATTTTATGATCACTCTTTGAAACTGTACCCATGTTGTTAGTTTGCGGTGCTAGCCCCCCTTTAAGGAATTGTTCATGTCCCATGTCACTAAGTCTAAAATAGCCCATGTCGCCCTGTCGATTTTTAGTGGTCCACACCCATACTCAAACCCAGCCTACCCATGCGAAAGATGATTGTTCTGAAGTAGTTCTGCCATTTGACCTTGAAAACCGGTCACGCATGAGGAAGGGCGCGTGCCGCGCGGGAGGTGCTCATGACGTGCCCATACCGCGCACAGGGAGTACCGTCACTTCAGAAGAAAAGGCCGACGGCGTTTGATCTTGGCACATTATTGACAGGCACTGTACAATTGCCAATTCATGCATACACATCTGTTAGGGAAACCCCCTTTATTGTATAGATTAATAAGAAGGGAACATTGGTCTTAATAACAGGGCTGGTATTGGGATGTAGAGATAACCTACTGGGAAATTCCTACCAGTACAACAAATTACACGAGGAATAATCTGTGCACACACTAACTGATTAGATTATCCATATTGAATTCTGCATTTAAAGCATTCAAAAAAGAACTGTTATTCTGAGGCTTCATTAGCTCAATCCAGTCCCATGTCGCCGAAGACTGTGTTTAGACTGACAATGTTCGTGATCGATCATTGATATCAGGCACAGATTAATACCGCATGTAGGTCATGCCGAAGGAGCACTGTTTATACAGTTCTAAAAAGAAACTAAAGGGATTTCCGTCTGACATTCACGGGATAATTTACCAGCACTGACTAGGACAGACCAGGCATGTACCAGGAACGCTTATTCAGGGAAATACCGTTTCCTATGAAAGCTTCTAAAATAAATTCAGCAGTTCAGACATTGATAAATGTAGACAATATCCATCAACTGTAAACCAAAAGTATAATCCCTCGATAAGGGTCAATTGGTTTCTGGGTCTAGTTAATGCGCCAAATACACTTAAGAAAATCAATTTTACTATTTGATACGTGTTTCCATATTTCAAACTAAGTCAATATTTCTTGAGTAGAATATCCTCTATCCCCTATTCAGTTCTTAGCCTTAGGCACACAAAAGTCCATTCGATCATTTACGAGCACGTGTTTGCTCTATCTAGGTGCAGGGTAGCACCCCATGTACAGCACGTGACTGGGGTAGGGTGATTGGATGCCTTCAGCCTCCAGGGGATCCGCATTCCTCACACCTCACCCTATGGACGTGACTGGCTATAATAATGTGTGGGGGATGCAGGGTCTGGAGGCCTGGGTGAGATGGTGGTGAATAAGGGGTCAGGCAATATGATTCCTCCAGACCAGGGGTTTACATAGAAAGATGCCGTGAGGCTATCAGCGGACAAGGAAGGTCGTACCAAATTGCTTACAATAGGAACAGGTACTGTAAGAATTCTCTACACAGCGTTTCATTCCAAAATCTTACACAATCTGTCTTGATATCAAACAACCCCACACAACAGGGAGCTCTTGTAATGGGGGCTTTATATCAATAAAATATTATTACTTATATTCAACAATATCTATATTGAAAGAATGAGAATATTTTAAGAATTCAACACCTTAACACTGAAGCCGTTTTCCGTGTACATTGTTGGTTGACATGACACCCCTACGTCAATCCATGTCTTCACTTCTCCATCCTCCCATGTAACATCCAGTGCCTCAGGCTGGTCTGTGTAAGTTAAGGGACTAGAGCTCCATGTTAGGTGGCTAGCCTGTTGGGTGGCCTACTAGCTGTCTGAGCAGAGAGGGCTAAAGGTTGGTATGACTAGGGCATCTAGCACGCTGCGTATTGGCATATTGAAGTGGGCAGCCATCCCCGATCCCACCCTGCCTTGATGGATGTGTCAGTGCAGGCCCACCGGGTATATAACGTTATCAATATCCGCCGGGCAGACAGGAGAAGCGGGGGTGGCAGGGGCAGTGCTTGGGGTTGTAGCCACACTATATTATAGATATAGGGGGTATATGGAGGGACTGGGGTGTATACACTGAAAAAAGTCTTCCTGACAAAATGACATGTATACCCATGTCAACTTGATTTGACACAGAGAGCACACGTCATTGGGACATGTGCACATATGTCACCATGACAACTGTAGCACACAGTAATCCTCATATGATTTGACATGCCTTAAAATGCCATGTCATCTGTGAGTTGACTAGGGTCACAGCCATGTCGAAGGCACTTGACATGTGATGGTTTGACATACATAATTGTTCTAGGATATTCCACTAGATGGAGCAAACAACCATTTTGGTACCAGGACTAATCACTACCAAGAAGTACTACCAACACTTGAGACATGTGATGTATCTGTGTCATTTTGTTTTCATGAAGAATAGATCACTAAGGTCTGTAAATACTATCAATGAATGGTAGTGAATTCTATTTCATTGTTAAATCTGCATTTGTTATTGAATATCAAAATAGACACCCACCATCCTGAATACTCCAACTGGAGTGGTTAGACACCTTATGTGTGGGTCAGTGAAAATACCAAAGGACTGTATTCTAACCCACAATCTATAATCTCAGTATCTACAGTACAGGGAGACATATGGCATTGCCATGCACCTCCATGCCCTTGTCTTATGGACTGCATAGAGGTCCTCAGTCAAGTAGGAGTTCTGTAGATAGGAAAAAGTGCCTTAGTGTTGAAGGCCTGTGGGACTATGATATCCCCTGCCTTCTATTATAGGCCTCCCTTGATTGAACCATTGGTACATAGTTATTGACTGTTCTTGACCCTTACATAATTGTCTCACAGTATTACCTAGCACTCAGGTGAATGGATCAGAAATATGTGACGTGTCTTCATTACGCATGTCAAATGGAGTTGACGAACCAAATATGAGAGGGTCAACCTCATTTGACATGCCTTCATACATGTCATGTGGGAGACAAATTGTGACCTGTGCAGTATGCGTCAAAGCGATCAGTGTTCTTTTCTCTGTGTAGGTGTCGGTGCGATCTGTATTATAGAAGGGTTATTGAATAAAGATGTATATGTTCACGGGGGTGTCAATGAATTTAAGCGGTATAGCGTCTTCTTCACTAATTTCAACCAAGATCTTGTAATGGGAAATTTGAAATTTGATACTTAAAGCGGAGATTATTAAAAGTCAATCATAAAGGATTGGAAAATAGGAATACTGGTTACATCCAAAGCTATAGCAAGGGAAACACATGTATTGTGCGTGGTACGGTAACTAAATCCTCCTGCGTCCATATGAGTGTCCTCGATCACTGAAACCCTACACTGAGGCACTTCAGTTACTGTCCTTGGGCAATAACGGCGATTAATCGACACTACAATGGGATGAAGTCGATGTAATTTCAGCACAAAGTGCTTTTCATTTGCACATCATTATAGAAAGATAACATAGATCCTTGTTACCAAGGACATAGCAGTAGATGTTTATATCAGCCACTGGCGATGGGCCGATTTAACATTATACTGTAAGTCTAGGTGGGAGGCTATTGGGTTAAAGCTGCCCTGGGGGTGGGTATCTGCTCAGTAGGTATACACAGACCCTGGTAATTACCAGGAAAAGGTCGCCCTTTGTAGAGCCTGTTCCTCGGGTGTGTTGTACCAAATTACACCCACTGTCTCCACTGGTGGGCCGGAGGGATGGTACCTATAACCCGCTACTACACGTCTACTAAACTAATAAAAATATGTCACTGTCACCTGATCGATTGGCAGAATTAACACTGAACATTAGCGTCATCTATATCAAGGGACACAGAAAGTGGTTCTCTGATATCTTATGATGTATATATATATATATATATATATATATATATATATATATATATATATATAAATATATATATATAATAATATGTGACCTGTACTAGGAATGGGGACCTTAATGCGCCCTGCACTAAGGGCCCTTTTCGCAGATCCTGTCACATATATTTAACTCTAACTCGTTAACTCTTTTAGGGCCGCCTACTATATTAATGCATCGTGCCTATTTGTCACCATGATGGAGATTTAGTACCATGGTACATGAATGCAATCCTGATAAATCAACTCGCCAGAACTAAATTGTCGCATCATGTCAACCATACAGGGTTAATACACTTGCCGATGCCCAGCATGATGCGCCATCTTGTAAGTAGCCGTTAGGCATCATCCGACCCTTACAGGGTAAATCCTTAGTAGTCTCAATGATGGTACACTTCTGTCTTAAAAAACATGTAGCAATGTGTCGGTATTTATCAAAGTAGTATGTTTATAATTTATCTTCTCCAGTGATTAGTAACATATATATTTACCTCTCATATTCAACATAAAGATACCGTGGACATGTATTAGTAAATACCTTTACAGCCTGAATTGGTATGACGATGTTTTGTGGTTATAAAAAGGGTGTGTCATTCTAGCTTCCTGTGTGTCTTTGAGGTGGATATTACAAGCAAACAAAGAAGAAGTAATCGGGTTTCCAACTCATTTCCCAACGAATAAGCCTGAGCACACATTGCCGTACGTGCCCCATTTAGACAGCAATGCAAGCGGCAAACACAACGCCCCGATGGAGATGGTCGGCTTCTAAATCTCCCTCCTTGGTCGTTTTGTTGTCTAAAACTTCTGCATGCATGCCTTCAGGCACCATTATTGTTGCTCACTGCAAGCCTGGAGCTGGCATCTTCTTATCGCCTGGGTGGTGGGGGTGAGGGGGTTTCCATATCTAGGTTGGAGGCATTGGATGACAAAAATAAAGTGAGGGGACGCGGGAAGCTGGAGGAATTGGGAAGCCAATCGATTGTCGTCTGCTTTTCATGTCTCACTAGGAGAGAGAAATGGACATAAGAGCTGAAGTAGAGATGTTGGCTATGTCGGAGTACAGGAGGGTGTTGCTCCTATTGTATAAAGAGCTGTGAGTATGTGCCCTCTTTTCTAAACAAGTCATGCACTGCTTCACTAAAGTACTTGCACTCACCACATCAGTCTCAGAAGTCACCTGCCTTGTTTAAAATAAAGAGAGCTGCACTATCAGGTACCTACTCATGTCACACAGTCTATAGTATATTATACCGACTGAATTCTCCCAACTAGGTACCTACTCAAAGGTGGCTTTTTTAGCACCGTACTTGAATGATCACTTGTGAGCAACAAAAGGGACAAGTTAAAGCTACATGAATAGAAAGGACTGGAAACAAGGGCATTTTTAGCCAGCTCTTCCTTTTACTATAGGAGCAACACCCTCCAGGGTAATGGTAGGGAATAGGGTAGGTAGGGTGAGTGAGGGGGTCTGGGTTGAGTTAGCCTCCACTGCTGGAAGCTTGTATGTATAAAGCTCCAGGCTACTGGAGAAGAAGACGCTAGGAAATGACGCCTCATGGGGAGGACCCCCACCATCTGTCCACATTACACCCTGAGATGTTCCCCACTACCCCCAGTCTCCTATGCCCCAACCCACATTCCAACAGCCACCTCAGTCTCCTACCGACCGGATTTTGCTAATGGACTCCGATGGGTGTAGACCAAATAGGGAGCCACCGACTTCGTGTCCAAAATGGCAGGGTCCTTTGGGTAACTAAGTCGGTTCGTGAAGGCATCATCTGCAAGTTGTGGGTTGCTGATATCCCTAGCTTCCCTTATGTCCATGCAGATGTATCGGCATAGACCTACATAGTATACAGACAAGTCTTCCCTTTCCCTTTTTCTTTTGTACTCGTATTCTGATAATGCAGTAATCATCATGGTCCATGGCCGTTTTTCCCCTTTGTACATCACCTGTTCATCAGGTATTTCTCTTATACTACTGACACTGCAGCCTGCACTCAAGGGATGTCTTTATGCACTACTGACATACTGGCCTCCTCATTACTGTAAATCTCCACGTATAAGCCATGGTTTATAGACATTTTCAGTCTCCTGACGCGGCTTATAGGATTACCCTGAATGCAGGGCTCGGATTATATGAGGGGTTTTATATATTCAGACTATAGTAAGAAATCCTTTCCTTATCAGGTCTCAGGTGCGGGTTGTAGCTTTCCCCCAAAGTCAAGGTGTGGCTTATACACAGGTGCGGTTTATATGCTAGGTTTATGGTAGTTATTTGCCACATGCTGCCTACACCGTGGCCTGCTCATCAGAGATGATTTCATGCTCTACTCACAATAATGACCTCTTTAGTAGTTACATTGCATTTGCTACATACCACCTAGATCATGGCCTGTTATCAGGGATGTTTTCATGCACTACTTACACAATGGCCTCCACATTAGTAATTTGCTACATACCACTTAGATCAAACTTCTTACGCAAAGGACAGTGAATCAGGGATGTTTCATGCACTACCTACATAATGACTTCCACATTAGGTATTGCTCCATACTACTCATATTATGGCCTGCTCAATAAAGATATTTTTATGCACTTCTTAAACAATGATGTGCTCAGGGCGGGAAAGAGAAAGAGGAGGGCAAACTAAATCGCATAGAGCCATGGAGATATAAAGGCGCATGGAATGGAGGGGTCGGGGAGTAAAAATACACCAAGACGGTAAAAACAATCATTTCCTATAGACTACCCCCACCATTAGTACCCAAAGGCCACACTCCAGGGTGTCCCGAAATTGCCCCTTTCCTCATTTCCTTCCCACCAGTGGTTATTTTTGGAGGGCACGTTTTTTCCTCTCCAATTTTCCTTTCTTTACAAGGAGTGCTGATGACATGATGGCAGTGTGTGGATGACGGTGGTGATTACCTGTCGTTATTATGGCTACGTCATTAGGACGTGTGGGGCAGTGGCGTCAGACGTCACGTCTACGTCAACTAATCAATGAGACTCACACTCTCCGTCCCTATCACTACTAGCGGTACGTCAATAGACATGTTGGTGACATGTTAGACAAATACATCTGTTCTACATGCCAACCTTAGTGCTTATAGTCAGTATGGACACATAAAATGATGATGTCACAGGTTTGCGTGTACAGAAAACAGTTAGGATTCAAATGTGGATGCTCCATTGACTTCAAGTAGGCGCCTCCTCCTCTGTATTCACTGTTTTAAAGTTCCATTCTGGTTGTTATTGTTGTGTCTATGTTGCCTTTACATTCTCAAGACCTCAAAGAAACATAGATTTTCAGATTTGAGGAGTAAACAATTAGAGGTTATTATAGTAAGGACTCAATATGGCATCTTGCCAGTTGAATGTTGATCGTTACTAATTACTACCTGTATGTTGCCAGTTGCCTATTATTGACTGGTTTTGTATACCAGTCGCAGGTATGGCATTCTTTCAGAAATTTCTGAATTTCCAGAAATTTGAAGGCTGAAGGTGTCCTGCACAGATTAATTGAGAAAATATTTTAGTATCAATACGTGGGGGTGATGTCTTAGATTTTGGATGACATCTACCTCGGAATATCAAATTCATTGTCAGCTGACTATAGGACTAACCTAAGTTAGTAATCATGGACTAAAGTATATAGTCATGACAGATACGTTCACTTGACTATAGAAACTGATTAACACTTCCAGGCCTGTTTTGATCAATGCAGAGGTGAATATGAGGACTGCATCCTTGACTCTTACAAACATCATGTCAACTTATGAAACTAGGATTTTAGCAATTTACCTCATGTATACATGGGCCAACACAACAGGACACAACTAAAATTAATAATGTTAAGGCATACATGTGTTTCCTCACCCAACATATGGGCATATATGGAGATGTTTATGACATTGTTGTCACCTCAAGCCGTACCACTTTACACAGGAATTTGATATTCCTTCCTATTAGTTTGAATGTATCATATGTAGATCTATCCCCCGCTCCGAAACTGTCGCATGTGTCCAATAACGTCTAGACACTTAAATCTGTCTTGACCTCCTCCAGGATACCCGCCCACTGTCAAAATGAAAGAAGCAATTTGATATATATATATATATATATATATATATATATATATATGGGTCAGGTCGCCAGAAAGCAGTAGATTTTGTGTTTTTGGGTCATTTTGCACTCTTATGGCTCTAGAGAAAGAAGTTGCAAATCAATCTTGTTTTACATAGACTCATTTGATAGATAACACTTAGGGCTATCAGAAAGATGTTAATTTGTGGCCATCCATCAAAAACTCTCAGACTTATAGCTTGCCGAAGTGAGAAAAACAGTCAAATTTGTTCTTTTTTTGTTTTTTTGTACTTTTTACAAATGTTCTGTATTGAATAAAGAACATCTGGAGTAACCCAAAGTTATTTTTTGTATTGTATATGATCATAGGTATCATTTCCATCAGGTTTGAACATGTTACTGAGTGAGGATTTTTCATTGTGTGTCTTTGAAAATGGAGATCTGTAATTTGTAACGTCCGATACCAAAATCTAAATCAGTTATAAAACATGGAAAAAATTAATCTTCATAATATTTGTTATTACCCATATGAAGGGCTTTATTATCCCCTACTTTGGCGAAAAAATTGTGTGTCCAGCAGCATTTGTCTCCATGTGAGAGCAGCTTATGTGAAATAATTCTGATAAAAGTACCGGACGTTACGTAACGTCCGGTACTTTTATCATCATGTAGGAGGCAGTCTACTGTACATGCATAACTCAAATTCTGTTCCATTCTGTAATTGAAGTCAATAATAGACATATTGGCCTTGTTAATTAATGTGTTTGTTATGCATAATGGGACATTCTTATATTACTGAGAGCAACTTCAATTACCTCTATATTTCATTATTTTGGTACCGGACGTTACATGACACAAAACAAGCAATAAAAATGGAACCGGATGGGCTAGATCGGTATTTTTTGGTTTTCTGAGTTGAGCGGAAGTCCCTTCACAGTTGTGTTAAGGTTATATAAAGGAATTAGAAAATTAATTTTAAAGGCCCTTCAAGGGCAGAATCTTACACTTTCTGACGACCTGACCCATATATATATATATATATATATATATATATATATGTATGTATATATATTAGAATTAGCCTACTTTTTAAAAAAATATTTTCACATGATAAGATATCTCCCACGTAATGTGTTTATAAATTGCGCGCTGTGTAATTTAGTTTGTTCTTAATTAATGCTGATTACCAGGAGCTTTCTGTACTGCCTCACTTGGTAGGTGAAGGTGACAGTTTTAATAAAGATCCCTGTGTTATGAAGGACACAGGGATCTGTCCCTTCCATGGTCCCATACATAACTCACGTTATTTGCTCATTTAATATCTAAATCATATATTTTTTTCTTTCCTAACACCAGGTAAACGATAACTAAAATGGGTGCCAAGAGAAATTGAAGGAAAATGCTATTATTTAGAATCGGAGGACAAGTCTATTATTTAGATGGTATCGACATGTCCTCGCTAAGATTCCATTCTTTTTATACATGATAAAATCAACCGTCGGTATTATTAAGCCCAGGTCCCTAGCTTTAATAAGTGATATTCACTGATGTTCCTGACACATCGTCTAGGGCATACATATAGCGACTCCCTGGACGATGTGACCGGATGTGCTCCCAACTGACCGGAGGTGCAAGTGAGATTAGTTTCCGGCTTTAAATGACCACCGCGTCACTTTAATCCCCAGGCAGAGGCAATCAATGAACAGGCATCTATGATTAAATCTATGGTAACGATGTAGAAAATGTGATAGTATTAGTCATAGTGATGATGGCTAGGCTGATATAGGAGAGTGGCCGTAATGACAGATTCCCCATGGTTCAATAAAGATTTCACCAAGGGAGTATCCGGGCTGGGAAAAGCGTCAGAGGAAGAGGACGTGAATAGGTCTTTCCGAATGGGAAATTAGTTAGAGCAAGATTGGCCCCCGTGTTAGGGCCAGGATATCCTGGAAGATTACTCACCACTCTCCCAGCTCACACAGGGTTATTTAACAATGGTTCACGTATCCATGCTTCACTTACCAGCATTGAGAAACCAATCTTAAACCCATAGTCCACTTGGCCTCTGTCGCTTGAATGAGCCATACATTTCCTATATAAATGTCTGCGACAGAGGCCTAGTGGACTATCGATGTAACATCAAGAGTCCACTTGGCCTCTATCGCAGCAGTTTACATAGGAAATGTATGGCTTATTCGCCGGCAAAAAGCCAAGTGGACTATGGATCTTAGGTGACAAATCCCCACCACCAATTAACCACCCACCAACTACTGTTAGTACACACTTGAAATAATTATTACTCACTTGATGCTTGATCCAGACTCAGGCATATGGCACCAAAATAAGTTTGGATATGATTTGATACTCAGCCTAATTCTTTTTACTCACTAGGCGAGTATTATTTTTTTGCTACTTCTAATTGGCATCACACCTAGCAGATCTGCTACCACAGCTCCATTCAGGGAATTCATACACAGTTTGCACATTGTTGCACTCCCTAGGTAATAGAGGTAAAGAGTTCTCTTTATGCTCCCACAACCCTTTGTGCTAGCTGAACACTAGCATAACCCCTGAGCTTGCATTTTTACCACTGCAACTGTATGTAGACCTGTAACATAGGCATAAAAGATTTCATGGTGCTATCAATGCTACCTGATGTCGATAGTCCACTTGGCCTCTGTCGCACGATGGAGCCATACATTTCCTCTATAGATTTCTGCAACAGAGGCCTAGTGGACTATGGTTGTAACATTGATAGTCCCTTGAGCCTCTGTTGCAGAAATTTATATAGGCAATGTATGACTCAATTGCGTGATAGAGGCCAATTGGGCTACGGGTTTAAAGTACTAAAGAGTGCACTGACATCGCTTTCTACAGATGCGAAAGCCGGATCTAATATGGAAGAGGTTGTGATATTAGGCCTTTTTGAAATCACCGCCAGAACATTATTGACCAAAGGTATCAGAATTACATGAGGTTACCTATCAAATAGCAACACTAATGTCATTTAATATAGCCCCAATTGCCGAACCAGCTGATTTAATTGTCAGCATATATACATTCTCTCCCATTTGCATCACCCCTGTAACCAAAATGGTTTCTCCATCGTTATCACGGCGTCTATCCCTTTATTACACTATATATTATCCACCACCATTTCTTACCCTTCATAAATCAACACTATTTTATTCATCTTTACTTCTACTCTACTTTTACTCCCTACAACTACACGTATATCTATTACAGCACTGTCTCTGCATTACCATTATTTATATATAGGACTAGTTATAGTGCAATGATAATCCCGATTGATTGGATTTGCATACCTATCTCGTTTCTTATATCCTGGGTAAACTGAATCCTGAGTTGGGAGCCAAGATTCGCTTACCTCAGTGCGTACTTAACGCTTTTCTATCAATCTTTTCAACCATATCCATGCCACCATTTCTAACTCTAGTCACACCAACATCCAACTACATCCATGTCAGCACTGCCTGTGTCATGACCACCATTTCTAACACTAGTCATACCAATATCCAACTACATCCATGTCAGCACTGCCTGTGTCATGACCATCATTTCTAACACTACTTACGGTATACCAACTATACTATGCTATACCAATGTCAGCATTGCCTGTATCATGACCACCATTTTTAACACTTGTTACACTAACAGCCCTATTATATCTATGTCAGCATTGTGTGCGTCATGACCACCATTTCGAACACTATACCCACACCAACAGTCCAACATCCACTGGTTGCATCATGACTAGCATCACACTCAACATCACCAACAACAATACCCTCACCATACAACAACCATTACCACAACACCAGCTCTCATCATCAACACCTCCAGTTACCACCACCATACCATAGCACCACCAGAAGGGTGTTGCTCCTATAGTAAAAGGAAGAGCTGGCTAAAAATGCCCTTGTTTCCAGTCCTTTCTTTTCATGTAGCTATGACTTGTCCCTTTTGTTGCTCACAAGTGGACATTCAAGTACGGTGCTCAAAAAGGGGATTTGAGAAGGTACCTAGTTGGGAGAAGTCAGTCAGTATAATATATACTATAGAGTGTGTGACATGAGTAGGTACCTGATAGTGCAGCTCTCTCTGTTTTAAATAAGGCAGGTGACTTTTCAGACTAATGTAATGAGTGCAAGTTGAATGGTGAAGCAAAGCGTGAATTCTTTTGAAAAGAGGGTACCTACTGACAGCTCTTTTTACCATAGGAGCAACACGCTCCAGCATTAGCACCACTCTGTGCTCGCACCCCTACGTGCGCCTGTGAGCCTGCGATAAAACACTCTTTATGGAATAATTCAACCGCGCTGCTGACACGGAGAGACGGCTAAGGCTGAAGGGGCGGTGGATGGGGTGGGGGAAGCTGCGCCAACATGAAAAATCGCCCCTTTCATGTTCCCACTGGGACATATTATAGAGAGATCTGCTCGGGGCGGAGGGCCCTGACTAGGTGGGAGCGGGGTGTATGGGTTAGGTGTGCTAGGGTGAAGGGCTGGGTAGTGGTTAGGTACTGGGGTCAGATAAGGGTATAGTGAGGTGGGCGAGGTTGGTTCCACTGGGCGCTGTGAGGAGAAAATAAAGAGCTCATGTCTGTTGCAGTATAGCTAACTGTTCATGATAAATATATAGGCCGTACAGACTGTAATAGTCATGGTGCTTTGCCATGGTTATCAATATGACTGATTCTTGAAACCTGTCCTTTTTGTGCTAAAATGAATCAACAATGAAGGGAATATACCAACATGTATTTTATATATTCAATGAAAATCTTTATATTTAAGTGCATGGCTGTTATATTGTTGTCTGAAGGGGTAGGTGTTAAACACCCTTGGTTGAGCTTCTCCTGTAGAAAGTGACAGGGTTAGGGATCCCTAGTTGCTGGCTAATAAAGCTTTCATCCGCTGCCGGCATAGGGCAGCCTGGATCAAAGAGCTGCTCACTATCAAAGCCTGCGAGTCGCTCACACCTCAGGCCGGCTTTTACAGCCTATGTGGCAAACAGTGGTGGCTATCAGGTGGGGAGTGCCTTTGATCCTGATATTCAAATTTCAAACACAATGGTTACTGCCATGGGCGGAAAACTAGTCCCCACCACATTCTCAGTGTAGTCCCCTCTAGTAGTATAGACAGGCTGTGACAGTCAGCAAAGTCCCCGGTCTCCCCTGTGTTTATACAACCTACCCAATCCACATGGCTACTTTGAATATGCATCATTCCTAGGTATCCAAAAACACTGTACACATAGCTGAAGTCTATAGAGAGGAAGCAGGTTGTCCCATGGGCACGGCCATTGCTGGAGCTTGTTCCCAGCAAGTTCTATTGATAAGACCTATCAGATGGGTACCAGTTGGTCCCCGAAGGACCACAGTGAATAGATTGGGGTTCTCTCATTGGCTAATAATTAAACCTGCTAAGTCTGTATAGGGCTGAGTCATTAATTGTCCTATAATTGCCCCAGTGCTGACTTCTTGAGAGTAAATTGTAGTTAGTCTGGCAGTGGCTGGTAACCTGTAGGCAGTCATTCCTTATATGTATGGTAAGGTAGCTACACCATGAGTAGAAATTCCATGAGCATTTAACATATCCGAAATAAGACACTGTAAGAGCTATACAAAGCTGATACCAATGCATTTTCTAACTTTATTCTGAAAATAAGGAAGTTATATGATTGGACCTAGGAGAGGGCAATGTAGTTAATTGGATTGTTTGCCTGAAGTGGCCTATACAGAACCAATCATTGAGTGTGCCCAATCACCTAGCTCAGGAGCTTAATTCAAAACATCCTGGGATCCCAACCCCAGCAATCTTAGTGTAGGCACATATCATAAGACCTTGCTGGTCTACCCTATGTAATGCAGTGGTTGCAGGCCTGTCCAGAATAGCTAGTCCTGGGATCACTTCACTATTCCATTTCCTCCACTAAGATCACTGCAATCTTAGTGAAAGAAATGCATAGTGGTTTCACCTGAGTACAAGAGCACTTACAGGGGACACTCCTGATCAAAAGAGTGAATAGCCTGCCGCATACATAAAGAGGTCCTTGAGGGCTCTTAGGGCTACTCATGCGTTAAGTGCACTGTAAGGTAATTCTTCCCTTCTCTCTCTTTGTCCTTGGGGGGGCACAATGCTTCTAATATGCAAGCATAAATCATACATTCATGGGAACAACTCTTGAATACTGTATGGGGGTCAACTGCACCCTGTGCTTTTTGGTAGCCTGTATGGGGACGGGAAACGATGGTATAAGCACTCTTGTGAAGAAGAGTGACTCCACAGCTATTCCTTTATTTTGGGACTCTTACCCCTGTGCCTAGTCAGTTCTTCTTGGAATAGTGTAGGAGGGCTGAGGCTAAGATCGATGCGATCTTAGTGCTGGCTAGGATATGTGAACCCAGTCAACTCTTAAGATCGCTTAATAGGATAAGGCTGATTTATTCCTAAGATCGCTGGGGTCGTGATCCCAGGATGTTTTGAATTAGGTGGCCAACCCCTGCTGAAGCTGATACCTTGTGAGATAAGGACTGATAACAGTGAGCTGATGGGTACCAGGTGTTACGTAATGCACCCTGAAAAGTCGGCAGTGGATGAAAGGAATTTTCTCATTGGTCAATAATGTATCTTGCTAAGTCGGAATTCAAAGTAGCCATGTGGATTGGGTGGGTTGTGTAAACACAGGGAAGACCAGGGACTTTGTTGACTGTCACACCATGTCTATACTACTAGAGGGGACTACACTGAGGATGTGGTGGGGACTAGTTTTCCGCCCATGGTTACTGCTGTGTGTCGCTGGCGGTGTTTCTCTTATGGGTCGGCTTATGCCTGGAGGGTGTTGATGGGTATGCTAAAATGTGTCACACTGTAATACATACACACATAATGCATACAGCATAGCCAAGGAAGGCGGCAATGTAAGCTAATGGAAACCATTCTGGCACTCCATCTCTTCACTATTATTAACATGAGTCACTTATCATTGTGAACATATATGTTTTATGTGTGTTGTGTTACGCAAATAAGATATACAAGTATTTTATCAGTATTTCACCTACACAGAGCACAATGTATTCCAACTTTTTTTTACATGATAAAAGTGACGACAATCCTATTTCTCCAATTCCAAATAATATATCTAATGTTAACAATTAAGGACTGCATTCCATGTACGAGGGGCACACTTAATCATGTACCGAGCAGTAGCTTGTGACGGTGCATGCCTTTAGTAGGTCCGATGGCATGAGAAATCTGGCTCATATGCTGCTCATACTTCATCTGTAGTATTATCTGAACAGTTTCACTGGTCTGCTCAATGGCACATTGCATGTTGTCATGATTGCACATGGCTATATCTGCTCTGCAATGACGTCGGTGTGGCGGTATATTCCCTTTCTTATACATGTGTAGCTTATTAACAGTACTTTTGTCCTTTCAATAAATAAAGACTTCAAAGGTGCATGGCTAAAGATAGTTGAAAAGTTAGTCTATGAGTATATATGACAATGGTATCGCTGCTTTATATATGGACTCTCTATAAGGGAAAATACAGCAGCCATGTATCTGTCAATAAGCACCCCTACTTCGTTGGACTTTATTATAAGAGGCACCCATATCCCGTGCTTCATATTGTAGAAGCAGCATTATCATTTTCACATGCTACTTTTGAGTTGCTTTATCAATTCACGTGTTTTAAATTTCAATACGAGTTGTCCTAGCAACTCAAAGTAACTACATAGCATGTATTTTAATTACCAGCCTTAGGGGTAAGGCTAAATCTAGTATAATTAACGCCACACTTGGTGGGCCTCTCTCTCTGATAACAACTGGAAGTTTAATATAAGCCCTCCAGGGCATTAATGGCTGGAAATGAGGCTACTCACAGTAGTCTTGACATGATTCGACACCAGAATACAAATCAATCTCTGGATCTGTGGCAGATCCTCAGAATACTTTCTCGCCTGATGTCTGTTATGACTCAATGTAAGGGCAAGTTGAATACCATTAGATGTGAGAATTAGGAGAATAGTCCGTGTCCTTAAAATGTGTGGTCTTATCTACAAAGGGCACAGACTTAGAATAAATATCTAGGTCTGTGGACAGGGTAAGAGGGGCATATTGAGGTATCATGTATAAGTGTCAGTAAATATATGAAGGACTATGGCACCATGGGTACAAGGAGATCATTACAGGATACAATTCAAATGTTACAATTATGATTGCTAGAATATCATTTTTCTGTTTGTGGCATGACTGCAATACCACAATCGTACAATATACACATCCTATAATACCTACCTCTGCCTGAAGGAGTATCATAATTTATGACAGAAGCTTCTGGGTAGTTATCCAATATTCCAATCGTACAGAGGGATGCTTCTCAGGGCCCTATTGTATGTCAGGAGCCAAGCTTTCTCAATATCGCTCATTGCTATGATTTCCCACGTGTATTTGTCCAGTATGACAGTTCCTATTGACCTGTTCTTCACGTTTAGATCTTAGCCGCTCATCTATCTCGACTGGTCCTAGCAAGCAGGCTGACTCTTAGATATGATCACGTTGGCCTGAAATTGATTTTACAGTAATGATGTGATACAGTTTCTTATCGCTCTTTCCTTCAAGATCCTCTGAGGCTAAGGCCAATATAGTATAATTACCTCGGATCTTGATGTAGCCTATTACCGACAGGGTCTCCCCTGGATTCAGATTTTAAAACATATCAAAGAAATGGATGTAGGTTAACTGCGTGTATATTTACTTTAGTTTACCCTCAGCCTTAAAAAAACACAAAGATTTAAAACATATTTGTGGTTTAATCCATATTAATCTAACATCATTAAATTAATAATAGCAGGACACCATTACAATTATTTATCATGGCGATCAAATAGATCCCTCACATTCCATCTCAAATTATGAAAGATTGTTAGAATATTGAATTCACTGGTTCAATGTTTAGGGGATACGCAGGGGCTAGATCCCATGGTATATACCAGTGCACAGTGGTGCATTAAGATTAAGTGTGTAGACCATCCGCCTGGATGGCATGGTTCTTGTGGGCTCTACATGTCCCCCTGTACCGTTCATTTCACCCATAGCCGGCCGTTAACAGGGGTCCACACACTGCCTCTCTGGCCAGCCTGTTGACTCTTTGGATCTCCATTGATTCTGGTCCTGCCCAATCTTGGGGAACAAATAGAACCGACGTGGGTAAGCTGCCTCTCCACATCTGTATTCAGCAGCGGGTGAGCCGGATCACACCAGCTGTCCGCGTCCGACCACCTCCTTATTTAACATTTACAAATAAGTGCCCAGATCCGTTTGTGGGGCTGATTTGTGGTTGGAATGGACTGCCGCTGTGGATGGTATCTCGTGCTTAGTCATCGAGCTACGCTAATTACAGTTAACTATCTGAGAAAAAGAAAGAGGGGCAGTAAAAGTCATTTAAATCATAGTAGATTAATGCATGTGTTTTTGATATTCCAATATTGTTTCTCCCCAGAGTTGACTAGAGGTGGTCCTAGTTCATGTTACTGAAATGTCCTGATATTGTGCCTAAACGTAAAACTGTAAACCACAGGCTGGGAGTAAAGGATATCTGTTCAGTTCACTTCCACTACAAAGACAAAAACAACATGGGCATAAATCCCATTCCAACCGTTGCTATTTCTTGCAGTACAGTGTCATTTAGAATACTGCAATCGAACAGATGCCACATGAGTTGGACACCACTGGATACCATCTGCTCCTACCGTTAAGTGGGAGCAGCTCATTAGAGTTGTGAGTTGCTCCGAGATAGGAATGAGCTGCTCGGCCCCACTTGTGTTTTATGATTATGGAATCGGTGACAATACCTCCCATTAGGGATACTTTCTCTTCGCCAACAATGCCAGGGGCGCCTTCAAGATGGTCTGGACCATTGTCAACAATGGTCAGAATGCACCCAGGTTATTCGGGACACTTTCATCAAGCGCAATATCACGCAATTACATGTAATACCTCGTACTCCCAGGGCATATTCAAAAATAATTCTTATTTTAGGACCTGACAATCAAAAGGGGCATTGCGATGCCTCCAAACCCAAAGCTGAATGGATTTTAAATGCAACCAAAAGGGAATGGTAATACTCTAAGTTTTAGTGTGATAATCATGTATGGCACGGAATTTACACAATGCATCTCCCGTACACGAGAGATGAATCATGAAACAGACACCGGGTCATTAAGGAGTAACAACTATGGGTTATGAAATTACGTTGTTTGGGAGCAATCACCGATGAATTGGTGAAAAAGGCATGAAAAGCAAACCCATGTTTCATAAATGATGAGGAACTTTACATGAAAAACGCTATGGCGACAGACCTGAAATCACCAAAGGTCATTGACATAGGAATGGGCATGTTTTACAGACTGACAAAGGATAGGTAAAACATAGGGTGGGTGGTTGATAGAATTAATGTGCATAATCACTGAATTGGAATGTTATACCAACAGATAACATTCTATCTTGAATATCCATACTACTTGATACCCAACGTGTGCGAATTTATAAAGTTATATTATGTTACAATTCATTACATAATTATACATATATAGTTCTTCTTTTTACACCATATTTGCCCCATCCCTGCACCATACACTGGCTTTCCCTCACTATGACTATAGTGGCCTTAGTTCTGGGAGCGGCACCTTAATGAGTGGCTATAGATGTATATTGCCGACCACTTCAGGCCTTATCGATTCGCCATGTGTCGACATTCACAGGCAACATCTAAAATGAAGCCGCTGCTTGCAGAGACCTCCTTCTGATATATTTCCCTGTCTGACAATTGCCTGAGGGGTTCTCAAGGCTTATAGAGGCAGCCGCAGCCATGGCTTGGCTTCAGTGTATTTTCTGGGATGTTCTTGCCCATGACTTCTACATTGGGTTCCTTTCTTTTAAATTTGGTATGAAATATCTACTCCCGATGGGGTGGGAATGAGGTCCATATCATATATACACATACGTTAAATTTAGCCCTGTTTAATGCTTTATATGCTCCTATTTTATTGTCAATGGCCCTACTGCTGACTTCTCATATTCGTATCAATTTCTACTTGATCAAAATGTGATTGGATGTTTTTGTAAAGGAATATACTAGGAAGGGAATATACTCAGATCCAGACAAGCCTGCAGTGATATACAGGTTAAACGACAGTACGAAATCCCTCGAGGAATGTTTAGCAATAATTGTATCAACAAGGTAAGACGTTTTTACATACGGTGGAACAACTCTACAATGCTGTACACTTTTTTCGAGGTTGCAGGGATAATAACTCTGCATTAAAACGTTGATGAAGCTAGGGTCTTACAATTGATGGATTCATGTCTGACAATTCCCATGACACAACTAACGTGTAAGACATTTTTCAGCCCGATGTACGAGGTATTAACCTCGCCTCAGTTAACCCCCCTACGTGAATAAATCTAGATTGTTTTTATTAGCATTAGCAAATATAGGTTAAATGAGATGGCACACTATACATGTATGAATAGTTCCTCACTCATGTATGACTCAACCTATACGTCCGAATCGAGTTGAATCTACCCTAAGATCTGATGTGTAGTCACTTTCTTAAAGCAAGGGCACTGAATGGAGGCGTTGAAGAAACCGGCATTATTAGTCTTCGTACATCACAATGATGACTATGGAAGATAATAGTAACAATAGGTTTGATCGGAATCAGTGAAAATGATACGTGCAGTTTCACTTACACGTGCACGGTTCAATTAACATTCGGCATTTGGGCTGTGGACGAACAAAGGGATTCTATAGGTCAACCTAAAACGTTATATTTTTATGTGGGATCTGGTTTCCTGACACTGGTCGGTGACTTGAAAATGGAGACAGGGATTCTATAGGTCAACCTAAAACGCTATATTTTTATGTGGGATCTGGTTTTCTGACACTGGTCGGTGACTTGAAAATGGAGCCGGATCTATTCCTACTAATCTTGAACCCTTTGAGGATCGCAGGCTGCTTTAGTGGAATGCACTGTTTTATCAGTAGTACATTCATGAATCATGTTTACCGTAATCTCCCGCGTATAAGGCGCGTCTTATACGGGGGGTTTTAGTTCTCATTGGATCCACAAGGGGGGCACCAAGACCTTTCTTTTGATATCTTACATACCCCCTTGGTCATAAAAGAACATTAGGGGCCCCAGGAGGGTCCAGGGTGGTCCAAGCTACACATAGTTTTTTGAATTTTGAAAATTCATTCAGTAGAACCAAAGTTATGAATTTTTCAGTTTTTTTTTCTGATTTTCCAAAACTCTAGGTGCGCCTTATACGCGGGAGATTACGGTAGGCTGCTAGGTTAATGTAGGGTCAGTATGTTGCCACCACAGTGCTGGCGAGTTCATCACCAGCGCTGTGATGGGGTATCGTGATGATCAATCACATTTTAAGACAGCATACCACCCTTAAGGGGCAAAGGGTCACGAAACCCTTTAGATTCATAATGGGACGAAGCACTTCATTGTTGCTGTGGATTCAGCATGACTCATTAAGGAGTTGGCAAGATATATGAATTAAGCCCCGATCCCAGATTCTTATAAAACATTATACGTGCAGCACTATGCGACCATTAAGGGGTTGACATCAATAAAGATAGTACCAGTATGATGCCTACAACCATCTCTTGCATTAAACCGTGTCATAAATTATAAGGACGGACAGTGTGTCTACCTCAGACCATCATCTGTCTTCATACTTGGCCACGTGACCAACGTGCCCTTACACCTGCCACCAGGGGTCGTGGGCCTAGAGTTAGGAGGTAGGAGGATGGATATGTCCCTGGAGAACCAAGGCGAGGCAGCGGCCACGACCAGGGCTTCTAAGGCCGTGTGTCTTGTACCACACCTTTTTTGACTAGTCACAGACTTTAAGATTGTACCTCTGTGCCTTGTTCTACAACTGTATAGGAACACTATGAATATATGGCATGTGTTCAACTATGAGCTATGAGAAATAGCTTTGGATATTCCATATATTAAGTAATGCAGAAGTAATGGGATACCACGTGAGTAGTATATAGCATAGCTTCCATCCATGTGTTACAATCAAAACACACTCACAATTGTAACCATTGTATTATCTCTATAATACAATCACAAGTTGCATATACCATCATATGCAGCAACGTGTCTGTTATATCACAGGGTGTGCCCTTCGTCATCACAGCCAGTAGTATAAAGTATTATATAAATAGCATTACATCCGTAGCAGGAGGCTGCTCTGGCTATCATCTATTCGTGCCTGGTAAGCTTCAGCCTCTATGTATATGAAGAGCCCCCTCCCCTAAATACTGCCCATGTAGGCAGGGAAGGCTCATACTCTATGTAAGTACAAGCTAGGCCTAACTGATGCCCTACATCATCATCAAGCGAAAAAAGGTGTTCCAAAACTAGGCAGTATGGAACTTCGCACCATGTATTGACTAAAGGTTGTAGAGACGGCTGAAAATGAAATAAATGTAAAAGGATTCGGCTGTGTGTAATATATAGGGTAGAGGCACCCATTTCGGACGCTCCTGGTCACACAGGACGTGGACATAATTGGTGCTCAAATCTTGTACCTTTAAAAGTGGTGAATTCTACTTTTCATTTCACCAGTTGATACATGATAGTTTACCCTCAAGTTCTTGAAGAAAATTTTAATGAAACTCTCCAATGCATATGAATGAATGAGCTGTACATATTTAGTCTCCAAAACATCAAATTGCACCTGAAGTCAGGCAGCTCATGCCAGAGGTGACCCTAGAGTCAGACACTATGTTATCTAATTGATACAGACACTATGCGTCACTGTATCTGAAATATTCTATATAGGCACATAGCATACGACACTAAGGAATCCAAGCTAATGCAATACTCCTCCCCAGGACACTCTCAGATGTTTAATTTTGCATACCTGTAATAAGTCAGTCTACAGGCCCAGATGAGTATGACTTCTATGGGCAGATGGAATAGTGATTAGGTTTAGGTGTTAGATAGTAGGTAATCCAAACACAGATTAAATATCCCTATCTGGGAGTACATGTATATTATGAAGGATTCTGTTTGTAATGAAATGGCCATTATATAAGTATTGAAATCATGATATATAATTGTGTCCCAGGTGGGGTGTAATTGGTGTCTGACTGTAGGTGTAATATGAAGGTCAAAGAAGAATAACTCCCATACTGTAACATGAGGGATGTATTCAGGTTTGTCAAGTCAAATTTGTATATTGCCATTGACATGTATAGAAATCCTATAAACATGGAGGTTAAGACATGACAAATTGACAAATCAAACAAGGATCTCCATTCACTCGCCATTCTTCATCCTCAGAATATAACGAAAACACCCTGGGTTTGTGCAGTTGTAAAACCATGTATGAAAGATGTTTTAAATGTTATTCACCATTTGTTAGAGAGTATGATCCCTGAGTTTTCATGTCTAATTTAAATGGTAGCTGAATTTTTCATATCTATTATGTAATTCAATGCCAAAGGTGTCCGACTTTAGGTGTCTGTCCGACTCAGGGTGCCTCTACCCTAGGTGAGGCTGGCGGTGGTACAGTGCTCCAGATGGTGTTACAGGAAGGACTAAATAGAACCACCTGCGGCTATACATATCTTGTGGAAACGCCTGAAGTGATTAGTCAACATATAACAGGATAAGGCTATTTCAGGTCTAGAAGCTTTGATGTCGAAACCCCACGTCACCTACGTGCAAGGTGAGCCTGATATATTATATGTGTGGGTTGCACTACAGGTGAAAAGAATGTTGTATGTTATATTTAAAAGCAGGTAAGCATGTATGTCTTTATAGTATTATGTCAAACTTATAGTCTATATAGAGTAAGCAACCACTATACACTGAAAAGATAAGGCATAAGAATGTACTCTGTAGTGATCACTTTTTGTCATCTTATTGATGGTCCCAAGGGGGAGTACCCCATGATCTTTTAGGTGATCATATGTGATCGCCCTGGGCGATCACTACAGAGTACCTGTCTGAACTGATTAGAGAGGAGTTTGTGAATGATTACGTTGTCATTAATTAAGGTTTTTGCATAAATTTAATAATTATCCCCTTCCCTCCCCACAACCAAGCATCCTTTGAGGGCATGTACAGCTGACTTATGATGCCTTGGTCAGGCATAGATGTAGTTGCTTGTATAAGGAATATTAGCTAATCCCCATGGTTATAATTATGGTTTGAGTGACAAAAGAGGTGTCAATTATTAAACATGCTTTTGTCTTTGATAATTTTGACCAAATGACTTTTTTGATCAATTCACATTCCTTTGTGATGACATTTTTCACATCAACATTGTATATCCTTCTGTAGTATACTTGGACCCTCTGGTGGTAGAAAAATACCATCAAAGTGATGACCTTGGGTTACATAATGATCACCTTAGGTCATCAATAGGGAAAGAGGACCTTAACTCATCAATAGTGATTACCTTGATAGAAGCCTATATTTTCAGTGTAGTTGGGCCAGCGCTGAATGTTCAGCGCTATAGACATCTGAATATACTGAGATAGAGGTTTGTATTCTATTACTGTATTGCCAGATATACGTCATTGTGATATGGACATATGATTTTCACATACAATTGGGCATTTAGTTGTGATGGCAGAAGGGATCATAGTACTATGTAAAAGGGATCGATTCATAGAGGAGAGGGATGTTTTATGTGACATAGATCCATGATGACAAGTAATGATAGCATCCTTTGCGAGATCTATGAAAAATGAATGATATCCAAATCAATTTAATAGAAATGTCACCCTCTGCTTTGAGTTTCCAAAGGAGGAAGGCGTCCACAAAAGTAGATTCCCTGAGGAACGCTTTACATCTATGTCGAAGTACAGTGTGTATCAAACAATTTAACTTAAGGAGAACAGATGTGCATTTCTTTAATAAGCCGTAAAGAACGGACATTCGCAAGACATATCAATCCAAAGGAGTATTACCTGTGACATGGACTGGGAAGTCTAGTTATGCTCAGGGTAACTGCCGTCTAGAGTTCGAGGGCTGTCTATAGTAGAGGGATATAGTCTAGAGGCGCTGGAGGCACCAGGAGCGTGTTGCTCCTATGATAAAAAGAGCTGTCAGTACCCAGCAAATTGTCGTGAGTCCTCGTCAACCTGTGTGAAGTGGCTCACACATGTTGCTAGATGGAACACAACGTCGTTATAGCACAAGATCACCAGGAATAGCAATTGCTATGCCATGTGAGTCTAACACACAGTGGCGAAAGATGACGGAATGAGTTATCACTCAAAAAGGAGTCACCATTGATGACCAATCATGGCGACAGATGACGAAAATTTGCTGGGTATGTACCCTCTTTTCAAAAGAAGTCACGCTCTGCTTCACCATTAAACTTGCACTCACCAAATTAGTCTGAAAAGTCACCTGCCTTGTTTAAAACAGAGAGAGCTGCAATATCAGGTACCTACTCATGTCATACACTCTATAGTTTATCATACTAACTGACTTCTCCCAACTAGGTACCTACTCAAATCCCCCTTTTTTAGTACCATACTTGAATGACCACTTGTGAGCAACAAAAGGGACAAGTTATAGCTTCATGAAAAGAAAGGACTGGAAATGAAGGCATTTTAGCCAGCTCTTCCTTTTACTATAGGAGCAACACCCTCCAGGATTCACACGTCACTGCTTGTGGTTGGTATGTCAGCGTGTAGGCATGCTGTCACCCTGAAGGCGTTAGTCTCTACATTTACCTTGTCTGATGTGGTAGAAGACCAACCCCACCCCTTCCTCTGCCATATGCTATGACACGTGGCTGGGCCACTTTGCAATGCAAGCACTCCTAATTACATATATTTACACCATCCTCCTGTTCCTCTTTTCCTGCTCCAGGGTTTTCTCACATGTCTCCGTTGTCAGAATTCCCTTCACCCCGGCAGCACCCAGACCCATCACTCAGTGGTGTGGATGCAGGCATGGCGATGTGTTTTATCATGATCTTACGGTTCACTCTCTCGCTCATCAATCCATATGGGTGCTTGCAAAGCTTTATTTCTGCATACAAGTTAGCACTGGAGGGTGTTGCTCCTATAGTAAAAGGAAGAGCTGGCTAAAATGCCTTCATTTCCAGTCCTTTCTTTTCATGAAGCTATAACTTGTCCCTTTTGTTGCTCACAAGTGGTCATTCAATTATGGTACTAAACAAGGGGGATTTGAGTAGGTACCTAGTTGGGAGAAGTAAGTCAGTGTAATATACTATAGAGTGTGTGACATGGGTAGGTAGCTGATTATGCAGCTCTCTCAGTTTTAAACAAGGCAGGTGACTTTTCAGACTAATGTGGTGAGTGCAAGTTGAATGGTGAAGCAGAGCGTGACTTCTTTTGAAAAGAGGGTACCTACTGACAGCTCTTTTTACCATAGGAGCAACATGCTCCAGGGCAATTATGTCCAATATGTACATAGTGTCATCCGGTTGGCATCAATACTACCTCGTACAATTGGTGTAGACATATAACCTTTATTTCAATCACTGCATATGTTCCTTGTGACCTTATTGAGCACAGACCAATCAACAGAATATACAGATAGTGACTACAGGGAGTGGTCCTGGCATAGTAAATACTGTTATATCTGAGACTCTGCTCAGATAAAGGCTCTAGACTGTAATGCAATGTAAGCCCCTGTGGTATAGACCAATGTATCTCCTATGTAATTGTTTTGTGTTTGCCTGTTTTTCCTCCCCATTCTTTTGCAACAATGAAAGACTTTTATCCACAATAATTGCTTTTGTAGATAAAAAAGAAAACATATTTCTACTACAATATCCATAGACTTGGAGCGTCGCTTCTTTCTCATTACGGATTCCTGTTGAAACCAAAGTCACTGTATTCCATAAGATGATATTGACATGACAGGATGTATTGACATGACAGGATTAGTGTATTTAGAGGTGGAGTCTCTCAAATCGTAAACAATGTACTGTAGCCAACAATGTTAAATCTTCCTTGTTACCCCTGACTTGTGGAGTACCACATGGGTCTATTTTAGGCCCTCTGTTCTTTTTACTGTATATAAACAACAATGATCATAAAACTATTATATGCCAATGATAGCGTCTTGTATGTATCAGGCACTGTGTTTAACTTGGTTCAGGGCAGATTAACAACTGCTCTTTAATATTTTTATAATTGGGCCAGTACAAACCAACTTACCTTAAATGAATCTAAAACAAAAATTATGGTATTTGATGTTGCACCCACTTTAAAAAAACTTCCAAAAACCAATATTGTATTAAATGGAACTGAATTGAAGCAAGTTATTTCCTATAAATACTTAGGGGTAACTATTGATCAAGAGATGTCTCTCAACGTCCATGTGAAGTTATTGTTGAAAAATATACATTATAAATATTTCCTACTGTATAAGCTTAGAAAAATGCTTTCTAATGTAGTTATGCTGAAAGTGTACGAAACTTATGTACTTCATATTATTGACTATGCTGATATGTTTTATGGAGCAGCCAATGAAACTTTATTAGATGAGTTACACCGTTTACAAAACCGTTGCTTGAAAACATGCTTTAATATAAATATCCTCACCCTTACTGATTTTATACATTAGTTAGCAAATGTACCTAAACTTTGTGAAAGAAGAGATTATCTTCATAAATTACATGCTTTTAATATGGTAAAGAATGGTATCAATGTTAAAGTACCAACACGAGCTACGAGGCAAAGTGAAGTCCCTATCCTTGATAATTCTCTCATAAATGCTACGGCATATGAAAGAAGCCCTGAGGTTGTATGTGAGGGCGTGGAATGGGCTATCTGTAGAATACCGTAATGTTATAATAATATCAGAATTCAAAGATAAAGTTAAGTCGGCTATGATATTCACCGTCTCATAATGTTAATAAGTGTAATAATACAATTATCTAGGGTGCAGGTCTACACACACCTCAACACTAACACAGTATTAACTTTTTCTCTTAACATTTTTTTTTCCTTTATTTTTTTTAATATTAAATAGGTTTTTTTCCTCAATTAAAACTGTAAAACTACTTGTAAACGGTCTCATGTATTCTAGCCGCTGTTACTGGTTCTTTATATTTCATATCATATGTTATTGATGTTTATAATTATGACTAAGACACTTATATGGGGGGGGGGTCATAACGATATCCTTAGATACGGCCCCACCCATAATTTTGTTGGTTCATTGTACACGTGCCTACTGCATATTTATGTAGTTAAAATCTGATGATCGACTTGTATTTACATATGTATATCTTTTGGACCAACGATTTGTTCTAAAAAAATATTCCTGACCTATAACGATATTGGTTACATTAGAGCAAAGTCCTCAATATACAAAGGTGTGAGTGCTTCATAAGTCACAATTATATTGGGCGTAGAGGTAGTGACGGCCCCATGCAGTCATTTGGCTGCTCTCTACTCTCTGAAGCCACGTCTGGGCCGAGGTAATCAAAAAAGGCATTTCCACACAGCAGCAACCTTTTGCCACTGGCCCAGCGCGGCCTTATCGGTGCGCGCGTTAATTGGGCCTATTGCGAGCTGCTCTCGTCTCGCCTGCCAAGCTTCCGTTTGTCATGGGCCAGCTAGGAGGACATACATCAGAGCGTAGCGCAAGTCAACTAAGCTAAATAAAGATAAAAGGTACAGACTAAAATGCCCCTTTTGTAATGGGTCCAGAGAGAGAGAATGATTGGAGATTTAATTTGGACGGGTGAGATTTTCAGTTGCGAACTTAGAGCAGTTATAATGAGGCCTATCTAGGGCTTGTGTCATTGTAGATGTACTGAGAATCTACTCTTAGTAGATTATACATTATTTTTAGTGGCAGGTACCTCTCACCTGTCTCTTAGTTTTCCCAATACAAATATGAGTTGGGCATACAGTGCTGACGAAGACGGAAGGTTGAAAACTGCTTTGTCGTAGACAACCACTAAGGACATCTTTTCGCTGCAAGATATGTAATAATAAACAGGGGGGCTATGGTTATCGTTATACTACAGGTGACACTATTCGAATCTATCTTATGACAATTTGACATAGTAAGCCTAGTAACTGTTCACCAAATATATAAGCTGTTATAAGGCTGATATAGAGAGAAGACAAAGAGTTTTGTAGTGTGAGAGACCATGGTAGTTGTAAATAGGTACCATTACTCCCTCCCTGTTGTAATACATTTTCACTATTAGCCAAGAACGTGACCTTCCACACGCAGGAATCTAAGGACTTCATTAGAAGAACAAAATCTTAAAAAAACTGGAGCATGGCTGAGGAATCAAAATAAGTAGACAAAAACAGAAACATTTGTTCTTTGCAAAAAGTCCTAATTTAAGCACTATCCAAGGCACCAGACAAAGAGGTAAAAAGTAGACATGACCTGACAACCTTCTTTCTTTCACCCAGCGATGCCATGACAATGGCTGAAAAATGTTAGAACAAAGGAAATATGATGGGAGGAGAGGATAAAAGTGAGACCCTGGTGAATTCAAAATGCTTGTTGGCCAGGAAAGAAACTGGTATTTGCATCTGGGGATGGGCTTAACCCAAAAGCCATCCCTAGCCCTCTCCCTTCCTCTCCAGAGCCTATTCCCATACCCATAGTCATACCGATTTACATAATCACATCACCTGTAGTACTCCCCCCCCCATTTATGTACCCTACTGTTCCACCCACACAGATGGGATTATAGATCTGCTAAAGTTTCCCATCGCCTGCCCACTCAGTCCCCCACTGATGTTTTCGCATGCTAGCATGTGGCATCAGGTCGGCGATTGCTTATTGTCTGGAGCAGGCGGCCAGATTAGATAAAGGTAATCCTTACCCCCAAGAACCATGCCATTCAGAAGTCATGCACAACTTAAGCTCTTACATCAAGCGTACTGCATGCCAAGCGAAGCCAGTGCCAGGCAGTCTTATCTACGCTTACACAATAACAGTGTATACAGGGGCTCACGAAAGTGATCTGTGTCATCGTTTCTCACGATTTAATTAATTTAAAAGGCGCTGTATGCAGTAAACCTTGCGTTCTATGAGCTCAGCAGCACAGTAGAATGCAAAAGACCAAAATCGCATAGATCATGTGGGATTCGACCCTCAGTGCCCAACAAATGAAAATTTGACTTGCCGATTGAACCAATGAATTCTTTGTAAATGTTTAACCATGAGACATTCTTGGACTGTGAGGCTTGGTTGTCACAAGTGATATCGTTTTGTCTGTTGGGATTGCTCTGTAACACATAAAAAAGACGCAGACCTTTGCTAAACTAGCCCTGAGATGCTCAATATTTTGGTAGTTGAGATAAGGTATAGATTTCTACTTTCCTTTGGGAGTCTTTTTTTCTGCTATTATGTGTCCATAGTTTTGCAATGGGATTGTACATACTAGGAAACATGAATGATGATGTTCTTTTCGGAGCTATAATATTGGCTCCAGTAGCCCTCGTGATTGAGAATACAGTGATTAGTAACCTACAGAAAAACATCAGTTATAGCTTAGTACCAGGTATAGAAAGGGAGAGGATGTTACTTAGTGAAAACTAGATAGGAAAATAACATGGATATAGTATATGGTAATGTGGAGATTTAGTATTATAGGGTTAGAAAGGGGGTGGGGACTTAAAGTAAGTTAAGTAGGAGGGCAAGAATCCATATGAGTTCAATGGTCTCACTTCAGTAGTGGGACTTTGAACAATCAAGATGCATGACAAATACAAGCCACTGGTGCCTTTACTAAATTTTACGCTCCATTTCAAGGATATCACCTTTCCCGTCCTACGTGTGCATGCCTAAGTATTGGGAATGAGAGGACAACACTATTCAGGAAATAAAGTGTGTAACTAGTAATTTCAAGAACTGGGGAGGGACTGTAAGTAGTGTATGGAAATGGGGGAGATGTAAACTGTATAGATCTAGTGGAGTGGCATAGCTTAGAATAGTTTATGAGTATGGGGATTGGCAAATTTCAAAGGGGTATTTTATAAACGTTTTAGGATATACAGGTACACACAATAGCTTTCAGATTATAATGAACAAATGATTTTGCCCAAGAGGGAATAGGGAATCCCATCCTTGTCAGCTTCAATAAAACACATCGTGCGCTTCACCTGTTGCAGAAAGGTTCATATTGCTCTAGGCTAATGTGAATGTGGATCTTCCTCACGAAAGCATATTCTTAAAAAAGCAAATGTCCTCCAACACGAGAAAGACAGATCACTTATCCCAAAACAGGAGCAAACACGGTCTCGACTAATACAGCTAACGAGTAAAAATAAACATGTACACTTCATGACCTTAGTTAATCACTCCAAATCATCAGTTGTCGATATGGTACTAAAGTGATCCTGAAATAAAGAATTGAATAGAAATAATTTGATATGAACAAATGGTGGGAAAGGGAGGGGAGGATAAGGGGGTTGCAGACAGATGAAGATAGAGGGAGGGAGAGAGAGAGAGATTGAGAGAGAGAAAGAGAGAGAGAGAATGAGAGAGGGTGCACTGAGGGAACGGACAGGGGAAAGTATAGTATATACTCTCCATCTGCTACCGAAAAGATGTGCTATTTATATCGATTAATCACAAATGGCTTAGAGTATCCCCAACATAGCAACAAATTACAATTTCTTTCGTTACACACAATGATTTACAGATCCGTTTCCTTGTATACCTTTATTAGCTCTTCTGAATTGCTGAAACTGAGAGTCTCTCCCTCCTCTCCTCCCCACCGCCTGCCATTAATGTTACATGACCTGCTCGTCAGTAATGAAAACAATATGGTCTGCTCGCGTGAGCAGCTCCCCGAAACAATCTCAAGTCCTCTTATAGGCCATTATAGGGCGGCATGTGGTTTGTAGGGGACGAGTGTGAAGCAGCACAGCCTGTGCTTCCACCTTGGTGTTAGACCAGTCAGCATCCATGCCAGTCAGTATGTGCTTCATCACCTTACCGCATCTTTAGTCAGGCTTATCACTAGGAGGTCATAGCTTGATCAAGTGGATCATTTTAGAATATGTGTTTTTGACCATGACTGGGTATTCGAGACACACATGTACTCTTTAAGTCAAAGCTGGTCCTTCAAGGGAAAAGAAATATCAGGCTAGATCAAACCCCCGAAGAAGTTGTTGCGCTTTACAGATATAATCTACATTTTCACATGGTTGCCAAGTGTTGGTCAGGAGATCCATGTGTAAATACGGTTCTATTATTGTCTCATAGTCCTATCATATAGGCCCAAAGCTCTATCACAGTCTTATTCTAATCATTTAGAGTGGTCATCATTGGATGACGTATCACCTCTGACTCCAACTAGAAGCTGCATTGCCGGCCATGATAGAACATGGATGTATAATATGGTTGTATGGATTTAAATGAGCTGTTGACACTCTGTTTCATAACACTTATCAACCACTATAAGTGTATCTCTTATTAATACAACTGCAGCGTGCATGAAAACAGTCCCGTATCTAGGATATCAGCCCTAGCCATGAATATGATATGGGCTATTGGGTTTCCACCATATTAGCCACGATTTCTCATACACAATAAGACGTACTTCTCACTCTTCAGTTTTAATGCTGACAGAGGTATCGTAATTTTGTAACCACTAACACTTCCCACATTCATACTACAAAGCTAATGCTTTAAACCTATTTCTCAGACAGGTTTTATTATTACAGACAATTCATTTCAGTCAGTGACCAATGGAAGACGACCTAGAATTTTCCTGGGGCATCGATAACTGAAATCAAATCACCTGAATCCAATACCACCATATTTCAGCGCCTTGGATTGCCCCTATCAATGACAGCGGAATCCAACCCCACATACCAACAAAGGCTCTTCCTTCTCCTTCTCCTGTGAGTGGATCAATCATTAACCCTGTGTTTTACATGTCTCCTCCAGGCGCGCCGCTGAGTGAATACATCCGCCACTATGAGCCGGTCTACTACGACCATGAGGAGCTCCACCGGGCACACCAGAGGGCGAGGCGCTCACCGACCAATGAGCATCTCCGCCTCAGGTTCGACGCTCACGGCAGGTAAGCAGGCTAATTGGTTTCTGTGGTGTGCCTCGTTTAATTAGCTCTGACCGCATGCCCACCGAGCAGTTGTTGTAGCAGCCGAGCTGCATACCCCCACTGTGATCTGCTCCCTCTACAGTACCTCCATATAGAGCAGCTCAGGGACAGTCAGTAAGCACAGACTGCGAATAAACATTACCCCACTTTACCTAGAGTGGTTCCACTTTACTATTTTTTCTCTGACGCCTTCCCATTTCTTATCAAATAACGTCCTGATTTAATTTAGAAAGGAAGTCACATCACACAGTATTGGCCTTCTACAGCCGCCATGCCTTGCAACTTTGATATTCATGAATTAGGTAATTATGTTTATTCTTGACAAAGATAAAATAACGTTGTATGGCATCATGATTATATTGCTCTGCATATTTATTCAGGTATGGCTACATTGCTTAGGTGTAGACCGTGCAGATCTTTCTAATATTGAAATATTTATTAAAAGGTATTCTGGATAATTTACTGAACTGAAAAAAAGCACATTTAATTTGTCTATCTAAAACACATAATCATGCTTGTACTCGAGGGATTCTGTTGTAAAAGACAGAATAATTCTCAAACAGGTTTCGTTCCTAATTAACCCGATAACAGACCCTGACCCACAATAACGAAACTGCCTTTGTGAGTATAGCCAAGACAATACTGGGAAAATTTGTCGTGTGGCGAAGAGCAGCAGATTGCCTTTTCGGCAATTGAGGCTTGGCATAACTCATAGATTTATGGGAAATAGAATGCTTTGAAATCCAAGCCGGCAGACAATCAATCCTTTAAACTGTCCTCTAAATGTCCTTGGGAAGATAATGGGAATTGGCCTAGGAAGAACTAACATGCATGGCTTTTATCAGCTGGTCCATTTGGGGTTTTATTGTATTTTATTCTTATGCATTACCATGCAGTAAACTACTGTGTACACATGGATTCGTGCTTTCATGGAACATTGGTGTTATTTTTCTTTTTTTTATACATAATCAGAGATCACCTATTCACCACTCTGGGGTTATTTCTATGGAAACCTGAAGAAATATTACACACACTGTTAGGAGAACCATATGCAGTGGTAAATTCTATCTTTCAGAACATGAGCATTATCAATGTTTGATTGTACCTTATCTTTATAAATCGGCGGATGAGTTATGGTTAGGTGCAGCAGTTCTGAAATTCTTAAGAGAATAGACTATTTGATCTCAACTGCTTTATTTTTACTATTGATTGACCAACAACATAGCACAACCCTTTCTAATAGCGCCGCCCATCGCCTCTGACGCCGCCGCCCCAGGCGCCATGTTGGGGCGTACATGCTATGTTGCCGCTGTTTCGATGATCACTGAAGCAAAATAAACTAGGCGGATCGATGCTATGCTCCTAGGCCTGTGGCTGAGCTGCTCTGAAGGCTATTTGCAGATAGACCCTGACTGGGTTGGGAGCTGTGGAGGCGCTCTTTGTACCCTCAGGGCTGCAGGAGCAGCTCGGCTGCACGGCTGTTGTCTTGCCAGAACAGGAGGGGTTTAGGGTGAAGGGTTGATGTTATGTGTTATGGGTACCGCCGATATATACCCCTATGTCCTATACTGTTTGCGACCTGGACTGCTCTGTGTTACTCATACCTGCTCCGACAGTACTAGACCTCCCTACTCTAGCCACTAAGGCATATACCGTTGCTGGCCTCATGTGAGTGCTTTAAGAGGGACCTACACTAGATCAGCCGAGATGAAGGCCAAAAGTGTGGTGAAGTGATAGAGATTTCAGATGTGGGCACCTTTCCATGCTTGCTTCTTACCTAAAAGGTGGGAATATTCACAAGTACCACTGCCAAACCCTGCCAGTTGTGGCAAAACTCTACCTCAGCGCTTTGTAGCATGTGCAGATTTGGCACCTATCTTTTTACTGTAAAGCAAGTATCAATTAGTGAACACTAATTCTAGGTCCTTTGAAAAGGACCTGCTTTTGTTCACAAAGGAAGGGTAGACAAGGGACTAAATCAAGCATGGTTCTGACATATGAACACCATGCCCATGTGCCAACTATACTGCACTGCGGTCCCAATAAAAGCGTCCATGCAAGGTATGGAAAAAAGAGATTTGAGTTTTCCCTTTCATTTTCATTTCTGAGCAGAAAAGATTATTTTGGCTTGCGAGGGAGGTGGAGGGTTGTGAATGTTGAAAGAGAATGGAGGGGAAGTAATAGGGAGTGGGGGAAGGTGAGGAATTAAGGAGGGGGCTAATGTCGCCCTGTTCAGTTATCATCTCTCTTGTGTCAGATTGCGCCTTGTGCCTTTTTACTCAAGCAGTAGAAATGATAAGGCGGCGCCCATTCCGACGTTTAGATCCACAGTGACAGCAGAAACGCTCGCATTTTATTAAAGTGTAATTTTCTTGCGACATTCTAGCCAGAACACTTAAGGCGCAGCCTGTAAAATGACAACCTTTGTTAGCAAGGCGTCAAGGCAAGGGCTTATTTCTCCACTGAATGTTACTTTCACTGCTGATAGGAAGATGAATGCGAAATACCGTAATACCTTGCGTATAATGTGTGGATTAGCCTCAACTGCTCCTTATAGAATCTGCCTGAAGTCGGGGTATGCCTTATAGGCAAGGATTTTATATTAGAACAGTACTAAACTGTCCAAGATATGACTCCAGGTGCGTGTTATATATCAGGCATGAAGATGCGTCTAACATGCGAGGTATTAGGGTAGCTTATACGCGAGGTATTAGGGTAGTAGAATTTAATGATTTTATTCCTTTTCATTAACAATACCTTTTATTCAGAGCATTAGATGAGTCTTATTCCTATGAATTTGCAAAGAACTATGTTTCTTTTTTTCCCTTTTGCAATGTCTTTGACTTACATGGAATACTACTAGTTTTCTCCAATATGATTTCTGTTAGACTCGACAACTGAAATAAAACTTCATTTCAGCTCCGTACGCGTCTGCTCGTGTTCAAAACACTTTTGCATCTTACAGTCAATTAGATGCAGTTGCCATCTAGTGGGCTATCAGAGAATCATTCCCTTATTAGGGGGACCTGCAAAATTATGAAGTCTCTTGAGACAATGGAAGTGGAGCCCGCACTGGAGACTGCTAATTAGCATCGTCATTACACCATCTGATTCTCCTTGAAGATGAGACTAGTAGTGTAACAAAGACAAGCATGGTGTCGTAGTAGCAATGTTTTATGTATTGAAGATACCACCTCATAAAAGTGCCTAGAGCTACATGTATCGTGCTAATATCATTCCTAGTACATGAGGTTACAGTGGGTGCAAATAGACAAATGTGCATGACTGGGCCTAATGAGTCAATTCTGAATAGCTATAGTTATGAATGTCAGCTAAACATGTTGTGCCCACTGGAGTTGATTTTCTTTTCTTTCTTAAAGATACATGTAATAACTACTGATAGACTAATGAGATATTCAAGAAATTGGCCAGAACTCATCTGGAGGGTGGTTAATAATTTTTCGATACATGCATCTGAAATTATGTAAATTGTGCTGACTATGGAAATTTCAATTCTGTAAGGCATTTGTGAATAGTATTATGAGTGCTAATTATGTAGGCAGAAAACATTATTGTAGTTTGATACCCTATATCCCAACATAATACCACCTACCACTGAGTAAACAGTACATGGGCCGTGCCTTTGATCATTGTCAGCATGCAATGTCATGCCGATTTATCCACACCAAGAACAATGTGTGCATCACCTGTCAGTTTGATCTTATAATAGGCGGATCAGGATCCCAGAGATCCTGCAGTGTGCATGGATGGGTGGGCAGTAGGGGTGGGGCCTAATGGAAGGGGAACGGGGGGTAAGGGGGGATCAGGTGGAGGATGGCCTCTCGGATAACACAGAGAGACAATGATCGAAGTGGAACCAGATCAGCAATCAATCATAACAATCTGCACAGAGGCCGCTTTAATCAACACGCACACCCACACACCATGCCACCATCATCAGTATTATATAGCCTGTTGTTTTACCGGAGTCCATTTAGGACATTCACAAGTGTAATTGCACAACAATTATAGGGATTATCATCATTTTAGGTAGTGTGATGTCGCTTTGGATCGCTGTCATGGAGGTGTAATTGCACTTTGTTTATGGACGCCCGCTATCAGACAACCCGATCACCAAACACGTCTTGACAGGAATCAATAACCTTTTAAATGTGCTTCTTGTACATGTTTCATTTAACTCAAAATAAAACACGGTTTTTATGTGGGAGTATTTGCAATCAGTAACTCAGCAAGTGGCAAGGCGGTTGTATGTGTGTGTGTGTGTGTGTGTGTGTGTGTGTGTGTGTGTGTTATCTGTCAGTGAATAACTATGGTCAGTTATTTTCACTGATTAAAGTATTATATGCTTCATTTCAAACGTGCACTTTTTAAATCTTCTTTATCAAATTACTCGTTGCCTAAAATCAGCAAATGAAAGAAGCAGATACAATGAAAGAAATCAGTTTCATTTTCCCCTCCAAGTATTTGTTTTTCTTTGTCCTTCTTTAATTTGATCAAAGAACCTCGTGTAGGCGACTACTACCAGTATTGAAATGACATTCCCCTTCTAGCAGAAATCAAATTACTTTGCATGAAGACATGAAAACCCTTAAAAAGGCAATATTGTTTTCATTATTTCTATAATGAATGTCCTGACGAAACTTCCGGTTCCGGTTGAAGTCTGATGAGATTGAGGTGGGCTGATTGAATCGTCCACAACTTCTTAAAACAGATCAAATATTGCTCAGAACATTGTTCTTGTTCGTTTGTATGCCTGTTGCTTTCAGTTACTTTATTACCTTCATTTCATGTTCGACAGGAGGTTTGACCTGCGTCTGCGTCGGGACACGGGCGTCTTCCACCCGGAGCTGGTGGTGGAGACCAGTCAGGGGACGCTCTATCACGACACCTCCAAGGCCTACGTGGGACACCTCCTAGGTAAGTGCATCCTGTATTGAAGGTAGAGAGGAAACCAGGGGGTTGTTTCAATACAGCCTAACACTGTATTCCTTAACTAACATATAGCAGAAGGTCTGCCTAGAACAGCATGTTGTGGTGGTGTACCTACAAAATTAGTCTGTAATGCTGGCGAGCAGTGAAAGGTTAGATCTGCTACCACAGCTACAGTCAAGCAACACACAATTGGCACACTATTGCACTCTCTATGTAATAGTGGGTGGTTACTATTGCATTACCCAAGCAATAGTGGTTAGTGATGTTCTTTCCTGCAAGAACCGCGTGTACTAGATAAATGATACCTTAATACCTAGGAGGTCATGCTCCTATGCGAAAAAGTAATTTTGCCTAAGAGGTGCCTCACCTGCAGCAGTCTCTTTCTTTGTGGTTCTAACCTTTTGTGTGTTGTACACAAGTGGTCAATACAAGAGCACTTGAAAGGGTGTGTGACAAAAGTAGGTATGTCATAGTGCAGCACACACTATCAAATAAGGCAGGTAACTTTTTAGACTTGTATTGTGAGTGGAAGTTGATTGAGAAAACAGAGCATAACGTCTACTCCCAGCTCTATTTAATATACAAACAACACCCTCCTGTGCTAGCAGCGTGCTCGTTTGCCACTGCTGCTATAGGTAGGTCTGACAGCAGAGGGTGTAATGTAGGCTGTTCTGAACAGAGGTAGAAGTTCCTCTGTATGAGTATTTTGACATAATATATGGCCATACACTATTTTCGTATCACAGGCCTATAATAGTAAGAAGGACTTCTTAGTGAATCAATCAGTCTCAATGTCATTATCTCTGCTTTTTCAGTGATTATAGATACTGGGTTAGCCATCCAGCCAAATATTTCCTTACCACATGCACGCATTGATTTTAGTTTTTAACATAACGTTACACAATTAGTTTGTTAATCAATATATGCATATGTTTCTCTCCCCTTTCTCGTATACATGCTGTTTCCTTTCAGACTCCAAATGTATTGTGAAATTGAATGCTATTTTCCGTCAGCTTTTTACACAGCCAGGAGGTTAATTCAAAACAGTGTTAAGGCCAAATAAGGTGTTTCCAGTAACCCGACCGACCCTAGTAAAACAGGGGCAAAAAAAACTTTTTTTTGTGACTTTGAAGAATTTTGTATCATTTTTTCATATTTAAAAAAAAAAATTCATTACTTTTTGAGGATTTTTCCTGTATCCACTTCATGTTCTTTCCCTCTCTTACAATTGTCATTTTCCCATAATTATTTTACAATGAAATCAAAGAATTTGATACATCCATTGATATGTGGCCAAACATTTCCTATATAAATGTAAAAAAAAAACATTTAAAAAAAAACAACAAAGAAACGACCTACTGACCCTAGCTCTTTGCGGTATGTTACTGGAAACACACCATTTATTTTTCTTTGCCTAATTTACCACTGTTTTGAATCAACCTCCAGGGACTCTGTGCAACGAAAATGGAACATTCTCGATTTTTTATGGTAAAGCCAATACATTGTACACTGAAAAAAGTCTTCCTGTCGTAATGACATGTATATCCATGTCAACTTGATTTGACACAGAGAGCACATGTCATTGGGACATGGCACATATGTCACCATGACAACTGTCTTCATTACGCATGTCAATTGGAGTTGACGAACCAAATGTGAGAGTGTCAACCTCATTCAACATGCCTTTCACACATGTCATGTGGGAGACAATCTTGACCTGTGCAGTATGCGTCAAAGCGATCAGTCTTCTTTTCTCTGTGTAGACAAAACTGTCGTATATAATCCACATAGGTTTCACTTTATGCAGAGCAGTAGGATGCAGATTTATATTGGGGAGGGGGCAGGGTCTCGGTTTGGGAGGGGGATATATACTTTTATATAGGGGGTCTTCCCAATCAATGCGAAGCCCAGCCCCCTCCCCCCATTTCTCCTACGCCGCTGTTGTAAGATTGTTTCTCTTGATCTTCATTGCACCAACACTAGACCGAAAAAGTTGCTTTTGCATACAGATATTACCTCTTCAAAAAACAAAATCCTTCTACAGTGGTTGTTCATTGTATTTATATATTCACATGTAAGTGTGAGTACATCTTTAGACAGTCTTTGTTCTTGGTTAGCACCTCGTTACTGGCTGCAATACCTATCCACCATTAATGAATAGTCTATGTAGGACTTGGCATCTTGATGTCATATTCAAACATTTCTGACATTTACATAGATGATTATCATCAGTGCTTTGCGACATGTCTGTAGAAGTTAAGTGTAAACGTAGTACTTACAGGAGGCATCCTGTCCTTAAGTTATGATCTGTGTTAAGTGGCCCATTATTTTCTACCTAACCCCTCAGTATGCCTAGTACGCAGGACTTGAAATGGCGGTCGTTTGATGTTGCGCCAGCTTATTAATATAGAATCGAGATCTTAGTGATGGAATAGATCGAGTAGAAAAATCCATACCGAGTGTATGAAGTATGATATATCTGATATTTGTGTGTGCTTTGTAGTAATGGAAGCCTCACAAGGGAACAGGTTCTTTTTTGTTTCTATATATATGGGTGGATTTAATGGTTATAACTGAGAGTACCTGGTGTTACCTATACGTCCATATAAAATAACTAGATATGCAATTGCTTTGGTTCTTTCATAAGTATTTTCAAAGAACATATACACACATTTCTAACAAATTTAGACCATTGATTGGGCTCTGCATCAGGTGTATTTACATTAGATACCATGATAACAACATGATCATGGTTAAAAGTAGACACTTGTCATCTCATCTAAGATATAACTGTTAGAGTATTTGGGTCAGGTCGCCAGAAAGCAGTAGATTTTGTGTTTTTTGGGTCATTTTGGACTCTTGTGGCTCTAGAAAAAGAAGTTGTGAACCAATCTTGCCTTACATAGACTTATTTGATAGAGGACACTTAGGGCTACCAGAAAGAGGTAAATTTGTGGTCATCCATCAAAAACTCTCAGACTCATAGCCTGCCGAAGTGAAAAAAACAGCCAAATTTGTTCTTTTTAAACTTTTTGTATTTTTTAAAAGGGTCCTGTATTGAATAAAGAACATCTGGAGCATCCCAAAGTTATTTTTTGTATTGTATATGATCATATGTATCATTTCCATGAGGTTTGGATATGTTACTGAATGAGAATTTTTCATCATGTGTCTTTGAAGATGGAAATCTGTAATTTGTAACGTCCGGTACCTAAATCTAAATCAGTTATAAAACATGGAAAAAAGGAAGCTTCAAAATATTAGTTATTACCCAAATGAAGGGCCCTATTACCCCCTACTTTGGTGAAGAAATTGTGGTTCTATCTGCATTTGTCTCCGGTTGAGAGCAGCTTATGTGAAATAATTCTGATAAAAGTACTGGACATTAAGTAACGTCCGGTACTTTTGTCATCATGTAAGAGGCAGTCTACTGTGCATGCATACCTCAAATCTTGTTCCATTTTGTTATTGAAGTCAATAATAGACATATTAACCTTGTTATTTCATGTGTTTGTTATGCATAATGGGACATTCCTATATTCTGGGAGCAACTTCAAATACCTCCATATTTCATCATTTTGGTACTGGACGTTACATGACACAAAATAACCAATAAAAATGGAACCGGAGGTCCTAAGTTGGTATTTTTTGGTTTTCTGAGCTGAGGGGATGTCCCTTCACAAATGTGTTAAGGTTATATAAAGTAACTAGAAAAATAATTTTTAAGGCCCTCCAAAGGCAAAATCTTACACTTTCTGATGACCTGACCCATTTACCACCTGGAATGATTACTACAAAAGTAATGAATGAAAAATCCAGATGTCTGAATAACTATGTATACATATACTAAGAGGGATTGCTGCTTTCAGAAGTAATAACACCTAAGACCACTCATGGAGAAAATGGATTTGGTGAATCTACTCAACCTGCTCTTTTAAATGTCATATGATATCTCTATGGGGACATTGACCTTTAGAATGGGACTTTACCAAGTAGTTGACCTTACGTAACCTTTAGATATCCGCTCACATTACTATATGCGCATATCTGGGTATAGGACTCAGTTTGGAGGCTTAATGGAGCCGCCATTTTGAATTTCGCTGGTTGAGTTAAAACCCACTGATAAACCTACCATGATGGGTACCTTGTCCCTGGTTAACACCCACTTCAAGGGACATGCTGGTACCATCTTAACAGCTCAGACCAGCTAGTGTCCAATATCACAATGCAGCTAGTGTCCAATATCACAATGCAGCTGCTGACAGGATCGCCATGTAAAGGATGGAGATAAATGAACAACAAATATCTTAATTCCTTCCAATCACTGCAGAATCTTTTGTGTGCAACTGCTACCCATCGTAATAGCTGCGATCAGTCCTCATCTCATAATTACGAAAACATGTTTGGTTGGACTACACTATTAGTCATGATAAAAAGGGATACCAATCTGGTCTATTGATATTGATTGCCCAATTGTGCATATGCATCCCATAGAACAAATCCTGCCACTTTATAACAACATTTTGATTTGCGAAGTCTCTTGAGATGGTAATCCTGGACAAATTCACAATCTTACATCACTCGGTAACTAATACTCTCATTTCAAAAGATTGTATAACGGTATGATGATCGATGACTTGAAACCTGCTTAACCTTTTTGTGCCCAGAATTATTTGAAGAATTTTACATTATTTTACATTGTTTCATGATTGTATCATTTTGTTGATAAGCCCTTGTGTTATTTCAATCTTCTTTGATATGGGCTCGGCATCACATTTTCTTAATACTCATAACCCAGTGAAGACTTTCAGTTAAGGACATGTTGTATTCCTGATCAGGTCTGGTAACCATAGTTACCAAAACATTCCATTTGTTGTCATTTATTGGTATTTGGTCTCTCTTGTGCTATATACACCCACATTCCCTGCAATCTTAAGACCTTACATAACATTCAAACTTGATTCTGTCTGCATCTGTCCTGTTACACAGGAAACATAATATGTTATAATAGTAACAATGCATGGATTATCTTTATGGATATGAACAGTTATTGTAAAATATAATTGGAGGATGGGAAACTGTGTGTGTGATCCATCATCATTTTGGTACCTGTCAGATTTTAGCTTCTTGCCCCTTAATGAATCACATAAAATGACTGTTCATTTTCAGGTTTTGACTCACTGTGCCTGTTATAATGGAGATAAAGCCAAATGAATGGTTGTATCATAATCGGGGGGTCATAAGCATTCCAAAGAGGGTCTAACTTTGCAGATTGGACCAGTAGAAGTATCTGGATGGAAATTTCTTTCAATATACATGCATTTAAGCCCAAAACCGCGCTTAAATGCGCGCTTGGGCACCTAAGGGTTAAAATTTACTAACTGCATAATAATAAGTATTATGGTTAGGAACTAACTTAATAAATAATAGGCAATGCCACAGCCATACACTGCAAAAATGGTGTTTAGATCCTAAACACAATTCTAAACATATTCCTGCAACGTTTTTGTAATCACAACAATTTCCTAAACATGTATAGCCAAACAATGTGCTTAGCTCAAGTGTTTAGAAATCTAGGTGTTTAGGTTTAGACTTTGTGTTTAGATATCTATGAATTTTTGTGTTTAGATGTTTATGAATTTTTGTGTTTAGATGTCTTAATGATTTGATGGAGAGTAAGGGTTTGCAGACATGCATATATTAAAAAAAACAAAGAGATATCTTTTGTTTGTTTTCTCATTTAATGGGGGGGGCTTAAGCAGGTATTCACATATCAAAGTCTTCAAAATCTCAGCCACAGCTATATACGTGCACATGAATATACACACTGCATCAGAATGACAGACTTGAGAAAGTACAGCAGCTTGGCAGGGAGGACATTGCCTTATCTATTCCAGAATAACATGCAATAGGTGTCAGTCATGGAGCTTATTGATTATTTTATGCTAATGATGGTGGGGTAAGGTGAATCTAGTAAATTTCCTATTGTCCTTTCTATTCTCATGACATTCAATGAAATGAAACTAAAATAAACATGGTGCCTGGGTACATTTGTCACAACAATTGATTATTATTGTGTACAGATAGTCCATTCAAGGGTAGTGCTGCTACCTAGTGTGGCTTCAACAACAAAGTATCTAAACATATTGATGTTTAAATCTAAACAACTATTATTTAACTGTTTAAACTTTAAACATCTAAACATGTTTAGCAAAAATGTTTATGTAGTTAGAGTAAAAGTGTTCATTTCCTAAATGTGTACTCGATGAGACACCTAACTGACCTATATGTTTAGGTTTTAAACATGTTTAGACCTAAACATGTTTAAAATCTAAACACCTTTTTTGCAGTGTAGGGATCAATTCAAAACAGGTCATGGAGAACATCGGTGCATCACAATATATAGTTGTGCTTGGACGAAGTAGAATCTGGCCGACACAGAAACCAGAGTCTTGCTCATTTATAAGCCAACCCCCTCTTAACGCCATCCAAATGGGTGTTGGCATCCCAGATGGAGAGGTGCGGAGGAGGCGCGGGTTGGTGGGAGGAAGGCAGGGATGACATCTGTGACTACTCAAAGGTGATTTGAGTGTCAGGTAGAGGTGTGAGGGTTGCCTTGTGCCACACCTGATGCGGATCCATCTTACCATGCAGCATTCTCAGAGGGATGGAAGTAGTTATCAGTTTAAAGGGAGCCTTACATGATTATGCCTGCATGTAACAATCTCTCTAAACACAACTCAAGAATTGAAATTTCTCATGAACCTGTAGATTCTTGTGGGGATCAAAGGTCATGACATGTATAGACGTCTTGAGCTATTCTAGGTAATTAACTGAGTGGATTCTCGGGCCAATCACAAGTCATGACACATCTTGAGTTATAGGGCGTGTAAGTCCCATCATTCCAAGCGTGGAAAATAGTATCGAAATTGGACAGGAAGTTTGGTACGCAATGCTTTGCGGCCATAGGCCCTGAAAAAATATTAATCCTTCATAAATCCTAATTTCTTAAGAGATACCCTTCATATGCTTGTGATTTGGACATATATGCAACAAGTTATAATGGTCCTCTCTTCTAGAAATTTCTCTGTTTAGAGAAATCTGCCATCATTCAAAACCCCCCATACATAAAGCATACCACATTGCGGCTTCCTGTCCAATTTCGAGGTTATTTTGGCTGCCATTTCCCGCAAGGGACGATGGGACTTACGCGCCCTATTCCTCAACACTAAACATGACATTGTTCTCATGAAGCAGTAGACTCTTGTGGGATCACAAGTCATGACATAAGTTCACACCTTGAGTTATCCCTGGGAGCTAACTGGATATATTCTTGTGGCAATCACAAGTCCTTACACAAGTTTACATCTCGAGTTATTCCCAGGAATTAGGTATGTTCCTTCTAAACAAGACTCGTAAAACAAACGTTCTGATGACACAGTGGATTCACGTGGATAAAACATGAGTACAATTCCCGAGGTATACTTGGAAATTGAACAATTGCATTCTTGTATTGATCACAACTCACAACACAAGTTTGTATATTTTGAATAATCCCCAGGAATTGAACATTCTTGTGAGAATCACAAGTCAAAACATGTGTCTATATCTTGTGTTATTCCCCAAAAAGAACATGCTTAGCTTGGAAAAATCTGATGTATTTGCTAAAACAGAGAAAGACACAGGACATTCTCGATAATTTTTAATATGTTCTTTTCTCATGGGAATCATGAGTCAAAATATTGTGAAGTGAACGTGTACAATTCTCAGAAGAATAACAAGTCATGACACAAGAAGATCTTGAGTACGTCTCAGGATTGTGTTTGTGGGGAACTATTTGATTGAGGTACAGATATTGACAGCATCTCACAGAGCATTCACAAACAGTTTACTTGCTTTTCTTAAAGTCATTAGAGCTCGAGCCCTTGGATCAGGTGCCTATAATATATTCATACTATCCATTTTTATAATTTGTTCAATGTTTTGAATGTATACCATTCTAGGAGTTTCCCCATTTTTGTGGTCATGTTTAATACATAGATCTATACTGCGACAGTATTTATTTGTATGTGATGGGTAACCAGCATTATTGGTCAGAAGAAGCTTCCCCCAACTTCACCCACTAACCTGCCACCCACCCAATCTTCACGGCCGGCCGGACGTAAATGCGGCCCTGGACGCCACCTAGGCTGATTACAGCGCCCCCATAGTGGGCAGGCCATGAAGCGGGATGGGGATTAGTATGTGCACTACTTATCTTCCCATCACGTGTTTCCATCGGCGATAAGCCTCCTCCACAGCGTCAAACCACGGCGGACAAGGGGCTCCTGGATGCCGCCTCCTCCCTCCCACGATCCCCAAAACCAGATTATCTCAGAGATATATATATCATTCTAGAGTCTGGCAAATGGAGTTGGACGATTGTAGTGTTGTAAACCAGCGGATTCCCATTGCAGTTATTATGTCCACTTCACGACGCTATCCTATGTATAAACTAAGTCAGCTTACCAAGTGTGATACACCTGAATCAGAATCTCAAACTATTTCTACTTGTAATTAAAAGAGTAACGTTCTTTACTCGTAATGATAAACTGACACATGAAAAACCGGTTTTATGGGTAATGTTCCCTATGCCATAACAATGGCCATATCATTCTACATTTTATCTAATAGACACTAGATCAGTGCAATTTACCGTACGTTTTATCTGCTCCCATTCACTTGCATCTTCTTGTGAATCTCCAGGGGATGGAGATACTCCAATAGAAAAATCATATGAAAGGCAACCAGGAGGTTAATTCAAAAGATCCTGGGATCGCAACCTCAGTGATCTTAGGAATTATTCTGCCTTATCCTATTAAGCAATCTTAAGATTAGACTGCGTTCACTTTTCCTAGCCAGCACTAAGATCGCATAGATCTTAGCCTCAGCCCTCCTACACTATTCCAAGAAGTACTGACTAGGCACAGGGGTAAGAGTCCCAAAATAAAGGAATAGCTGGGGAGTCACTCTTCTTCACAGCAGTGTTTATACCATTGTTCCCCATCCCCATATGGGCTAACAAAAAAGCACAGGGTGCAGTTGACCCTGTACAGTATTCAAGAGTTGTTCCCATGAATGTATGATTTATGCTTGCCTATTAGAAGCATTGTGCCCCTCCCCCCCCCAGGACAAAGAGAGAGAAGGGAAGAATTACCTTACAGTGCACTTAACACATGAGTAGCTCTAAGAGCCCTCAAGGACACTCAGCAAAGGTCCTCCCTCCCCTCTATATGTTTCAGCAGGCTATTCACTCTTTTGATCAGGAATGTTCCCTGTAAGTGCTCTTGTACTCAGGTTAAACCACTATGCAATTCTTTCACTAAGATCGCAGTGATCTTAGCACTGGAAAAGGAATAGTGAAGTGATCTCAGGACTTGCTATTCCTGACAGGCCTGCAACCACTGCATTAGATAGGGTAGACTGTCCTGTGCGGTGTTTCAGAAGCAGGTAATGTTTACAACCGGTCATAAGGAGATATGATAACAGTTTTAATAGTGATTGTAGGCTTATACCTGCATGTGTTTCTAAAGCATTACCATTACCTTACTGTGTCTATAACTATATGACTGGTGAGAGATGATAATGGTTGCAGTTGTAAGTTTAGAATCTAACAGTTTTAGAAACAGATATTTAATGTTCATTATCATGTACGGCTTCTGAAACACCCCACAGGTCTTATGATATGTGCCTACACTAAGATCGCAGGGGTAGAAATCCCAGGATCTTTTGAATTAACCTCCTGGCTGCCCCTGCTGAGTGTATGGATGATTAAAGTGCGTCCTCATTGTGGGGTTAGTCGTTCTAAGTTTGAAACGATGGGCGTTATTTATGGGATCACTAAAGCTCTCTTATTTGGGTGGCATCGGTAGCAGCATGCCTACCCAGGGGAATGGGCACAATAAATAAAACCCTACCAAGCACAACCCCTACAGGGTGTGCTCCCACAAATCAAGCCCCCTTGGCCTGTGCTCAGCAAATGTAGCACAGGGCGTGGGCCCTTGAGTGGGATGAGGGGTAGGGATGGAATTCTGCTGGTACAGGAGGATGGCGGGGGAGGCTGAATGGTCAGTGGGATCAGGCTGACAGGGGGCCTGATAGCACCTTGATCATACCCCTCATACTACCCTCACAGGAGCCTTCATCTACTATGGGTGTATTGGGGGTGGTGTGGGGCGCACCATGGTGATTTGACAGGTCTCCAGGGCAGCAGGGTAGAGAGGGTCGGGTAGATGCTGGCTCGGCCCCCATGTCACGGATCCAGTCAACATGGGACCGGCGTTATCCTATCGGGAAGGGAGGGATACGCAATTTCATGCCTCCTGGACGGGGATCATTTATTTTGATTGTTGTCGGTGGTATCAGTGGGCGCGCCGTTACCCGCCACTCGCGCCCCCTCAGAGCGAGACTCAGCATCTACATGTATTGCGATATCGAAGGCGTTCTAACGCTCAAGGCAGAGAGAGGGCCGCATGTTTTGCCCAGATGATATCCAATGTGATTAGTGAAAATTGGATGTTGGGTGTATAGATGGCACTGCTGCAGGGCGCACCTTAGCCGGGTAAGTGTGGATCGAGAGTGATAGCAGTGGTAGGAGCCGAGGTCAAAGATTTCCTCAGATTCCAAGGGACACCACCTTCTCCCTCTCTTGCAATGGACCAGTAGCAGAAATACCTGTAGACTGGAAATCATGAGTTGTGCCGAATTTAAGTATACGGTTTGTTCCGTGGTGTCAATAATATATATATATATATATATATATATATATATATATATATATATATATATTGAACAAGTAATCAATGGATAATTCATGATGAGTGTGTGTTAGTGAAGGATAATTACACGAGGGTGTAGCCCGAGTGTAATTAGCCTTTGCTAACACACACAAGTCATGAATTATCCATTGACTACTTATTTTATACCAATAGATAATCAATAGAATATTAATAAATTCAAGTTGAAAACAAAAATTTTTCCCCTTCCCCAGGACTCGAAGCCAGCCATTGTGTGTACATGTTCGGTACATACACCTCGTCGCCCGGCAGCGGACAGCGACAGGGCCCGTCTCGGCTTGTCATTGAATGCGTCTCGCGGTTATGTTTGTGTACAATCAGTAGATACACCTCGTCGCCCGGCAGCGGACAGCTAAAGCTTTGAATGCGTCTTGCGGTTATGTTTACACAATCGGTACAAACACCTCGTCGCCCAGCAGCGGACAACTACAGCGCACACGGCGAAAAAAGATGCGCCCAGACCGGGACTCGACCCGCCTACCTCTAACGGCTGAGCGCAATGCGCTAACCACTACACCACCGCGTCTCCTCCTTCAGCGGCCGTCTCGGCTTGGCAATGTTTGAATGCGTCCCGCGGTTATGGTAGCGGACAGCCCGCAGTTGTCGCCTCCCCGGGTGTTGTATCATATCGAGACCTGGTTCTAGCCAACCACCTGTCGTCAGTCCCTGTGGCGCACTGCATAGGGAGTTGGACTTGGGATTTGAGACTGCTGGTTCGATCCCTACCCTGGCTATGCAAATTTCATGGGTTTTAACATGTAACATATGTAAGGACATGAGAGGCGTGCAGGTTATCCATGGATAACTGCATGGCATGCAGGTTATCCATGGATAACTGCATGGCATGCAGGTTATCCATGGATAACTGCACAGCATGCAGGTTATCCATGGATAACCGCACGCCTTACAAAATTGATGCTACAGCCTTCATGGTGTGCAATATCGACAGGTATGTGCATGGGAATATCCAGGAAAAGCACTGAGAATCCCAGAAATTGTGGAATATATATATATATATATATATATATATATATACATATTGGTGAAAATCCCAATTATTACAATTTCATCAAATTCCCTGAACTGTCTGCTCCCACAAGATGTCTGCCTCATCAAGATTGCATCACACTGTTATCAGCTGCAGCCTCTTCGGTTTGCCATGGGGAGTGGGACGAGGGGGAGAAGAAGCTTCATTTGTTTGATGACCTGTAAGGCGCCTTCAATCATTGTCCATCATTGGCCAATCAAAATCCGGCCATGAAGCCGCACAACTTTCCAGCCGCTCCTGCCATCACCAGAGTAATTCCATGTCCATTAAAATGGCTGCCAGGGCCTACAGAGATCTGCCTTCCGCCTGACTATGATGTGTTCGGAATTAAGCTTTAATGATGTCATCAAGACGTCTGATGCAGGAGGTATGAGTCATTGGCCTCCATGAGAAACTGTCTGAGGGTGAGGAGAAGGCAGTGACATTGAGGGTTACTCACATCAGATAGATCATAAACGTGGGATATCCATTATATGTTCTAATTGTTGCAGTATGACGGTGGGGTAATCAGTAGCTATTGAAAGTGCCAATAAAGCACGGGTTCCACAGGCGTAAATCAGTCAGATTAGCACTAATCCGACCAATCTTTTCAATACTTTTGATATATTATAAATCGACGTATTTGAAATATGTAGAAAACATTTTAAATCTTTTAAGTCATTTTGAACAAGGGGAGCGGGGAGTGGAATACACCCACTGACCTACTATTATACCATTCAGTCATAGCAAACTCCCATCACTCCTATTCCAACAGCAGACCCAGACTCATACAATTGCCAACCTGCCCTCTCCCTTCCCAATCGTTATTGGCCTTCGATTTTCTGGCGCCTGCCAGGACAATTGAGCACTGCAAACGCTTGGGCCCTGGGAGCATTTGGTTTGAGTTCTGAGGTAGTCGGATAAAAGAGCTGCTGATCCCACGACTCTTGATACAAAAGGTCTTCTGTGGTATTCTGTCTTCTTCATATCATGTAAATAGGTACTATTTTGCAAGTGAGAACAAGAGAAGATCAGTTAGAAATGGTTTATTGTAAATAACAATCTTGAATATATCGATGTACATAAATGTAAGTTGTGGTACATAGAGGGTTAACATAGAAGTAGAAGGCGACTGGGGAGAACCACACCTGCAACATAAAAAGAGATGGGTAAAGGTTAAAATAATCATGTAAACAGGATACAGCATACACCCTCCCACCTATACCAACCAACCAGAGAGCTTGTCCAAAAGGTAGTACAGACAGAAAATAAGAAGGCCCCTTACAACTAGCATAATAATAAGATAACAATATTAACCTACATGAAACTGCCAGCATAAGCGGCCCCAGGTAGTAAACTAGGCCAAAGTATGATTATAAGTTATCGGAGGCATAAGGGGTCCCTACCTGAAGAATAATGAACTAGTAAAAGGACAAAGGAATATACATAAAGGATGATAGGAGGAAAAGTGATAATCAATCGGAGTAAGATAACACATTAAGCTAGAGGGTAGGCAACTGGGCGATATACTCATGGAGTAAATCCAATAGAAGAGTGCACCAGCTGGTACCATTAATAGCACTATGTATATTACGAGTGTTAGATAAGCTGTTAACATAGGACCTCGAGTATTGCTAACAGATGTCTCACACACATACACACACGCAAACAACATGCACTTGATATATATATATATATATATATATATATATATATATATATATATATATATATATATATATATATGTGTGTGTGGATCAACACAGTAAAAGGTACGCCCGGTAGGGGGTGCACAGGGGTACCTTTTACCATGTTGATCCACATATATATATGTGTGTGTGTGTGTGTGTGTGTACAGGATAAGATAGACTCTAATGGATCACAGCAGGAGTTAATGTGATTATGGATTGTACCTTCACCTGGAAATGGAATGTTCAATAAAAGGTAAGCTGTAATTCAGACTTGTATTGTTAATCGGGTGCATTAGCATTCTACCAGAGCTACTCCCTCTATAAGGCGCTGATAATTGTAATACATCATAATGAAGCAGATAAGAAAACCCAAAGTCTTATAGCGCACTATAAGGGACCTTCAACAGAGGGAACGTGTTCCATATGACAAAGACCCATATGTGAAGGCCACATTGCGGTTGTAGCCTACGTGAAGATGGCAGTGTCGTGTCACAGTGCAGCAAAAGCTGAAAGCGGTGTTTGCCACCTTAGTCTAGCACTTAAAAAGAGACCGTACTCTACCAGTTACGACTCTTATCTTTAAAGGGCATCACACTTTTATTATGATTCCTGAGAAATGGAGCAGCACAATGATAAAGAATCTTAAGGAAGAGGTCAGTTTCTGTATTAATCAGGGCGAATGCTATATCCGTTTTCTTCTTAAAACGTACAAATTTGATAACTGAACATTTTCTATAAATTGATATAGATTTCTCGCTGTGGCCTAGCATCAATGAAATCTCAGTGTTATGGTGTGATGGGTCATGTTTAATTCATGTCAGCATCTGAATAAACCGCCTCTGGGAAGGACGATTCTCATCGAGCCAAAAGACAAATTACATTCAGGACCAGAGTGTTAGGCTGGAATTCTGATTGTGCTGTCATCAATGTAGCCCCTATTGCGGTTCCTTCAGTAGCAGAACCGCTATTAAACATCCCTAGAGAACGTGTGCCTTGGGACAAAATCAACATTGTACGGTAAAACAAATTAAATCTGTTTCTCCATGTGACAGAACAAATTAGTTCTGATCCGGACACCAAGGTTTCCATGTCACTATCAACTCTCTGATGAAGTGGCCTTCAATTATTCATCACTGACACTTGAAACTTCCTTGAAAGTCTGTTTTAAATCATCTATTCAAATCCCTCTCCTGTAGGAGAACAAACATTTACCAAATGCCAAGCATTATGGTTAAATAAAGAATCGTTTGTAAATTTAGACTGGGGACGATGTGTGGCAGGGTTCTTATAACTATATTTATTACCACTGGGACAACCACGAAAACGAGCTGGGCGATGATAGGGGATATTGCGTCGGGTGAGCGATAATAAGCCAGATGGACGACCATTCGCTCCCAGCGCTTCTACTGGGACTCAAGGGACCTATAGACAGGCATAGACAGAGCCAGGCTGGAGATTGGGCCTGGTGGTAATATAATAAAATGTTAAGCGTCACAAGTAATACAGTGCAGTGATTAGTGTGAGCGATAATATGGGTATCTGTGCCCACCTGCAGATTGGCGCATGGGCAGACAATTGATCAAGTGCAAATGTGCCATGATAGGAAACTTTCATGTCATCCAAGGCCCATGCAGCCGCCGCTCCGCTGGTACCTATCGGGACTCCTAATGAGTCGCGCGTCGAGGCCAACTGACTCTAAAAGTGTCGTATACGGAGGATCGATCAACATGGACGCCCTGGAAACGTATCTGATTAATTATCGTTAATCACGATATGTGGAGTCCCTATTTGCCGGAGACAAGCACCAAGGCGGGTCTAGAATGTGAGGGGCATATAGGCTTTACGTGTCACATACCATAGAAGGGTCAGGTACATAGGTGAACTGTTGAAGAGGGGTGCTGGAGGATGGTTTGGGCACTGGAGCTGCAGCGGCGCAAAGGCAGCATAATTGCTTTAGAACTATGCCTTCCAGTGCCCTTTGAAACACAATATACGTACCATACCTCCTCCTGACTAATCGACATGTAAGCTTTGGTCCTGAAGAATACTAGGCATATCTGTCCATGCTATCTATAATTATAAACTACCATCAATCCACGAAAAAAAGGATCATATACACGAGAGTCACATGCATAGCTTCACTTCTCCCAAATGGCTAAAGTCTACACACTAAGTACACCAACAACATAACCGTGACTCCCCAGCAGCCTAAGTAGGGAGGGCTTCTCCGGTAACCTGCCGCCACTAAGTACCAGCCCCCCCCCCACCCCAACCCAGCACCAGCACCACCTCCACACCATGCAATGAATCGATAGGCTCCACCCCAACAAAAGAATACCTATAACCGGCCGCCAATATCAATACAGTCCCAGTGCCAGTTCCTGCTACCCATTCCCTCAACCCCACGTGCTATCACCAACTTCCAAGCGGGCTCTCAGCATAGGAGGGCGCGGACGCTTGCCAATATTGCCTGCCTGGCCTAGGGTTTGTGTTGTATTGAATGGTGTTTGGTGTAGATGCTGCTGTTTAGGTGATGTGGCAGGTGTATGACAGTGTGCTGTATGCATAGCGAATACAGGGTAATTTTAGGATCCTTTCACAAAAACCCCGCGAGTAGCATATCAGTGTAAAAGGAGTACACGGCTTCTAGTTAGTAGGATTAAACTACATTACAGCTACCATCACTGTCATGTTTTATTCCCATTTGTGTAAGGCTTAGGTTAGGATAGAAGGTCGTGTGGTAAGAGGAAGCTAGCAGATGGAGGAGAAGCAATCTGATCTACAACCAATCACTCATGCTGCTGCACTTACTGGTGTCTCCTTTAACCCCATCTTCCCCTGTAAGGCAGACCCAGGAGGACCTAGAAATATCGCCCCTCCTCCAAGTGACAATGCCAACGTCACATCTCCGTCAACGACATCCTACCCCTGTTATTTTCCGTCAGGAGCAGCTCAATCAGGCTTAAGTAGCCACACGCCCTGAGCTGCTCGTTACAGGCGGCGTCTCCACTGCCTGCCTGGTGGCTAGTACCATTTTCAGCAGCCCGCCATTTCCCTGCACTACTAGGTACCAGCCGTCCAACACCCCCCCCCATGTCCTGCACTACTATATATACCACCGTCCAGTAATAAATATTCCATTCCCATGCACTACTATGTGTCGCCGTCAAGCAACTCCCCATTTTCCTGCACTACTATGCATAAGCCGTCCAGCAAACTCAACGATTTCTTTGCACTACTGGGTATCAGTCATCTAGCACAAACCTCCCTTTTCCTGCACTACGAAGTACCAGTTGTCCAGAACAAACCCCTAATCATCAATCATCCTTACTAGGTATCAGTTATCAAATACAAGTACACGCATTTCCTAGCTCAACTGGTATATATATGCAGCTGTCCAGCACAAACTCCCATTTCCCTGCACTACTGCTAGTACTAGACACCAGTCCTCCAGCAAACTTCCATTTCCCTGCACTAATAGATACTAGCTGTCCAACACAAACCCCCATTTCGATGCACTACTAGGTATCAGCCGTCCAGCACAAACCCCCATTTCCCTGGACAATGTTAGGGGGAGGTTGAAACCACCCACTCCGGTTAGATTTAGAATAGGGGGTGGAATCAAGTCCTTCCCCTCAACATTTATACTCTTTATACTATACTCCAGTTACTAATAACTATCAAAATCCTTGGGATCTAAATGTATTACTGCATATCAAAAGGGAGCTAGAATGCAGTTTCATAATACATTTATTGGTGTTATTCACTATCTCGAGAGATATCTTTATCAATATGTCACAAATTATTCTCAATAATTTCAATTATGTACATCTCTCAATTTACATCTCAAATGGAAAACAATAGCTCCATAGCACATAGCTATATCACTCAGATTATAACAATCTGCACCTACAAAACCATTAGCACAGTGGATGTACAAGTACAACTGTTCCAACACTACAGAGCAACGATACAATACAAAGCAGAATCAAAGTAAAGATCCCAATACCTTATTGGGCAAAATGCCTTCCTAGCACCTCACCCACCCGAGACAGTCCAGGCTGGCCTCCACAGTTCCAAGGTGTAACTCAACCTCATACCTGCCTAAGGTCCTCTTGTTAGGACTATTGCACCTATGTAACTGTTCCTGGCCCAGGACAGAGCTATACACCCAAACCTCAATTATGCCTCCTCCCTGGTGCTCTTGGCTGCTGTGTTCTGTCCTGATATCCTGTCCTGCCTCTGGTAAGGGGTGTGTCTCTCCACTGAGACCCAGCCCCATATATATACCCCTTCCCTGTTTGTGTTTTCACAAGTTGCCAGGGACAGAAAGCTCCCCTCTCAATACCTGTCACAACACATTCCTACTAGAGATTCTGCCCCCCTGTAATCTGCTTTCACACCTTGAACACACTGAGGGTAGACTGAGGTAACAACAGCCTACCACAAACATTCAAAAATTAAACAACCAAATATGTATCGAAATACAGTATTCTTATAATATCCTACATGATTCCACATATATAAGTTTCAATTTATAGAATGTTACATCATTATAACGAATCCACGCACATATATCCCAATAACTACTACTTATCAGCCGTCCAGTACAAATTCCCATTTTCCTGCACTACTTGGTATCAGCTGCCAAGTACACCCCTTTCCCCTTTCCCTTCCCCTTTCGCCTTCCTACTTTCCCGTTCTCCCCCCCCCCCTCACCCACGTGGACCTCAAACCTACCAGTCCTACCTATCCTATCCAACCTCTACATACTAGCCTTTGCTATCCTACACTTCGTCCACTTCCCGACCTTATCCTTCCTTCCCATCTTCCACCTACACCCCCTACCCTTCTTGTCTTTCATCAAGTACATCACTGCCGGTCAATGATCACCGTGCACACGGTCACATCTCCCCTTCCGGAGGACGAGGGGAGACGGTCGGGATGAGCAGCTCAGTGCTGACCTACTTTCCAAACTCCCTCTTTTTATGCTGGCTGTTCTGTGTTGTTCTCCCCGGGGGCAAGCGCAATGCCGGCAATGGAGATGTCAGGAATCGGCGTGGGGCGTGGAGGGGGGCCGGGGTTGTAGGGGGTGATTGGGTCGGGGAATGGGTGGCAAGAAGGCAGAGGAGGGCATTTGCTGCTACAAAATGGCAACATTCTTCTTTGGCTGCGTCGGTGGTAGCATGTGCTGACTGGCGATGAGCAGCGGTCGAGTTCCTCGTGCTAAGTAGCTGCCAATGGCACCTACTCAGGCCATGCCTGACCTGCTTGCTGCTGGGTGAGCAGCTCGCTGGCCACCAAAGAGACGTTAGCATATAGTCATTGCGTGCCACAGCTGGAATAAATAGCCTCATTAACAATAACTAACCTTCCCATGGCAGAATCATGCCAGAGCCAAGTATATTTGTGTCTGAATCGACATACATCCATGTATGAGAAATGATGTATCTAGGATCTGCCAACCTATCATATTTCAACTTACTATGGTCATCTATGTCCTTTCAATTAAGAATGAAAACAACGTGACCACACTATCCCAGCCATATCAATCTACAAAAAGAAAAGGGGGGAAATTAATTGAACATAGAATAGCTGTCAAATTACAGCATTTACACACGTTTAGTGAGATGTATATTAGACAGTTCCGCTCATTACCCTCATGTCCACACTACAACAGAACCCTAACGTCCACTTCTGGTCCTTCCAATGCTGGCTTTGCGTGCTTGGTGACTATTCACACGGCGGATAGCCCGACTATAATTTGGCAGGCCACCATTCCTGTTCTTGGGGTCTTTAATTCGCTTTACTTGGGCAGTGCGAGGGTTGGGGGCTGTGTGTTGCTCAGCTGATGGGCGTATAAACGCTGCTGCTGGCCGGAACTGCTTGAGTTCACTGACGGATGGCATGGTATAAGAGACTGGTCATTTATTATGAGGGATGTGGTTGGTGTGTTGCTGGATGTAAAAGGTTATTATGAGGGGAATAAGAAATGATACCTCTTCCTTTTCCTTTAGTAAAAAAAACCCTTGCCGAGGCTTAAGCACAGGGGTATGAAGGATTTCACAGTCTCGTGGATGTGAGTGGGGGGCGGGGCAAAATTCCCTGTCGGTGAATAAGATCACCCCCAAAAGGCAGGAGTATATCTACACTTAAAATTACCAACGATACATAATACAGGCTAAGGGCTAAATGAAGCTAGGTTCACTTTATTTTATTCTCCAGTCAGAGGAGCTATTAAATTGTATTGTGACATGATCTGCGAAAATACAGGGGACACTATGTACAGATCTTGATTGGGAGGTTATTTCACAACGGTCTATGATGGGATGTTTCCTTAAGACTGTTGGATTTGCATAAGGATTGCGATCCGACTTCAAAATATGATATGGTAAAAAGTTGTGTGAAAAAGAAACCAAGGACTACAAACCATGATGCAGAAAGACCTGTTCACCTTTTCCAACTGTCATAATTGCACTTTCTCTTCCTTGGCCTACGTAACGGCCATGTATTATATGTCTACGCGTTGTCTATTTCAGCAGGGCATTTCAAAACGATATCTATAGCTATGGTTTTGAAATACCCTCCTGACCCTCTCCGCCAGTATGAGTCGATGGTTTCTCGGATAGTGACCTTTAGTTTAGTACAATAAGTAAAAGTTTGGTCTCATTTATTGTGTGTAGGTTGTAATCTGACCGACCAACATCAGATAACAATAGCACGTTCTTTTTCTTCATTATGATCCCATATATAGTTCCCTATGACAATGAATGAAGTAGTGAAACACATGAGTGGGGTAACAACTCGACCCTTACCCAGCAAATTAGTGTCAGCTTGTGTTAGCTTGAGATAGGGGCTCACACTAGGTGTTAGAAACGTGTACACAGTGTGAGGAAGGTGTTAGACTCAAAACTAACCCAAGCTAACACCAGGTGTTAAACCCAAAGTGACACAAGCTAACACCAGGTGTTAAACTCAAAGTTACTCAAACTAACACGAAGTGTTAGATGCACACAGACTCAAACTGACAGGTTGGGCAATACTCTATGTGTACTCAAGAAATAACTCAGTTGCAAAAATTGATAAAACAATTTAGAGGACTACCTACCTCAATATGTCATCTCTCCTCAGGCTGCTTGTAACTGCTACTATCATGAACAAAGAACTTTGACATTTGAACATAGACCAATCAGATAGGAGGATAGAATCACACCATACTCAAGGACCAATCAGAGAGCTGAATGTAGTATCACACCACACACTTAGTGTCTGTTTGAATGTCCTTGCGTGAGGATGCGTAACCATGAGTGAACATGTGTCAGGTGGAGTGAGAATTCTCTGTCTAACCTCCCTTGTGTAGAAACCCCCATTATCACACATTAAGAAGTATATTTTACCTTAATACTCAGTATTTCTACCATTTTCTCAAAGGTATATACTATCATACATGTGATTCTCTGTCCACTCTATTTTCTGTTATCCAACACAGAGCATAGGCATACATTGCCACTTCACTGCATAAAATCTAGATTCTTCCACTTCAGTGGTATGTTCCATAGACAAATCAAATTGACCTTTATAATGTGAATACACCATAATACCTTGCATATAAGGCACACCTTACAGTCTTCTTGAAAACCGGCCGGACATGGGCAATATCTGGCAAAAATTTCACTGGTCTGGCAAATATATAGCTAGAGCCGGACACATATTTGACAGTCACCTCCTGAGTCTGGGCTTTCCAACAGTGAAGGAAGTTTTCAAATATTCCTATGAAAAGTGGGTATAAAGTGCAGTTAAAATTAAGTTCATTTTTGAAATAAAATCTTTGTATGAACCTCACTGACATAAATAGTACCATATGCAGGGCTATGGGGGCTGTAGCTTCTTTACATACTGTATAATTACCAGTAGAATAGATGTCACCGACATATTGAATATTCATATTAACATGGTGCAAATGGTTACTTTCAACGAAGTCATGATGAACTGCAGTATATGATTTAATCAATAAATATATATTTTCAGAATCCAAAAGCCTTTGATTACCCCCCAAACCTTTTTAAGGGATCAATCCTTTCATATAAGCTGTGGTCCTGGACTGAATGTCCTGCAGAGTGAAAATGTTTTTGTGAAAACCAACCTTATATGTGAGAGTATGCCTTGGCAACCAGCCCAAAAAAAACTAATTTTGCAACAAAAAAAACTGGCATGTGCCTTGCACAATGTTAATGCCACAGTAGAATGTATAGTACAACCAGAATGATCTATATGCCACCTGGTGGAAAATGAATAAGTTATTTATTGTCACATGTGTGAGGTTGTGCCAGATGGTGCCTGATGCATTGAGAGAGCTCACTCATGGGCTTGCTTGGTGTGGGTATGCATGACTTGTGTTGCACCTCACACAGACCTCACACTTTCCAAAACCTTGTGTGAGAATCATCAAGGCTCTCACCCAGGATTGGCACATCTAAACCTCAACCACCCTAATCATTGGAGACACTTGAGTGAAGATGGGTGAGAGGTGGAGGAAATCTCACACACAACTCACACATCCTCACACCTTGTGTGAGCATCTAGAAGGCTCTGACTCAGGACTGACACATCTAAACCCAACTCACCCTGGTCACTAGGAACACTTGAGTGCGGATGGGTGAGAGATGCGTGAAGCTCACACATACCTCACACATCCTCACCCCTTGCGTTCAGACCCAAAATGGTTTAACCCATGGTCACCCTGACTCATAATTTGCTGGGTATTTATTAATAAACACAACAACAACAAAAAAAACAAAAAAAACAAACCTTGTGGTCGTCCTGAGGATTGGCGGCAAATAGACCGAAAGGCGCGGCTCACCTGCACATGTGAGATCCCTGACAGCTCCCCCTAGTGGATTATAGTTGGACTGGATGACAACACCATGACATCTGGTGTGAGGAATCAGTGTATGACTCCTATTTATACCATTGTAAAGCGCTCACATTTTACACTGCACAAAAGTCTACGTTTTTACTGCTGCTATTAGTTTTATAACCAACAGCCATCGATATGTGAAACTGTGCCTATGACTGAAGCCTAAATTAAAACCTTAAAAGGGAAGAAGCAGTTACATTGGGATTTAGTGACATTGATATAGTTGATTCACAATTAATTTTATAGATACTATTGTCAGATGGTGAAGGACGCATATTATTGTAATCCCATATTAGTGTATGATTTAAGCTCCTTCCTCCTAAACAAAACATATTGCCTGGATGAGCATAAAAGGTTTTCTAATGTGCCATCATAAATGCTATTCTGTTGTACAACAGTTCAAATTTTATGAAAATAGATAATTTGTTATATTTTTTAGTTTTGTGATAAAGCCATATATTTGACCACTTTATCCGATCGGACATTGACTCACCTACACATGCATGTACTTTGTGGGTCCTGAACCATGGATGATAGAAACCTCAAACACTGATGTTGCCCAGATACAGGGGTGAAGTGAGGACAATGAGTCTGTGTTGCACAGACCTCTAAAGTGGGGTATACACAGTCACTTTTTGTCCCGACCCGACCCATCTCATCCCATCTCAACTGGAGAGTTGGCCCCAGTCTGCCTGTGTATACTGATTCCCGACTACAGATGGGTCGGGTTGGCTGTAGTTGGGAGGAATCGGCAATGTTTGATATCTAGGTCCGACTGGAGCACAGCAGGGGGTGCAGATGGGATGGGTCGGATCGGGAGTGGCTGTGTATACTGGTTCCAGACCATGGAGAGGCACATCTAACAGTATTTTACATACTATTCTATAGTGGAACTCCTAGGAATTATAACGAATAATTTTAGAACAAGAAATGTGATGCATACATGTATACTGAATATAATGTAAAAAGCTAAAACTTTATAGATATGTTTTAGCCATTCTTAGCCATTTGGTTTAGATACATTTGACATTTGTAAAGATATCGTTCTGTAGTAATTGGGAATTTATAAGGGTAGAAGTTAAGAAAGGTTTACATAGAAATGCATGAAACCTGGCATGAAATGCTGGGATAAACTTGTGTATACCCTCACCTTACTCCCGACTCAACCCATCCCGACTATAGCTAACTAGGGCAGTTGAGATGAGATGGGATGGGTCGGTGCAAACGGTGTCTGTGTCTACTAGTCTTTACTGTACCTGTCATGACCCCCCTATACAGTGACAACCATCAGCCTACTGGCTGACCTATCTGACCCTACTCTGGACACTGGCATCTCTGTAACCATTGAATCCTCCCCTCCCTAGAGCTCTGTCCTCCATTGCACCCTAACCCTTTTCCCTCACACACACACACATTCATCCTCACACACACATACAAAGACCACCTCAGTCCAGCCCCAGAGACCCCCTACCGACTGGTCACTGAGGTAATTGGTTCTAATTGGGCACACGGTGTGGGTGGTTTCTGTGATAAGCGGCCCTGCCCTTGGTCGTCCCACTTGGACTGTTAAGGCCCTTTCATGGCCTTTAGATCCCCCGACCTCCTCCACCCCTCCACCCATGGATCAGGGGCCTCGATAATGGCCTCTTTCTGATCTCGTCTGTCGTTTAGATCTCTGCACCTCCGCATCATAGCCCTGCCGTAAAACACCCCTCATGGCCGCGATCACATAGTGACCATGGGCACGTTGTCATGGCGACGTGTCAGCAATAGGCAAGTCCTACCCGGCCCCTTGTGGGCAATATTTGTGAATGCAATGGCAGGCCGCATCATGTCAGCCTTCTGATCAGAGTCGTATGCCTGTCGCTATCACCAATTCTAGGCTGATTTATGGGGCCACAATTAGGACCTTTATTATTTAAGGGATCGCATGTCATATAGGGAATATAGCGAATGGGTGGTAAGCGGGGGTATAGCAGCAAGAATATTATCTTTTCATAGTGAAAAATACGTCTAGGATCTATTTTGTGAGTGTCCCCGTTGACATGGTAAATGATGTACTGGCCCATATTTTGACAGTACACAGATGAGGTCGTTGCCTGAAGGCAGTCTTATGGTTAATGGTGGCCTGTCAGACCTAGGGTAATTCCTGTGACTGATGTAGCTGTGGAGAGGGCTGCCCCAAGTGGTCTACGGGTGAAATAATACTGGAGAGGAGAGGAAAGAATGGGAATGGCCATGTAATACCCTCTAGTAGATGCACGTGCTGCTTTACAGGCCTTACATATCACAAGGACTCTATACTTTACATATCCTGAGATCAAATTACCTCTGCGGGAACTATTAAACATGGCTTTGACAGCAGCCATTATCCGCTAGCGCCAATGATCTAGAAAGGCACCCAAGAAACACATAGTCTAAGAGAGCTGCTCTGGTTCTAACAGAGCTGCTCTCTGGTGTACCTGTCACCCGTTCACCAACATGCCATCTACTCAACCCGTCCACGGCTGTGCGTGAGCTGCTCAAAGTAGGAAATATCACCAAGGAACGTTTGTAAACACCCAGAGGAGATCAGCTTTCAGGAACTGATGCTGCCATTGTGTACTTTAAAAAGCCCCCCTGGAAATATTAAAAGCAAGGCATTCTCAGATTAACAAGAGGCATGAAGCGGTAACCTCCAGGATTACAGTGTTTCTTTAGTAGTAGTATTCAAAATTCTTTATTTATCCTGCAATGAGGTCCGAGTTGTCTCATTACAGCGATGCAGGTACTTCCAAGTATTCCTAGCTATAGCTGGATTCAAATGCCAGACATATACCTCGGAATGATTTAACAATTCAGAGGTAAAATAGGAGTATACACATGCACAGTGTACTTTGAGATGTGCAGTTAAGTTGGATATATTCTTCTTTCTATGTTTTATGGAATGCACATGCGCCATGTTACAGAGACGTAATGGGAAAGTTCCGTGTTGGAGGTGATTAATATCTGAGATTCGCCTACAAGCAGATGACATGTTCCGGCACGTATACTCATATTTTATAACATTGTGTGAGTCATACGGGGTACATGAAGCCAAAAGACACTGTGAACACCCCCTCATAAAATGATACTTCTGCACAATGCATGTATACTGTATCTATATGCATGTATGAACTACAAACCATTTTCTTCTCATTTAATAAGGAGTGACTGCTCTCTAAAGCAAGTCGGTTTTCTAGATTTTTATTATCATACTAATCAATTTTATGATGAGTCAATATGCGTATAAAATCCAGCGCAGACATTTCATTTTTGTTTTTGGGGCATACTTATTTATTTCAGTGGTGTGCCGAATACAGCGTGCAATGCACATTCTCGTGAAATTGGAAATATCCTTCTCGTTGATATGGGAAAACAACAAAACGTCTATGTTCGGATGTTATTTGCCTTAGTCTTTCACGTACACAACAATAGGTATATTGCGCAGTGAAAAACATGAATACATTCGTGCATAACGGTTGTGAGGGCCCGTTGCCATCTTCTGAAAATGCGGGGCTGCATTATTTATTGTTTGCTGTCGTCAATTATGCTTTCAAACTGCTTTCCATTCATTCTAGCAAAATTCATATGTATAATACATGCCTCAGTGAACGCTAGGCTGGTCAGGTATAGGAAGTGTTGACGTTGGAGCCCGATAACAATGTACCTGTTACATTGTTACATGTCTTATTCAGCAGGGGGTCGATGCAGCTCTCAGGAACTAACATACATAAGACATCAAGTGGTCATTGGAACCAATTGAGCAGGAGGCCATTTCTTAGCACACTACGACTGCTTACCTTCAAATCGTAGTGGGGACCATTAACTTAGTAACACAACAGCCTTGTAGTAGGGGGCACGTTATGTTTGCAACACTACCACTGCCCTACTGAATCTTATGAAAAGGCTGCATAAGTGCTAATCATACAGAACAGTCATAGGGCATTACCTACGATCACTGTCACTTACTTTTAGGCCTTCAAATCGTAGTGGCTCAGTGTAGTCGTAGTACCTCCTGACAATTAAGATGTGCTGCCATCGATGAAATGGGAGATGCTCTGTTACCAAGCACCATACCTATAGCAGTGCCGGGTCGTCGAAAATTACAAATTATCCTTGAAACAAAATAGAAAACATATGGAAAATAATTCCTGTATGTTTGATAAAACCGATTCACAGGAACACCATCATGTATATGTAACCCATTAAAGGGAAATCCGCGTTATGAGAAACCAATCACGTTTATGCAACCGGGGGACAACAAGGATTGTTATTCTAGGTTAAATGAAAGACTTCTGTGAAATAATAAGCTCTCACAGAGATGAAAGTCTAATAATTGCTCGTCACCTTGACGATAATTTTGATATAATTATCATCGCTTGCAAGGTTTTTATCCCAAGCGTTTTGTCCAGGTTGAATCACATTCCAGGTATTCCAAATCAATAAAACCATTTCCTCACTGCCCTTCCAAGCAAGAGTTATTATTCAAAGTAATATCCTTGTAGTCCCACCCATGTATACGAGAGACAGATGTGTGTAATTTGGGTTGTTATTTGGCCATTTACAACAGAGAACGATTGGTGAAGGGGTTATTATATCGCGTGATCTATGGATGCCCAGCTAATAAACATGGCATTAGTTTCCCTGATACCCACTATAATTACGGGATCACTTTGGCTGTATTGCTCGGCTTTTCTCGGTTTGCAGAAAGGATTACTGATACTGCATTCATCATGGTGTTTATATTTGAGAGGTTAAGATCACGACGTGTACGGCAACGTGTATGCCTAGAATGATAGGAAATGGTAGGCTAGACGTTGCCGTACACGTTACAAGTAGGCATATCTTAACCTCTCTATTGCTGGTACAATTTCTCAGGTTGGGGTCTATTATATGCGTTTCAGCTGAGGTGTTTGCACAGCTGAAGGAACCTGACTTCACTTTAGTATGTAAGATGCATGTTGAGTGTGACAAAATTAGATCATGGTCAAGAATTGGTTTTGCTAATTCTCTTTATATGAAAAGTTTAGGAAGGCGGGTGATTGGTTTAGGAGACAATCGCTAAATGCTAGCCTAGAACGTCACCTCAATAGATATAATGCATTTTGAATGTAGATCTTACAATGTACATGTTTATTCAAGATTACAAACGTGTTCACTTTCAGGACGCTTTGAGATTTTAAAAGTAAATCATCATAGACCATGGGGTTGGCGATGATAAAGTAGAAAAGAAGAGACTGTGTCGGCCTTCCAGGTAATATAGACCTTTATATGTCCCGCCTTTGCACATTAAGTCCTCGGTGGGACAACCCCAGACCCTGCCCTAACACGACCCCTGCTCTTAAACTCGGCCACCATGTCAACAATGCCATTTCAATCATGGACCAAAGAAAGGCGTGGCCACCCTCGCCCACCATGTTTATTTGCTCTCATTGCTCTTTGGGGAGGCTATAAAAAGGTAGCAGGATTTGGGGTGGGGGCAGTTTGACTTCGGCACTCTGTGGCAGAAATATCATAGCCCTGTTGTGTGCTGGGACGTGATTCGGCGTGCAAGCCGCTGATACCATTGTCTAACACAAATAGGCCGCCAACCAGTCATCTCAAGGTCATCTAGAGTTAATACAGAAACAATCCCCAGTCGACAACATCCCCCTATATCTCTCATTCCCCATCAACGTCTGATAAAGATGTACCGCGGTAGCGTTATTTATCGTAGATCTATATCACCGTACAATGACCCTTTAGTGGTCTACTGAAGGGGCAGCATCGAACGCTCCTACCAATTTTAACCATGCTTGCGCTATAGTGAGATGAGTATAGAATGTCCCTCTGGGAAGGAGTTTTTTCTCCCTTTTAGTGGTTAGAGATTCCAAGGTTTAGGTAAGGTATACATCAGGATTCAGAATGTGTACAAAATTGGCCTGGATTGATCACATTGTGAAATAGACAGAGCTGTGAGTCGGTCGGTGGACTATCGGGCGGCACTCAATTTGCTGTGTTTATTTCATTAGGGTGCGCCCTCCACCTCTCCACTCACCCTTTTCAGTCTATTTTCTCTTACCCACCAACCTCGACAGCTGCGCTACATCTATATAGAGACGAAGGTAACGGACAATGGGTAACCCATGTATGCCTCTTCCTTGTTGCAGAGTCAATTTATTATTGTAACAAAAGAAAACTTGATCTCTAAAGAAAAAAACAAATTCATATTGTGTGGTCCTTTACAGAAAAAAAAAGTTTTTATTTTGCACAGCGTATGATTATCATCATCCTCATAGTGATATCCTATACTTGTTTATGCATTGATTTCCTTGACGGCTTATCTGTCATGTATAGAAAGAAATCAATGCACATGAGGCTACAGATTAATGTATATAGAAGGCGGCCGAAACATTTGTCGGGCTTTCTATACAGGTGTAACAAATGCAACACAAACCTTGTGATACTGCTGCGGTGGCTGGGTAGATCTATTACCTTCATGAATGCAGGCAGATACCTGTGTCATTATTATGTGTTTATACATCTCCTGTGAGTGTTGTATCAAATTACACCTTTGTCGGAGTTTATCCAGGAGACTGCAAGTTGAAGCAATGCCTCCTGTATACGTATGCTTTAATAAAATGGTTTGTTATACATTAATGCCTTGGTAAAAGGTATTGAGCCCATCTCTTGTCACAAACTGTCAGGTTAACACATAAACTACGCTTTAACGAGCCATGCAGAGATATCTATCAAATGTTCCCATTAAAATGGCCATATTGATTTTCCATAATACACGTAGTATAGATTTGTGCACAAGGTTTGATCTATGATAAAACCATGAAAATATTGCTCTATTGAAATCGATTGCCAACTGCTGCGGGCAATCACAAATACCAAATTCCGGAAAGAAAACAAATAGAGATGTGCCTGGATCTAAAAACGACACATTATGTAAATTTAACGTATGTGAAGTCATATTCTATAAGCTATAGAGTATACAAAGCACGTCATGTTCATATCTAGATCAATATCACTTCTGACAATCTCCTTACAAATAGTCAGCCTCCAGACCAAGGTCGTTGAACTGTGCATTGTACCAGGTAGAGGCGTAGGGTTTCCTGGGTTTGATTACCAGGGGTTATACTGAGAAATCGAGGTCGCCCCTTTTCTGCCCTGAAGCGTAGATCCAAGGTCGATCTGCCACTCACGGAGCCATTGCTAGTACCAAACAAATTTCCTAAGTGGCTCATGTAGTCAGGGGCTAGATCAGCAGTTGACCTCTTTGTACAGTTTACTTTGGTTGGCCCTTCCTAATAGTCTATATGAAGGTATATTCTTAAAACCTATACCTATGGATAGCACATATTTTAAACTTGAACAATATTAGTTTTATATAGACTTAGTACTTCAAATACAAGAGAAATCAAACTTTAAACATTTTCTTAGAGGGAACATATAATCCAGGCTGAGTAAAACCAAGCCATTGTCTCCCTATCAGCCATTCACACCTGAAACAATGGACAGGTACTTAAAGTGATTAAGATAGAGGCAGGGACAGCTTATCAGTCTTATCAATTACCATTGTTTTCTGTGGGTGGAGGGGAAGATATAAGAGATTACCCACAATCCTCTGCCAGATCCAAGATGGCCGTCAGGGGCCAGTTACATAACTAATTTCAAGATGGCCACCTCCATACAGGAATGGCTCTGTTCCCTTATGCATAGGTGCAGGAGATGGAGAGTGGGTAGGAGGGGCAGGAGTAGGAGGGGCAGGGGTAGGGGTAAAGGCTACGAAATGTACCTTGGATAAGTCGGGCGGAAAAGAGCCCATCACTTAGATCATACACCCATGTGCACTGCACGCCCAGCCAATTGGCTCAGTGGGAAATTGAACCCTTGAGTCCTGATTAACAAAGCAGTGACGCACCCATCCTTTATCAGTGCATGAAGCACCTTAACAATTACGAAACCTTATATTTCCAAGGTCTTCCTGCTGTCTTGCAGTCAGTCCTCGAGACGTTAGGCATACACACGGAATTCTATTTCAGTAAATGTTTATTAATCATTGTACTTGGTCCGTCTTCAGTAGGCTGTTGCTCCTATTGTAAAAAGAGCTGTGAGTATATGCCCTCTTTTCTAAACAAGTCGTGCACTGCTTCACCTAAGTACTTGCACTCACCACATTAGTCTGAAAATAGAGCTGCACTACCAGGTACCTACTCATGTCACACGGTCTATAGTTTATTTATAGTTTATAGTACTGACTGACTTCTCCCAACTAGGCACCTACTCAAATCCCCCTTTTTGAGCACTGTACTTGAATGACCACTTGTGAGCAACAAAAGGGACAAGTTATAGCTACATGAAAAGAAAGGACTGGAAATGAGGCCATTTTTAGCCAGCTCTTCCTTTTACTATAGGAGCAACAGCCTCCTGGTTGACATGCCACGGAGTGCACTGTTTAGAAATAGTCCACTGTACCGAGGCAATCAACTGTGGATGGCCCTGTGTGCTACTCAGCAGCGGTCACTTGATATAAGTAAATTCAGAATTGCAATTAAGTAATGTGTAATGTTATGATAACTGAAATGAAATTGCTGTTGTAGCTATTAAATGTAATAAGACATGACTACTTTGCATATAACTATTGGCAACATTGAGTGTCATGGCTGGCTATACATCAATCAATAGAAATACTATGCATTACAAAATGAAACCAAGGATGGTGATTTCATCTGCAAGGAAAGATCATTAAATTAAAAGTGTAATTTAAGATTAATGTATTAAGAACTGATTCACAAACGTATACGCATGTAATGTAATAGGCTAATAACAACTTGATGGGCGTTGTCAGCTATGATCCCAGTGATTGTAAATAATATGCATTACAAAATGGATGGTGATTCTATCTTCATGGAAAGATCACTAAATCAAAAGTGTAATTTAAAATGATTGTACCAAGAACTGATTCATAAATGCATATGTATGTACTGTAATGGGCTATTAACAACTAGATGGATGTTGTCAGCTATGATCCTAGAGATTGTAAATTAGCATGGGTGATGGTTTGATAGTTACCTGTCCTTATTGACCTATTGGTTTGTGATAAGCTTAATGTCTCTACTCATATTTATTATATTGATTATGATGGTGTATTGTGAATATTAGTTTTGACCTTAATGAAAATAGCACAATTGTATGTGTGTACTTTCGGTCAATGAAATTCTTCAACAACAACAACTTGCATTAATACAATCGTGTCCCAAGTGTAGTTCCACTGTGATCGTCAAAAGACAGCCCGAAAGCGAAAAATATTACCCTTAAAGAAATCAATTATTCATGAAAGGATGTGTCCCAGAAATCTCTTTAGTCATTGAATCCTTTGGAAGGACACACTGTCTATTGGGCAGGGTGGAAGAAGGTTAATTATTACGTCAGTTATTTCCGGTCTGGTCCCCAGATTTGATAATTAGACAGCTCTTCTGTAGTCAGACCTGGGATGGTTTTCTGATTATGTATACAAGGAAACGGCCATGTAGGGGTGAGAGAGACAAATGTAAGGGGACTTCCCTTTTTTTCATGTTATTTCTTAGTTTAGGAATTAAGTGTTGGCATGAAATGAAATGAGGTTGACACAATAATCATACAAGGGAATGGACGAGCACACACCCATCAGATCAGCGAATCGAGCATGATATACTGGTGCAGTGCATGGTGGGAGGAAGTCAAAGTTGAGAAGGACCGGGGAGAAGCAAGTCTGCCGCTATTGTGCCAGGCGTGATAATGTATGCCCATGGAATGGAATAACAGTATTTGAATGGAATTGGAGACGGAATAAGTCAAGGAATGGAAATGGCATTTGGAATTGGGATGGCATGATGCTAGCAAGGAATTGCAGATGGAATACGATAAGAGATGTTGGTGATCTGGGGGTAGTAAAGATAAGATAGCAGACACAGTGATAGGGAATACACCCAGTGATGAGGGCAGGGTGGACATGGACGGGCGCTATCCCACTTAAGTAGATCAGCCGCTGGTCCCCAGAAGGCAAATGCTGCCTGACAACATGGCCACTGGTTATTTACACAGACTCCCGGGTACGCCAGAAACCAGCTGCCCGTCCGTCAACCAAGTCACGTTTCACGCAAATGGACGCTGACCTTGACCCTTTACCCTAGGATGACCTTGTGTGGGACGACCTTGGTGTGAATGTCGGATATTGGTCAATGGAATGGAGGAGGAGGCATGGGGATGGGGAGAGGGATGGTAGAAGAAATCGACAGAGCCAGGGGAATGCCAGGAAAGGGGGAGGGGGATGGTTGGAGATAGTAGAGGGGGTGGAGAAGGGAACGGGGATTTTGAACAGTGTATTCACTGAATCACTCACATGTAAAAGTGCTAAGAGTAAGAGTGCCCACAGTTACCCATAGTTACCCATAGTGGCCATGCAGAGTACAACAAATTGAGCTAGATTGCAGTGTTGTTTCACTTTGGTCAGATGTGGGTCTAAGGGGGGGGGGGAAGCTATGCAAAAAAGGTGGTAGGGAATTAGGTCAACACCCACACTGGGAAAAGCAGGAACTCAACGTGTATTGATGCAGGTAATGATATTGAAAGCTGGGCTGACAAGCTGTATTGACCCCCTTTCAGGCACATCCTACCTACAAGCTCCATGCTACTTCTGCCACCATGCCTTATGGCCACCGCAGACTAAGTTTAGCCTCAATGCTGGCAACACGAAAGGTGATAAGGTTAAGCAGTTACATTTGATTATTGTAGCGTGCCTAACGATGAGACAATCGGACTGTCGCCATGCCTCTCCCTAGCCTCCATTTCCATTTTGTTATCAGCATGTCCCCCCTATCAGGCAGCCCGGCAGCACGCCTGGCTGCTCTATTGGATCCTTCTCTTGCAGTTCCTCCAAGTCATCGCTGGCCTAGTTTTATCCAGTGCTTTTTATGCGCATTCGGGTAGGAGGGTGCATCGCTGGATAATGGAGATTTACAATTTCAATTTCATGGTATGAATAGCAAAGTGGGATATTCCGATTTTCCTCCATTCAAGTAGTATTGAGTTAACGGTCGTCCTTGGGATGCTGAGGATGGTGGGCTGGGAAGCAGGTGGGAAATCACACATCGCCTCCCACGTCTAGCCCAAGGTTAGACATTCCGGAGTCTGCTTGTGCTTATTACTTTCTTATGGTTCAAATGTACTATCTTATTATCCCAAGGTGAGTTGCCATTGAATTAAAATTTTGATGATAAGTTCTGCCGAAAGGCATTTGAATGATTCCTGTATTTTGCCCAACTACAGAATATGTGAGTAGTCTACTTTGATTACATCGCAGACTCGTTTTTGGTTCAGTTTATGATATAAAGCGCAGTAGACAGATTTTATAGTAGCTAAATTTGTAAAGAATCGATTAGATATGTTACTCGACAGGGCGGGGTGAATATCCAACAATGAAATCATATGGAATTTTCTAAAAATATGTTTCACATTGTAAAGTATTACCCGAAAGATTCCTTTCTGTATTTCTCAGTTTTTCTTTGCCATCCTTCTAATTCTGGTGACCAAAAGCAGAACCGAAACTCCATCGGGAGGGAGTGGCATTTTCCCTTGCCTGGTCATTAAATTATTCTTGGCAATCACTTCTGTCTGCATGGCATCACTCACAAGAGATGACTGGAGGTCTAGACCCCTAAAATCGACAGTGTGACATGGCCTTTTCTTAAAATCGACAAGGGACATAGAGCTCTAGTGACAAGGACATGGGAGAAAAAAAGATAATGACATGGGACATGGTCCTTTCTTAAAATCGACATGTGACATAGAGCTAAGTGACAAGGACAGAGGAAATTACAAATTTAGTGACATGTGACATGGGCTTTTCTTAAAATCGACAAGTGACATGGGGACCCCCCATCTAGACCCCCATGACTCGGCAGCGAAGACTACATGTCATTCCATACCTGTACATTTGTGTCCACGCACTGTCTGACAGAAGGCACTTTAATTAACAGGGTACTTTACAAACAGTTCAGAATTTGTGGACATATATAGATTAACTTCACAAACCGAGACATCCAGAGGGGTGCCTAACGGAAACTCAGGGGCAGGGCTACAAATGAAATAGAATCACATTGTTCAGTCACTATAGGGCTCAGTATGGACGTCCAGTGAGTCGGCCATTGCTTGATAGGAACCTGCCGAGATGAGCACTAATAAGAACCGGCATGATGGGTACTAGGTGTTGATAATGTACCTAAAAATATCTGCAGTGAATACATGGAATTATCTGATTGGTCGATAATGCATCCCTGGAGAACCCTATAGGCTATGGGGGATGCAGTCTTCAAACGCCGACAGGGATTCATGCAACATTGTAATGCATGGATGTAGAACAAGAATGTAACTCGCTGGTAGTGCTTTCTCTGCATCATGCTGACCTTACCTGGTTGATACACCGAGGAAAGGTCGCCATCATTCACTGATACGACGTCACCGAGTTGCTCTCTGTATCGATGCATTATGACGGAAAAGGGACAAAAGACTTTGAATCATCAAGTCGATAGGGTAGGGTAAGGGAGTGATCAATCTTTAACAACGAGGCGGACCTGTTTGCTTTTCATTAGGATCTGCGAAAGAAATGGCTTCCCCCAATGTGAGAGTCAAAATTTTTAACCCTCCAGAGGACCCCAAAATCGTACGCGAATATGCCCTAAAGTAATGTGCAGACGTTTTGCTGAAAACAGGTAAAAAGTTTTACCTGCCCTAAGAGGTGTTGAAAAAAAAATAGTGACACCCCCCCCCCCCAAATCAAGGGGTTGAAAAATGTTGGTCCCCCGCCATCAAACCCATCACCCCCACCCCTACTGTCTTTGAAAAATGATCACTCTTTAACTAGCACCACACGTGCAGCTACGTAGACGGTTCATCGCCCGGCCTTAAGGCTCTGACACACCGATCACCATTGCACTGCCTGGAAATCAGCTCGGACATCGGGGCCAGGACCCGCTCACCGTGACCTAACCCCATTTAGCGAGCAGCTCACCATCGACAGCAGCCTTTCACACCTCTAGTATAGGTTGGTGTTGAGCGCTAGCTGAGCTATTGGGGCAGTGTAAAAGCGTGGGTGTTGGAGATATAAGCTAAAGGTTTAAAAAGTGTAGGACGAAAGGTTGGGAACCAGTGGTAAAGTTATCACGAAAGTCCTACAGATAAATGTAAAGTCCTACTGCTCGAAATGGACTGAAGAGAGCTGATGACATTGCAGAGATGCGTGCATTGTAGGACAGTTAATTGGTTTTAAACTACATTAGGAAATATTATCATTATGCATTACTAGTAGTTGGTGTCGAAAGGCTTCAACAACTGTCCTTTTTTTTTTTAAACCAATATGATTAGTGAATCTGCTCTCTAAAGCTCTTGTGTTTGGAAAATACTCTTTGGTTGGATACTGTGAAACTACCTCACGTGCTTGATCCTACTCATCGAGTTTAGATAGGCTAACACACTGAGACTGAAGGGGAGGTCAGCCCGAGAGCTAATGGGTTCGGGGTGTTCTGAGAGAGTAAAGGGTACGTGTGTTTTAGGCCGACTACAAAATTGCCACCATCATTCCCACGTAATTGTGGTCAAGTGGGCCCAAATCAACTGGGGCGGCCATTAGGGCACCTACGGGTGTAGTGGACATAAGGGGAGCTGAGTGCGTCAAGTGGAAGCTGCAAGGATGTGGATTCGGTAAATGAGAGACTGTGTTGACTGGGATTGAAAACATTCACCTGTATATACACACTATTCACTAAGAGTTGCTGGAGGTAGTTTTAGTTGATTCAACAAGAGCTATAATTATATTTTACTTTATGATTATGCAGTATTTCCGTACACATAGAGTATCAAGTTAACACACTTTGTGGAAAAGTTTGTCCATACTTCCAAACAAATCTTTTTCATCCTCCTGATCTAATTCGCTGCCATAGATCTATTGCCTTTGATAAGCAGTCCTAGGGGTATATTGCTTTGGCACCCTCCGTTTAATAACGAGAATAAAAAGCTTACATACTACTAGGGTATACACATTGGCCAGACAGTCTCCATCCCTGTGTAGTGTGCGGCTGCTTTTTGCTAACATTAAAAGGAGAGTTTGGAAGGCTGCCTGGGAACACAGATCAGGGCTGGCTGTGGCCTAGGGAGAGAGGCAGGTGATAGTAGAGGAGGTCTTGCCGTAGGAGATGCCATAAAGACGTGTCTGATGGATGTAAGAGATAAGCTGTCCTCATGTAGGCAGTGTTAATGGGGCAAAGACCGCGTATCAAGATATCCCCAGCCTGTTCGGCCATTCCAGTCAGCTGGCCTTTTCGTTAATTCACCTATTTATCAGCAACGGGAAGCCCCATAGGCCAAGCAAAGCTCGGCCTCCCAACCTCCCCTTTTTATAGTCTGATGTATTGCATGTACACGGCCACGTCCCCCCTCACCTACACTCCCTCGTGTCCTCTAGGTTTGCAAAGACGGATACAAGACATGTAAACCTTACCTCCCTGTATAGTGCTTTGGTCTGTGAGCACATAAAGATGGACTCACTAGCTGTAATATGGCAGATTTGTACTGCATACATATACATAAACGTATATTGACCTTGGAATAAGCCGATATTAGTTGTCTTATACAATAGAAACACATTTGTCCTACCAAAACAATCACGATAAAGTTCCCCTAGGTTATATAGATGCTCTTTGCTACATAAGCAGGGCACCTTTCAATAATATGAAAATTATATTAAGAGCTATTGTCCTAGTAACAAATATATTTCTGGGTGGGCATCCCACCACAGATTATGCAAGCCGTAACTCTGCGTCCTCATAGAGTGGAAAGTAGTGCATGGACTGTGATTTAGTTCAGCTCAATGTGTGTGGAGGTATTATCCCTTTGCAAAGAGGATTGAGTGTACTTGTATCACGTAAGTACCTGCACTTAGGCCCTAATCCCATTTGCATCACTAGAACAGCTGTTAATGACTGAGTGAGTAAGTAAAGAGAGATTAACGTCCCCTTTCTCTACCAGATATACTGAGGACTTGTTAGAATGGATGAATCACGTATTAAGTACTTTTTGTTGAAATAATATGTAAACCATAATATATAGACGTACATGCATTATTAGGTCCTCCAACTGTAAAATGGGGATACCGTTTCTACACTAACTATATCCAAGACTATGAAATGCTTGGTGTGAAATTAATGTGTACAAACCATTTTGTTGTCACACACTTCAAATGTTTATCCAGTAATGCACATATATGTATGAGAGGAAGATATGGGACTGGGCCCATGATGGCGACATTCTGTTACATTTTTCTGCTTAGTGATGTCTCTAGAGCATAAGTGCTCTTCGGGCGTCGCCTATAGATGCTGAAGCTTATGGTTGGGCGGGTGGGTGTATTGGGTCCTCTACGCGGCCAGAGAGGTATTCAATAACCGCCCGGGCCCTGTCCCGTAGGGGGTTGTCTTCTCGCAAGGTGGGGTGGATAGGCAGCCTACTGTCAATACCCAGCCAAGGGTTAGGTCTTCTCCAAGGCCTTCTTTAAGCCAGTATCAGGGGCCTAGTGGTTAGCATTGGAAGGCTCCGGTAATCACTTCTATATGATAATCACATTGATTCCGCGCAGCCAGTGGCGGACGAGGCACATTTGCATGTAAATGGAATGACATCCGTTTGCTGTTTCATTCCACCAGTAGTGAAGGTTGCTGTGTCTTCCTACAAGATGCCTCAGAGCCAGGGTCTGAGCCCTCAGTAGGCTTGAGTTTAGGGAACAGGGATCTCCAGTATAAGTTCTGGGCAGGGGTTCAGAAGCAATTAGAATATTACTGATTAACATCTTTAGACTGTGGTATTTTACTAAGGTGCAGCACAATCTCCCATCCTATTGCCTCTTAAAGGTATATTCCCCTATTCAATAAATCAAAAACTACCATCAGTTTCTCCAAATGACTTGGGATTATATAAGTTTTCTATATTATGAGATAGCCAAAGCAATAAAAACCATGCTTCATTGTACTAGTTTCAGATTTATTGACATCTGAAGATGGGGAGTCCTGAACTATTGCTGCTAGTGGGAGAAACCCCCATTTTTTAACATTTTCTCTGATATATTGAAAATTGACCATGGCTATCTTAACTTAACTTCTCATACGTCTAGCAGACACTGTGTGTACCATGATCACGTGATAAAACCAGGTGGTCATTGGACAAACAAAAGAGCCATGATTGATTTAACGAAAAAAGTGCATATGAAAAGTATTCAAATTTTAACGTTTCACAAAACAGGAAAGAAAGTGCCCAGAATTTGTTCACCAGACTTTGCAGTGATTAAGAACCAATCATCATGAACATTTTATTAACAAAGAATTGTAAGGTTACTCACAGAATCTAGAAGTGACAGATTTATGAAAACATTTTCTTTTTCCTCTGCAACTGAAATCTAATAAGTTGAGCAGTGGTGAATCTTAGTGCTGTGGTAGGAAGAATGCAAAAATCTATTGTTCAACAGGTTGATGGTGATTAGTTAGGGGTATATACAAAAGGAAAACGAGTATAAATCATAAGTTTTGGTAGTTTAAAATTCTGGCCACCAGGTGGCGATGGCATAGATGGTGGAATATACCTTGAACACACCCCTCGTCGTGGCTTAGCTCATCCACTGCGCTAGCTCACCGGCCTCACCAACCAACAACTTCTAACTTTCACCTGTGGCGTGACCATTAATTACTATTAGTTTGTGGCCGTGAAAGCGGCAGGCCCACTAGTTGAGCAGCTCATGGGGAAGGCAGTTTACCTCCACACGCTGACGGGAGCAGCTCTCACGGCATTAACGCGTCAAACTGAGGATTAAAGCCATAAATCTCATTAAAGGACGCCTAGACCAGGCCACTTTGGGGTTTGGTTTATGCAGCTATCTAGATGGGGCTGCTTTTATACTTGGGGCGTGGCCTTTGCCTTTATAGCTTCTTGCCATTGGTGATATACTTGCCACTGCAGTGATAAAACTGTACAAGTTTCTTTGTTCATCTAAATAGCGCCAATGGTACTTGGGGGATGGGATAAAATGATTCATCGTTCATCAAAGGGATGAAAGGGAGTGTTTCTTGTGAAGCCATTTGTGATGACATATACATGATGCATTGATAGCGCACCTGCTCAGTGGAGACATATATATATATATATATATATATATATATATATATATATATATATATGCATGCAAGCACTGAAATATTTAGGGACATATAGATTGGCTTTAGGAATCAAATTGCACGCCTACAGTAGGCAATTAGCGAATTATAATCATAAAGTATCACACAACGCCTCCCAGCAAATTGTCGTTATCTGTCGCCATGATTGGTCATCAATGGTGACTCCCTTTTGAGTGATAACTCACTGCGTCATCTTTCACCACTGTGTGTTAGTCTCACATGGCATGGCGATGTATCACAACAGTTGCCAATATGATCTCACTCACTGTGTGAGTATGTGCCACCCCTTGACACATCTCACAAGGCATGGTGACTTATCACCACCATCGCCAACATGGATCTAACTCACTGCGTGAGTATGTGCCACTGCCTATCAACTCTCACTCAGAATGGCGGCTTATCACAACCATCACCAACATGGATCTGACTCACTGTGTGATAATGTGCCACATCAAGTCAGTTCTTACTCAGAATGGCAACTTATCACCAACATGGCTAATATGGATCTCACTCCCTGCGTGAGTATGCGCCACTCCCAGTCAACTCTCACTCAGAATGGCAGCTTATCACCACCATCGCCAACATGGATCTCACTCACTCTGTCAGTATGTGCCACTGTCTGTCAACTCTCACTCGGAATGGCGACTTTTCACCTGCATTGCCACATGGCTCTCACTCAATGCGTGAGTTTGTGTCACTCCTAGTTAATCTTCTCTCAAAATGGTGACTTATCACCACCATCGCTGACATGGATGTCACTCGCTGTGTGAGTGTGTGCCACTGTCATCAACTCTTACACAAAATGGCGACTTATCACCACCATTGCAAACATTGGTCTCACTCAATGCATGAATTTGTGTCACTCCAAGTCAATGCTTTCTGAGGATTGCATCATCTGTCACTCACTCTCACTCAGAATGGCAACTTATCACCACCATTGCCGAAGTTGTTGAGACAGCACCACTGTTCAACATGTAGCCTATCTAGGAAGTGTGGGCATGAAGTATAAGTCCCATATGTATCAAATGTGCTTTTTTCACACTGATTTTCATGTAATACTTCAGAGTTGAATCAAACAAGATTATATAGAGAAAATATCAATTGAATTTAGATACAGGTATCTCTAAAATGAAAGCAACTTTCCATAAACACCTTTTCTCTGGTTACAGGAAAAATATATAGGGAAATATCTACGTGAACACCTTGTCTGTGGTTAGAGGGAAGATACATATGGCAATACCTTCTCTGGCAAAACATACTTTGATCTGGCACATGTGAGGCTGCATGATTACCAATGTTGATGATCATGAGCTTTTCATCTAACAAGGTGAGTGATCACCAGTGTCGCCATCACTGGTGAGTCTGAGTGATCACCACTCTTGCCATCCATGGTGAACCTGCACTATGACGTGGTGCGCATTTCATCTAGCGAGGTGAGTGATCAACCCGCCTTGCCATCCCTGGTGAGTGTGAGTCATCACGATCCTCACCAACCATGGTGAACATGCCCTATAGCATGGTGTGCATTTCATCTAGTGAGGTGGTGGTGAGGATGAGTGATCACTCATGTTGCCATCCCTGGTTAGGATGAGATATCACGATCCTCGTCATCCCTGGTGAACATGCGCTATGACGAGGTGCGTGTTTCATCTAGCGAGGTGAGTGATCACCAGCGTCGCCATCCCTGGTGAGTCTGAGTGATCACCATCCTCGCCATCTGAGGTGAGGCCATGTGATCACCACCATTGCTATTCCTGGTGATCTTGTGCTATAGCGACGGCGTGTTCCATCTAGCGACATGTGTGAGCCACTTCACACAGGTTGACGAGGAGTCACGACAATTTGCTGGGCTAAGTCTTATATAGTTACAAGGTGCCGTATATATCGTTCAGACTATCCAGCTCTCAAACTCTCTCAATTTTGGATTTAGCTTACCAAATACTATGTATCTAGACAAGAGTCTCAGGGGGTACTCATTCATTAGTAACCTGATTCCTCACGTTTCTATGAAATAAAAAGAAATAGAAATTTAAAGAGACTCTGCACGTGGATTCCACAACTTGGAACCTTTCATCCTTTATCTACAATAGTCCAGCTGGTGTTTCCTTTATATTCGCGCTACTTGAATTGATGGTCATGGCACACAAGTCAGAGAAGCGGCCATATAAAGGAGCAGTTTAGGGAGGTGAGATAACAGGGTGTCAATGGTCGTCACCTGAGGGCATGGACTTCGTCTCTCTGACAGTAAGGGGCGCTACCATTCCAACACCAAAAGGCACTCTGAAATGGCAGGATTTCTCCGACGACCCCTCTCCACTACCCTCCCTATACAGCCCATTCCAGCTCTGTACATTCAATGCCGCTCACCCCTATGTTTACAGGGTGTGAAGCAGAGAGGCATGTATGGCAGTGACCCTTGTATGCTTTACTTGACCTATATCCCATCAGGACCTCACAGTTCCCTTTCTGCATGGTGTCTCTGAAAGCCCTCATACACCTTGTTGATTCAATATGGGCAACCATGGACACAAAGTGTCGTCATGGACAGCGGAAGATCAAAAAAGCCATATTCTTTGTTGTATATCAAATGATATTTCTTGACATGCGACACTGAGCACTGTCTGCATCGAGCAACGCCTTGCTTATGAGCTGTCCATGTTCACCATTTTAAGCTTGTTTCGTAACCAGTCTTTATTTCCACTTCCTGTATACTACTCACACTTTGGTAACCAGTCTCTATTTCCACTTTCTATATACTACTTATACTTTGTTACCCAGGCTCTATTTCCACTTTCTGTATCCTACTTATACTTCTATAGATAGTGTCCCACATCCTGTCTACTACTTATGCAACTAGCGATCTGTTTCTAGCCCCACTTTCCACATTACATAAAAATCTGATAACTAAATCATTCTCTACTTACAGTAACGGTAATGACTATAATTAGTCTGCTCAAATGCGATGGTAGCGCCGTATACCTAGTAGAGTTATATCGGTGTTAGTTTGATTATTCCTCTTGCACATGGTGGTGGAATCAAGCACGGTTTTACCATATTGAACCTTGTGGTGGTGAATATAAAGAAAGGGTCGTCAGTATAGTGTGGAGGTGATTAAATGCCCTCCAGAAGGTACCCTCCCGGCATCATACGACTACTCACAGACAGATGGGAGGCCGCTACCGCCGCCGTTTCCTGTCCCCATAAATCACAACTTCGATCATAAAGGACGGCCTCGGCGCTCAGCAAAGGAGAATCCGCCAGCCGTATTAGACCTTATGTTAGACCTAGTGGTGGTTCACTGAAAGAGCCTAGGGTGGAGAGAGTCCGAGATTACAGGAGATCCCGCTGTTTTATCTCTCACACAGGTCCGTTTGGGGGTTGTAAATCCAGCTGTGGGTGGAGAGGTGCAGACAAAGGCGGCGGTAGAGAGACCTCGGACCGACGAGACATACCCAACTTGGCGGTCTAAAATAGCCACACATTGCCCAACCCTACGCCAAGGTCAACCTGACCCCATACAGAGCTGCCATTGGCAGAGTCCATCAGCTTTGTCGGACAGTTATAGAGAGAGACGTCTTAACAGGCCTATATTCATATTGCTCAGACTGGCCTGCATAGGACCTTAATGGTAGTCGAGGGTCTGAGGGAAAAGCCCTTGTATGATTCTTACCCAGTACCTTTTACATTTGATTATCAAAAATGATATTGATCACAAACCTACTCTGGGGCAGAAATTTTGTCAAAATCTTATGATATTCAGAGAGATATTAATGGTAGTCCTTGAGGCCACATTGAAGGGCGCTATAACCAAGATGAAATAATTTCCTTTAAACAATCGTTATGCATCTCCCTATAACGTAAAAGACGTAACAAATAGTAAGATATTGAGCGGGATAGTTAGACTTATCTTATACCTATCAGTGAATGCTTATGAACACGGTTTCTTTTGAGGATGTCTATCAAAATGATACATTGTTATTTTTTTATCCTATGTCATTAACTAATCTGTAGTACAACTGGTAAATTGAAACACATGCTAGCACCTTACTGCAGATTCCAGAATGGCTATTGAATTACCATGAAATGACGAGAAGAAAATTCCATGGCAGTTTCTACTCCTTTTAAAAGAGCAATCCTTCATCGCTTTCCTCTCAGCTAAATACACTCTCGTTAATGTGACATGTAAAACAGGGAGCGGTGTCGCAGCTATAGGCACAACGTGAAACTGCCAGCTATGCTTGGTGAATAATAGTCGTTGTACGGTCATTCCTTTTGGATGCAACTTACACTTACCACCCCCTCCGTCCAACAGATCAACCCTTGGCTTTGAGGGAGGCTATACCACTAAGCTTATACTATATCTCCAAATCTTTTAATATCGATATGTGGCTATGCATAGGTCCTCAGTGTTGGTTTTTGTACTTAAAAGACCTGGGAGTCTTTTTAGATTTCTTAGCAAAGACTGCATGTCCCCAGCATAATTTCAGGGCTACTTGTCTTTATAGTGTCAAGGCTACCTTATTACCTATTCACTTCATCAGCGCTCACAGGCGATTTGTATTTGTGGACACTCTTGACTCCTTGGGAAAAAAACTCAAGTGCTTTGAATCCACAAAGGAGGGTAGAGGAAAGAGGGCGTGGCAAAAAGGGGCTATCATAGAGCTTGACATGACAAATTGATTGGCCAATGAAGCATTAATTTGACTGGGCCTTCATGCTCATTTAGCCACCACCCACGCAACCCACCACACACATACAGAAATAGTCACGACCTTGCTCCACTCACCAACGCCAAGCTAGAAGTGGGGCCTTTGAAGCTGACATGAAAGTGTGGCTGATCAAGGACTTCAGGAGAATAACGTGACTGGTATTGATAGGTGATCAATCAGCAGGGCAAATATTTTCAGAAGTTGATTTACTTTTTACCCAGCTGCAGCTCGATAGGCATCAAGTACACTTTCAAAGTCTGTAGAATTTACTTCCCTGCTAAATCCCTCGTCTTCTATGGAGTGCATTTCTTAAGAGTGTTAATTAGCAGTTTTCGGAAATGACATCCAGAAATATATCTATTGCATTCCATTGACTCAAAAACCACCCAACTCTTATCACTTTATACAGATATAACTCTGCGTGGCACCGGCCATATATAGTAGCCATATCCCAGACCAGAGTCATAACCATTAGGACTGCACTCAACCCTAAGGCCCTGAATCTACCCACAAGAGGTACGAAGAACAGGAGGAGATATGGGGCCTTATATATCATGCTCCTGGTGTCCCTAGGGCCTGCAGTCTCACATCCTGGCTGTCTCCCGGGGGGCCATGGCCCTGCTGATACAGAGGAAGTGGGACTAGGGATAAGCGCATGTTTAATAAGGCAGAGGGCGGAAGAGGCTTTGATCATGGTTATATATATATACCACTCAGGAGGTTAATTCAAAAGGCTCTGCCATCGCTACCTATGCGATGTTAGTGATTTCCCTCCCTTATTCTTTACTGCGATGGTAAGGCCAGCCTGCCTTCCTTATTGATAGCCAGCTACTTTTTAGTGAGCACTGTTTACCGTCAGCCCTGCTTTCACTATCCTTAGCACAAAATAACTGTGCACAGTGGCAACAGGTCCACAGAGAAAAAATAGCAGTGGAAGACAAAAAATAGCATTGGAAAAACTCATTCTCTCAAGATTGGCTACACTGGAGTTCTGCTAATTATATATACCCTGTCGGGTGCACTTGACCCTGAAATGTCTTCAAGTACATGTCACCAACTAAAGGAGAGAAGGGAAGCATAACGTTACTATGCCCTTAACGCATGAGTAGACTCAAGAGCCTTCAAGGACTCTCAGCAGGTGCATTCACTCTTGTGACGAGGAAAGTCCCCCCCACACAGGTGCTCTTGCACTCAGGGGAAACCACTATTGTTTCTTAGAATTAAAATAAGGGGTGGTGTTAGTACTGGAAGTCGAATAGTGAGGGACTGCATAGTACTTCCTATTCCTGACTGACCTAACACCACTAGCTAATTTAGTGTAGTAACACTAGGTCTTATGAGATGGTAAGAGATGTGCCTACGCTAACATCGCATAGGTAGCGATGGCAGAGCCTTTTGAATTAACCTCCAGGGTGTACCACCAACTGAGACGTAGGGTTCAGATATTCTGTACGCCTTCCCTTGACAGCCTTTTTAGTTTGCCAATGAATGTCTTTCACTAAAGACACGCGCTATAAACGTTCTTATAATAAAGAAATGTGTAGAGTCGACTGTATTCATATTTCATTACTTGTTCAATAGATACCATTTCCTTTCACTTTTTAATATTTCATCTCTGCCTTTAGGGTACTATCTATTTCTTTCCGCTACACTACCCTGGAGATATGTACTTCTATAACCCAGCCTTGCTGTGAGTCGATATTAATGAATACTTCATTCAAGCTCTTTAGTTCTCTTTAGCACATCTGAGGTGACTTCCTCTCAGTGAGGAGAGTCTATCCATTACCAGAGTTCTTAGATCAATTTGACTCCTTTGCCACACATAGATTAGTATAATACATAGGAGACCCCTGGTGGCAATAGAAATGAATGTTGGAACCTTGGGACGAGGTTATGATATAAAATCTAGTAAGAACCACAAAATATAAATCTATAATGGAAAATTCTCCCAAGAGTCCTCTTGACGTATATAGACCAGATTGTTCTGACCAACCAGAGATATATAGATGGCAGTGAATATAATATAAAGATGCAAGTTGACATTTAAAGCATAATCATGTATAATAAATCTCTGATTAAACTTAATTACAGTGTCATGCCTCAAAACGTATTTTGATTATCTGGTTGTGAATTTCCATATGTATACTTGACATCAGTATATTATAGGAGTACCTATAGGCAAGTGTTGAGGCTAGTCTCTACTCTCTACAAAATGAAATATCGGAACATCTACAGTACATAGGTCTTATGCATACAGCCTGGGACCAATGACCGACTCCATTTGCCACATGGGGATTACTAAGCCGTGACAAGACCTGGCAGTGGGGGTCAGTAGGTGGATAGGTCAGATTGACGGTAGTCGGAGGGTTGGGCGCCCCTTTGGACAGGAGGGTATCTCAAAAAGATTTGGAATTGATCATGTCGGAGGTGATAATTCCAAAATTGAACTCACTGACCTTCTGGAGTGGATTCCCTCTTGTATTGTAAAGAGGGGGTCAGTTATAGGAGTGGTATAGGAGGGGTCCAGTCTCTTATTTTGCAACTCCACCTATTTCCGTGCAGTTCACTTGTAGCAGAAGTCAAGCAGGGAAGTCTGTTCTTAGGGTGAGAAATGTAGGAGAACTGCAGGATCAAATAGTTACGGTGAGAACTGGTTTCCCAATCTTTTTGAGATACCCTCCTGAGGGCATCGCCCTGTCCTTCATTCTTAGACTGACCACAGGGTATTAGGCGCACCACAATCCCTGGTTACATGGTAGGAGCAGGGGTTTGATAGTTTCAGACTAGAGATCTGTTCTTCTTTAAACAGAGCCTCTTGGGTATATAACAGGGTATACTTCGAATCACTGTACATAATGATGAGGTTCAGAACCTACAAATTGCCATCGTGTCAGTCTCTGAGAGTCCATGGTCGACATCCAACATGGCAGGGAAAAGACATATGATGCTATCTAACATGAGACATACCTAGCCATTGGTAACGAAGGCGGCACTTAATGTTTACAAACGTGTATGTTAAATATTAGGCTCTGAATCACACCTTTAACAGGCAGAGTGCGAGATGACCCGCGGGAGATTACACCCATGTCATGTATATAAGCACTACGAATGCACAGCACTACGACTGCAAAATGCCAATGCAATTCCTCTGAGAATATTGATACGACTAGGTGGGTGCAGTCGTTGCCTGTTAAGAAATGGCCTCCAGAGTTGTACACGCATCTCTCAAGAGAGATACAAAACAGCTCCATCCTCTGCCGCACGAGTTCATTCACCTGTTTACACCTAAATGCTATAAACATGTCCTACCCTTCCAGAATATATAGCCAACGCTTGTGCTTATAGACCTCCCAATGATGGAGGGGAATGGCGATGTAATATCACTGATATGTCTTTAGAAATAGTATTATGAACATAAAGATGCAAAGGTTGGCTGTTCTTCTCGCACATTACAAATTCAACACTTCTCTGTATGGCTTTTATAGCGAGTGACACACTTGCTGTCGAGAGTAAAATAAATCAACATTTCTAACATGAAAGGCCCAGATATAAATTATTCTTTTGGAAGAACACAAGTCGCCGACTACAGGTAAGATGAAGACATGTACTGAAAATACCACCCTTTTACTATTCAGATGTATCTTTGAAAAGGACATTTGAAACCGAGGGTCACCCAAGCTTTGATTGCGTCCTAGGATCAAGAACGAGACAGCCACCACCCAGAATTTCCATAATAATATCTTAACAATACACGATATACTTAGACCATGGTTCTTTTATAGAATACTATCTAAATCATGGGTCTTAACCAGGAGGTTAATTCGAAACATCCTGGGATCGCAACCTCAGCGATCTTAGGAATTATTCTATCTTATCCTATTAAGCAATCTTAAGATTAGACTGCATTCACATTTCCTAGCCAGCACTAAGATCGCATCGATCTTAGCCTCAGCCCTCCTACACTATTCCAAGTACTGACTGGGCACAGGGGTAAGAGTTCCAAAATAAAGGAATAGCTGTGGAGCCACTCTTCTTCACAACAGTGTTTATATCATCGTTCCCCGTCCCTATATGGGCTAACAAAAGAGCACAGGGTGCAGTTGACCCCCGTACAGTATTCAAGAGTTGTTCCCATGAATGTATGATTTATGCTTGCCTATTAGAAGCATTGTGCCCTCCCCCCAGGACAAAGAGAGAGAAGGGAAGAATTACCTTACAGTGCACTTAGCGCATGAGTAGCCCTACACTGCAAAAAAGGTGTGTGTTTATACATACCACACTATCTACATGGTGTGTGATTCCTACAGATCTATGATATTCAAACAATTACAGCTAAACACCATCAGATTCTAAACACTTATCCTGAAAACTACACACCTACTTTTCACACACCTAAACACTTACACACCATAGTGTTTAGTTTAAACACATCCAGTCTCTATGTGTTTAGTCTTAAACATGTATTCGAAAGATAAACATCAGGTGTTTAGCCATCTAATGAGAATCATAAGCAGATAAGATAAGTATAATATGTATGAGTAAAAGGATAGTATCCTCGTTTTTATAGTTGTATATCACCCAGTTTCCCGATGTCTCAGTAGTTTTTTGTGTTTTTTTTCCTGTTTGTTGTTTTTTTACCTAAGGGGCATGATGCATGGGAGGAGGGGGTATAGGGAGGTATGGATGGCCTACCCCTCCTCCCGTGTCCAAGCCTCCAGGGACCACCCCCACCTCCCTACCCACTCTTCCTACCTCTCCTTACATGTACAAGCCTCCAGGGACCCTCACTACCTACTCCTGCTACCTCTTCTCTCGTGTACAAGCCTCCAGGGACCCTCCCTACCTCCGTACCCACTCCTCCTATCTCTTCTCACATGTACAAGCCTCCAGGGACCACCCCTACCTTACTACCAACTCCTCCTGCCTCTTTTACACTTTTACTCCTATCTGTATTGTGTGTATCATTTCTATCTTGCAGTTTTACCATGGAAAATGAATATGGCAGTATCTAGCTACAGTAATAAAGATGAAAATGATGAAAAGATGATGAAAAATAAATGATGGAAATAATAAAAATGAAATGATTCAGCCATAGCCCCCCTCCCATCCTGGTGAACAACCCTATGGCCCAAAGCTAGTGCCTCCCTAAGCTAAACACCATGTATCTAAACACCTCCTAAAGCTACACACTATGTATCTAAACACCTCCTAAAGCTAAACACTACCAATCTAAACACTACCAATCTAAACCTAGTCAGTTCTTCTTGGAATAGTGTAGGAGGGCTGAGGCTAAGATCGATGAGATCTTAGTGCTGGCTAGGATATGTGAACCCAGTCAACTCTTAAGATCGCTTAATAGGATAAGGCTGATTTATTCCTAAGATCGCTGGGGTCGTGATCCCAGGATGTTTTGAATTAAGCTCCTGGAGTGTTCCCTGTATGTGCTCTTGTACTCAGGTGAAACCACTATGCAATTCTCTCACTAAGATTGCAGTGATCTTAGTGCTGGAAGTGGAATAGTGAAGTGATCCCAGGACTTGCTATTCCTGAGAGGCCTGGAACCACTGCATTAGATAGGGTAGACCAGTTAGGTCTTATGATATGTGCCTACACTAAGATTGCTGGGGTTGAGATTCCAGGATGTTTTGAATTAAGCTCCAGGATAACACTGTGCATCGACTGTGATGTGGTGCGCAGTGGATGAGCCAAGTAACAGTAGTAGAGATTTCTACCACTGTGTTATAACATTCACCTAACGGTGAAGATGCAAGAGAACAAAGGGGAAGTGTTGAATATGATGGTATCTAGATGGCTCATGCTATGATAAATGGGCGCAGTCAATATTAACTAGAACCGTTGCTGCTAGATATGGTATGCATGCCTAGCACTGTCAACAAAAGGGGATAATACACTTTCATGTCTGGTGAATTCATGATATCAACACTAAGTGTTCTATGATCAACAGTGTACCATTAAGCTAGGAGCGTCACTGTGTCTAAGTCTAATCCCAACCCCACCATCTCCCCTACCTACCCAGACCCACACTCATATGAACTCTACCCATCCCACACACTTCCTGCCAGTCCCTGCTATTAGAAGGAATGCAGAGACGGCCCCATTGCATGTTGTACAGCTATTTGCCTGTTCTCAGCTAGCAATTCCTGAGCCACATCAAAAAGCAGACTGGAGCCCGATGAGTCGGGGGCTTGTCTGTGGCAGCGGCGAGCAGTCGTCGTTCTGCTCGAAAACTGTCCTACGTCACAGGGAGCAGTTCGTATTACTCAGTGGCATAAACCGTGGCCGACCCTGGGGCACGTCTCCAATACAGTCAGCACGACTGGAAACGGTCCTCTATCATGACATGTTTATTGTAAGGAGTATATACGCCAAATAATCGATATGCACTGTTGGGGGATGTCTTGAGCAAAGCGCATCCCTTGTTATGCATATCAGCATATATATATATATATATATATATATATATATATATATATATATATATATATATATATATATATATATATATATATGACAGTATTTGTAATCAAATCAACCCAATTTTCAATAAGTCTTCTTTTTCATGTATGATAGTGTGAGAGGTGTGAAACAGTGTGTTGCACTCAAAAGTTCCAAAACTGTAACAAGAATAATAGAAATACTCACCTGTCAGTCCCGTGGTATTGTGGTTGTGACAATTGGAAAAGAAGCCCCCTACATATTTAGTCAAGGTTTATTTATCATCTTTTAATTATCTGTTAAACATTGGTGTGAGATTATGTTGCATTCATGTTGATTTTTCATACTACTTGGAAATCTTTTTATGTAGATCAGGACGTCTTTTTTATATCAAACCCTCTAAGATTCCCTAAAAGCTTCTAAATATTGAATTCGACATTCCATTAGGAATGCACACAATTCATGATTCCTGATGTCAACGCAGGTTCCAACCTGGAAAATGAACAAGGCTATAAGTATTTACTTAACCCAACCTCATCCTCCCATCCCCTACAAACGCTCACCTTTCAGCCTCAGGTGATTATAGGGAGGCATAAAGCTGACTACCTCTGACGTCCTCACTCCCACCTGTCATGACGTGAGGGCAGGGGATATGTACCCCTTGGGTGTACTTTGGTGCACCGACAACCCATACATGAGAGGGTCTTGTGTCCCATGGAAAGCCTCCTGTTCCTGTCGCCCTTAGGGACGGAGGGCATGATGCCACTTCTCCCACTTACACGTGCCCTCACATGCCCTCCCATTTCCCAAACACCGAACTTCGGTCTGTACAGTATGTATACGGTGAAGCCTTCTTCCCTCTAGATTACATGGGCCCTCGTTAAAACCTATTTTATGCGCTACGATAAGACAAAAAAAAATCAACACATAGGAAACAGGTGACCCTTAAGAATTCTGCAGTACCCGGCATCAGGGAAATTTTTCATTGATTGAAAATTCATAACGCGTCTTCAATATATAGAGGAGGAACATAAAACAATAATGCCTTTAACCCGTCCATATGATATAATCCATGTGTTTGAATACCCTTTTACAGCAGGGTATATCTCCATGCCTCAGTTAGTAGCTCCTTCGGCATGTATAATCTTACGACCTTTGAGGTAAGGATGCTTAGCTGGAAGAATGGCCCCCAGGGTGAATGCCTTAACCTTCTGTCGCTCCCCCACCCACTCAGTATAGATCAGTATAGCACCTGCGTGTTTCTACTACACAAGATCAGTGGATGTATTTTTAACTCGCGGTGGTCTTAAAATAGACCATAATATTCTGAACCCTTCAGTAGGCCTACATATGAAGCACCTAAGGTCTATTACTGAACATGTGTAAATTTATAAATCTATATTCATCTGGTATTATTTCCGAACATCTACCATTTTGCAACCCCACCCATTGGAAATCGACAAAATAGCTGTTTAAGTGACACTCTATCCATGCTACAACATAATACTCAACACAATGTGCATATTATACATATAATGTTTTACCTAGTTGTGGGTAAACAGCAAGAATAATACTCTAAGTACAATATAGCTGGACACAAGTAAGTGGCGTGGAACACTTTCCCTGGCCAGTCAGCAAAAGCAGCAACCAGCCCCCACCCTGGACGGTGAATAGTTAATTAGGGATGATATATACTGATGATCCCCCCGGGTCACACACACACCAGCCTGTAACGTGCAAGGCGGCTTATGGCTTCCTCTCCCCTTCCCATAAAGAAAACATGGCTGAGAACCAGGGTGCCACAGCACTGGAGGTGCTCTATAACCATTGCTGTATATAGGTGTCCGTACACTGATTTGGTTCACCCCCTGAGGGGGATGAATGGGGAATGATTCTCCATATATGCTAATAATAGAAGCAGGTTGAAAGGTGGCGCGGGGATGGAATCGGTGTGCCGAGTTAGTGCTCACCACACCTGTATGAGGGAGAGAGCACAGATTGAGGTACAGGTGAGTTAAAGTAGGGGAAGTGAGAGATGTCATCCCTTGTGGACAAGTAGGGATAATACTCAATCATTTGTGCGTGTCTTTCTTTTTGATAAACTTTCATGATGATGTAGGGAAACGTAGTTGTTTTAAATACAGAACATGATTTCTTTTTGTAACAATATCCATCACAATCGCTGGCAATTCCACAGCGCCGACAAAAAAGTAGGTCCGGTCTGGAGTTTAGTGGTAAAACCAGAGACACAAAGATAACATATCTCTGGTAAAACTGACAAAGCAAAAATGAAATTTTTTACTGGGTTAGACGGCTTTATCATAGGCTGTATGGAAAGCCGATGTACAAAAGTCATTTTGAAACTGATAATAGTGTGTCCCCCATAGGCCTAATGATATAGTGGGTTCCGTTTTATCACTCAAAGTATTATACATGGCGCCCAAGGTACGCCCATACTAGATCTATCTTGAAAAATGCACCTAGATGTAAGGCGATGTGAGGGTGCGGTCGGGTCACCACCTCCATGTGGTCTTGGGCACATGTATTAGGGCAGGCAAGAAGCTTCAATAGATTGTACCGTTATACCCCGCGCACAAGGCACACCCTATGTAGGTATGAGGCTAGACCTTGTGGAGAGAACACTTAGGCCCTATGAATGACATAGGCCCTAACTTCTGTCCCAATCAATGGGTTTTCAAAATTGAGAGTCCTATGGGTATCTCGGAGCTTCCCTCCTTTCCTTATGTATACACTGTAGGCCTACATGGGTGGGGGAGCCTTCAGGAGGGTTTAGATAAATCCTTCCCCCATGCTGATAGGCACCAAAGGTCTATCCTAGCAGATAAACCGCACCATATACACGGGGTATTATGATAGGATGCGCTAAAGTCCATAGTCCACTTGGCCTCTGTCGCGCGATTGAGCCATACATTACTTATATAAATTTCTGCGATAGAGGCCTTGTGGACTATCGATGTCACTAACCTAATACCTATAGTTCACCATGCCTCTGTTGCTAGATTTCATATAGGGTTTGTATGGCTCAATCGACCGACAGAGGCCAAGTGGACAATGGGTATTATATCAACAGACTATTATTCCACTTGGCCTCTGTCGCACAATTGAGCCATACATTTAGTTAATGAATTCCTGCGACAACGGCCTAGTAGACTATGGGTGTAACATCGATAGTCCACTAGGTCTCTCTCACAGAAACTTATATAGGAAATGTAAGATTCAATCGCATGACAGAGGCCAAGTGGACTTTGGGTTTTAAATCGATAGTCCACTAGGCCTCTGTCGCAGAAATTTATATAAGGAAGACCCAAGTGCATCATTGTAGGGATGTTTCCCCCTTTAATCCCATAGTCCACTTGGCCTCTGTCGCACGATTGAGCCATACATTTCCTATATAGATTCCTGCGACAGAGGCCTATAGTGGACTATCGATGTAAGACCCATAGTCCACTTGACCTCTGTCACGCGATTGAGCTATACATTTCCTATGTCATTTCTCAATATGCCATTATACAGAGTACAACGATTGCAGTACACATTTTCTGTAGACGGGATGAGAATCGGAAAGGCCAGTTTGTTGTTAGATTTCAATGACCTTATGCCAATGCGGTGTAGTGTCCATTTGTATGCGCGTCATATGAACCCTATTGTTTATCAGGTTTTTAATCTTGATGATTCATCTTGAAAAATTAATTTTAAGCTTTCCATTTCATTCTAGATGACACGGGGTCCCGCGTCCATGGTGTGATAACGTCAACCGGCGTCTTCGAGGGCAAGATCATGACGTCGGACGCTGAGACGTACATGGTGGAAAGGTCGTTCCGCCACTTCTCGTCACCACAGGTGTTCCATTCTGTCATCTACCGCCATTCTGACGTCCACATGCCCACGCTCAACTCCTCTTTGTGCACGTCAGACGCGCTGCACGCAAAACTACGTCAACGTCAGGCTGAACACCACAAAACAAGGACTACGCCGCCTGCGGAGACAGGCAAAGAGGGCCGCACCCCACCCACCCGACGGCGCTACGATCGGAATACGGTGGTGACAGGTCGTGACTGGCGGTGGAACTACACGACGCCTTCTGGTGGGAGGGGCAGGAACCAGGCGCCACTAGGCGGCGGGGGCAGTTATTACACGCCTTCCGGTGGCGGCGGCGGTGGTGATCGCCAAAAGGATAACCATTCACACCGACGTCATAAACGTGGCATAGACCCCACCAAAACGACGTGTACGTTGTTCGTACAGGCCGACCATTTATTTTACCAAAAGTTTCATAGCAACACCGAGACTGTGATAGAGCAACTTACACAACACGTGCAAGGAGTGAATGATATATACCGCCCTATTGGTAAGTGCCTAGATATCTAATAATACATGTTGTTTTACATATTAGGAGAGCACACATGTGGTATTTGAACGACTTGAATCTAGTTGTTTGGCAAAAACCTCAAATAAAATTTTACACATATGTTGATTTTCATCCCTGGACACCCCCACCCACCCCACAGCTATGTATGGTTGGTAGTACGCATTGTCGGATCCAGTGTTTTGAAAAGGCGGGCCCCTTAAAGCTGCTATAAAATCTGCTATAGCGTTTTCTGATATGTATTTCATACAAATGTATACCCCTCCCTATGTAATAGGGTGCAAGTTATTCTGGTAATAGCTTGTCCATTATATGCACAATACAGGATATTTGTTTGACTCTTTGGTTGGGAGGGAAACCACTTGGTTAATTAGTAATGGTCACAGCCTCCAGTTGGCAGCAGTGAGTGGCCTGGAGGGTATCTCAAAAAGATTGGGAAACCAGTTCTCACTGTACCTATTTGATCCTGCAGTTCTCCTACATTTCTCACCCTAAGAACAGACTTCCCTGCTTGACCTCTGCCACAAGTGAACTGCACAGAAATAGGTGCAGTTGCAAAATAAGAGACTGGACCCCTCCTATCCCACTCCTATCACTGACTCCCTTTTTACAATACAAGAGGGAATCCACTCCAGAAGGTCAGTGAGTTTAATTTTGAAATTAGCACCTCCGACAGGATCAATTCCTAATCTTTTTGAGATACCCTCCTGCTCCCCTGCCACACATCCAAATCAAAGTCACCACCAGTAGGGAATACAACTTTCCTTTATGACTTCAGATGGCGCCAGTGTGCTGGTGTTATCAAGCCTGGATAAAATGCTGGAAGCATTTTATTTTCACACAGATATATTTAGCATGGTTAGAGTTTACGAAATTGATTGAGATTTCACCAGAATGCTGTAACAAGCACTGTGATGATAGCCATTTAGAAAGTGGAAGATCCATATATTTGAGATCTTGTAGCAGCTTTAAGCGGGTATTCCATTGTGGTGGTCGGCCGTCGATTGGCCGAAATTTTTTCTCATCCGATCATTTTTAACCCCTTCAACCCCATAAAGCAGGATTTGTACGCAAATCCCATAGAGTAACAGAAATTCAGGGGTGAAAAATCAAAAGTGAACGGATTAGTGAGATTTTTATAATCCGATCACAAAAAAAAAAATCGGCTGACGGAATTGCATCGGTCGGATTACGGAATTTCCGGCCGACCGACGCAATGAAATACCCACTTTAGTTTGTCCTTAATTCAGGATCACCTCTAGGCTAAAAGAGGTAAATAAACACATAAGTGAGGAGGGAAAAGGGGGGGGGGGCGCCCCCACGCCGAGGTCTAAATTCTCCTATTAAAAAATGGGTGTATAGCAATTTTACTGTGGAATAAATAACCCTTTCGTATTCCTGACCTATAACCCCTATCCAAACAGCATTCTTCTGTGCCCTATCCCTAGTCCTTTCCCTATGTAACCACAACAAAAGCTTTATCCCTACGGATAACCCTTACCCTATGGTCCCTAACGGGGGGGGGATTCTTAGTGGAGAATTTCATGGAGGCCCATGAGCCACAGAGTGTGAATCAAACAAAAACCTCCTTTTTTCAGCTCGTTTTCATTTTGAACAGCATTATGGGAAAGGAATTTGACAGGATTCTTGGTTTAGATGAGGGATCTGGGGCTCATTATGTTTTCTTTTGTTGAGACTCCAATAATTATGGCATGCACAGATGTGTAAAGTTGCCTGGGTACTTAATTGAATCTTGAGATCATCGTAGGATATAGACTAGCGAAGTTTCTTGAGTAAGGTGTTTTCGCGTGTCAACATTTCCAGGACACAATCACATTCTCAATTATTGTAGTGTCCTCAAATCAGGAGATATGGAATTCCTGAGAGCTCCCTGAGATCCTGTTCAGTGGGCTAAACCAAGAATTGTATGAGGTTTCCTTCCCATAATGCTGTTCAAGTGGAAAGAAGCTCCCGACCCTACAGTGCAATAGAATTGTCTTCACCTCTTATGTGTAGTAGGATAGCTATACAGACCATGTACGCCTAAAATGCAAAGGTCAAAATAAAGAGAGAGAGAGATAGTATTCCTGGGCATAATTAGCCCCAATACTGCATACACCTCTATACAGAGCAATTGAGTCATAGGGCGCTCTATATTGATTTTCGTGCCCCATTAAATGCTACTACACAGTTGCTCCAATTGTATTTTTACCAAAATGTCTCTTACAATTACTATATGAGGTCCGGTGCACCTTAGTGGGAATATTACAAGTTAAACTCGCCGTGTTCCATTCAAAAGCGTAAAGGGGTCTTATAAACACAGAGCTCAAAAGGTATTCTTTTTTACGTGAAGGGCAGCACGCAGCTTTATTTGATCTCTCTATGTCCTATTCAAGGTAAAACGAAGTACAGAAGAGTTTGTGATATTGTATGTCTGTAGGCTGTCACGAGAATAGAGTCATTGATGTCACGTCACGTCAGACGTCGTTTATGATAGGATGTAATGGACTTGTATTTTAAGTATGTGAACACCAAAGGAGGCCCCTGCCAAAGGCGGTGTAGACAAGGTTGCCTCCTGAGACCTGCTCCCCGTGTGGGGTGTATTTGTAACTAGATACTCAAGCGCTGCTGCTGTTGTAAAGAGCTCTATGAGCCGACAACTATAGCAGCTTACTCTTCATCTCAATTAGATACCCTTCTAAATAATAGCTAAACATGATATCCTTTACCTAGACTAACATGCTCTTCTACTGATGTGTACTGTAGTCCTACTGTGACCCTCCATCTAAACAAATATATTCTTCTTTATATGTCACCAATAGCAGTTACTCATCACCTAGATTATGACACGATCCTATATGACACCTTCATTTTCACAGCCCTCATGTAGCTGATATCAGCTTACCCTTAATTAGACTAAATACACATAAAGTATTTATAGAAGGGTGTTAAAGGTTTATGTGCATGATCTAGTGTGGACTGGTAGGGTGTTAAAGGGTTATGTGCATGATCTGGTGTGGACTGGTAGGGTGTTAAAGGGTTATGTGCATGATCTGGTGTGGACTGGTAGGGTGTTAAAGGGTTATGTGCATGATGTGGTGTGGACTGGTAGGGTGTTAAAGGGTTATGTGCATGATCTGGTGTGGACTGGTAGGGTGTTAAAGGGTTATGTGCATGATCTAGTGTGGACTGGTAGGGTGTTAAAGGGTTATGTGCATGATCTGGTGTGGACTGGTAGGGTGTTAAAGGGTTATGTGCATGATCTGGTGTGGACTGGTAGGATCGAAAGGAATGAGAAGTTTCCGAAGTCTAGACACAGTAATAGATCCCAAGTGAAATAGCCTACCTCTCGTGCCAAGACCCTGGATCCTTGTAAAATCTTAATCAGCTGAGAACACCCGTCCCTCCCTCCATCATTTTAATCGCATCCCTGTTCCCCACGTCAGTGGTGGATGAAGGTGGGTGGCTGATGTACAATGGAGTAGATAACGCTGAATAGTATCTATATAGATAACCTCCCACATCCCCTTCCTTCCCATTCAGTCATTGCCTAATGTCTGCTCGATCAGTCACCAATGCCTTTCCTGTGTTCTCTTTTTTATTCTTTTCTGGCCTTAATACATCAGCCCACAGTCATTTCTTCTCCATCGAGAATCTCATCTCGTTATTCATAATCTCTGTTTATACATCCTGTTTACGCTCAGCCCCACAGGAAATGGCAAATACAGTATTGGTTTACCATGTGTATTGTACGATTTAATCAGTTACAATATGTAGTCCGAAAAGCAGGACCCGCACATTCTAGTCCACAGGTCCTCCTTTTGTTCGTAATTGAAACTCACTTGTATAACGTCGACTGAAATGTCTTGATAGTGCTTCAGGCTCACGTGACTTCAGATATAACATAACCATAATTACCTTTGTGTACTCTGTCTTTAACAATAAAATGTGGTGAATGGAATACAGAGTTGCGGCAGGTGGACAAGCAGTCAATCTGGATTGAATATAAAGTGCTTGCTACACCATTGTTTGATGGGAGTTTATCAATCAGGGGAACAGTCCAGAAATGTTCTCTATGGAAAACTCAGTCAAGGAACTATTGAGATCAATCACATCAATGGGAATACCTGTTATATGTATCCATGTATTTTAATGTGTAAAAACTATCATCAAGAACCCAAATACTTTTGTGTTGTATAGCAAAAGCTTTCTGTTTTTCTGTCTCTGAGAATTCAGTACATCTGTGCAAGCTGTTTTGGCCTCTGTGGAGCGGTCCTGTGAAACATGTGATAAGACGTGAGATTCAAATTGCATGTCACCCCATTCTTTAACTGGAAAGGTGATCCAGCTTTGGTGAGAAAGAGAGAGAGGAATGAATGTCTTTTTATACCAGCCAGCGTATGTGCCACACCTGGAGTACTGCAGCTCAGTCGTACAGGTTTGTTAAGACATGGATGTGTGAGTAGGGGAATTTAGAGAGTAGGCATTGAATTCCAGTCATCCACAGGCTATGGTCTCATGGGGGTAGTCAGGAAGGAACGGGAAGAGGAAGCGACTGCTAAACAGAGAGTGTTATCAGGGGCACCACTATCACCACCCCACCCTAGACCAGGACACCCCATACCAGGCCACCACAGGAGGGACATTGGGAAGGAGGGAGGTGGATGGAAGATTGGCACCAAAGAGGCCCACATCCTAAAATTAGCATTGGAATTCCCGTTACCTCCGCCATGGGGCAGTGCCTATCAGCCCGATTGGGCAAAAGGGAACTGGCTGGCCGAGCGTCAGAACGTTTTATGGGGCTTAAGCTGGAATGAGCTCTAACTTATAATAAGTTTATTTCAAGAACGGAAGATTTTAGGTGATAGGTCGAGAAAGAAAGAAAGAAAGAAAGAAAGAAAGAAAGAAAGAAAGAAAGAAAGAAAGAAAAAAAGAAAGAAAGGAGGATGGTTTGATCTATCTTTTAAAAAATCTTGATTTCACATTGGGTTCTCTTAAGGGATATTTCTAGTTATTATAAGGTATTTGCGTTGTTACCATAGTTACTAATACAGTAATGACATTCAGAATCTTTTCATATTCAACAATAAAAAGACCCAGATCAGTGTAGATTCGTTATTTGGTGAGCACTACTTCTTGTATTCAACTTCAACTGATGAAACCACACCCTTCAGCTAATGTCAAAAGATAGCATGCTTTTCAAAGCAGCCAGTGCCTCTTACTGTAAGAGAGCACATTTAGCTTCATTAGGCAACAATACAGAGTAATGATAATGACGCTTGACATCATTAGGGAGCTCTCTCAAAAGAGTTATGTAGTAACTAATCAGACTCAGAGGTGTGGTAGGTGCAGCGAAAAGATATATTTCAAAGAACGTCTGGAGGCTCATGAGCTTGGAAAATTATGTTCATGCGCTGAGGTGAATAATGAAATACCAAGGGAACTATATGGAAGGCATAACGTTCAATGAAGAAGTGAAAGAAATCAGCTCTTCATAATTTGTATACATTCATTGCTGAGAGTATTCTTTATTGCCAAATGATTTCCTTCATAAAGGTATCAGTACAATGGCTGACTCAAGCCTATAATACTTTTCAAAACACCTTACATTAAAATTTGAGGCACCTTGCATTAAAATTTAAAACTAGAGGCAGTTTTTCCTTCAGAAATCAATATAGTCTGATATAAATTCAAACAAATCGCTGCAGTTGAGTTTCGGCGCCCATATTGATTGTACTTCAGAATTTATTTGCCTCTTTAATGCCTAGAATCTAGCCAAAGAAATGAGGGTCGCGCCCTCCTTTTCAAAATCCTGAATCCACCACAAGTGACTTTATTTCCTGTTTAAAATGAACTCCTGGGAGATGCCAATTAGTAACTCCCTCTACCACTGACAAGTATACATGTAGTATATAGCTCACAACCTACCCCATAAGGTCGAATCCCACATGGCGAAAAATGTTTCAAATAATTCTGAGTGAATTTTGGAATGATTAAGATGTTACCTTAGGAAACTGCCCGGGAGGCTATTTCTTAACAAACTACGACTGCTCACCTTCAAGTCATAGTGGGGACCTTTAATTTAGTGACATTACAGGCCAATGTCAGTGGTTGCAGTACTACGACTGCCCTAGCTAACACTATGTATTTACTGTATAGGTGCTAATCATACAGATCAGTCGTAGATCATACAGATCAGTCGTAGGACAGTACCTACGATCACCTGGCTTATTCTTGGCAATTTTGAATCGTAGCGGTTGTGCGTAGTCGTATAGTACATTAAGAAATGACCTCCTGACCTAGAAGTAAACAGCAAACTTTGTTGCATTGGCTCTATGAATTGTTGACTGTTACCACATCACTTGGACGCAATAAAGTTTGAATCTTCCCAATTTTCTGTTGCGTTTTGGGGACCCACTCCAAATTCGCAAGGCATAGAGCAACAACATTAGGAGTATAGAACACAAGGACACTGTTGCGTTTTCTCATACATGTACTCTTTAGGATATTTTGCCTTTGTTGATGTTGATATCTCTGTTCATTATATATTTTCTGGGCAGAAATCGCAAAAGAGTGTTGTCTTCTATACACCCTGTTAACTAATTCCGGAAACTGTAAATTAATGATATTTCAATCTTACACACTACAAATAACCGAAGCCTCATTTGTCTCTCCTATTCAGATTTTGATGGGGACAGCCTTCCAGACAGCATCAACTTTATCATCAAACGTATTAAGGTGCACACACAGAGCGCGGCCTCCGGCTATAAGTTTCCCGGTAGTTACGGCGTGGAGACGTTCCTCGAATTATTCTCCGAGGACAGCTTCGACGCTTTCTGCCTGGCCTACATGTTCACTTACCGTGACTTTGAGGGGGGCACGTTGGGCCTGGCATGGACAGGCGACCTGCAAAACGCCGGCGGGGTCTGCGAGAAAAATGGGGTAAGACGTATATAAGAACCTATCATATAACTGACATACATGTATGTGTAGCGTATCATTACGAAAGGCCGAAAAACGGTGTGGGTTAGGCTGTGACCTAAAGGTGTGCAGATTATCATATTCATTTGGCCAGTCATTGTACTTGTTCTTGAAAGGTCAACATGTTTTATCAGGTTCATTGGCTGAAATACATATACCACAGAAAAGAAAAAGCAACGGATTGTCCAGGCTTAAGGCAATCCTACTTCAAATGGGCCAGAGAAGGTACAATCACAATTGGCCACAATTTACCTGAAAAGAGGCATGAACTTTACAAAACGGATATATAGACATTGGCCAATATCTGCATGGATTGTAAGTGAAAACATTCACCATCTCCCTTTCCCTGATGTGTATCCCATACGTTTCAGCAATTTCGCGGAAGTCTGAAGAGCCTCAACTCCGGCATCGTGACCATACTTAACTACGGCAAGGACGTGCCCTCCACCGTGTCCCACGTTACCATGGCCCATGAGATCGGCCACAATATGGGCTCTCAGGTGAGTGGCAGTTCACCTTAACTAAATGTCGTGAACTTCGTATAGTGCTAACCTAGCAGCTATGGAGAGCTTCCAGGAGCTTAATTCAATAGGCTCTGCCATCGCTTCATATGAGATGTTAGTGATTTCCCTCCCATATTGTATACTGCTATGGTAAGGTAGGCCTGCCTTCCTTTCTGATAGCCAGCTACTTCTTAGTGAGCAATGTTAGCCTCAGCCCTCCTTTCACTATTCCAAGCAGCTAACAACTGTGCAGAGTGGTAACAGGTCCACAGAGAAAAAATAGCAGTGGAAGGTAAAAAATAATAGAGGAAAAACTCGTTCTCTCAAGAGTGGCTACACTGGGGTTCTGTTAATTATATATACCCTGTCGGGTGCACTTGACCCTGAAATGTCTGCATGAAATGCGAGATTTGGCTATTTCAGTGGGAAACATTGGAATATGAAATAAATACCAAATGTAAGCGAGGAAGGGGGATGAAGAAAGAAATTTATGAGGCATGGGAAAAGCTTCTTATATATGACGTATAGTCTAGAAAGAAAGAGAATATTTTGAGAACACCATATGACATGTAACCCAGCTCTTCCAAATATATGTGCATGTAAGTTTAAGTCTATTCCCACCTATATGTACAGGAGAAGAAAAAAATCTACCAGGATATACCATAAAATTATATTTTAGAAGTACAGTGCCCCCCATACACCAACTAACAGAGAGTAGGGAAGCATGACATTACTATGCCCGTAACACATGAGTAGACTCAAGAGCCCTCAAGCAGTCTGAGAAAATGCATTCAAGTCCCCTTAACTCATGAGCAGCCTCAAGAGCCCCCAAGGACTATTCACATGTGCATTCACTTTTGTGACGAGGAATGTCCCCCCACCCAGGTGCACTTGCACTCGGAGGAAACAACGTTTTTCAATATAAAAATGGGGTGGTGATTGTACTGAAGTGGAATAGTACTGCATAGTACTTCCTAATAGTTACTGGCCTAACACCACCAGCTATTTTATTGTAGTAACACTAGGTCTTATGAGATGGTAACAGACGTGCCTATGCTAACATCTCATAGGAAGCGATGGCAGGGCCTTTTGAATTAACCTCCAGGACACACTTTGTATCCTTAGAATGTAGAGTGAAAACCGCAATATTTTAGAATAATGTTTGGTGATTTGAGATGAGTCCTAAAACTCATTATACCCTTATAAATAAGAAATCAAATAGCTATGAAAGGAGGGGGTGTTATCTTCAATGTTTGAATTGCAGTTGGAACTGTTTCAACATAGAGTTCATTTGAAAGCAATATCCCAGCAAATTGTCGTGACTCCTCGTCAACCTGTGTGAAGTGGCTCACACATTTCACTAGATGGAACACGACATCACTATAGCACAAGATCACCAGGAATAGAAATGGTGGTGATCACATGGCCTCACCTCAGATGGCGAGGATGGTGATCACTCAGACTCACCAGGGATGGCTGCGCGGGTGATCACTCACCTCGCTAGATGAAACATGCAACGCGTCATAGCGCATGTTCACCAGGGATGGCGACATGAGTGATCACTCATCCTCACCAGGGATGGCAACATGAGTGATCACTCATCATCACCAGGGATGGCGACATGAGTGATCACTCACTTCGCTAGATGAGACGCACACCACTTCATAACGCACATTCACCATGGATGGCAAGGATCGTGATCATTCACACTCACAGGGGATCGTCACTCAGGTGATTACTCACCTCGCTAGATGAAACGCGTACCTCGTGATAGCACAGGTTCACCACAGATGGTGAGGATCTTGATCACCCACACTCACCAGGGATGGCGACATGAGTGATCACTCACCTCGCTAGATGAAATGCACACCATGCCATAGCGCACGTTTACAACGGTTGGCGAGGATCGTGATAACTCACACTCACCAGGGATGGCAAGGCGGTTGATCACTCACCTTGCTAGATGAAACGCGCACCACGTCATAGCGCAGGTTTACCACGGATGGTGAGAGTGGTGATCACTCAGACTCACCAGTGATGGTGACGCTGGTGATCACTCACCTTGTTAGATGAAAAGCTCATGATTATCGACATTGGTAATCATGCAGCCTCAATTCTGCCAGATCAAAGTATGTTTTGCCAGAGAAGGTATTGCCATATGTATCTTCCCTCTAACCACAGACAAGGTGTTCATGTAGATATTTCCCTATGTATTTTTCCTGTAACCAGAGAAAAGGTGTTTATGGATAGTTGCTTTCATTTTAGAGATACCTCTATCTAAATTCAATTGATATTTTCTCTATATAATCTTGTTTGATTCAACTCTGAAGTATTACATGGAAATCCGTGTGAAATAAAGCACATTTGATATGTAATGGACTTACACTTCATGCCCACACTTCCTATATAGGCTACATGTTGAACAGTGGTGCTGTCTCAACAACTTTGGCAATGGTGGTGATAAGTTGCCATTCTGAGTGAGAGTGAGTGACAGATGATGCAATCCTCAGAGAGCATTGACTTGGAGTGACACAAATTCACTCATTGAGTGAGACCAATGTTGGCAATGGTGGTGATAAGTCGCCATTTTGTGTGAGAGTTGATGACAGTGGCACACACTCACACAGCGAGTGACATCCATGTCAGCGCTGATGGTGATAAGTCGCCATTTTGAGAGAAGATTAACTAGGAGTGACACAAACTCACGCAGTGAGTGAGAGCCATGTGGCAATGCAGGTGAAAAGTCGCCATTCTGAGTGAGAGTTGACAGAAAGTGGCACATATTGACGGAGTGAGTGAGATCCATGTTGGCAATGGTGGTGATAAACTGCTATTCTGAGTGAGAGTTGACTGGGAGTGGTGCATAATCATGCAGGGAGTGAGATCCATATTAGCGATGTTGGTGATAAGTCGCCATTCTGAGTGAGAACTGACTGGGAGTGGCACATAATCACACAATGAGTCAGATCCATGTTTGCGAAGGTTGTGATAAGCCGCCATTCTGAGTGAGAGTTGACTGGCAGTGGCACATACTCACGCAGTGAGTTAGATCCATGTTGACAATGGTGGTGATAAGTCATCATGCTTTGTGAGGGATGAAAAGGGGTGGCACATACTCACGCAGTGAAAGAGATCATTTTGGTGACTGTTGTGATAAATCGCCATGCCATGTGAGACTGACACACAGTGGCGAAAGATGACGCAGTAAGTTATCACTCAAAAAGGAGTCACCATTGATGACCAATCATGGCAACAGATAACGACAATTTGCTGGGATGTGACAATGGGGTAGACGTCCAATTTACCTGCTATGCTTTTTTCTCTTCATAAACCTACTAGGAGTGTTCCGATACATAACTTTACTATATTAGATAGCAAAAGATGATAAGATGTGCAGCGAGTAAAATGACACAGCTCCTGACAGAAAAGTCAGAAAATAGTATCGCTTTATCATCATTTACCTCTCCAGAGTGATGCTAACATTCTCATTGGAAGTCCTTTATGTTCATTCCATGAAGGAATTCAATATTCCTAGGGGAATGTTAATTTTCCCATTGTGTAGAATCGTAACTTGAATAAGTGAATTAAGTCCATAGTTATTGTGCAATACACGAAACAGGACGAGATACTTTAGTGATAAGCATTCTACAAACAGTAGCAAGCCTAATACTGATTATTACAAACACCCAGAGCTACCTGAGGTTGCCCAGACAACAGTATAGAGACAACAATTCAAACTCGCTATACTCCAGGCCATGAATTGTCTCGAGACAAAAAAGAAAACAACAAGTTGGACTATATGTGATTCCCACTAGGATGAGAGTAGTTACAAAAGAATTTGCAATGATTTACCATCTAGATGGGGTCTGGTTAATAGAACAGCAAGACTGTGCTGTCTCCATCTCGTCACCGGCACGAGCTGCTCTTCCTGCCAGGCCCTGGAGGAGCCGCCATTGGACATATCCTCCTGTGTTGACACAGACTCCACCCTGTGTTACTTAACGAATGGCCCCCGAACACGCCATGCAGCTATATCGGCACAGGTAGAAATACCAGGCGGTAACCAAGGGCAATCTCGGAAAATAACGTATGGGAGTAAGGGGATGGGGTGAGTAAGGGTGGGTTGTTGAAGGTAAGGGTGAGGGTAGTAACTTTGAGGGTGGGTTTTATTAAGAAGCTGGTGGAGGTAAAGAATTGCCATTGCCTCCCCTACCCAGCCCAGCCTCTACCTCCACCACTTTGCCTGCCGGCCATCCTTAACACGTGAGCAGCCTTTCAGCCAACGCCCAGTAAGCAACTGCAAATTACTCCAAATGTAGTTTGAGATATTCACCGTGAAAGCCGTAGGCCTGTCGCCAAACATTTAATGAGGCAATCATTTACCCAGGCTTCTTGAGAGCTAATTAATTCGTGCATTGATTCATGCTATTTGCAGTCCCTGTAAAAGCACCATTTCTCAATTGATTCCCAATGGAGAAATTCAAGCTCAGGTCCATAATAGTTCATTAGTGTTTTATGTTACCAATTAGTACTAGCTGGGAGAGGTTGTGGGAGAAATGTAAGACTCAATGTGCATTTATTAATGCCTCAGCCATACCAGGAAGCCGTGGAATCTTAGGAGTTGCTGGTTGGCAGTTGGTCTCGACTAACTATGATTTAACCTTACAAATCAAAGTCTTCGAGCTCTCACATCCCATCAGCCTGGGGGTCATAACATAATCACTGTTGTTTCCCTTTTTTGAATGATCGTTCTTAATAAGCTATTAATGTATTGATATTGGAGGACAAGGTGAGGTTTGCTTGAAATATTCGCCCAACCGCACAGTCCTCCAATATCAATGCATTAATGCGTTTATCGCACTTATTCATCCATTATGTATTAATTTCTTACCTTATAACCTTAGAATTAATCCAGGAGAAGACATTTTCTAAGTGCATGCGATCAGCAATGTTTGCCAAGCCGTAGTGGCCATGTTGTCGTTCTGCCCGACATACCTCCACCTTTCCACACATTTTCGGGTAGAATCCAAGCATGCCAGCTCGTGTACTTCTAATGCCAGCAAATATACGATCTCTAGTTGGTTTTTCGCCTACATTTTGACTCTATTTTCTTTGAAATAAATGAGAATCCAATGATTTTACATAGCGATCCGTCTTGTTTACGAAGCGGGGAGGTGCCCGGATGTAAGAACTAGGTCAGATACGCATCAAACAAGGAATGGCTGGACAGGGCAGGTTCCCTACCCGTATCGCTATGGAAAATCAATGGATTCTTATTTATTTCCAACAAAATAGAGAAATTAGGCATGGCATGTTCATCTAGGATATCTAAGGAAGTTTCCCTGTTAATAACTCCACCTGGCGCCATTGGATTCTATGCTAACGAGGTGTGTAAACTTCAGGTATGTCGGAACACTTTTTCAAATCCTCCATGTGCATTGGTTTCTACCACCGGTCGGCTTGGTATAGTGGACAGCAAGCTCATCTCCTGCCACAGCGGCCGGGGAACGATTCCCATAGAGACCGGAACAGTTTTAATTGGAAATGTATGAAGAGGTTGACGTTGTATACTTCTCTCATTTATCAACATGTCCAGGTTCGAATCAAGATGGTCGTAGAGAAATATATGAAGTCTCAGAGTGCGGTTATATCCTGATAACGAAACGGGGTTATGACCAAAAAAGCACGCTGATGGCCCTGAATCGTGAGATAACGACAAATTATGTTACACAATCAAATTTATTAAGCTAATAGATGATGCATATCGGGGCCCTAGGGCTGTATATGCTGTATATACCTGAGCCGCGGAGCGGCGAGGGTATATACAGCATATACAGCCCGTGGGGCCCCGATATGCATCACCTAATAGGTTTATACCACCATTTCCTCCATTTTGTATCAATTTCTTACCTGAAATCCAAAGAATATAGCCAGGCGAAGACATTTTGTAAAAGCAAGCGATACGGCCCGGGTCAGCGCTCTGCGCGAAGCCATTGTTTTTGTTCCTTGCCGCTGTGTATACAGTCACTTTTCGTATCGAATCCAACCATGACACGTTTTCAAATTAAAACATACATATCCTTAGACATCCTAGATGAGTACTCCATGCTTGATATGTCCGATATATTCAAAATAAAGGAGAATCCATTGATTTTTCCATCGTAGGCGAGTCGCGGTCCGGCCATTCCCACCCGCCTCCTTGTCCGGCGAAAGTGTGTCAGTGGCCCGGATATAGGTATAGATATAGGTCATCCGCTCGCTGTACGAGGAAGACGCCGAAAATTTCGGACCGTGTTGGAAAATCAATGGATTCTTATTTATTTTGAATATATCGGACATATCAAGCATGGAGTACTCATCTAGGATGTCTAATGATATGTATGTTTTAATTTGAAAACTTGTCATGGTTGGATTCGATACGAAAAGTGAGTGTGAACACGGCGGTACCCCTCCCGGCAAGGAACAAAAACAATGGCTTCGCACAGAGTGAACCGGGCTGCGACTCGCATACGTTGGGAAAATCATTGGATTCTTATTTATATTGAAGAAAATGGAGACAATTAGCACGCTTTCCTCGTCTATGGATCGAAAACTTCTTGGGATTTTAATATTATAACATGACAAGCTTGGAATCAAGACGAAAACTGAATGGAAATGTACCACTAGGACCTCAGGTTAGAATTTATTTACTTTCGAATTGGATTTCATCACCGTTCAGTGTGGCGCTATGGCTAAGGCCTTCGCCTACCACCACTGCGGCCGGGGTTCAATTCTCATACGAGTTGGGACGATTTTTCACAATGGAAGATGGCCAGATTGAATTTGTATATCTGCCACACATTTCCAAAAATATTCTAAGTCCAACTTGACCCCGAAAAAGTATATACCAAAAATTTCAAAAATGCACATGGGTGGTATATGCAGAATAATGCACGGCTAAACTGCATATAAACCCACCGGAAGTGCCGAAATCGTGGTATAACACAGAATAATAGCAATTGTTACCATTCTGAAATACCCTCCTGAGTAATCTTATCTATAAGGTTTAGGGCTAAGGGCCTAAACCCATTGCACGATTGTAAAGCTGGCCGATCATACCAATTTGATATGAGTACACATCAAAATCGGTTGAAGGATCGGCCAGTTGAGCTTTTTCTGAGGACAATTAAAGTGTCTCATATTAAAATCATATTGGTAAAGGTGCCCGATGATATACATAGGGTGGGAATCAAAGCTTCTACAAAAAATTTCACCAAAGATGATAGTATAATCCAGTACTTTACCTACCAGAAATTTCTAACATGTTTCTTATGTAAAAAATCGGGAATGGAGATATTCAGTAGAATAATGCAAAATCGGCCACACAATCGGGGGCTTTTTCCTAAATATCATTACCCTATCAGCTCAAACTGTGAAATATTTATGGATTTTATGCAATTTCTAGCCAATAAATGTACCGATTAGTGGTAAATCGGGTAATGGGTTTTGGCCCTAATTGACAAGGATCATAAGGAGAAAAGATACCGTGTTATATCCTAGCTCTGTGGAGTAGAATAACGCACATATCAAATTACATTCATTTTAGCCTATGGGCCCTACACTTGTGAAATGTACCCTGCCACTGGTGAGCAGTGATGAAACGATGTGTGTCGGTTGTGGAGGAGGAGGAAGGGCTTCTTCCATTGTATATAGGAGCACATTTACTTTTCTCTTATGTGGCTAAGTTTGGCTGTGACAGGCGGAGGCGGCCCGCGTGATGACAGCAGACGACTTTGAAGCAAATGGCAACAATAATCGTGTCGCCCCTGCAGGTGGCGCCACCACTTCTGCCGCCGTTATTACTCCGCCGCCACGACACATGCGCATTTGGATTGAGAATGGCTACAAGAAATAACTCCGGCCTTTGGTGACTGTAGCGTCGATGGCGCTGATTTATATTTATGGTGGGGTTTTAGCAGGTAAACTGCTACATCCTGCTGGTAATGACATCAGCATGAATAACAACCTGGCTTTTGGGTGAAGGTAGAGGAAAGCTATAACTGGGAACTCAGAGTGCATGGCCATCTTGGCAGCTCCTCTCGCGAGAATTGAGCAGGCACCATACTCATTTGTCCACGACACACAGGATCAAGTCAGTTTCAGAGATCAGGGCCCGGGATCAGTTTCAGAAATCGCTTGCTTCAGCGCTCGTGTGAACTAGGATTGTAGTTCCATTACAAAATATCCTTATCGTGGCTGTTACACTAGCTGTCCGGAACCATATGACAGCAGTCAAATCTTAAAAAGTATAGGCTTATTAACTTTGCCGGTAGCATGTAGGCCAACATGTGCCTAATTCAACTACAGGCTTACACAGGTGGGTATACACTCTTGGGGGGGGGGGGGGGCTGTACCCATTACTTCTGCCTCCAATGTAAATTGTTTTGGGTATGAATACGCAAATGAAAAAACTGGTACTTGGAAATAATATTTTGTGGGCTCTTACAGCGAACAGAAGCATCAATATGACACAAAACCACTTACTAAACTGCTTTGAGAAAGTATACACCACGCACAGGATATTCGCAAGTCCGTCCACGTCGGTCTTTTCCACTGGACCAGTCATGCGCAGTGTTCACCGGAAATGAAGAACACGGAGCGTTTCCTTTTTGAACATTGACATAGAGAAACCGCCCGCCTCTTGACTGAACCGGGCCGCATTGGGAGCTCGGAAAGGGGCGGAAATTGTTTACTGACCTACGTAGTCTTCTAGGTGGACACAGTACATCAAGTGGTGGTCGCTCACCAGAGGCGGTGTCGGTCGGCCTATATACATGGCCATGGGGGCTGGGTTGTGATAAACGGTCACTCAGCACCGACCAGTAGGGGCCTTCACTGAGAACCCCGACAAAGCCATTCTGACCCCTGACTATAGATCAGGGTACCGACACGACGCTACACTGTTCCAACTTTTTTTTTTATTCCTCCCTTATTTATGTGCGAAATGTGTTCCGTTTTACATGAGGGCGATAGAGCGGCTGTCAATAGGGGTATGAGTGTGGGTGGCAGGCCGACAGGGGGGTTGGAGTCGGGTGGGTGCACACACACCGCTGACAGCTCTCAAGTGCACACGGAAACGGGGTGGACTGGAGTCGGCCATTGTCGTGGTATCGGTTTATGAGGGACTTGAGCCAAGGGATTGGCGATGGCCAAGTTACTGGCCATTCTCCACAGGGGATGCGAATCGGCTTATGGCCATGCTTTGGGGAATATCTTGAGTCCCTAAAGATCTAGGATAAAGATGTTCAGATATTGACGAAAGACGTCAGCAGTCATGGATGCATGTAGGGTAGACTAGACGTTGTTTACTCACTCTCTCAGTAAACAACAGCGGGATTTTGAGAGCATGTGTAAGGGGAAAAATAAAAAATAAAAGGACTAAACATAAATGGATTTGTTGAAAGATATAGTGAAAAAGGGAATACTGAATTTTACATTGTATGAGATGTATCACGGCGGTATATCATCGGTTAGTAAGGCATATTTATATGTTTATTTGTATATGCCCTAAATAGACACCCTAAATTACCATAGTTCCCTTGAACCTAAGTAGGGGACGGCACCAGACCACACAGGAGGGTGTTGCTCCTATAGTAAAAGAAATAGCTGGCTAAAAATGCCCTCATTTCCAGTCCTTTCTTTTCATGTCGCTATAACTTGTCCCTTTTGTTGCTCACAAGAGGTCATTCAAGTACGGTGCTAAAAAAGGGGGATTTGAGTAAGTCAGTCAGTATAATAAACTATGGAGCGTGTGACATGAGTAGGTACCTGGTAGTACAGCTCTCTCTATTTTTAACAAGGCAGGTGACTTTTCAGACTAATGTGGTGAGTGCAAGTTGAATGGTGAAGCAGTGCATGACTTGTTTAGAAAAGAGGGCACATACTCACAGCTCTTTTTACAATAGGAGCAACACCCTCCAGGGTAGGTGCCGGAGGGTTAATCAGTACTTACAAATACACAAAGTATAATATTAACCATAGACACTTTATCAGGTATGTACCCTGAAGTTGGTGTCCTGCACAGATCTAAATGCATCCGTCCATCCGTGTATCATAGAATACACTCAAGTATCACACAGACTTAGCTTTGAGCATACCTTTGTAATGGGGGCATGTACTTTATGGATACGATAGTGATGGGATTTATATAGGCCAGGGACAAAAACTGCGATGAGCTCTCACACATTCTGCACCCACCTACGCCCATTCACTATCATATGAGAGTTCCCGTGTACAGGATGGCATAACCATGCCAACGGCATCATTCTTACCAATATATTGCTGTTCCTTCTCATTTATTTCTTTAGGTTGTTATCGAAAAAAGTGAGGCAAGATGGTCATTACGTCAAGGTATCAATGTGCTAAGTACTCCCCACGCTCTATTTGCTTACATTTTACGTAAGAGCTTTACAGCATGAATCTAGCCTGTAATCATATATCCTGCGTCAACCCCATATCTATATACTACTGTGACAGTGTGACAGCGATACGCGCCCTGTGTCAAACCCTATTCTTTATACTACTTACATTCCGAAACTATCATGGAGCCACTATATAGGTCTTGAGAGGAAACAGCCGAGTGTGGAGCTACCCTAGAGGTAGATAAAGGGTCAAGACACATTGTCTTAGTACCTCACATTTATCTGTCCCATACCATAGTGGTTTATGCAGCCTGAGTCAAACGGCAATTGCTATACTACTCACCGCGTAGTACATTGCTTGCTGAGGTATACCCAAACAGTATATAATTTATGTAGCCTGACTCAAACTTCATTCTCTATACTACTTACATCCTGATAGAGTGTCTTCCTGACCTTCATTCTCTATACTTTTTACATCGCAATACAATGTGGCGGTGTCATAAGTGCTCTTAGGGTGTAAAGATATATAGAAATATATGGAATCATTGAACCATTACTACATGTATTATTGAATCGAGTATGATTATATGGATAAACAATAATAACAGGTGACAGATGGGGGCGAGGGCAGGGTTACATAACTGGAAACAGGTGGATTTAGTATAGAGCAACCAAATGGGTGGGGCAAGGTGATTAACCAAGGGACCAATGGAAAGCTAGCAAGTGTGTGATAACATTCTAAGAATAAACTGGGTGAAGTCAGAATTCACCTACACTGTAAAAACAGTGTTTAGGGATTAAACACCAGTGTTTAGAAGTTAAACACTTGGTTAAACACTTATTTGTCCCACTTTTCTCAACACTTCTTAAGTGTTAAACGCGTTTAATTTTAAATGCGTTTAACTAGGAAGTGTTTAACCAAGTGTTTAAATGCTAAACACTTAAACACTTAAGTGTTTAGGTGTTTGAGAATAAGTGTTTAAAAGCTAAACACCTAAACACTTCAAGTGTTTAGATGTTTAAATATTGGTGTTGAAAAAATTTGGTGTGTATCTTTAAACACCTTTTTTGCAGTGTAAACTGTGGTTGTTTAGCGGTTATTTTAATCCTACTCTCCATTGCTATAGAGTTAGTTTTCGATATACGTATGTAGCCTGAGTCAAACTTCATTCTCTGTAATACTTACGGCGCAACACAATGTGGAGGTACCTTTATAGAATGCAACCCGAGCCATACATCTTTGTTTATACTACCTACAGCCCGATTCAATGAGGAGGTAACCTAGTAGTAGAAAGAGTCATTGTTGAATCCCTATATCTGTATACCACCTACAGCCTCACAGGATTAAGTTGCAGTTGCAGGAGTAGTACGTTGTATAGAGCATGTCTCTGACTTCGGCTGTTATTATCACTTACAGACTTTTATCGTATCAAGTTAACTTAGAATGACATGTATCTATATCAGTGTATTTTACATGACCCCATAATATTAAGCTGCCCCAGTAGTCTGTAGATCTGTTTAACCCCGGCCTCCACTAGTACTCCGACAGCCATCTATACTTCGAGTGCCTTCTCAGCAACCATTTAGATGGGGTGTTGTATGAGAGGTCGGGGGCCCTTCATCCCATGTCCTACACCCCATTCTGTGGCAAGCCATTTCGGCCCTCTACAAGAAGGCCCTCTGGTGCCATTGGATAGAACCTGACTTGAATCCCAGTAACCAGCTCTTAGGTCCCCCCTCTAGTCGTGACTAGACAAGAGAAAGTGATGGAAACCGCCCTAAGGTACCTAGATAGCCTGCCCTGCATGTTGAAGATGGTGACTATAGTTGGAGCAGCTCAGATTGGCCTTTGGGGAGTGCGAGCAGCTGCTACCCCACATCCCACAACAAAGCTTAGAGAACGCCATAGCTGAATGGTAATAGAACGTGGCCGATTTACCTGTCCCAGGGTGAAGGTGTTTAGGGCCCCTCAGAAATATTCTCACACCGAACGGAATTTTCCATCACTCCAGAAGTTTTCTCATAAAATGCCGCCCTCTGCGCACACTCGTGTCAGTTCGGAATGCTAGATATTATTGTCGTTATAGACTTCCTGCTATAATTTTCGTTTCTTTAGACGTTGAATTATTTATATACGATCTAGCGGTAGGATACCAAGTTCCCTCCCATAAAGCATTCCGACTAGCAATCCTTGGCTGGAAGCTTGAGAAGTAATAGCTTGTTTGAGATCCAGTGTTAAAATCAAGTTCTTCCTTTCCTAATTTAACGACTGTGTTGTCTATCCCATTGATTCCACCCGGCTTAATGCTGCAGCTGCAGCAGCTTTGCCTCAAGCTTTGTACAGTGGTCTCTTCAATTGCCAACTTAATGTTGAGGATTAATCTGTGGGTAGGGGCTTTGGTCTCTTCAACGTGACCTGAATGAGGCAACAATGTCTACCAGAAAGTACTTCTGACACGTACAGTAGACTGTAACAAAACGTCTAGATGTCGTCTGCAGCACAGGAAAGCTGCTGTCGGTGGGGTTTTTGTGTCTAAATGTCGTCTGCAGCACAGGAACGCTACTGACCATTGGCTACTGACCATTGGTCTCCTATATCTAAATGCTGTCTGTGGCATATAGATTTCTCCGTCTGGATAGTAAGATGTCACCAATGTACGTTATTATGGTGATGCTCTAATGGTACATCCCAGACGGAGAGCAGATGAAGGCTTATTTTCTTTGACATAGCATGTCTATCCAAAAGTTAAACAAATGAACAGCTCGTTGAGTAGTTCGGATTCGGTGCCCAGCTCTTTTAGCCGATTGGAAACATCCTAAACAGTCGTGGCTAGCTGTGCATTATCAAGTTTGATGATCATGCATAGGCAACTCTGAAAAGAAAAATGCAAAATGCTGAAAAATGCCCGATTCCAACAGAATTTTAGTGGTTCTCATAACATGTATAACCTGGGTGCTGGAGAAAGACACGGCTGGGATACCTGATTGTCTACCCTTAGCGTTGCTTGATTTGTGCCATGGGATATGTTTGGTGGTTTTTTTTTCTTATTGAGAATAAGCACATCATCTACAGTTCCCATTGCATACACTGACAGCCTAGCGCACCAGTTTTAAAGTGAATAGCTTATTATTCGGGACTACACTGGTACTTTATGTTAGTACAAACCCATTGACCTGATTTGGGTTCTAATGTATGTACTACGGTGGTATGTACTGCCCATTTACAATTCGGGCTGAGAGTGTGCACAAGGTTATAATTCCTACATCTTTTTGCAGATGCTTTCGTCCTTACTTTAAAGGAATTAAAGACTATCATTATCCTATAGATTTCTACCTCTACTAAAGAAAGTCAGGATCAGGTATATACAACCCTTCCAACAGCCATATACAGTAGATGGCGTTAGTGTCCAGCAGGTCAAACTGTTCCTGAGTTTGAGTTTGAGTTTTGTAGTTTTTTATTACCGAATTTCATTTTCATGATGTTTCGTAGGCAATATTGGGCCAACATAAACCCTCGTATAAGCAAATCTTATCAACATTTGTGACGTGTTAACGCATAGGAAAAGTATACAAGCAATCGACTTTGGGGAATGATATGCCATATGGTAATGTTAAAGAATTTGTGTATAAGTCGTATGTATATACTATGTGTAACATAAATGTAATAAAAGCGCTTGTCTCGTTCAGAACATAGCATTTGGTGTTTTGGGCATACATCCCTTATACCTTACAGTGATATGTCTTATACTAGTGATGTATATATAAGTCCTTCAGTGGACCATATGTAAGTTACAAACTCGGCTCGTATGCCATCCTGTTTACATTAATAGACAGGTCAGCATAGTGGCTATTACCTTAGTGGTAGCCCCACACATATGAGCGACATGACATCATTGTACCTTGTATCAATTACACCATGCATTGAACCCAGAAAACCCTATTTCTAATTATTCAGATGTATCACCTTTATGCACCATTTCCCAGGTGTGGGTTTGAGATTCATACATGAACCTGCTACAGGGGCATGACTAGTTCCTCTGATACTCACTAGATGCTGCCCCTACCACTGACCTGTTAGAGCTGTAGTCCACACATGATACCCCAACTAATGCAATGGTTTACAATATGTTCGGCTTAATATTTTTTTTCCAATATTTTAAGGATTCATAGCCGCACTATTCCCCTCCGTTAAGCTGCAATCTCTAAGTCTTTGACATTGTTCCTCTATAAAGAAATACATAAATATTAGTGCCATCTAGTGTATCTGAGTGGCAAAACTCCTGTATAGACACAATGATGACATGTGAGATAGAATATCCATACAGCAGCCTGCCTTCCCCACACCACCACATAAAAAGCACCCGTCCACCATAAGTGTTAGCCAAACAGACAGAGACCTACCTACATCCTTTGTTTACGTTAGGTTGTTCCCATAGTGGGAGGCCACGGAAGGCCTCCTCCAGGCAGTGACTGATGAGGGCTCGGCCATGTTGCTTCAGGATGGGCAAGGCTGATGAAGACGGAAGGGGCTAGTCTGTGGGATCAGCTACAAATAACTCCCGCCTCCAGGGCTGGTAGCAAACATTGAAAGGATAGGGTATAGGCGAAGTGTAGGGCTATACAACAAGAACTGGGAGCCAATTCTTAACATACTAAGATCGTACCCTCCAAGTCGTACGTATCATAATTCCCATAGAAATAACATTGAGATTTCAATTTGTATGGTTGTGTCTGATCGCAGTGCATTAAGAAATGACCTGCTGTATGTACTTGTGCAAGCAGCCGTGTTGGCTCCAACTGATCGTATCAACTGCAATATCCCGATCTTTGAGCAACAGACAGACTACGGAAACTAAAACTGAGATGGTGTTTCATTGTGTCCAACTGGCTAACTCCAAAGCTAGCATGTTAGAGGCAGGTCTGTATGTGCCTATGTAGCTGATACAGCAAGAGTAGTATATACATGCAAACTGAGTGCAATGGATTAGCTACTAACTAGGTCATGACCTACTGGTAGACCGGAAGTGACCTAGTTTCAGCCAATCAGAGGGCTGGATTTGACAGGAAGTGACGTCATAAGGTCATGACCTAGTTTTTTCGACCAATCAGAGAGCTGGATTCCATTTGACCTAGTGACCTGACCTAGTTACATAAATTAAAAGAATTGCGCAATACCTAGAGCTGACCTACTTGCAAACCGGAAGTGACCTACTAACCTACTTGCAAAAACGTATGACCTACGTATGAGGGTGCATTGCGCAATGCTTGTAAGAATTTACACAATGTTCTGATGCAATACTTTTATGGATTTACGCAATACTTATGACTCATGCATTAAAATAAAACACAACTCATTTATTTCACATAACAGATTATATTTTTTTATTAGACACAATATTTACAGATGAAGACAGATTTTCCATTTCCGGGGCGTGCACATATACTACAAAAACATTTGTTGTGTGTGAATTTACTTGCTTGATACCAGCTTTGGCCAGTGAGACTTGTTTTCCATGTGTTGTGGAAACAATAACTGTTAAGTTTGGCTATGTTAGATATAGCATGCTCGAACAAAGCCTGGGCCAGGAAGTAAGTTTGACTGTTTTTGGGTCCAGGTAAAAGACCAGATAAAAAACCATCCTTAAAGTTTACCTCAAAGGAGAAATGATTTTTCACTCCAGGTATACTTAAGGCATGAAGTTCCAGAGAGACCTGCAGACATGTGAAACAAATAGTTTTAGCAATAGCAGATACTTCCAGTTTACAATTACACTGACAAAACACTCCTACTATGGGATTACATTCTAACTCTTGGAGAGTAAGAGCAAACTTTCTTACACTTCCTAAAGTGTACCTTGTGTAGTGTCTTGGGCAGCCAGGTTCAGTGTGCAATTGATATACTCCTATACACCAATCATGCATTATCAAGTTAACTTTTTTCACTCGACAATAGTACATGCAGTTTCTGTAGGCGTCCCAAAAAGCTGAAGAGAAATATTTATACATTTTAACACTAGTTATACAGTGGTCAACAGTGTCTGGTTCAGCTCCTCTAAAATAACCAATGTTTTTTGCAGGTATTATTTCCCAAAAGAAATTCTCTGAACATCCACATGCTACAGAACTTATATCATTGTCAGGTGTTATAGAAGAAGCTTGATTATATGAAGCAACACTTTGTAAAACTGGACGCATGTAATAGTCATAAGGTGGAGTTTCTGTGGTTTGCTCTACAAGCATAGCTTCTAAACTTTCCATGTTAAAATGGTTGCTTAAATCTAACCAGATACTAATAGTCTGGTGAACGTGACGCTATGAGTTAAGAAATCTGGTACCACTTTTTTTCTGTTCCAACTTAATTTCTTCAGCGCCGGATTTTTTATTTTTTGTCGTGAACATGTACAGCGTTCACTTTTGTGAAAAGTTTTTTTTATTTTTGGGTGATACAGTTCACTTTTCTTACTTTTTTATTAGTTTTTTTTCATGATACAGTACACATTTTTTTACCTTTGTTTTTTATTTGAAAAATGTTCATTTGAACAAAAAATATTTTCCAGTTTAACACTGTTTTCTATGGAAAAAAATGTTCATTTGAACAAATGTTCGTTTGAACAATTGTTCAAATGAACATTTTCCAGTTTAACACTGTTTTCTATGGGAAAAAATGTTCATTTGAACAAATGTTCGTTTGAACAATTGTTCAAATGAACATTTTCCATTTTAACACTGTTTTCTATGGGGAAAAATGTTCATTTGAACAAATGTTCGTTTGAACAATTGTTCAAATGAACATTTTCCATTTTAACACTGTTTTCTATGGGGAAAAATGTTCATTTGAACAAATGTTCGTTTGAACAATTTTTCAAATGAACATTTTCCATTTTAACACTGTTTTCTATGAAGGAAATTTGTTCATTTGAACAATTTGTTTAAAACTTTTTTTTCTTTCAACGAAATGTACAACTGGAAGTGAAACTAGAAAAAGAAACCATTTTTTATATAGAAAGGGGTAGGGTGCTTACACCGTCTTCACATACTTGTCTCTTTATGTACTGATAGGTTAGACCTTGTTTTTTTTGAGAGTAAGTCGTAACGCTGTGGTTTACTACTTTAAATCCTTTGTTGACTACCGTGACAACATTTTCACTGTCCAGTACTTCTTTGTACTTGTCAGTGGTCAGGGGGTTTTGTTTTTGAATTACACCTTTGCAACTCATTTAAACGGGCACATTTACTCCTGTGCCTATGTAACATTTGGAGTTCAAGGCAGTCATTTCGTCACCTTCCCACTCCACTTTGAATAACCCGGGGGTTCTCTTGTCAAACGCCAGACGGCTCTTACAACATGGTTGAGGCAGCCACAGCTCACCCAATACTTTGGTCTGAACATAGGTCTCTCTGTGGTGACTGTTGTCACATGATTCAGAGGGCAACCATTTGTGACGTTCTCTGAAGAAAGCTTCACGTTTTTCAGGAATAATTACGTCTTCTATTTTCTCTGCACTTAAAGCAAAGTAAAAACTGTCAGTGTCCATTTCACACATTTCAAAATCTTTCTCGTCTATGTATTCAAGGAGAAAGTCGTAATAAAAAGCCAACATTTTAAGTTTGGCATATTGGTATACCATGAACCCTATTTGAACTGGGAGGTCGTAGGTGATGGAGGTGGGCAAACAGGACAGTTCTACCGTGTTGTCACTTATGTCTTGCACATCTTGCACTGACCAGTGCATGGCCAAACGTCTTGCCTTAGAGGGGTGAAGATACTTTGTTTGAACAAAGTTTTGTTTGTTGCATATGGTTTTTCCGTATGAACCATTTCCCAAAAGTTTGTACAGATCTGACAAAATCTTACAGTCTATATTTTCGTCGCCCTTCCTCCTAGCTTTGGTTACTTCGTCCATGAAGGGTAAAAAAGTCTGTTCTGGAGTGTATTCTACGAGAAGGTGTACTGTCGTAACTACCAAACCTTTCTCCAGGTACCACTTCAAGAGAGGAGTTCCCAACAAAATTCCCTCTGCGTGGTAGCTGCCTATAAGTTGGCGTTGCGGTTGTTTTAGCTTACCTGCTGCTTCCAGGTAACGTTTCATATGTTCACCTACGTCTTTTTTTCCTACTAAACAGTTTTTGAAAATAGGTGTCATTTCACTGAATTTTTCTTTCAAGTGTTCAGGTGTTTCTATGTCTACCTGGATAAGTCCAAAAGTTGTTCCTTTAGAAACCCCTCTCAGTATTTCATCCTGACTTTTTCTGCCTTGGCACAACGGTCTTTTAATTTCCCATTCACTTTTTGTTTCTCTGCACAAGTTTTCAGTTTTTTCTTTCAACCACATACACTCATACTTTTCCTCTACTTGGTAACCTAACGATTGAAGATATAGGGTAGTCAAAATGGTATTTTGGTTTTTTTCTTCTAACCATGCCTTTCCATTGGGGTCTCTCAAAACTGATTTAGTGAGGTGACATATGTGACCATGCCAGTAGCACCCGTGAAACTGGTATACTTTTTTTGAAGCTGGATCATATCCGTCCACTTTTATTTTCCTTGAACCCAATACTACTTCCCCGTAGTTGTATTGGTGTAATATCTTGACTTTGTCTGTCACAGTTTTGTATCGCAACCATTCTGTGGCTGAGTAGCTAATTTGTTGACTGCAAACAGCTTGAAAATCGTTTTCTTTCCTGCGCACCACATAATAACCTGTGCAGTGCTCTTCACCCATGCACTTGAGGTACAAGCTGTTAGCATCTACCCCTACTATGTGTCTGCATACTTTGCTTTGTGACCCGTATTTTTTTTGTCTTATTCTTGTTTCTCCACTTTTGTGATGTCTGTGAAAAATAATAGAGGGACCCCCTACTAAGTTGCGTCTGAGCAAGGAGTGAACATCCTTTTCTTTCTCACCAAAAAGAATGTAAGGAGTGGCATTAGGTGCAGTGTTGTTGAAAAGAAACTTCAAGGTTAAACCTGGCAAAGTTAAACCGTCTTTGAACATGTCTACCCCACGATCTATAAAAAATTTTGTGTGCTCGTTTATGGCTAAAACAAAGGGTTTAACATCCAGGTTGTTGTAATATATCAAGTAGTCCTTCATAGTTTTCATTTTGTTTTCTTTCCAGACCTTTTTACATTCAAGATAATCTTCTTTGCTTATTCCACCACCCGACAAAGAACTGTAGAAGCAGTGGCGTGGAGGAAGAGCTTTGTTGTTCAGTTTTCTTATGTTGTCCATCCACTCGTAGGGAAAAAAACCTTTTTCAGCTTTCCCTTTTAGAAAGGCTTTCAGGTAGTTTGCGTAGGAATAACCTGGTGCCAAATAGTTAAACATGTCAAGGAAAAGAAGATGGTCTGTGTACACTGCTATGTACTTGTTGCATTTTTTTATGGTTTTCATTTCTGTTTTGTCTGTGTCTATAAAAAAAGAATGAAATTCCTTTTTTATCAAATTAATGTCATACTTTCCAGAGTTGAAACCTAGAACAGGGACTCTTTCTATGTAGGTAAGAAGTTTTTCCTTCACTTCAAGAACATGGGAGATTTTTTTTTGGGGATTTTTTTTGTTCTTTGCTGGAAAAACTTTGCTAGCTTTATGTTCTAGTTCCTTTTGTTTTTCTTCTAGAGAGTCTAGTTCGTCTAAAACATCTCTAAAATTCTCTTTCACCTGTTCTCCTATCAACTGCCCCAAGTTGTTTATGTGTTCCAACACATTTTTAACCAAAGGATCGTCGTCCCTGTTGGAATTTCTGACAAAACACACTGGTTCTGTATGCCCAGGAAAATCAGAAGCTACACTGGCAGAAAGGGGTATGTGAGTTTTTTCTATCACAGTGTTAGCATTTTCTGGGGATGAATTTTCAGGTTGGACGAAATAGCTTTCAAAGTCAAAAACAATTTTATAGGGGTATATTTTTTTCTCAGGTGAACAAACTATTCCCAGTTCCTCTAAAACTTGAAAAACTGTTTTGGATGGATTGTATGCTCCACCTTTGTACCTGAAGCTGACTTTGGTGCAATCTTTTTTCACCCCATTGTGTTGTTTCAAAAGGAAGCTACGAGTGAAAACTTTATGACACTTTTCACAGGGGTACATTTTACCATACAGTCCCATGTTAGTTATTAAACTTACATGGTTTCTGTGTAAGTTCAAGTTCATGATTTTTTTGGATGAACACATGTTTGACCTTATAATTTTAGGTCGACCCTTTCTTTTACCAAAAGAGGGAAGGTAAAAGATTCTTATGTTAACTTCAAACATTTTTTCTAACCTGTCTAAATCTCTTATGTTAACGCCCTCAAAAGTCTCCTTGTTCACCCCTGGATAGGCTTCAAGGAAAAGCTCTTGAGTTTTTTCTAAAGATTCATACAGGAAGAAAGACAGACATCTAAAGAAACACAAGTTGTCCTTGTAAGCCCTTTTGGTTTTAGGGTCTCTGTGAAAGTGTTGCATTCCTCTTTGTCTTAAACCTGGTGGAACAGTTTTCATTTTACCTAAAAGATATTCTCCTCCCGTAGCCCTTATCAGTGTGATGTTGGCGTTCACGTTGCCTATTACACTCCATTTAGTAGAGGGTCTTTGAGTGTCTTCTTTAATGTTGTTTTCTATTAAATCTAAACACTCTGCAAAGTCTTTGTCGTCCCTTATAAAAATGTAAGGGTCTCTATGACTTTCACTGTCATAGAACAAAGACGAGTTGTTGGCAGAAGCATGAAAGTACATGACTTTCTCTTCTTCTTCTTCCTCCTTAGAGGAAGACAACAACCTTCCAAAAGAGACAGCCACTTTGTAAGCCATAACTTGATTTCTATGAATAGAGATAAGCGCCTCTGTTACCTGTTTGGCTCCCAAGTCTTTGTTGAAACTTGTCATTCTGACGTTGAAAATGGACTGAAGCTTACCAAGCACAGCCAAACCTGAAGCTATGGACTTGAAGTTGTCACGGTAACTGCTTTTATGCAAAGAATTTTTTTCTATTTCTTTTGGAAGTTCTAAGCTGTCGGAAAAAGTTTCTCTTCTACAAGAATCTGAGTTACATAAAGTTTTTCCACTGTTTTCTACAGTAACCAAACGTGGAGGTCTAGGGGTGTTACACATTGGACAGTTGACGGTGTAAAGTTGTTTTACCTTTTTGGGCGGCATTTTTTTTAAGGTTTTCTTTTTCTTGTTTCACTTTATGTTCTATGTACAAACTTATAACTAAAACCTAACCTAAGTATACATGGAGTACATATGGAACTTAAACCTACGCTGGGCTATGTTGACTAAAAACGGAGTACGTCTAAATCTAACTACAAATTAGCTGATATACATGATAATGTAAAAGCACTGAACAAGGAGCTGTTGACCAGACACTATACAAAGTTGACCACTTACCCAGAGTAGAAATCGGTCGTTTCGTCTAGGAAGGGACCAACTCGTGATTTTATGTCCTCCAGAATGAAGGGGGACACAGTGTGTCCGCAGTGTGTGGCTGAGGGGGGCATTCTGAAGCTGGAAGACACCGAGGCGTTCATTTCCTCCACGTAGCTGGTTGTTCCTATGTGAACTTTAGGAGTTCCCTTGTACAAGTTTACCAGGACCATAGCCCGGCCTCCACTGGGGTCGGTGCAGTCTTGGTTCAAGGACAACAAAAGATTATCCACCTTCCTCTCTCCAAGGGCAGCTAGGCGGTGTAACTCCTTGTACTTTCCTAGGATGCACTCTATCTGGTCCACTAAGTTCCTGAATTCACGCGCCTCTAGGTTCAAGCACCGCTCGTAAGGTTTGTCCAGGTAGGTTCTCAAGCATACTCCCCTGATGCTAGGTTCCCTGTATATTTCTATGCAGGCGTTGTTATCCCCTTCCGGATAAAAAACTTGGTTGGGGGCAGGTGACTTTTCTTGGAAACCAAATCGAGCAGGCCACTTTTTTACCACCAAAGGCACTGACCTAAAGCCCACAAGCTTGCTGGAAGAACTGGGGGCAGTGCCCTCCCCAAACTTTTGCCTGTGTGACTTGTCTTTAGGAGACGGAACACCTGGGACAGAACCAACGGGCTCGGCACCATAGGATGAAGTCGCTGAGGAATCTGAAGCAGGGGTAGAGACAGGGGTTTTCTTGTGGTAGGCGCGCTTCTGTCTTTTTTTCTTAGGCTCCCCTTCTTTCTCACTGGAACAGTTTCTTTTTTCCGGCGGGCTTTTAAGAAGCAGCTCCTCTACTGGAACCGGGAGAGAGTACAGAGGAGAAGGGCCGGTTAAATCTATAACCTCTACCTGCGAATACCCCCCGCGGTGAGCAGGTGAAGGTGTCCCTTGTGTTAAGTCCACCACTTCTACGGGTTTAACTGCCGGTGATGAGGTTGTAAGGTCTATAACCTTAATTGGACTGACCTGGGGAGAAGGTTCCTCCGGAGTCACGGGTGAGTAAGAGGCGGACGTAGGTGTTTCAGTGGGGGGTTGGTAGTTCAAAGGTGCCGGGGGATTGATGTATTCCCTGATGTCAAAATCGCCGTCGCCAGCTTCCTGAGGAGAGCGATCCCGGACGCGATCCAGGAAATCAGTGATTTCGCCATGAAGAGCTGCAAGAGCGGCTTCCTGTTCTCCTGCATCAGGCACTTCAGTTGGAAGCCGAGCAGGAGTTGCAGGTGGTTTATCAGGTGAGGCTGGAGAGGTAGGAGGAGGGGCGATGCCCGACACCTTTTCCACTGTCTGTTTAGAAGTAGTAAAAGTTAGTGGAGCCAGTTTTTTAGCTCCTCCTCTCCTGACACTAAGTCCCGTCTTCATGCGACCAGGCATTGTTCTCCTTGAAGATGAAAGGGTGGCAGGGCTGGAAGGTGCAGGAGCAGGACGGCGAACAGCAGACAAACGTCAGAAAAGGTTTGATGAAGATCGAGCAGCTCAAGTCTACTTTATAGTAACTATCCTGATACGATGCTGGGACGTTCCCTTGTCGTTCAGATAACGTACAACCACGTCCATGAGTCGTAGATAACCGTGCTTTTCCATTCATAGTATGTTTTACACTTAGTCAGTGTTGTTTTGGAAAAAAGTAAAAAAGCTTAACTCAAATAAAAAACGTGATAACGTTCAGTCAACGTTCAGGGTGAGGCTTGTAAAACGAGTCTTGTTGTTACCATTCTGTAATTAACGCAGACCATTCGTCATTTATCAGAACTAGCTTCTCTCAAGCAGACATGGCTAACTTTTGTCCTTTGCCTTTGTCTTTGACCGTAGGTCACAAAAGGCGTCAGGAGGTGTTTATTTCAGACATCAGGAGGGGCGTAGAAGAAGGTAAGGTGTGGGCTGTGTGGAAATTCTGTCCTGAAAATTTGAACAGGGATCTTTACATCCCTCCTAACTGTAACTTCAAACAATGCTTTTTGCACAACCAAACCACTGCATTGGTTCCTGGTGGACCCTCTGTGAAAAAACTTATCTCAGAAAATGGGGAAAGTTTTTTTTCAGGTGTTCTTTTGGGACATGGTGCCATGGTACACTTGATGTCTAGACATTCCATTTCCTCTGGAAGTTCAAAGAAATTCATTTCAGACAGACAAAAACCCTTTTTTCTAAGGGATCAACCTTTGGGGGGAGGGCCTGGTAATTCAGTTTTCATCGATTCTACTATGGTGAAGGCTTTAATTAAAGCCACTTTACTTCACCCAGACAAAATTACACACTCTTTAGGTTCAAAAATTTTCTATGAAAGAGGATTCAGGACAGAGATTGGCCACAATTACCATGGATGCTGTCATGTTGTGAGAGTTATTACTGAAATAACTACCTCCCATGAAAAAGGTCAGCTGAAGGTGGTAACAGCCTACCCCGTATCTAATTTTTGGTCCTCCTAATAAAACTGAACAAAAATAAACGATGATCCTCCGGGTAAGGCCTCTGGGCCAAACCCACCCTTCCACATGTTTTCCCCTCTTTTCAGAACGCTCAGGCACTGACCCTGACGTTTGTTTCGTCCTTGAGCAATAAATCATTTCAGGAAATTGCGATAAGGAAAGACTGACAGGTTTCCTATAAAGGTTAAACGGGGACTAAACCATCGTTATTTGACACAACAACCTTCGACCTACTATGTCGCGTTACTCCCTGCAGCGTGTATTAGAACAACGTCACCCCGACGACACTCAAGTTCTGACATATGTGAGGGAAAGAAATGAAATTATATGTTGCTCTTCAATTTGTTTCAGGTACGTGTGCAAATACTTGAAAGAATGTGTTCTTCACCGGAAAAAATTATACTTAGTTTTTTCTTCAGTGCAATCAAGTTTTACATCCAAAGACAGAAAAACCTTGAGGAAAATGGTTTTGAGTCATAACTTGTCGAAATTTTCAGCGGTGGAAACCTTGGGTTATGCCCTGAAGCATGGAAGAAAGGGAAAAGGCCCACTGAAAAACCCCTTCCATGTGGAAGCATTGAAAGCGGCAGAAGAGCATCACGCCAAAGAAAATCCCCGCCTACTTAACCAGCGTCTTCATTTCTTCATGTCTATTTTGGAACTTCTAGCTGAGTGCTTAGAAACCAAAACTTTGTTTTCCTCCTGCCCCATATTTCACATCCCATCATCGTCCCTGGATCGTTTCAGTGTAGAGGAGAAAGAAAAAGTTTGGTTTTATCTGGCTATGTGGTGCACCCAGCTTATCTCCCTTACTCACTGTTTTCACCACAATCAGCTCGCTTTACACTCAACGTCATAACAAATTTAAACGAACGAAGAACGATGTAACATGCTTACCTAAACAGGGGGAAGGGAACGGGAGAGATATATAGAATAGGATAGAATAGGGTAGGATAAAATAGGGTAGGGTAGGGTAGGGTAGGAAAGGGTGGGGTTGGGTTTAAAAAACTATGGGGTGGGGGGGTGGGGGCACCCCTCAAGTATGGGGGGTTTGGGGCTTGTTGGCCCGGGCTGGCCGCCCAAAATAACCCACCTAACCCACCCACCCACCCACCCACCCACCTAAACCACCTACCCACCTACCCTACCCTACCCTACCCTACCCTACCCTACCCTACCCTATATAAGTCAACTGTATGCTTTCTAGCCTGTCATAACCTGCCTGCCTTCCTACCTGCCTGCCTTACTTGCTCAACACCTTTTATTTGGACGCTATGGAGTTTCACCTTTCGGACGAGTTGTTATTCAAGGTCAGTGAAAAAATATCTGAAAAAGACTACCCTCGATTAGGAGTTTACTTAGGACTTAGACTAAGTTTAATGGATTACATGGAAAAAATACCGTCTCTTCGTTCTATGGGGAGAGAAATGCTTATTTCATGGAGTAGAAAGAACGTGCGTTGCAAGTGGATGGTATTGAGACATGCATTAAGTGACATAGGTCGTTACGATCTAACTGATTATTGTAGATGGTACATGGGATATTACAACGTAGTGGACCATTGTGAAATTCCTCCAGAACAGTGGAAAGTTGATACTTTGTTCGTCAACCTGGCAGACAAGTTCGAAATGCTTGACTGGAGGAAACTGGGAACTCAACTTGGAATGAGCGACCACGAGCTTAACCTGATATCCACCCCTGTTCCAGGGAAAAAAGGTGTCACAAATCCTGTATTCGAAGTTCTGATGGTTTGGAAATATAGAGAAATATCTCATCCAAGCTGCCTAATAGCCAGTCTATACAACATGGGACTTTCTGATGTAGCTCTTTACGTGGAAGGTTTGAACAAGGGTTCTACTGGTTTAAAAGAGGACGAGGTTGCTCCTTTGGTCACTTTGGTTTAAGATATCGTCCAACATGGATCACAAGGAAAAGGAGATCATTTTTGACCCACGTCTACAAAGCCCCTTCACAATGATCATAGCTGGACCTACTTCTTGTGGGAAAAGTCAACTTGTTTTCAAGTTGATTAAAGGTGTAGACGAGCTTGTTACTCCAAAAATACACGACATATACTACTGCTACAGTCAATGGCAAGATGGATTCGACGAAATGGTGAAGTTGGGGGTTAAGTTTAACAAAGGTCTTCTTTCAGAAGACTTTTTGTTCGAGGATGAAAGAGACGTGACTAAACATGGACTGGTCGTAATAGACGATCTCATGGATCCCGAGTACGTTCCCACCATAATGAAACTTTTCACTGTGGGCTCTCACCATCGCAGTTTAAGTGTAATTTTTGTTACTCAAAACTTGTTTTTCAACAATCCTGCCTTCAGAACCTTGAGCTTAAATGCACACTACCTAGTTGTTTTTAAAAACCCTAGAGACATGAGTCAGATAGGGCACATCAGCAAACAGGCCTTTCCAGGACAGAAATCCTTTTTGACGGAGGTATATAACTCAGAAACCAAAGAGAAGCATTCATACATCCTATTGGACTTTAAGCAGAGCACACCTAACGAGCTTAGGGTAAGAAACAGCATAACAACTCCTTGGAACACCTTGGTTTTCATTCCTCAAGCTTCAGCTTCGAAAAGAAAAAGATAGAATGGTGACCAAAAGATCTCCTTCTGGAGGAAAATTTAAAACAATTAGGAAACATTACCACTTGTTGAAACACATATCCAAGTGTTCCTCGGCAGAGTGTTCCCACATTATCAAAGGTCTCAGCGATGAGGTCATTAGGTTGATGAGTCAAATTTGCGTCAACGTAATGAACAAAAACCTGTTGCGTAACGAGTCCGACGCAGTCAAACGTTTATCACCCTACAAGAAAGAACTCAAGTCAGTCACAAGGCACAAGGCTACCGTTAAGCAGAAGAGGAAAACCTTTGAGCAAAAGGGTGGATTTTTGGGAACCATTTTGGGCCTCGCCTTACCCCTGATAACAGGTCTCATAGGAGCACGTCGATAAAAAATCATGTCTTATTCAAGGATGGCCCTCGTAAGGGCGGATCTTGTTCCCCGAGAAAAAAAACCTTCTTTTGTTAGTCCTTCCTCTCCTCCCCAGCCTGGACCTAGTGTTCAAGATCAGTACTACAGCACTCAACTTTTAAGAGAAGGTTTAACTCCTGATTCCAGCCTGGTTCAAGTCCTGAACCACCTTCAAAGTAAAGCACATGAGGTGCTTAACTCTCCTAACCTCAAACTGAAGGAAAAGTTAAGGCAGTACAATCAACTTATGATAAAGTCGGGAATTTTAACTAAAAAAGCCAAGGCCTTAGGACAACGTAGGGAAGGTCCCTATCCTGGTCGAGCAGTAGGACAAGGCCCTGCAGGAGCAGCAGCAGCAGCAGCTGGGGGTGTAAACAATTCTTTAGAAGACACCGACGACGGCGACGACGATGCTGACCACACTTTCACAGAGACTAGAGACGATCCACCACTTCCTGACGATTCAGACGGAGACAGTGTAGACGAGTTCAAAGGGGAGGAAGGCTTTAAACCTCGTGCAAGAGACAACACAGAGGGTATGGACGCCGACATAAAAGAAAGAATACCTGCAAGTTACAGAACGACTGCTAAAAATCTATACAGAGAATTATCTCGTCACGGAAGTCAAATTTTGAATTGGAACAGAGACGGAGAAATATATGTTAACGGGGAACGTGTGCCTGGAACTGACATAACAGATTTGTTAGCTTTTGCTGCCCGACCAAAGTCTTTGAAAAAGGACCAACCTAAAGGAAGCCAGGTTTTCATGAGAGCAGTTAAAAGGCTGAACCCCACCTTAAAATTTGTCAAAAACAAGTCGGCTTTTGCAGGGCACAGTCCTTCCTTTGCTGCCAGTCCCTTGAAAAGAGCTTCCCCTATAAAGAAGAGGAAAGTAAGTCAAAAAGGAACTGGACGTAAGTTTATATGGCGCACAAGGCTTTGAAAAAAGATGTCCTCAGGTTTTACACAGATCCTAAACAACCTGGAAGTTTCACCAGCGTTTCTAAACTTCAACGTCATCACTTCAAGAAAACAAAGAAAAAAAACATAGAACAAGCTTTGGAAGATGTAGACGCTTACACCAGACACAAACCTTACAAGAGAAGATTTCCAAGAAGAAAAACACAAACATGGGGGATAGACAAACAGTGGCAACTTGACCTCATAGACATGCGAGAATTTTCAAAGGAAAACAAAGGATACCAGTACATTCTAGCGGGAATAGATGTTTTTTCAAGGTATGGTTTTGGACAACCTGTGAAAAGTAAGAGAGCTGATGACGTGACAGAGGCTTTCAAAAAAATGAGCAAAGAAAGAAAACCTCAACAAATTCAAACTGACAAGGGCAAAGAGTTTGTCAACAAAATTTTCAAAAAACACTGTGAAGATCAAAAAATCAATTTTTTCACAGGAGAGAACGACGACGTGAAGTGTGCCTTAGCCGAAAGGTTCAACTCTACTTTACAAGGAAAAATGTGGAGATGTTTTTCTCATTTCAATAACTACAAATGGGTTGACTTGCTGCCCGACTTGGTTAAGTCCTACAATTTGACTTACCACAAAGCCTTAGGAGCTGCCCCTTCAGACATAAATAAAGACAACTCTGAAGTCTTGTTCTACAGGTTGTACGATCAACCTCAAAAGAAAAAAGTTCCTGTCCTTCAGTTGAAGAGAAAAAATCAAGTGCGAATGTTGAAAACAAAGAAAACATTTAACAGAGGGTACGAACCTAACTGGACTGAGGAAATATACACAGTCGACAACATTTCGCCCAAAGGGTACCACCTGAAAGATCTCCTTGGAGAAGAGATAAAAGGAAGCTTCTACGAACCTGAGGTCCAGAAGGTGCAAGTCCGTCACGGAAGACGCTACAACATAGAAAAAATAGTAAAATACAGAGGAAAAGGCAAGAAAAGAGAAGCCTTGATCAAGTGGAAGGGTTATGGAGACAAGTTTAACTCTTGGGAACCTGTCAAAAACATAAACAAATGGCGTTTACCTTAACTTTACCTAGTAACTCATCTATGAACGTTTTTCCTGACAACACTTTAACTAGTTACAATACAATTTTGGCAGAATACATTAACTCTCCTACTCAGTTAGAGTGTGCTCTTCAAGAAATAACCTGTCCTACCACGTGGTACAACGTCAAAGAAGAACCCATTCTCTTGGTACAGGGAGAAAACGACCTGACAAACAACCTCCGCTCTGTAGTAGCTTTATTGAACAAACGCAGAAGAGAATTTTTTCCTCTGGAAAAACCAGGAGCCCATAGTGTCTTCAGTAGAGCTTCAAGCTCTACATCAAATTTATCAGCCCAATCTGCTTTGAAAAGAGGAGTAAAAATAACAAAAAACCTACGTCATGTCAACCCTGTGGGATCGACTGAAACCATTCCTCCTGCTGGTCCTGCAAGTGAAAGTCCACCAACTCCTGCTGCTGCGACTGAGACGCCATCTGGAGGATTCACTTCTAACCAACCCACGCCAGAGAAGGAGGAAAAGGAAGAGGAGGAGGCTGAGGGGGAGCGTAACACGGCAGGCAGAGAGAAAAGGGAAATATCGTCGGCTGTGGCTGAAGTGATGTCTATGGATGACAGGGAAAAAAGGTCTCTTTCTTTTTTTGAAGAAAAGGCCGTCTTCACAGACTCTGCTAATGTTTCTCCGCTCTCTCCCAGTCAGTTACAGGCTGTGAAAATATGTACACGCTTCAAGGAAATTAGCAGATACCTGTCTAAGTATTACTTCAAGGAAGGTAGTATCTACAATATGTTTGCCTTAGAAGGTGTGAACCTGGAAAGCAACTCAGAGTTGATAGGATACTTGAACAGGACCATAAATAAACTACAGAGCATGTTGGTGAGAAAACTAAGAAACTACAGGAAAAACAACAAAGCCACCGTGTTTCACTACAACAAATACACAATGAAAAGTGTAGTTTCCTTGCCTCCTGGTGTGGTCATGCAACTCCCAGAAAACTTAGGGAAACAATTAGGTTTTGACGGAAGTGTTTTCCTAAGTGGAAAGACACAAAGCCCCTACGTGGTAGACCTTCAGTTCAAAAGTCGATGTGCTTTCGTGTACTCTGACATAGTCAAGCACAGTCTTGTGGGTGATTCTAAAGCACCCCTTCTGAGGCAAATCAACATAAATCGCTACAACGGTGACATGCAGACCATAAGTTTCCAGAACTTGATATATCTGCCAGTCACTAAAACCACCTTCAGACAGATAGGGATATACTTAAGAGACAAGACTGGGGAACCTATACCATTTGAAAGCGGATCAGTGTCGGTGGTACTTGCCTTCAGACCTCTTCAAGGATAGGAGTATATTACCATGCTTCACTACTATGGAACACCTCCATACCTGGCCCCTAGGGGTCAGTACGCTGAATACTACAGAAAATCACAGTTTGGGAACGGTGCTTTACCAGCGTACGGTGGCAGGGGCAGACAAAGAGGGCACGGACTTGGTTCGTTAATAGGTGGTTTACTGAGAGGAGCTGTTCCCCTCTTAAGTAAAATAGGACGCTCGGCTGCCAAATCTGCAGGCAAAGCCTTGCTTACTACAGGAGCTGGAGTCTTGTCCGACGTGGTAACAGGAAAAGGCTTCAAGAAAAGTGTAGTTAGGAGAAGTAAAGCTACAGGGAAGAACTTACTCAAAAGGGCTGCTTCTTCTGCTCAAGGATACATAAAAGGTACATCTGAACCTCCTCCAGTCAAACGACGAGCAACCGGCAAGCGCGGAGGACGTAAGGGGCAACGCGGCAGAGGCAGAGGACAAGCTAGAGGAAGGACCTTGTTCTAGTCATGAGTCTCCTTCATCCCAAGGGTCAGGTATGTGCAGTAGGTGAACTAGACCTACACGCCTTGCCTGTCACTCAAAAGGACATATTAAAATGTCAAAAAATAACCAAAACTACCAACAATGCCCTGACTCCACACACTGAATCATTTGACTTCACCTTCGAACCAAGCAACCTGTACACAGACCTCTCAGAAACTGAGCTGTACATGGAACTGGAAGCCGTGGCGGCAAACAGAACAACTCACCTTGCCATAGGCATAGAAGCTGCTCCAGTCAACAACTTGGCACACGCTCTCTTTGCTTCCTGCCAGTTGCTGAAAAATGGGGAGAAAGTCACCGGCAACAATGAAGACTATGGTCTCAAGGCCTACATTTTGGACACAATTTGTTGCAACAAAGAAGACACTCGGTTGAAAGGGTGTCAAAAGTACATGAAAGACACCTGTGGTCACATGGAAGCCAGAGCGGGCGAAAATGCTGGATGGACGGCACGGAGAGCAGAGTTCAGTGCCCGCAACAAGCATGCCTTAGTAATGAAGCCGCACCTGGATTTAATTAAACAGTGCAAGGTGCTGCCTCCGAACTGTGAAATCAAGTTCATATTTGAAAAAAATCAGCCCAATTACTACATGATGCAAGCAGCCGATCAAAACTACTGGGTCAAAATCACCAAAGCTGAAATGACACTTCTCCAAAAATGTGTCGACGACGAGGTGGTGAAAACTCACGTCAGCAGTGTCAGGAATCCACATTGGGGCCCTTTCAACTATCACATAGCCAGGTGTAAAGTAACTAAACACACTTTGGACGGCGGCTCACAAGACTACAGTTGGACTCAACCTGACACTACTCAGATCCCCACCAGGATAGTCTTGTGTATGATAAAGGAAACAGCAGCTGCTGGGACTAAGACAGAAAATCCTTTCAACTGCAGGCATTTCAACGTGAAGGAAATATGCGTGAGATATGACGATCAAAAGTTTGAGTTGAAGACCGACTTCGAAACAGGCAACTGCATCAGAGCCTACAGTCAAATGTTCATAGACAGTGGGCTGTCGGCTTTGGGGCAAGACTGTGGCATAACTTTGGAAGATTTCAAAGATGGATATTCCTTCTTTGTTTTCGACCTCACCCCAGACAGAGCACCTGAAGACAGTCGTATAAATCTCATCAAGCAAGGAAAGCTGGGCATTTCCCTTAGGTTTGCCGCCCCGACTACTCACGCCATATCTGCCGTCTTGTGTTCCTTCTACGACAACAACATCCAACTAACGGCTGACTGTCTTCCTGTCACAGACTACCACATGAACTGAGAAAAAAAATGAGAACTTCAGACATAACAGGTGCACTGGGAAACCATCCACACACAAGGCGGTTCTACCTGGGAACTTTTGCCAGTAATCAATGTCCTAAAAAACCAATTCCCTCTACATGTTTCGTCAGTAACACAGATCCAAGCTCTAAACCTGGTCAGCACTGGGTGGCATTTTACGTTTCTCATAACGGGAATGTATTCTACTTTGATCCCTATGGCTTACCTCCGTTTACTATATATCACCAGAGGTTCATGCAAAAGTCGTCAGATGGTCACGGGTCGTTCAGCAGAAAACAAGTGCAAAACTTTTACGCTAAAACGTGTGGAGCCCACTGCATTAACTTCCTCATAGAAACATGTCGGACCAAGGATCCACACCACACTGTGAAAAGGTTTTCTCAGGTCCCCTTCAACTTAATGGACAAAATAGTCAGGCCCTTCCTGAGAAAAAGAGAGAAGAAGAGGCAATGAATTTCGAGATGAGTCCAGAAGAAGTAGCAGTCAAAGCAGACGTGAGCAATCTTTTGGTGAAAGGAAAAGTTAAACGTGAACTGGACGTGATAGACGGGCTTCAGAGCACGGCGGAAGTAATAGACAAGATTCTCATCATCATGGCCGAGTTAATGGACAAAGTGGTAGCCCTGGAGGAGAACGACATAGGAAGAAAGGCCTTGAAGGATTTAATGGAGAGAATGCGGGCCTTAGAGGACCGTAGTCAAAGTCCTACTCCAGCCAAGACCGGGTGCAGTTGGTACTGCAACAAGAATTCATTTTCCATATAATATCCATGTACTCTGCTTGCAAAGCATATCTGATTATAATGATTCATACCTAGCATGTACTCTGATAGGAAGAAAAAAATAAAAAGATTGAATTAAAAAAAACCGAGTTGTGTCTTTGTTGCATTTAATCTCATATCAAAATAGTGAGTCATAAGTATTGCGTAAATTCATAGGAACATTGCATCAGAAAATGAGTCATGGTTATTGTGTAATTTCTTTCAAGGATTGCACAATACACCCTCATACGTAGGTCATACGTTTTTGCAAGTAGGTTAGTAGGTCACTTCCGGTTTGTAAGTAGGTCAGCTCTAGGTATTGCACAATTCTTTTAATTTATGCAACTAGGTCAGGTCACTAGGTCAAATGAAATCCAGCTCTCTGATTGGTCGAAAAAACTAGGTCATGACCTTATGACGTCACTTCCTGTCAAATCCAGCCCTCTGATTGGTTAAAACTAGGTCACTTCCGGTCTACCAGTAGGTCATGACCTAGTTAGTAGCTAATCCATTGCGCTCAGTTTGCATGTATATACTACTAGCAAGAGCTGGTGGGAATTATAAGGAGGACTGCCAACCAAGCACCCTGGTTCTGGTAGTCGGTTATCAGTCCCAGTGATCCCTCAAGGACACTGCCCTATCTGTCACCATATGTGCTACATGTGAGATGTACGGGTGTCCTTGTATGGGCTAAACACCCCACACCAAAGGGTACGTGTAGATGGATGAGGGGAGGCAGGTTAAGTAGGGTAAAAAAAAAACATCCTCCTGTGCAACTAGCTGTAATCAGACAACAAAGCTAAGATAGTCCACAGCACGATGTAAACAGGATCTCTCTGTGATTGCTTGCTACAGGCCTCCTCCCACTGCTTCCTGGTATGGCCGACTACGACCAGAGAACAGAGCCTTAGGGGTTGAAACCTATGTATGTTAGAACCGTAAAGGGATCCTTGAAGATGGGCGCAGATTTATGCTTGATATTCCCCACTAATTTAATACCAAGTGGGTGTCCCGATATCTTATTACGTTTATTGAAGCTTCCCAGCCCTCAGTCTTCTACCTCCCACTAATAATTCCTATTTCCCTTTCGACCACTCCAATGATTAGGGTAGTGTGGGGTAACGACAAGATTGGATATAACACAGGCTAACACAGACTATATCGATGTATACCTAGAGGCACATGAATACATAAATAAGGGTACAGCAAGTGTATGTGTCTGTCTTATCTGTGCAAGTCATCAGTTTCATCAGATTCTATTAGATAAAAGCTAGTGTCGACTGGTGGTAATACGTCAAACTATGATGAGGAATGAATTATGCGCCGGGCTATATATAACAGTTTCCATCGCATCCCTCACTGCATGGTGAGCTCCTCTAGGCCACAGTATGGACGCAGGCATTGCAACGTACATTTCAGCTGCAAGGAAATGTCATTTGCTGTGGAATCGATGGATGCATAAGCCTCCTGCTCCTTGCTTTAATTCCACTATTATACAAGATGCTTCTTCCTAATGCAAAATCTCACAACTCTCCCTGAATAATATCACTCTCCCATCAGGAAGAGACATCTTTTGTAGATCACCTACTCCCCAAGCCCAGATAAAAAAACACCCCATGTAAATCCTGCCGCGGGATGGAGAGTGAGAGGAACAATAAACACAGCAATAAAACAAACCGCCAGCCATAAAATATGCAGTGCGCAGCAAAAAAGGAAGCCCATGTATCATGTCTAGTTTATTGGCGTTCACAGCGGGTAGATTTCACTGCATTGTCGTCAGTCATAATGTAGGTTTTAATGGATGCCCTACTTTCTGTGATACGAACAGGATGCTTCCAGACACAATCCCATAGGGCCAGATTTATGAGGCCAACTGTGCAAAGTCTGACCAAAAATCGGGCAGGTAAAGGCAGAGCTAAAGAAGCCAGGGTATTGGCAGGAGAACATCAGAAAGTGACAACATTGATTAGGACTTTTCAAATCACCATAGCTGTGATGTAGTATTTTCACTGTTAACCAACGTCCAACAGCTATAAGAAGAAAGCAATTGACTAAGCCTACCTCTTGATTCAAAGCATAGAGAGATAGTTGGCCCACAAGTTATAGTAAAATACGATACTTTATTCACCAGAGGGTGTGACATCAAAATCAGAGTTAAGTAAAGATCAATCAGAGTAGGTTAGGCTATACTGACAGAATAAATGGGACTATGAATAGCCAGTGATTAAAAAGTAATTGAAATTTAATTTCCATAAAGTCAACGCTCAGTTGAATAATAGTGCTGTTTTTGCAGGTGTTTATGATGTGTTGTTTCTCTGATATCTGGGTGACCTGGGAGGTGGATTGCCTCTGTATACAATTATTACAAAGCACACAGCTATTCCCATCGGCTTGTCATCACGCATACAGTCGGGTAGGGTTACCACACAACATAGTGACAAATTTATTTGGACGGGTTTTAATACATGGAGGCCATTTCTTAATGCACTTCGATCGCACACAGCACTACGACCTGAAATCACAATGCGATTTCTGTGAAAACTTTGGTACGATTTGAAGGATGCAGTCGTAGTCTGTTAAGAAATGGCCTCCTGACTTTCATGACCTGCTTACGGACATATCTTTATTCACTACAGAACAATGCTTTAAAGGTAATCTCCACCTGAAACAATTTTTTTGTTCGAACAAAGGTTCTTCTTGATCTTCAAGGCGTCAACTTTCTAAACATCTATTATTTAGCATACATTTGGGGATACATAATATCAAACGGTTCACGAATGTCCATGATACGAAAGTGATATTGTTATTGTGATTCCCCTTTCCGAATACAGAGCCATAAAAGGAGGAAGCCATATTGCACCAGGTAACTGCAAAATGGAAACAATATACAGAGTGAAGCCATAATGCCCACACCTACTTTAGCATATTCATACCCAGGAGGGTCTTGCCAAAAAAGAAACGTAAACCAAAAGGGAAAACGTGCACGTTTTTATATTGCTAAAAGATTGTCTTGATAGTTTTTTTACACCTCAAAAAGAGTTTTTCCATGCATTCTGCTGTAATGTTTTTGTCAATAGTATGAAAACGGATTAGGCCTTACACATTTTCCCCAAGACCCTCCTGTGTGTAAAATTGTTAAAACATACTTTAAGGCTTTACTTAATAACTCGTCTTTTCCTTACTCTACTTGTTTTTTAGGTAATTCCCCTAGACTGTATAGGAGGAAGTATGAAAGCTGTACTTGATGGGAACAGTAGGGTTCCTCTGCATTTTAAATCCCTTTTCGGAAAACAGCGAGCGTGGGATTTGAATCACCTGTATTTTAATTGTAATCTGCCCCACCAGGGAGCCGTGTCGTGCCTTGAGCAGTGACCCTGTAGACAAGCTAGAAACCCAAGTCTAACCAATCTAGCAGAGTCTCCCGCCTGCCAGCATCTAGTCAGATGATAATCCATCATTACTGCAGATTAATAATGAAGGCTCGTGTTTAGCCTGGTGTTTTACTCTAATGGGTAGTGCCAGAGATGGATGGGTGGTGCAGGCACAGCTATGCCTACAGCCAGTCTCTATAATGAATGTAGCGTGAACTCTGGGGTACTCCTGGGTGGCCTGTCCAACTGCATTAGGACATGATGAAACGAGCTCATCTGATAAACAATTTTTAAAGATATTCAACGTGTCTGTCGGGACTGGAAGCTGGAAGGGAAAATACTTGTTTTGTTAGTGATTTCATGTAAATGGAATTCTAGGACTCCATGCCTGCTTCTTATTTTTATAGGCTGGCAGCTCAGTTGAATAGAGAATGGGATGGGGTGTGAATTAACTTAAAGCAGGGGATTTGTACAGAAGCAGCTGAAAATCTGATTGGGAAGCTACAGAACAAAACATTCAAAACGTCCTTTGTCAATTCTGTAGTCCTTACAGCCAACTACTCATGAATGCAATAAACAGGGATACACGAATGAGGTAAATGTAATGTTGTTAGAAGAAGTGCTTTTCGGTGACATGTTATATGATCAGTGCAGAGCTGTTGGCCTTCTTATGATCGATATCTCAAGAAACACTGGATCTTGGAAGACAAATACCACGGAGCAATGAACATGAATTCAGGCTTGCTGATGACGTTGAACAGGTTACTCAAAGATGCGGGTAGGAAACTTGAGTTGTTACCGAGCACGTAGTGAGCACCTCAAAGTAAGGTGATGGACGGAGACAGATGCCAAGACCCACCTCAGCACTTCGTCTACGTCTAGGCTAATAGAGACGAGCCACCACCCGGAGTTAGACCGCCATCGACCGCTCACCACACCCACCCCTCCTCCTGGTCCTCTTTAAAAACAACCATCCTTCACCGGGCAGTCAAACCACCCCTTACAGCCGGGTCAATAGAGGGGCAGACTAGCAAAGGTCTAAAACTCCTCCTTCTCGCAATATGTATTGTTAGGTGAAGGGCAAAGTCTAATATTTAAATCGCAACCGTATGTCGGTAGAAAAGGATCTGTCAAAGAAAATCTTCAGGGAAGTGATTTTTACTTTTAACTCAAGGCATTTTCAGCGTCAGCTAGTCTGGTGGGAATCGTGTGTTTCGTGACTGGCAAGAGCTTGTACATGACGTCTGGTCCCGTTCTCAGACTGCTGTAGCACGAGGAGCAGAGCTTTTGGATGCTTGTTTGTTTTAAAATCTTTGTCTCTCCTTGAACTGTCCAGATTATAGGCTAAACAATGCCTTACGTTTTTTTCCTACAGCAATAGATGTACTATGTTTTCTCTTAACGCAGGTCAATATGTAAAATGGAAATTCAGTTTATGGCAAATTCGCTGACTTTTTTCTTAAATTCAGTCAGCAAATTTTGATTCATTTAAAGGAGGTAATTTTTAACCTTTAATATAGGCTAAGTCTTTAACATATCCATATGAGGTGGCCTCTGAAGGCAACCCCCGAGACCTCTCCTGGGCATAGTGGCATAATAGCAGGCTCAGGCTCAGCAAGCTCAGGCTATAACTATCTAAGATAGCCTGAGCTGTTCTTGGTGTGTCTGGGCTGTATAAGATGAGCTGCTCTCCCCTGGCCCCTCCCTGCTGTTCAATGACTCCCGATTTGCTGTGGGCTGGATATGGAGATTTAGGTAGGGTGGAGGTGGGTGACAGACATCTAAATTATGAGTCATAGGTATGCACACAATTTGTTTAGTTATCTTACCAATTTCACGCTCAATGTCTGCTTTGTTAGTAATATTATGGCACAGATGCCCAAAGTCTTTTGGCTTGTCTTTGTAGAATAATGGTCTCTTCAAAAAGGTGATTGATTGCCCAATGGGATGTTGGTATTGCTATGAAATGAAGCATACTGTATGTTTTCTAATTGTATTTAAACCTCAGCTCTTGATGTATGACAGAAAGTGACCGCTTCTGGAATTGCAAAAGTAAGATGCCTCACGGCTAAGATGCAATAAAACTTTGAAAATTGAATTGACATCTATATCTCTAGAAGGGGGACAGCCTAGATTTGTAGGATGCTGGGTGAATGCGAAGGGCTGTAAGATCCTTGTAGGATTGCTCAACTCAGAACAGCTTTAATTATGGGTTCAAGGACGGTTTTGATACTGGCTATGTTACTGGCAAGTTCTACTGATAAGACCTATCAGATGGGTACCAGTTGGCCCCAAGAGGGCCGCAGTGAATAGTTGGGATCATCTCACTGGCAGTGAATAGTTGGGATCATCTCATTGGCTAATAATGTATCCTCAATCTTCAATACTCCTAAAAGGAGTAGTCCCTACACCTTAGGATTCATAGTTTTTAGTCACTGAATACATTGTTAGTTACAACAATAGTCGAGTAAGAAGTACTCAGGCAGAATTCCAGCCCGTCCCGTTCCCTAGCACCAGATGAGGAACCCCGGGTCATAAAGCAGGTTGGGGCGGGGCAGGAGGCGTTTAACCTGGCGGGGACGCCACCTTTACGACGTTCTCACGGCGGCTATTAACGATCGTGGTACCCAGCATCACCTGGACCCCGCACATCGGTATGCGCCCCTATCCCCCGAAGGTGCCAGGGTGGGCTGGGGTTGAGGGCCCACCTGATTTCCACACCTTTGATTCCGGGAGGAGAATATCACCGACCATGTGAGGTCTGCAACAAGACGTTCGCGCACTGTATAGCAACAGGATCTGCCATTTCATTCACGTGCCATTACTTTGAGGCGGAGTGAGTTAATATTGGTCGTTTTTCTACATATATTTCATGAGAGAAATGCATAGACAGACACAAAGTGTTACATTGAGGATACGTCCATCGTGTGCCAGTCTCCAACTGGGGCCTCGGCCTCGGCCTCTAGACAATGTGAATGTTATCACTGTCCTGCACCTCTATATCCCCTTGTAACACTGTTACACCTATACCCGAACAGATATATTACCACAAGCATTACCTAATGTATAGATTATGGACATAGGAAGGATGTTAAGGCAGTTAATTAATGTAAAATGGACACTGGTATGATCTAAAAAAGTAAAGGAAGTTATGACAATGTACAATATAGTACGGCACCGTCATTCTCTGGAAACCAAGAAACCTCCATCACTCACCTGCCCTCTGGTGAGGCTACCCATCACCTCTGGCTTCTATATGTACCGTGTGTATGGAGTAGTAGGGGGAGGGACGTGGTGAATCATTACTACGATGGGTGAGGATCTTCACCAAAGTGACCAGACAAGACAGCCCCTCATGTAGTCATTCTCTGGCTCGGTGACAGCGGGTGATTTGTCAACCTGCGTCTCCTTCACCTACCAAGCCACTAGTCTAGTGTAGGCCACCAGGGCCATATTGTGGAGGACCTGAACGTAGATTCTATGAAAAGAATTATCGCCCACCTCTGGTTGTATTATATTTGTAGTTGGCCATGGTATCGTTAAAATTTTGTTAACTAGAACTTTAATTGCAGGGCCGTGTATTGTTAATATCATATATTTTCCTAACTGTATATTTTTCTCAGGGATATGACTCTGAATCTCCCCCCACCCTACACCCGTCACCACCCACCTAGTTGTGCTGCATCCCCAGGGCAGCTGCATCCGGGGCTTTAGCGCCATGTCCATAAAGCTGGTTCCCAGTGAGACTGGGACCAGACCACATGGTTTACGATGGGTACCGGCCGCTAGCGTCTCCACAATGGGGAGCTTCCAGCTCTAGTCCCTAAATCAAAGGAGGCTATGTATGCTACCCACAGATGTGATATTTAGGGGCAGTACAAAGACACTATCCTGTCAGCTATAGTAAAGGCAGAGCGGAAGGGGAGAGGGGAGGAAGGGGGTGTAAACGGTCGTGGTTAAAATAATGGCCCCTCTGCAGACAGCCGTACACCAGAGCGCGCCCATCCCGTGGGAGTCATTGCCATGGAGCTAGTCTTACATTCTTATCATATATAGGAAGTATTCCTAACCAACCATATCGCTTTTATAGCAAAGATGAAGAACTAAGGGTATACTGGGTATAGCATAACAGATTATGTCGATGGGCTATTGTAGTAGTTTCTGCATTCAAAGACCCGGTTATTATATTACTATACATACGTCCATAAGGCCCTCTCTTTAAGTTCTACTCAGATGATATGCCTACCTTCGGCAAAGATGAAATTATTACAGCAACAGGTCGTATTATGCGCTTGTTATTACAGGGCAGATGCACAGTATATATCTGAATTAAGGTGGTATTCTTAAATGGCAGGAACCCTGTATGACATTGTGTGCAAGTTGAAAGAATTGGTTGGTACGGCAAGAATATATACATATGTATATTCGACTGCAAGCACTAACGTTAAATGAGAAACAATTAACATGCAACTTTGGCTAAGCATGAACGTTCAGAGGTAAAATAAACTGTGGGAAACAATACACTGCAACTGTGGTTCAGCATAAAGCTCCATATGTAAATTGAACAACTTGAGTATGTATTACAGTCAGTTTGTAACTACATATATGGCCTGTAATATCATACAAACTAGTAGGCCTGTTGTAAGTATCCCAGAAAACATGTATGGTCTTTGTGAGTAGTATAGGCAGAGGGGCATATGCGTATAGGCTAACGTGTAAGTAGTATATGGAGTTGAAACAAAACATGAGGCGACCTTTATAAGCTGTTTAGGCCCAAAAAAATAAAGCTATGTTTCCAGTTACATCATCATCATCATCATCATCATCATCGTTGTTGTTGTTATTATTATTATTATTATTATTATTATTATTATTATTATTATTATTATTATGATAATTATTATTATTGTTGTTATTATTATTATTATTATTATTATTATTATTATTATTATTATCATTCTTTTGATTTTACATAGAAATATATGGGCAGACATGTTGGATTCTATGATTTTACAGTAGAATTATGAAAAACACAAGAAATGTGAATCACATGTAAAAGATATGAATGACTGTTATGAACTGTACACCAATAGACGAGGACCTAGATAAACTCCACGAAAAATATGAAAATTACGGGAAAATTGCCCGAAATTGCCAAAAAATGTCAAAAATTCACAAAATAAACAAAATAATTCCAGGATCGGCCCTGTTTTGCTATGGTCGGTCGGGTAACTGGAAACAAACTTTTTTTAGGCCTTACCACAACCAAAGCCTTATGGTGTATACAACCAAAGGTCCCTAGGCGTAAGGTGCTGACACTGCCTCTGAAGGTCAAAGTTAGGCCTGCATCAGTACATCTTACTGATAAATCCTCCTAAACAGGACACTGGGGCCTAACCACATACTCTTAGAGCCACAGGTAATTTCTATATAATAACATCAACTGCAGACACAACATTTATCTATTAGGCATTTGCCCTGTTTCCACAGTATTTCTATTAGAGAGTCTGACAGTATGTGAATGTTGTATACTTGCAGCATGATCCCGAGACGGTGGAGTGTTCGCCTGGTGGAGAGCCTGGGAACTACATCATGTTCGCCAGAGCGACCTCCGGTGACAAGCCGAACAACAATAAGTTTTCGGCCTGCAGCAAAGCCAGCATGGCTACAGTGATGGAGGCCAAGGCTCGCCACACTTCAGGATGCTTCATCGGTATGTAGTATTCATGATGTTATTATACTATATTGTCGTATTTCATCTAAGGCACGTTTTGGTCATTGTCATAATAGTAAAATAAACAGTTCTGAAGTTGGAAAGTCACCAACACAGACTCTTTTTAGGTCTGTTAGACTATTGTGTTTAGTCACCATTACAAATTTTAAGATAGAATTAAGAAAAAAAATAAGCATCTCAGAGCTTCAAGATCATATGAAAATGCGGCGTTCGCCAAGAATTTATAGCGGTTAAACCATCTGTGGCAGGCTAAGAAGCAAGTACACGTATGGCTAGCATTTTTTGAAGCTGTCTAAACTCCAACCTAAAATTTGTAATTTTTCTTAGCACCAACAAGTTCTATATGCGGTAACGAAGTGGTTGAGGCAGGGGAGGAATGCGACTGTGGCTGGGAGGACGAGTGCCACGACCAGTGCTGCTACCCGCAGACCTCCAATGAACTCAGCCACCAGCGGCCCTGCACCAGGAGACCAGGCGCCGCCTGCAGGTAACTCACTCAACTAATTGCAACATGCTGGCACTCTAGTTCCCCTGCAAGGCGATTCATAAAAACTGACGACCATTATATACTTAGTATCGTCGTCAGTTTTCATGAATCGCCTTGCAGGGGGTCATTTCTCAAACGCCTTCACCAAATCGTAGTGGAAACCTCAGATAGGCCTACCCTCTACGGCCACTCCAAATTGTACTGCGGTCCAACCGTAGGCTTTGAGCAATGACTAGCAGCCCCATGGGTGTGGACTGGTTACGATGTTGAGCCTGCGTAGGTATTATTTCCCATACAGTAGACCTTGATTACAGAAGTACCACCTCACCTCCGTAATCAAGGTCTTTACATAGCAAATAGAGCTGGCAGAGGGCAGCACTTGTCCTTTAGTTTCCTACCCTTATTATAGCATATGGATAACACCTACGCAGACTCAACATGGTAACCAGTCCACGCCCGTGAGCAGCCCGTTTAGAAGGGTTAGGGTTAGTAATTACCAACGTATCAATGGAATCTAAGATCTGAATTATTTCTGTTAACGCCCTGTACTTTTAGTATGCCTTGATGGTAAATGTGTTAATGCAAGCCTTATAGGACAACTCCTGTATCAATCAGAGCTGTTATGCTATCTAGACTGGTATCAAGGCTGTTAACTAAGATATGTTAAGATGTTATACATTTTATGCAGATTGTAGATTCTGCTGATGGGGTTTTGACAATTCTTCCACTTTCATTGCAGTCCCAGTGAAGGCCCTTGTTGCACGGAATACTGCCAGATCATAGGTCCACATATGAGCAGTACATGCCGAGCTGGGACACCTTGCAAGAGCGCCGCATACTGCGAATATCCTTTGTTATAAATTGCGTGCTTTCCCCACGCCACTCCCTTAAGATAATAATGAATTTAAACAAAAAATCCCGGTGCGTATACATCTAACTGCTGTATATATGGCAATAGTTTTCGGGTGAAAATATCCGCTCACCTTATTTATGTAAGTTATTATTTTAACACCCTGGTGATAAATCTACTGGTGTATATATCATCAGAACTCGTATCTGTGTTTATTGAACTGAAGCATCCCTTCCTATGTCTTTTCACCCTTTACATATAGACGTATCTAAGGTAATGTTTATATCCTTAATTCTTCTTACTGGCAGCGGTCCAGGCTGTCCGTTCTCAATACAGAGACAAGACAAGACGTCCTGTGACGACGGATACGTCTGTTACCAAGGCGTAAGTTATTTGTTCAACATTTGTCTGCTGTCAGAGAGGCAAATGAATGGCGTTTTATTTGTTTGTTTGTTGTTGTGTTTTGTTGTTGTTTTTTGTTTTCTTTTCTTTTTTTAATTGGGGGGGGGGTGTTGGTGATAAGTGTGAAGAGGCATACATGGGAGCTACGGGGAATGGGCGGGGGAGGGGATATGTAAGGAGGAGAGATGTTAGAGGGGGGTCAGATGTTATTGTTAAAGGGAGGGGAGATGTAAGAGAATAAAGCGATCATAGAGAGAGGGGAAACTAGAGAGGAAGGGGAGAAGTTAGAGGGAGGAGAAGATGTGAGAGGAAGCCGATATATTGGATTGAAGGAGAGATGTAAGAGAAGGAAATATATTAGAGGGAGGGGGAGATGTAAGAGGTAGGAGAAACCTTAGACGGAGGGGAAAGAACGCAACAGGAGGAATGCCGAGATGAATGGATAAACTGAGAAGACCTCCATGCCCTTTGCTAGAGGAAAGAAATTTAAAAATCATAGTTGAATAGATTTGTAGATCTATGCTGTCTAACGCTAATGTGAATCAATATACTATGATCACTTTTCAGGAATGTACTGGGTCTATTTGCATTGCCTATGGACTTGAGTCTTGTCAGTGTGAACCGAGCGACCCAAATGACTTCAGCCATTCCGACTTATGTAAACTCTGCTGCAAGATGCCCGGTGACGGTCGCCCCTGCAGGCAAGTCTGCCTGTTTGATAGCCCTTCAATAGCAACGTGGTACTTACAGGCAATAAATTGCCTGAAGATAAAATACCCAGCAACATTAGCAATCTAATGATGGTTGTAATCATAAGGCAACGTTGCTGTCTATTAATGTTAATGGCCTACGCAGATAATAAGATATAAAATACATAGACGTCCGGCAAACGACAAAAGACAACATCTAGCTGATATAATAGAAACAGGTCTTCTCATTACAGGTCATCCTTTGATTTAAACCAACCCCCTTATGACGTTCCCGACCTTATGGCCAAACCTGGGATGCCCTGCAACAATTATAAAGGATACTGTGATGTCTTTCAAAAATGCCGAGAGGTACTGACACATATTTATGCAATAATACTCTCATTGCTGCATCATTCAGAGAACGTGAGAAAATAATGAATTTGAAAGTAGTACATATGTATCATATGCCTCCATGCATATAATGTTGCCAGTACTTAAGCATGTATAAATACTTATCATACTCAATAAGCTACTCTTAATGTATATTATACACACTCATCATCAAGCATGCTGCTGATCGTGTAACACCCATTTTATACATGTTTTACACTTGTGCACCTGCTGTTACTAATCCCTGAATAACCCGGCCCTTCAGGTGGACCCTGAGGGACCCTTGTCTGACCTAAAGAAGCTGCTCTTTAGTTCAGAGGGTCTCGGTCTTATCAGGAGCTGGTTGGCAAACAACTGGTACATCTTGCTGAGTGGTGCACTAGGATTCATAATCGTCGTGGTAAGAATAGACTGCATTATCATGTTCAACTGTAGGCCACATATAAAGTAAAAGTATAATTATGCTGTCCACTATGATGTGACTAAAAATAATTACATTACCAGGTAGGATAATCAGTATTAAATTTCTAGCATTAATAATGGAATAAAGAAATGTTTTTATCTGTTGCAGGCCTTGTTAGTGAAGCTATGTAGACCACGCAAGAAGGTCGTTAAGACACCAGTTATTCCAATTAAACCCCCCACCCCGGTTAACACAGGTAACTCCATAGTACAGGGGGTGGTGGTTGCCAATGCTCATGCACAGACTGCGCCCCAAAGCCCCACACAACCCTGGAAGAAGCGGAGTACCCGCAAAACCACCCAGTCCCCCACCTCCCACTCCGTACCGCCGCCTAGCGTCAGTGGTGGAAACTTCAGGCTTCAGCCATCGGCGCCTCCTTCCGGTCTTGGCACAAAGGGGTCGGCCTTTAGCTCCTCCTCCTACCCCTACCAAGGGTACCACTCGTCCTCCGGCCCTGTGCGAACCTCCCACGGTGGAACCAGCGTGGCCGTCGGCAGCAACATGACCAACGGCGGTGTGGGTGGCGTGCACAACCCACCAGGGCCAAACTATCAGGACTTTCTGAGATATTCGAGCGAAGCAAACAGTTACCCAAGTTATTCCTTTTACCCTACACATCGGAAATCTCAGGAGGGCTGGGTATGAGATCGGCTATTGCCCAGACCTGGTCGGTACGGATGACTGCCCACCACCTCAAGGCTCAGCACCACCCAGACAGTCAGGTCAGCCTGACCATGGTGCTGTTAGTGCGGGCTACTCCAGGAGCTGCTCCCCACGCCTGAGCAGCTCCTCCAACACTGATGGAGACATATATACATGTATACACCCACAGGTAGATAAAGAGGTCGGCTCCCTCAATCCATGTGACCCCAATACATGGAGGATTGGAATGTGCTGGCTATAGACTTAGGGATATTAGCAGATGGGTTCACCCTGCTGACATAGGGATGATAAGGTACTGAGTGAATAACCCTGTTCCTGTTGAGCCTTGGAGGTTAACTTAGTCTCCTCTGTCCGTATGCGTCCTGGGCAATACTTCCCCCAACCCCTCCCCCAACACAAGAACCAAACACATGCTACTCTGTATATTTAGTATCGGCCACCACAGGCATAAAGTGGCTGTCAAGTGGAATGGTATACCTACCAGTATATGCAATTTTCTAACCATTTGTAAGCTCGGATGGACTGTCGCATACTCATCAATTGCAGTGCTCCTGTACACGAGAGGACATTGCTGCCCTCCCTGTCTGCTCGCACCCAGTGCTATACTATCATGAGTTCTGTATTTCCTTACGGCTCTGCTAAAGGTCATAACGTTGTATGGGGCTATTTTTGTAGTGTGTCTGGTTGGCATCCAACAATACCATGTATACTCTGTGTTCTATCTGACATAGAGTGAAGCTATAGTAGTCAGATTATTGACACACCTGCGTGCATATTCAATGCATCATTAGTCAAACAGGTGTGCACCTTGAACTGTGTACATAGTGCCTATTTGGCATTGTGTATGGTATCGGTGTATGTATTGCACCAATGGGTACTATATAAATAACGTTACTTTGCCTGGATAGCAAACCATTTCTGTTTGAATGAATACCAACTGGCGACCTGCCTAGAATAGAGACGTTATAAATTTCAATATTGGCCAGGTTAATAGCAAGAACAGACAATAGTTTTTCCTGTTTCTTTCTCAGGACTGCATATCCACAGGTATTTATGGCAATGCTAACCAATCCTGACATCAGGAAAATCAACACTTCACGAGTAATTTACAAATGATGTGATTTGCGAAATAACCTTAATAATAAAACCACTTGTGGAAGACATTAAACTAGCTTCACAAAGGACCTGTCCTGCAGTTATACCCTTCAAAACTGTTTGTTGACAAATATAGTTATGTTGATAATCTTTAAAACACTACAAGCAATTTGACATCAAATCATCAAGGCTGCAGTTTTAACTTAGGTGGCTTGTCACTACCACCCTTCATTTAGCATAAAATGTGAGAGAGCATGAGTGTATTCTCCGACTTGATTCTAGCATCCATGGGACTTAGTATAGGAGGTCAAGACAGCCCAAATGACACGCAAGAGTGAGGAACAACTCCTTCTGTTTTTGGTGTTTGAATAGCCCTCTTGTTGTTTTGAACAGAAATGACTCTACTCCTTGTGTAATTCATTATTAGAAACTTTCAGGGATTGTGAAAAAACGTTGATAGGACGGGAGGAACACGATACATAAAGATCACGTGATATTTTATAGACCTAGAAACGTGATCGCATGTCATTACCTCAGGAGCAACAACAATGACCTTCTTGTCAACAAGAATCCCCAAATCTTCCCACCTTTGACGTATTTTTTATTCATGCTACATGCTGTGTATGGCATTCATTTTTCGTACATCTATAGATCTTCAGTCATTTTAATTATGTTCTCCGGGTAGGCCATATACTTATTATGTTGAGTAATATGACTAAATCCCAATGGGATTTATATGTTGGCTATATGCCTAAACTAGTAAGTGTATATATACGTTTTTTGTTGGCAATGCTCCCAATTGCTTTACCTAAAACATAAGACCTGTTGCTGTTTCACACCAGCAATACGATTGATATTGATGGCTAATATCAATTGCCTCTTGGAAGATATCTATGATTAAGGTGTCCTGTTTGGTTCTAAATCTGATAAGTAGCTCTGTGTTCTACTGCTCGACCTTCCATACAGTATTATCCTCGAGACATTGGCATATTTTACACTGCATTGGTTAAGGCCTGTATTATGACTACAAGTATGGCGAACTGCCAGCAGCCTCTAATGCCTTCAGTAAAATCTCCCTTCAAGTAGCCAGAAATACTGATTGTATACCACACATACTTATGCATGGTAATGGTGGACTTCTCCTATTCCTGATAATGTCAATCTCTGAAGAATCAGTACCAAAGAGCCTATGTAAAAAAACTTACGAACATGTGCACGACTACTTCAAGGATATATCTGGGGAGGGAGAGAATCTGAAGACACATAGCATATATGTGTTGTGTTTTCTGTTCGTTGAATTCTGCCATTTCCAGCATTCGTCTTTGATGAAGGCTTAAGTAAATTGAGGGCTTGACCCACTGAGCCTTATTAAAAAAATGATGTTGAGAATACATGTTTTGTTATATCCCACTCTGTGTATTTGTATGCCTGTGTTTCTTTCTAGTCGAAGCTTATTTAGAAAATACACCTCCAAAAGTATGCACTTTTCATGCATCTCAGGAATGCATGTGGTTTTCTGACACCACGTCTAGCCTTATCGAAAGGATATTTTGATCTATTGTGACATTTGACATATGGTAGATAGAGAACCTTTAGTTGAATTTTAACAATGAAATAAACAAGGTATGTGATCGGACGTCGATGGTGTTCGATATCTGATGTCAAGGAATACGTGCCTCGTGTGTGCGCCTAATAATGTAAAATGATATTAAACTGTAACTAACGTGGAAGCAAACCCACGCCGTCTAAATTCTAAAGGAGGTGTCATATTCTATCTCACAATAGCATGCTACGTAATAACAGAGAAAAATAGCATGTTCTATAGAATAATACCGTAACAAATCAGATTTTTACTGTTTGAACGATTTGGAGGTTTTGATGAAACGGCATGCAAATAGGAAAAAAACAACAACTTTGAAGCAGTTTAGTTATAGCTATATGCTATAGGAATTACATTGACTTACTACAAATACAGTTGAACCCTTACTAATATGTGTTTGTGTTTTAGATGTTTTTGAAGGAAACACACTCGAATCATACATAGCAGAGATAACATGTACACATGAATGATGAAATAGTCACTATGTTGGTGGTGCTTGAAAAGATGTCATGGGTATTATATCATATATAGAATAATCTCTATTCTATATGATGCTAGTAAGGACATATATCCCATGCAGTTCCTCGTGGTCATCTGTTCCCGTGACTAAAGGGAGATATGCCAGAGTGCAATTGGTTCTTTCTTCCTCCTGTGATAACGGGTATCCAACGTTATTAAATCAATGTAGAAATAGCAAGGAGAGAATTAAAAGAAGATAAAAAGAGGAAAGTGGGAATCAGCAATTATGGAATAGACTCGTTCAGTAAAGCAGAAGCCCTTTGTAAATAAAACAGTTTATATTGAAGTTTAAGCCGAAGATCAATGACGATAGCAGACTCCGCACATATATTTCCCGACCGTTGGAGTACAGGGAATGCGAAATTGTATATTACATGTATGTAACGGGGTAAATGTGAGTCTATTTAACAGACTATTCTTTCGAGATGATTATTGAAACATGACCAAGGGAGGATATCTTCATGTAAAGTTTGTGAACGCTTGGTTTTGTTATTGAAGATTATCCGTAATTGATTATGTGATACACAGAATATTTCATTTAAGGTAGAATACGGTATATGCATGACGATTGTTGACATTGCATGTAAACTATTAAATTATTTATTTCAGGTTCAGGAATATCAAGAGTGTAATAAGGTGTACATAGATATATCACGTGCATGTATGTATCATGTTTTTTACACGTACCTCATCTATTGTCAGCTTTTAAGATCATGTTTATAACATCAGGTTTGAAGCATCAGTGCACACTTGCTACTTGCAAGCCCTAATGGACCAACCATCCCGATAGACAAAAGGCAATGTATCCATGAGATATAGTAGGGATGATATTTATGCATTCTTCTGTAAGGGAAAATAAAAATATTTTCAAGATATATCCAAAGGTATAAAAGATGGGGCTAAGTACCCTTAACCAAAAAGAAACAGCAGGTCATGGTGTCATGAGATTAAGTGGCCTGTGCAATTTATCCCAAACTGTATCTACACCCATTGAATGAAGAGTGTGTCTGCCTATTATTATGATAATAAATAGTGTGTGTGGGATCTTTCAAGTGGACCTTATGCCACTTCCATTGACTTGTCCAGGCTTAGGGTGAAGATGTTATTCCCTCTATGACTCCTAATGCACCCTGTATACTACTACCGCCTCCTCTCTCTGACTGCCAGTTTGCTCTGGAGCATGAGGCATTCTAGTGGACGACTCATTTATACTAAAAGACACACTTGGTGAACAAATAAACATATTTTACTATACCTCTTGTTTATTATACTTATTTCTAATTTAGTACATATGAATATTAAACTTGTAATGCATCTACATGTCTTACAATTCTCATCATCGACCAGCAAAGAAAACTTTTCACAACATATGTGAACTTATGATTCGGGCAAGTACATTTTGTGAATGTTGTAACATTGATCTAGTTCTTTCCATTTTATACATGCCTTTGGGGGGGGGGGGGTCAAGCCATCGAGTGGCAATCATAGTGTAACGTCACCTCAATGAGAACATGGCAGCTAAAAGGTGTCTTTATTTCGTGTCTCCATGATCATTCCTTTACCCCAAGTGGTCTGGTCCACAATACAGATGCAGGCGTGCCAGACGACTCAGTATCACCTCAAATACAGATAAAAGATCGAAACGTGTGGGTCAGACACAATCTGCAAAAAGAGGCTGAACATGGTATCTAATACATGGCATCCAATAAACAAAACTGTACTCGAGATAACGTATTCCTCCCAGGCTACATAAAACTGTATTCGGGATAATGACTGTGTTTCTCCATGACTACATTTCTGTATATTCATTATGATATTAGTTAAGGAGCCCCGTCCACATGTCTGTTACTGGGAGAATATGCCATTGCACCACATAACAAACAAGGAGCCTCTAAAACCAAAGAAACGAGTTTGGCAAGGTTGGCAAGGACTGTAGTATATTTAGAATACTGATTTATTTTAGAATTCGGTGTCTGTAAGCTCAGAGTATTTGACATATACAGCAATGAGCACTAGTACATGATTGTGTGTCCCATTCCATGTCTACTGATCTTTTGACAATGATCCCCTCTTCATGAACTATTTTCACATCATACATTAAATCGGGTGTGACCTGTTCCACATTTAGAACAGCATAGTTACACTTGTTTATCCAGTCATAGTGCTTGTATGTATAGTCACCATAGGACTCACTGAGGAATGGCAGCATACGAACAGCTGCCTTGCCAACCATGCCAGAGCTCTCATTGTTGATAGCACTGGATGTTATCTGACGGCAAAGTAGTTCCCTGTCTCCACCCATGGGCTGGTGATACACATCAGTGAAGCCAGCTATGTGTACATCTCCACTGAATAGCAGTAGTTCACGCTCTGGCTTTGCTTTTCGCCATTGTCTGATGAGGTCAAGTAAAGTCCCTTTGGTGTCTGGCATTGATAAACCCCATCACATCATCAGCAGGCCCATAGGCCCCAATAATATCAATGAACTTCTTTTTCAGGAACAGCAGAGGCAGGGGGCGTACCAAGATCCACATAGTGATGTCCTCCCTCTCCATGAGTCTTGTCTTAACCTCATTCATCTGCTCTTTGCCAAAGTAGCTGAGGTCATTTTCAGTTCGTTCAGGTTTATACAGAGACCACACTGTTCTGGTGTCCAGCATCATGATGCCAATTGGACCATAGTTACTCGCGACAAATTCACTGGTCAGACCATCACTACCTCTGTCCACAATGTCAGGGTCCCACAGAGCCCTTTGATACTCATGGAAAACCTTAAGGGCCGAGAGTCCAAGGAAATACTCTGCAGACTCTGGGTCAGCATCTTCTGGTACACCACCAAAGTCATCTCTGATGTCATGGTCATCGAGAATCATCAGATTTGAAACATTAGCCAGTACCAGTGCGACATATTTACGTCCAAATGTGGTTCTATACTCTTGGCGATAGATCTCAAGAATTTCATCCCTCTTGCTTGGCCATTCCGTCATGGGTATTCCATGGAGTATCTTTCTTGCCTGGATATAAGGTATTGATTGATCGGTGTATTCAGCATCAAAAAGCCTTTCATCATCAGATACTAAAGTCACATTTCTTCTGTTGTTGGCCGCATCACCATCCATGTATACATTGTCACCGATGTGCAGCAACACATGGATATCATCCTTCTTGGACTGAATCCGCTGCCACATTGTTTCCCACATGTTGGTATTGTTAGGCTTGTAGGTCCTTTTATCACAGCTCACAATGGCAATACTACATTTTCTTGTGTCTATTGGCATAGTTTTAATTTCACCAAGGCTATAGTCATTCTTCACCTGAGGCACCAGAATCTGATACCGCATATCAGGTTGAAGGTTTTCAAACCTATAGACACGTGGTTGGCGTGCTGTCATATACTTTTCAATATAGTGCTGAGAATTGCATCCATTTATCTTAGCACAATGTGCACTGTCAGGTGACAGTGCTTGCAGAATACAACGTAAGCCTGGAGAGTCCTCATCCACCTCCAGGAGTACACAAGCGGTAGTCTTGCTCACCCGTCCCACGATGGGTCCACATAAAAGGTTTACCATATTGACAACAGTTGATGTAGAGGTGTCAGTCACTTGTTTCTAAAATAAATCCATAACTGATGATTAGTGTTTTTTGGTTAAAAAGGAAAAGGTCTGGAGCTTAATTCAAATGGCTCTACCATAGCTACCTATGAGATGTTAGTGCTTTCCCTCCCATAATCTGTACTAGTACGGTAATGTAGGCCTGCCTTCCTTTCTGATAGCCTCAGCCCTCCTTTCACTATTCCAAGCAGCTAACAACTGTGCAGAGTGGTAACAGGTCTACAGAGAAAAAATAGCAGTGGAAGGTAAAAAATAGCAGAGGAAAAACTCGTTCTCTCAAGAGGGGCTATGTTGGGGTTCTGCTAATTATATATACCCTGTTGGGTGCACTTAAGCCTGAATATTTAATGTCTTATACCATATGATCTCTAAGGCAAGAGGGTAGCAAATATAGAGGGTTAAAGGATAAATATCTCACCTGAAGTCAGACTGTTGAAATACCACGCTTGCATCAAGAGGATCCTAAGGTCGGGGTGGGGGGGGGGCTTCCTTAAAAACCTTCACTGTTGTTGGTAGGCTACATGAAATGCGAGATTTGGCTATTTCAATGTATAGTCTAGAAAGAAGGAGAATATTTTGAAAACACCATATGACATGTAACCCAGCTCTTCCAAATGTTAATGTGCATGTAAGTGTAAGTCTTTCCCACCTATATGTACAGGAGAAAAATAAATCTACCATGAGTTACCATGAAATTATAGCTTGTATTTTAGAAGTACAGTGCCCCCCCTACACAAACTAACAGAGAGTAGGGAACCATGACATTACTATGCCCTTAATGCATGAGTAGACTCAAGAGCCCTCAAGCAGTCTGAGAAAATGCATTCAAGTGCCCTTAACTCATGAGCAGCCTCAAGAGCCCCCAAGGACTATCCAAAGGTGCATTCACTTTTGTGACGAGGAATGTCCCCCCACCCAGGTGCACTTGCACTCGGGGGAAACCACTATCCTTTCTCAGTATAATATAAGGGGTGGTGTTAGTACTGAAGTGGAATAGCGAAGGACTGTGCATAGTACTTCCTATTGGTTACTGGCCTAACACCACCAGCTATTTTGTTGTAGTGACACTAGGTCTTATGAGATGGTAAGAGATGTGCCTATGCTAACGTCATAGGTAGCGATGGCAGAGCCTTTTGAATTAACATCCTGTGGTTGCAGCAGACCCAAAGTTGGGTTATGGCTATGGATTGTAATGATAATGATCTGGGTCAGTCATACAGGCAATGGTTTATGGTGAATGATTTTGGTCTCCAATGGAGTTTGTTACCGTCCACATGAAAGCAATTTATGGAAAACAGTAGAAAGTGTAAAGGCCCATCTTCCTGTGCACATTATACAATTATCTGACACGGCTTCGACATACCTGCAAGAACTGTAGCCATAACAGGGTATGGCCTATGGCTAGGTGATCGGTCGTTCCTTTTACATTGTCAGATACTATACCAAAGGGCGGTCCTTGCGCCCTTGACACTTCAGATTAATTCCCAAAATAGCACACATAGACTTTAAATATAGAGTTATCCTACATGGTAAGTGTGTCCCTCTGCAGCTAAAACCATCGAACTGGACGGTGTATAAATGGGCAGTCATTTCATACTTGCAGCAAATTTCTCACAACCTTTGAAATATCAAGGGAGATTTAGCTGAAGTCCGCCGCACACCCTGTGTCGGCCACCTTTGTCATTGATTTCCCGATGTGTCACATATATCACATATGAATTCCTTATTTTAGGGGAGGAGTTTAGGTGTTATACTATATAGAACTTTCATATTCAGGATAGTTAACTGTTCTTTCCAGCCTGTATAACTATCTAGAAATACCCCTGTTCGATAGTCATACTTGTTAAGAAATATTGAATCCTTATTGAAGATTTAGAGGTTTTATGTTCCTCTCAAAATAGTACATAAGGTATCTGGGTAGAGATACATACATGTTACATCAGTGAATCGCAAAGACCATTGGTGTCATTATTGTGGAACTATATCTTTTCAGTGAATCGGCCACAATTTCCCCCCAAGTCGGCTACCTACCTTATACCTCAAGTCGGTCCTGGGTTTGCCTCCACTCCTATAGGTCTCAACACAGATGCAGTTTTCAGCACATTCTTTCGTGGAACTCTATCTTGATGTGAACTTACACCGTTTCATACAAAGTCACTTTATTCATTTCCTTTTTGTGTGTGTAAAGAGAATCCTGTAGTTATTTAGTGCTTATGACATGCTACAGAGGGCAGCAGTGAGGTACTCTCATCTCTGCTGGTATGTCTTCTCTGGAAGACTCTCTACAGTATAAGGACTCATGGTGGCCGATTAGGGGTACAAGTCGGCAGACTTGAGGTGAAAATGAAGCAATTAAAATGTTCTTATAAATGACAAAAATAAATCAGTAATAACACGAGATGATAGGTCTGTAACTATAGCAGATGTTATTCTATCCGGGGTGATCTAAATATTCTGACATCAGTTATAGGCTGATCGCGTGATTATTTTATTACCTATTAAGCCCTATATATCACCCACGAAAAACGTGTACATATAGGACCAACCGACTTCTGCTAAATCTGCCCTTCACTGGGCAAGATCACCAGCTGTTAGAAAGAACCTTTATTTGGCATTACCCTTTGTATTTCTGTGCGAGCTAAAGCTAGCCTTTATAATATAACTCTTTTCAAACGATTCCACATCTCTACACATACTAGACTGATGAAGAGCCCTACCCTCATCGGTTGTAATGAAGTAGTGAGGCCTACTTTCTGTCATTACCAAATTCCCTCCATATATACTAAACAACTTATACAACGAGTATGCTTTACCCGGTCAAAATCATGTCAGAGCTATAAAGAATGATACTGTTGAAAAGCAACCTGTCTTCCCTTTGCTCTCTAAATACATAAGGTTGTGTGTATTAGACAACTGCAGTGGCCTTGATGTCACTAGTAATCAAAACCATATTGCCATTGACCCGCTGTCATATATACCCTGGACAGCGATGGATGGGAGGTTTCCTCTGCAGACCTGGGAGGTATTTCTCAAGATGGTACGACTAGACCCTTTCAAATCGTAGTGGGATCCCTCACTCTGGTGCCATTACAATCCTGCATCTAGTGGCTACTAATGATTGTACTGGTACAGCTCTGGTCTTTTGCACAACAAAATAACCACCGCAATCCTTCTAGTAGCGCAATACTAACGATCGCTAGTAGACAATAATCATGTTGTATTGCTAAAGGTGTGGCTCCACTACGCGATTTTTGCAGAGAATCGGAGCTATTCTCACAAAATGAGACTCAAACAAAGACTCAAAGTGGCATTTGTTATCATTGCAAGGTAGAAATTGTATGTTAAAGGAGCCATTTGTTTATGGTGGGATGTCATTGTGTGAAATTTCATGCATGCTTGTGTTGTCAAAAAGATGTTTTTGTTTACCAAATCAAGCTGACCTAATGTAAATATTGCAGACTTACAAACTGATAACTCTATGCAACTCAATATCAGACAGGTTCGATTTTTACAGTTCAAGACCCTGTGATCTGTGTAACTGCTGTGTTGTTATTTATATTTTGCTGTGTTGATGTTTATATATTGAACTCCCACCCAATCACAGAGTCCATAAAGGGTGTAGGTTAGTTTGTAAATATGGCACACAAGGAGAGAGATCACCCATAAAATGACCCCTGAAATCTCATGTTTACAATTTTGAATCTCATGTTTACAATATAGGAATGTCAACACCCTATACCTTAGGCACTATAGGGATAACATTCCATGAGAATGTAGCAAAAAATCGCGTAGTGGAGCCTCCACTTAAAGCTACCAGGAAGAAAATATCATTCTTTATTAGTAGATATATCAGTATAATTTCAACAATTAGTGAAACTTGTTGGTTGTGATTCGTTGGTAAAATATAAGTCCCCTGCTCAAGGGTATCGCTAAGATACATACTTGTAAGCGTGACATTATCATTAGATATAACGATTACTAACCACCGGTCATTGATGTCAGTATGTATCTTGCATTGTGCCAGTCTATGAGGAGTGAAAATGTCGAATTAGACCAAAATTTCCACATTTTATATTGAATTCGACACAAAGAAAAAGGGCTAGTTTGGTGCCTGCTTGCTGGGAATCGTTGATGGAATGATTACCATTGTTTTAGACTCTAAATCAATACTTTTTATCTTTCTGCAAAACACCCTCTACACTTGGTAACGACCACCATGCTTAGAAATACTTTTTATACAAAATATCATTAGCGACCACTATAATATTTCTCAATTTGTTGGTAAAGGAATAAGAAATTCAGACCCCTCCTGAGGGTGGGGGTGTAAAATATTTGGCCCCTCTTGATGGGGAGGGGCACAAAATATTTACCCCCTTTTTAGCAAAAAAAGCCAGCACGCTACTATAGATTAAAGAGGGGTGCGATAATTCTCTGGCCTCCGGTACTGGGGGGGTTGACTGCCGTCGAGTGGGGGGCGTATCAAATTTTCACATATCAACCGAAACCCCCCCCCTCTGCTGATAAATAATGGCCACTCCCTTAGCTGGGATTTAGAAAGTACATGGTAAACAAAACATTTCTTTGAACAAATCCTAGCATGACACCTGTATAATAATTTTCTCATGTATATGGCACATTCAGCATCACCTACCACTACTTTATTTTAAAAAGGAAGGAGCTAATGATAAAAGGCCTTCATAAAATTCTTTACAATAAGGGGCAATTTCTTGCAGACAACCTTTACTAACCTCCTTTACAATGTTGATAATTGTGGGTATTCCTATGAGGTACATCGTAGATGTTTTGATGGTGTGACATCTATTGCCAAATTGGTTCATTTGATGGAGCCGCTGAAATTACACATGGATATTTCATGTATGTTTAACTATAATATTATTTACTATAATTCCTTACCTACTTATCTTTTGTGTAACTGTTGAAAAGCACGCAATATCACATATTTGCTGGAAATTATATGGATTACCGTCATGGCATTTAACCAAACTAAAATTGAAATAAATCCAAGACCCAATTCAGATATTCTAGACCTTTAGTTAAAACTTCCTTAAATTCTTTGAGAATAGAATATTGGAGAGTGGCAAGAATCAAATTTGAAATGCAGATGATAATCAAATATAGTTGATGAAGTGCATCTCGATGCATATACAGTATCGTATGAATAAACCAACCTCGCCCCAATAGATATGGTCCCTGTACAAGGCAGACACCCTCACCCCAGTGCTTTTTTTTATACAGGCACCAGTTCAAAACCTGATGTGGTTCAGAGGACTTGGCATACACAGCTGTCTGCACTGTTCATATCCCACTCCTTATCCACAGATTTTTTCAGAATAATACCCTCTTCATGAACTAATTTTAATTTATATACTAGCTGGGGTACAAATCGTTCCACACTAAGAACAGCATAATTACATTTGTTTATCCAGTCATAGTGCTTGTAGGTATAATCTCCATAGGATTCACTGAAATTCAGTAGCATTCGAGTGGCTGCCATTCCTATCATACCTGGCCTTTCATTATTGATAGCGCTTGAAGTAATCTGCCTACAGACCAGTTCTTTTGCACCCCCACTTAGTGGATTGTAGTAGACATCAGTGAATCCCGCAATGTGGACATCCCCACTGAATACAAGCAATTCACGCTCTGCCTTTGCCTTTCGCCACTGCTTGATGATGTCAAATATACCTTCAAGGTCCCTCTGGTGTTGGACATTGATAAAACCCATCAGGTCATCAGCACGTTCACAGGCATCAGCCATCATCTCATTAAGCTTCTTTTTAAGGAACAGGAGTGGTAGGGGACATACCATAACCCACATCACAATATCCTCCCTCTCAGAAAATCTTGTCTTCACCTCATTCATCTGATCATCACCAAAGTAGCTCACGTCTTTGTCAGCCCGTTTAGATTTGTACAGAGACCAGACTGTTCTAGAGTCAAGCATCATGATTCCAACTGGTCCATAGTTAATGGCAACAAACTCATTGGTCAGACCATCACTACCCCTTTCCACTATTTCAGGGTCCCACAGGGCTCTTTGGTATTCATGGAAAACTTGCAGTGCCAGATGTCCAAGATAGTACTCTGCAGACTCTGGATCAGAATCCTCTGGCACACTACCAAAGTCATCCCTGATATCATGATCATCTAGAATCATCAAGTTGGAGACATTGGCAAGGACAAGTGCTACATATTTACGTCCAAAAGTGGTCCTGTACTCTTGGCGATAGATCTCAAGAATCTCATCCTTTTTATCTGGCCACTCTTCCTTTGGGGTTTCATGCAAGACCTTCCTTGCTCTGACATAAGGTATTGATTGGTCTGTATTATCTGCATCAAAAACCCCCTCATCATCAGCTACGACCTTTTCATTGCTCATATTATGGGAGACATCACCATCAATGTACACATTATCACCAATGTGCAGCAAGACATGAATGTCATCCTTTTTTGACTGCATTCGCTGCCACATGGTCTCCCACATGTTTGTAGAGGTAGGCTTGTAGGTCCGCTTATCACAGCTCACGATTGCAATATTGCAGCTCTTCAAGTCTGTTGGCATCGTTTTGACTTTACCAAACCTGTGGTCCTTCTTTACTTCAGGTATGAGGATCTTATACTGCATGTTTGGTTGAAGGTTCTCAAACTTATACACTCGTGGTTCGCGAGCTGTCATGTCCTTTTCAACACAGTGGTCAGAGGTGCCTTCCTTGATCTCCACGCGGCTTCTACGATCAGGTGCCATTCCCTGGAGGATACAAGCCAGCCCTGGAGAATCTTCATCCACCTCCAGGAGAACACAAGCTGTGGTGCTGGTCACCTGACCAACAATAGGGCCACACAGGAGATTGACCATGTTGTCTTTTGCCAATGTAAGGGAGTTTCGTTGTGTTTCTGAAATTATTTACAAATGATTAGGTGTGCATCAGAATGTTACTCTCCTTTGCAAAAGGATTTTACAAATGATAAATGTGCATTTAAGATGTGCCCCGTGATCCCGCTCATAATAAGAGCCACAGCCTGCACATGTACTTGAGGATGGACCTCTGTTGCATCTTATAGAACGAGCCAAGGTCAGGGGTGCGCCTTATACGCAAGGACTGTCTGGCACCAAGTCAGGATGCGCCTTATATGGGGATGTGCCTTATACACGATACTGGATGAAGACTTCTCACTAACACTAAGAACGGGCGGTTGTTATTCGGCATTTACGAGAGGAGTATTGGTTCTGCAACAGATCACATGTAGTACAGCTACAAACAGCGTCCTTTAGCCAATAGCATTACCTTCTAGCTGTCTACATGGCAAATATTACTCACTCACTAAAAGAGTCCACTCACTTTGGTACAAAACTCAATCCGTACTCCAACTCATTAAACAGTCAAAATGGAATCCCATTGTGGTATGAGAACTTTCCCATACAGACGACCCTAACTGTTTAATATAAAGGCAGCTGCATACTTCGATCAAGAGAATTTTGGTACATGGTTCAATATTAATTGTCTATAACACCATGATGTTAATCCAGTTAACCCAGCCACGTTTAAAGATAGTGTGATAAGGTCTATAACTGATGCTATAGTTGCTCATCAATTATCCATAATAATCATTATTGCCTTACCTCTGATTCCTGCTCTATCTGCGGTACTCCAGTCTTGGGTGGAAAAGATCAAGTTGTATAGTTGCTAATGTCCACGACTAATAATAACATTGGCGGCAGTGTCTCCCTCCACGTGCACATAGAAGCTGGTGTCCGGAAACAAGATCCGATGCCTAAAAAAGGGGTGTGTTTCCAGTCACCCCACCGACCCTAGCAAATAAAGAACGACCCTGCCCGAATTGTTCATCCATTTTTGATAAGGATCATACGGATCTACAGTTTAACTTAGATAAGCATTATCCTTTACATATATCTTCTACATTTTTTCATGTTTTTCATAGTTTTATCGTATAATCAAAGAAAATTTAAATCTGACCGACCGTTGATATGAAAAAAACCGTTTTTTAGATTATGAAAAGAAATCTGACCTACCGACCCTAGTTCTTTGAATTCTGTTACTGGAAACACACAATTCTTTTTGACTTGACCATCGTTAACGTAAATTACACTGTAAGTAGTAGCCAGGTTTATTTTACAGCAAAAACCCATGGCAACTTTGGTTCCAGTACCTTTTGCTGTATTGTCTGTGGATAAATAGCAAGTTTTGCTGTAAATGAACAAAAAAAAAATACTGTAAACTTACAGAAATGTTTGCTGGCAACTGAGGTTCCAGCAACCATTGCTGTAAATTTACAGAAAGTAGAGATGTAGAACTACAGCAAGAGATTCTGTTAATCCACACAAAAAATGCATTGTGTATATAAGAAGGCTACAAAGGACACGGCTATATATATGCTATCATTGAGATAGGTCCATGGGGATCATCTCCATAATATCATTTGTGTACTCCATGCATGCATTGATACTATAAACCATGCATACCTAATGCAGACAATAAATGTCTCCAATCCCAATGAAGTGGCATTATTGAGGGTGAGAGAAGTAGAGAACCATCTCTCCCAAACCATTTGATGGTGATTCAGTTTTAGCACTGAATTGACCTGAAGGCAGGTAGGCCTATGTTAGCTACAACCTCATAGCACAGAAACTTGTATTTCAGATTTAGACACAGTTATAGTGTCATCTAAGCATATCATTAGTCTTTCCTAGTTTCTTCTCAGATGACCTTGCACACTATCATTTGTGCACAATGCTAGATTGAACCTATTGAGGTCAGTATCATATTGCAATTGATCAAAAAGCTCTGGGGACAGTATTGGATTGAGATGAATATACATACTGAACAGATGGTTATACTACTGCCCTCTGGTGGGAGAACCTAAAGCTATTTAGGTAAACCCTTTGTAGGGTCAAGTATACCTGCTATAATTATGTACTACCCATAGCAGGGTGACTGGCTGGTCTAGGGCATAGTGTATACACAGTGTAATCACACAGGATCACTTATAACTGTACACATGTATATACTGATGCAAGGCAATACCTATACAAGAAGACTTACTGTATTTGGGAATACTGTACATTCTGCTGTGGATCTACCGAAGACATGTATGTTAAAAAACACAAACTCCTAACAGTGTATGGCGTTATATAATTACTCCTGTAGTCGATAAAGGTTCATGAGATCTGTGCCAAGTTTCACGCAGCGAGGTAGAAGTGATCCGGACACCTGTTGGTGCCAGTCTTGGAGGTAGAAAATTCAGTTACCCAAGTAAAAGAGTCCGTCATTTCGCAATTCCCTACCATTTTATTTAAATCTTTAACGAAATTGTCCATATCCCTATGATATTTTGAGACTTTGATCTGCATAATTATGTTTATACCATAGATTCTTTAAATTCCATGCCCTCAGGTGGGATTGACCTCTCTTACTGGTCCAAATGGTAGATGAAGAAGAGGTATCACGTTAGACCATGCAGATTTAGTAAACAACCTCTTATTTTGTGTTTATCCGAGTGGGCACAGCAATCACATCTTGATGGGAAACCTTATGACAATTGGGATATATAGTCTAGGTCGCAATCCTTATAAAACCTCTTCTTAAACCCACTCTATGATGATCTATCGTTATCGTTGGAAAACGTCCAGCAGCAGACTTTCATAAGTCCATATTGCATGGCATACAGCCAGGATAAGGAAGTCTTGTAGAGCTTCAGCTGCTACTGGTCACTTCATTAAAAGTAATATCTACCATTCACGTGGCCTCTTGAAATTCTGAAATGACCTTCTAGTCGATGTGCTGGCAACAGTTATAAGGAGACTTGGTGGGAAAATAACGCAGATCCCTTTTGGTAGGTATGTACTTTTGGATCAATTAGGCAACTATTAATTTTGATTAAATCCTCAAATGCTCAAAATGGTATGTATGTAACAATGCGGATTACATCAATTTTTAAAGTAGATACTTTGTTTCAACGTTTTTTTATTGATAACCACTGATAACAAGAGGTGTTTTAGTCATTCTCCATGCCAAATGAATTATACACCTTAACCACATGCCACAGCGACACGTAGAGTTCAGTTATAATTACATGGATTACGGATGGCCCTCTCCTCTACACATGCGCTATCTTCAGAAAAACAAGGGAGAATGCAGGAGCCGCATTTAATATCACCATTTCATGTTCGTCCTTGTCGGAACAAGATTTTGTTGTTTCTGATAGAATATACTCGATAATAGAATAGCTTGATATCATAGCAATGTCTGTATTATTTTATGAGATTTAGGGCATGATATGAAGATTAACGAAAAGCGTGACCACCCTTATAAAATCCTAAATGTTGTACAGGAGGGTGTTGCTCCTATTGTAAAAAAGAGCTGTGAGTATGTGCCCTCTTTTCTAAACAAGTTGTGCACTGCTTCACCTAAGTACTTGCACTCACCACATTAGTCTGAAAAGTCACCTGCCTTGTTTAAAATAGAGAGAGCTGCACTACCAGGTACCTACTCATGTCATACACTCTATAGTTCATTATACTGACTGACTTCTCCCAAGTAGGTACCTACTCAAATCCCCCTTTTTTAGCACCATACTTGAATGACCACTTGTGAGCAACAAAAGGGACAAGTTATAGCTCCATGAAAAGAAAGGACTGGAAAGGAGGGCATTTTTAGCCAGCTCTTCCTTTTACTATATATAGGAGCAACACCCTCCTGGCTGTCTGTCTAGGTGTGTGCCAGTGCTATGGGGAGATTTTATTTAACCTATTCCATTCATAGTATATATACCACGGACCTATCCTCAAAATAACCCCCTAATGTCATGAAAACGTCCAAACAGAAACATACTCAGCCAGCATATATAGAAGGAGATACATGTATAATACATCACGTCACAACTGGCTTCCACTATTTCATAATGCCCTGATAAAATGAGACTAGTTTGCGAAGTTAGGTAAGCTATAATATGTGATAGAATCTGCAAAAAGGGCCCTTAGTGCAGGGTGCATTAAGACCCTTATTCCTAGTACGTGTCACATATGTAGAATTACATGGATATGCCGTCATCATGACTGTGTTCAAGGTTCTAATCAAAGGTGTTCCCACAATCTGGTAAATGACAGGCTGAGGGTTTGCCTAGTCGAATTTTAAAAGAAAATGATCACTCCCTTAGAGACGACTTTAGCTTTTAGTGATATCATTGCTTCGTATACTGACTCGACGATTTGTGAATCTGACTGTAATGGATGCAATGAAAAAGACAAGAATTAGCAAAATTGAATGTACTGGAATAACCTGTATTCCTCTACATTTTCTCTATGCTGGCCTTGTTTTTCTCTCTTTTGTTTTCTTATTTTGTGTGTTAAAAAGACATCAAGAGTTTTATGGGGGGTTTAAAAGTAAAATAAACGTTTTTAAACGTTAATACCTTACTCTCCTAAGTGGGATGGGCTCTACCTCCAAGTTATTGATTTAGAATAATTCGCCTGCGAACAGATAGGAGCCGCTGCCAAAGCAGCTCCCAATGCAGTGGCTCCTCCAGGTGGATCGGGCTATGATGAAAATCTCTTTGGTTTCTATGCTATCGTTTCTTTTCAGCTTTCTATCAACTATTATGTGTGAGTATGCAATAATATGTATAGACGATGGTACAATAATTTTTTCTTCATTTTATCTAGGCTAGGCCTACTCATGATAGTTTTGACCCCGCATGCTATGTAGACCTACAGGTGACATGAATTTCCGGATTTCTCCTCTATACTTCGTACAACGCTGTAACCATCATATATACCGCTGCTGCTGTTGTATACAACAGCATAGGAATCACACACTGGACAGACAGCTGTTTAAGTCTCCTAAAGTCTTGTGTCCACAGGGTGATATATTTGGTACTGACGGCAAAAATCACGTTATATATCATCGTCGGAAATGGACGAGAAAAAAGGTTTTATCGTCGGAAATGAACTGTGGATTTTGTCTTTACAAATTTTTTCGCCCAGCTGTGGACACGCAGCTTAAAGTCCATAGTCCACTTGGCCTCTGTCGCCCGATTGAGCCATACATTTCCTATATAAAGTTCTGCGACAGAGACCTAGTGGACTATCGATGTAAGCTTTTAAGTATAAATATTAAAAATATTCTCACTGACTATACTACTAGGTCTTAGGGCTATTTTCCAACACACGATAGGGCCCTTCTACCGGCTGACAGCTACACTTCACTACCACCTCGGCCGACAGGGCTTCTGTAGGTTTCAATAGAAGAGCATGGGCTCTGTCAGCCGACATTAGCATTTTCTATGGGTCTATCGGCTGATAGAGGGGCCATATCGGGTGGTGGAAAATGGGCCTAATACCTATAGTCCACTGGGCCTCTTCGGCCAACTTTGGCCATACATTTCCTACACAAAAGTCGGCCGAAGAGGCCCAGTGGACTATGGGTATTAAAGACGTCCCATCGTGATAGTAAGAATTAAAGGGCTGAGTAATGACAGTCAATCCCACTCTCTTTATGTGAGATAAGCTAGGGTATTTTCTAAATGAAAATGCATCCGTTGCAAATCTATTTGCGCAGATTAGCACAGGCGGACAAAAGTGCACTCTGGCGTAAAAGGTATGATGATTCAGTTGATACTTTGATATTTTAATAGTTGTATAATCATTATGACTGTAGACATTGCATCAAGAAAATATATGTATTCTTGTACACTAGACCAATGCGAATGAAAAGGATTTCATTTCTAAAGGTTGAAATGCTTTCCTTTCCAAATGGCTTATTGATAGAAAAGTTTACTTCCTGAACTGTAGGGATAACAAAGCCACCGAGGTTAGTCAATGTAATTACATTTCTTTTGCATTCTAAATTATCAGATAAGGAAATGACGTTGAATAGTTAGTCTGTGGTGGTATAACTATAAGAGGCCCTATAAGCCTAGATGGACCTGTGAAGATGGTATATTTGCGTTCCCTTATCAATACTTTCCACTCACAATTCATGGGAGTAAATCAATAGCAACAAAATACTTTCCAGACTAACGTGGTGAAGTCAATTGCCATTGATAGTCAAGAAAATCTCAAATTATATATCTTCAATACTAGCGTAGTTGAGTGTGTAGAATAAGATGGAAGAGATTGTTTTATGAGAGTTCAGTCTTTTATTGCCATGGCAACTGCTTTCCTTGGCTACCATAGAAAATGTGTTTGTTCATTTAAAGCTACTTTGTCATTTTTTTACCGTTTTTACGCAGCAGCCAAAGTATGCGTTGCTGCTCACAATCCAGTACAGGAATGTGAAAATGTAGAATGGTATATGGACTCCAAGTAAATGTGAAATAACACATTAAAGTTTTGGAGCACTGTATCATTCTCTACAACAGGATATTGCCTTCCTTCCGCAGCAGTAGACTGGGCTATTATAGACAGTAATTTGAAGTCTTGGCAGCCCCTGCCATCAGCTATGGCAATGCCAAGGAAATTAGGTCGGGTATCAAGTTGGCATTACCGCTAAAGAGAAGGACCCACCATTCAAGCCTCAAATAATGGACATTTCCTCTCAATGCAATTTAACCTTCCGACTCTGGGAATCAGCAGGAGGAAAGTGATTTACAAGTAACCTAGAATTAGGTCGGCCGCTTCTGCTACCGGATGAGCAACTCACTACGAGTTGGCTAGCCTAATTGTGTCAGTTTCATCCTGAAGCTATATGGCATTTATAATTATAATTACAGGTAAAATAAAATATTTTCACTGACATATAATTATTGCCTTTCCATAACATAGGAAATCTGCCATTTCTAAAGACAGATACAAACAGAGCGCACAGGCTGATATGAATCATGCTCAAATCCTTATCAGGATTCCCCAACACGGGGTTCTCTCTGCATGATTTTTTTTAGATTTGTGCCCGCTCTTTTCTGATCAATATAAGCTTGCAATAAACAGCTTGTTTTGAATGGTTTACAGCTGGACACAACATACTTTAAGACCAGTTGCCTTTACTCCTATCTCTGTTTCTATTTGAGGTTGGGGGTTGGCGGCTTTTCATGCTCGTCATAAAGGACGACTGATAGCAGTCCCCATGATTGGTATTTTGGCAAAGCCTGATGAGTAACCATACGTAGGGCTTAGTCCTAGCTCTGCCAGGCTCTACAGAGCTTAATCTGACACGGCTCCCAGTAATTAATTAAGTCCATCTTGTGAGCAAGCCCCAGTCAGAAATGTCTCTTTGCATCTAACTGCCTGTAGTAAACCCTTTGTCAGGTTTCTTTGTGTATGCATTATCTCGACTGAAACCTGGTATTTCGGTACTCTGAATTAAAATCTCTTATCAGTGGGCCACAGGGAAGCTATTTATCATCGTCTGTAGCCATTAGGATTAGTCACTGATCAGTAATGATCTAGGTATTTAGGGACAAACAGGGCAGATACAGCGTGCGTTAATGATGAGGATATAAGGTTCTTAGGGGACATGGCCATAACCTATATATCTTTTAATTTGGGTTCATACAATTGTCAAAGGGCCAAGAATCTTCTATGTGAGTATTTCAATAAGGTAGGGTGATATGGTCATGTCTTATAGAGTAATTCGTTTCTGATAGATACTTGTTTTTCTCCTTTTCTCCTACTCGACCTAATGTGAAAGAGACTTTTTTTCATTGTTTCAACTCTATCTATTGGTGAAGTATTATTATTATTCATTTTTTGTAGTTCTGTTATTTGTACTGAACTTGGATCACAATCTCAATTCCAGATGATATATCAATCGTAAATCGGTTCCTCATGAATAATCATCCCTCTGAGCTTTTTCTGTATGAACCACTGTCAAAGCTTAACCTGAGCTGCTGTCACATATAAGAATACCATAGAAAAAGAACACTGTCAATATTCAAGTGTCAGCTCTCAGTGCCTCTATCCTGTGATAAAAGCACTCACATTATCCAGTTTGGCGACCCAAAATCGTTCTGAAATGTGATAACCGTGGTATAATAAACAAGTAATCAATGGACGTATCCTCTGGGTGCCTGATATCCATGCATATCAGGCACGCCATACAAAGTCATGATGCATGCATCATGGCGTGCAATATCGAGGTATCAGAATGGGAATATCCAGAAAAAAGCACCCAAAATCACAGAAATCGTGTAATAATAAGAGAGTAATGAATGGGCTATCGGGCACCGATACACCGAATGAGGTGCCTGATAGCCCATTCAATACTGTCTTTTATTACACGATTATTCAATAAAAATCAATAAATAATCAATAGAATATCAATAAATACAAGTTGAAAACAAAAATCATTCCCCTCTACCGGGACTCGAAGTCTGCCATAGTGTGTGTACACATGGCGAAAAAAAGTTTCGCCTGGACCGGGACTCGTCCCGCCTACCTCTAGAAGCTGAGCGCAATGTGCTAACCACTAGACCACTGGTAGTAGTTATATGTGAGTACCCTCCCCGGGCTTTGTATCATATCAATGACTTAGAGAGACCTGGTTCTAACTAAGCATTTCTCCTCAGTCCCTGTGGCACAATGCATAGGGAGTTGGATTTGGGATCAGTGGAGTGCAGGTTCGACCCCTACCCTGGCAATGAAAATTTTGTAGGTTTTAACATGTAACATATGACATGTTAGGACATGTAAGGAGTGCTGATATCCTGGATATCAGCACTCCTAGGAGTGCCGATATCCAGGATATCAGCACTAGGACCTGCAATATCGACAGGTATCAGAATGGGAATATCCAGAAAAAGCACCCAAAATCACAGAAGTCGTGTAATAACGTGGTATATAGTGTCATGGCCATACTTCACGCGTATAGACACATGAACACAGTAGTAGGCATCGCCAAATTATCAGAAAGCCATCATGAAGCAATCAAGGTAAGATATAGTTTCACAAGGCTGCCTCAAACATCGATTTAGAGTCTAAATTTAGAGACTCCAATAGGCTTCAGGTTGAGCTACAAAGGTTGCTGCTGTCAATATCTGGCAGAAACTCATTCCAACTTTTATGATTAAGTGAACGGTTTGACAGTAACAGGCCGTTTAGTTTGGTGGCTGGAGGAATCAAATCCTTTATCTGGTAACGAGCAGCTGGCATGGAGGCCGGACATATGCTTAATGGACCTCCGCTATTGACGAAAATTTCAACTGCTCGAGTTGGGAGCACGGCTGGCTGTGCTGGATCTTCCTATATCCCCCACCTCTTCTTGAAAAATAACTCTGTATAGGAGAGAATAGATTCTGTAAAACAAAAAGTAAGCATATGCAAACACAGAAGGTGGAAGCTTACACCAATAAATACAAACACATAAAGAAACGATGATATTCTCTGACAGTAAACTCTGTAGTGTGGGGTAATCTCATTTCACTTTTTTCCTTTACCCATCTCTTTGTCATTTTGTATTGAATTTGGCACAATGACTGCATAAAAGAGTATTCTACATTATGGGACACAATATGTCTCCATGAAATGGTTTGTAAAGAGACTCTTTACACGAGTGGATCAACACAGCTTTAAGTCATCTCTTAAAGCTCTGTCTTCCTTCTGGTTCATACTTTGACTGTACACAATTATGCACAATCATACCCAGCAAATTGTCGTGACTCCTCGTCAACCTGTGTGAAGTGGCTCACACATGTCGCTAGATGGAACACGACGTCGCTATAGCACAAGATCACCAGGAATAGCAATGGTGGTGATCACATGGCCTCACCTCAGATGGCGAGGATGGTGATCACTCAGACTCACCAGGGATGGCGACACGGGTGATCACTCACCTCGCTAGACGAAACACACACCTCGTCATAGCACATGTTCACCAGGGATGGCGAGGATCGTGATCACTCATCCTCACCAGGGATGGCGACATGAGTGATCACTCATCCTCACCAGGGATGGCGACATGAGTGATCACTCACTTCGCTAGATGAGACGCACACCACGTCATAATGCACATTCACCACGGATGGCAAGGATTGTGATCAGTCACCTCGCTGGATAAAACGCGTACCTCGTGATAGCACAGGTTCACCACAGATGGTGAGGATCTTGATCACCCACACTCACCAGGGATGGCGACACGAGTGATCACTCACCTCGCTAGATCAAACGCACACCATGCCATAGAGCATGTTCACCACGGTTGGCGAGGATCGTGATGACTCACACTCACCAGGGATGGCAAGGCGGTTGATCACTCACCTTGTTAGATGAAAAGCTCATGATCATCGACATTGGTAATCATGCAGCCTCACATCTGCCAGATCAAAGTATGTTTTGCCAGAGAAGGTATTGCCATATGTATCTTCCCTCTAACCACAGACAAGGTGTTCATGTTGATATTTCCCTATGTATTTTTCCTGTAACCAGAGAAAAGGTGTTTATGGATAGTTGCTTTCATTTTAGAGATACCTCTATCTAAATTCAATTGATATTCTCTCTATATAATCTTGTTTGATTCAACTCTGAAGTTTTACATGGAAATCAGTGTGAAACAAAGCACATTTGATACGTATGGGACTTATACTTCATGCCCACACTTCCTAGATAGGCTACATGTTGAACAGTGGTGCTGTCTCAACAACTTTGGCAATGGTGGTGATAAGTTGCCACTGTGAGTGAGAGTGAGTGACGGATGATGCAATCCTCAGAGAGCATTGACTTGGAGTGACACAAATTCACGCATTGAGTGAGACAAAGGCTGGCAATGGTGGTGATAAGTTGCCATTCTGAGTGAGAGTGAGTGACAGATGATGCAATCCTTAGAGATCATTGACATGGAGTGACACAAGTTCACGCATTGAGTGAGACCAATGTTGGCAATGGTAGTGATAAGTCGCCATTTTGTGTGAGAGTTGATGCCAGTGGCATGGGAGTGGTACATAATCACACAGTGAGTCAGATCCATGTTGGCGATGCTTGTGATAAGCCGCCATTCTGAGTGAGAGTTGACAGGCAGTGGCACATACTCACGCAGTGAGTTAGATCCATGTTGGCGATGGTGGTGATAAGTCACCATGCTTTGTGAGGGATGACAAGGGGTGGCACATACTCACGCAGTGAGTGAGATCATGTTGGTGACTGTTGTGATAAATTGTCATGCCATGTGAGACTGACACACAGTGGCGAAAGATGACGCAGTGAGTTATCACTCAGAAAGGAGTCACCATTGATGACCAATCATGGCGACAGATAACGACAATTTGCTGGGTAGCGAATACAAAGTAAAAGATATTACTTTAGATATACCAAAGGCATAATTTTATATAAGAAAGCCTATATAACTTTTATAAATCTGCTTTTTAGTGGTGGTAAGCCCTTCTGTTGGAGTAGACCATTCATGGTAGACACGAAGAAGCTCCAAAAGACTAAGTACAGTTTTATGCCCCTCCTAATCTACTTAGAATTTCAGATCTAAAGCAAGCGTCTGCTTTCATTGATCTCAGCTTTAGAGGTTAAGGTAAACTTACACAAGGAGAAGGGAGGTGGGCCTAGGCACTCGTGTGACAACAATGGTTGGCAAGGATAGTGAACCTAAAGGAAGAAAGATATTGGTAGGGGAAAAAGGTGTGTGGGGTTGAAAAAGAAGCCTCTTTTCCTAATTCAACCTTTGGTTCTTACACAAGGTTAATTAACTGGCTGCTTTCACCACCCGGTAATCAGCTTTATTCTATTAATTCCTGGCAGTGTTCGAGTTGGAAGATCCCCTGCAGAATAAAACGTCTGTTAAGTGAAAAGAGAAAATGAAAGATCCTTTTAAGCCCTGGCTTTCTTATAAAGTCAGCTTTCATAACATGAGGCAATACCTTTAATTCCTTCCCATATATATAAACTCTTTGAGATTTTAATGTGGCCGCTTCTGTTGCCTCCCCTTGTGCAACCACTATCTGTGTAAAAAGCCACCATCTACAGTACTACAGTAAGAGGCTGACCACCCAATAGCTATCTGTGAAAAAATGACGCTATCTGTATTAAATCCAGTATGTCAATCAACTGACATCAGTGTAAGAGACATATTAGATTAGGTGAGGGTTTGTAAATGATATCATAATGTTGTGCACTTCAATACTCTATCTATAAACATGTTTTATAAGAGGCTCCATACATAATCCATGCAGTACCTGCTTCATTTGGTCAATTGTGACGTCATGCAATGCAGCAGAAAGGCCTGCTGCTCTCCCTTATAGTAATGCATATTTCACTGAGTATGCCAAAATCTTATTAATGAGCGCAACGACTAACGAAATAACTCAACATGAAAAAAGGGGGGTCTTTTTTTTTTTTTTTAATTATAATTATATAATAGACACAACTAGAACAACAAAACTTGTAGTTCATGTAGTTTTATTTAACCTTATTCATTATATGATCACAACGTTTCAGCTTGATGTAGCCTTCATCAGCCTTTTTAATTGTGTTCATTTTCTATATACCAAATGTAAGTTGAAAGTACTCAGGATGTTATAGGGTTAGAGTTAGAGTTAGGGATAGGGTAGGGTTAGGGATAGGGTTAGGGTTAGGGATAGGGTTAAGGTGAGGGTTAGAGTTAGGGTTAGGGATAGTACCATCCTATCAACGTTTAACATGAAGAAACATTGCACAGCTGACAGTCTCCCTAATATGGGTACTGATTAATCACACACAGTGATGATAGAAAGATGGGTGGGTGGGCACATCGATTGACACAACTGACTAGTTTCGCTAGAAAAGAGGGAAGGCTGTTCTTTTTCTCCTAATTGACACATTTAGGATCAATAAGCTGATAATTGGAAGGGGTCGGATTAGTTTAGGAGAGTTTTTTGATTACGCATGCCTCTTAATGATTGGTGAGTCATGGTGAATAAGTCAATAGAAACCGGCTGCTGTAATAGAAACCTGAGGGCAGGACAGAAGTAACGATATCAAGGTAATACTAGTGTAAATTATGTAACTCATTTAGTGTTCCATGTGATATGCAATCATTATAGATCCAGGGGGACAGGTGTGGGGGAATGGCATGCCCTGCTCAGACATGAAGGGGCCAGAATATATTATTTTGCCACCAACACCCCCCCCCCCCAATTTTCAAACCAGTACCGGTATCTATATAGTGCCGTTTGCTAACTAAACTTTTCTTCAGAGAATTGCCAACATGCCCCGCTTCGGGCACATCCCCCCCTCCCAAAGGCAGGTCTGTAAGGCTCTAAGTCTCAAAAGGCCCCTCAAAATCATATGTTTTGAGACATAGGGCCTAGTATTGGCAAAGTCCCTATCTGTTAAATGGTCCCTATATCACAAAATCATTGCCACATAGGGGCTATGTGAACTCCCTAATTCACACAAAAAAAATGAAATGGCCCGCCCATAAATCACAAAACATTACAGGCCAAGGTAAATCCCAAAAAATGGCAGACCAAAGGTTTATATGGAAGTACTCAGATTTAAAGTAAGTTCTGTTGGTGCTTTCCAGGGGAATGCATTGATGTCTTAGAGATGGAGTGCTTCAAATCTAAGTGTCATTTTTAGTATTAATAGCGTGAATTCAATGAACAGTATTGATTACTTTAACTCTTCCTCTACCAATCACGCATTTTTGCGAGTTGGTGCCCCTTTACCGGACGCGCATTTTTGCGAGATACTCGCCGATTTTCGGCCGATTTTGGCCGATTTTTGACCCTCTATAAGTTCCTTAAAAATTGCTCAAATCTCAAGATTTTTTTGGGAGGTAATCTATGGTACATTCTGTCTGGACAGCCCAAACCATTTGGCTCTATGCAGATCTCCCTCTTGATGGTGAGCAGGTAAACATGGATGAGTTTTACTTTTGTGTGCCATGATTTGGGCAATATTAAGGGGGGAAATATGAAAAAAATGAAAAATATTATCAATTTTGGGGTAAAAAGTGACTAAGGGTAACTTTTAATGAGGAAACGCTTGGTGACAAAATCAAAAGCATATTCTGATGCATTTTGGGTAAAATCTTGGTTTCCATGGCAACAACTGTCAACAAAAGGACTAGCAATCACAACTTTTGTTTACTTTAGTTGCCATGGCAACAGGAAAGAACGATTTTCCAAGGTTCCTTCCTGATGAATCAATCGCTAAGTCTTGAAAAATAGTTATCATATGCAATTTATTTCATGTTGATAGACACATTTTTAACTAAAATATTTCAATTTGAAAATTGGTAGTATTGCATAATTGTTTCATTTGCAAGCCATACTAATTATGCCATATCTCTTCAATTAGGGCCTATTCAGGTTAATAGGGATGTCTCACCTTGTGATTATAAGTGACAGCAAAACCTTTCATAAGTTGACTTATAATTGGAATATCTAGAAAATTCTTTCAGTTTTTGAAAGCTCTCATGATATTCTATGCACGAAATTCTCATCCAAATAAGGCCAAAAATAATTTGGTTCTTGTAGACTAATCTTTATGCAGAATGTGGTAGAAGAAGAGTGATCTCATGGACCTACAGCCAGATGGAGTCAATTGGGTCCAAACAGGCTAATGTGGGTCAGTTTGAAGAGGGGACAAGTTGCCTGAGATGGGTCCGTTTTTCCAAATACAGTCAGATTGACCCAAGTTGGGTAAATTATCAGTAATTGATAAATTGCGGGTAATGAGACTGACAGGCAAATTCATACTCCACCTAGTGGTGCTTCCAAGTACTCACCAGACTCTCAAGGCCTCAGCCTGGTGGCTCCACCTTCTGCTATTCACTGAGCAACTCTCAACCCCGGTTGCAACGGGTGACACACTTTACCTTTTCTCACCTGGCGTTCATAACAATACGCCTTATAAACGTTACATATTTAATCCATCACTATCACCGTCTAAAGTGACTATCCGACTTCCAGGATGAAGCGTACTAATACTACACCATCTACTGCTGCTCCACCTAAAAAGAAAGCAGGCGGTAAGCTAAAAAGACTACTTTTACTGACAATTTAGGTGACCGTGTTACAAGCCTCGAGGACGATGTCCTTGCCATCCGGTCTCAATATAATGAAATCCTCACTGCTATAAACGGCCTTAAACTGCTACACAGCCTACAACTGCACAGGTACAGCCACAGGTCAGTCAGATCCCGGTAGTGGATATCACTTCAACAGAACCTGTAGTACAGACTCCGTCTAGAAATACTCATGCCGCCGCAGCTGCTGCGGCTATCCTGGCTGCAGTGACTTCACAGCCTGCTGCAGGACCAGTCATCGACGAGTTTGCTGCGGCCATACAGGCCGCTACCTTCACGGGTGAGAAATCCTACCCTCTACCACTCAGCTACCAAGACAAAGTTCCTGCTTCTGTCACTGAGAAGGTAGCAAATATCCTCACCTCTACATCACATCAGCTGTCATCCATCAATGGTAAGCCTACTCATGCCCACGACTTCATTTTCCATGGCCCTACACATATTAAAACAGGTCTAAATGTCCTAGACCCTTTAGAATATCTTTTTGGCCTGTCATGGCTTATGAAAGACCGCCGTACTCTGCCTCAAGATAAGCCCCATATCGCTGAGCATATCATGGACATAATAACAGTGGGCAAAGATTATCAGTGGGAGCAGATATGTGATTGGTCAGAAGAAGTGATGTCTTCCATTGCTGATGAACTATTTACTTGGCAGGACAGTGCATCTATCAGTTCAGTGAGGTCAGAGGTTGCCAAGGTCAGAGCTGGTAAACTCTATCCCACAGCTGACATAGCTGAAGCCTCACTCAAGAAGAATAAGTCTAAGTCTAAAACAGAGTCTAAAAATTAGGCCACTTCTCAGAATCAGACTAAACCTGATAAACAGCCTATACAGACCGCTGCTGCTTCACAACCAGCCTACAAAGTCTCTTGCAGCTCAGCTGGTCCCACTGATGTACCCTGTCAGGCTTACAACACTAAGACTGGCTGCACTAAGCCTGATGGCCATGCAGAAAGTGGCATACAGTACAGCCACCACTGCACCTGGTGCAGGCACAATATTCAAAAGCTTCATTTCCATGGCTTCACAGCATGCCGCTGCAAACAACCAGGAGATAAATAGACAAAGGTGCACGAGAATTGGTCAGCACTGAGGGTTATCACACGAGACGAAGCCGAGTGTGATAACCCTCAGTGCTGACCAATTCAAGTGCTCCTTTGTATTTATCTCAAGTTAATTTAGTCAGAAATGTTCAAAATTCAATTTATTTGGCATTAGAAATGATTTTATCATCAGTTATTTGACCGTTTTGGATGTTTTCCCAGGGAGTGTGATACGGGGAAGGGTTTTCACACTGTGGGGTGTGATACAGAGTTTCTTGGTTAAGCCTATGGGGCTCTCGTATTCAACTTGAGATAAAGAGCCTTCTTTTCAGGCCTGAGCCAGATTACCCCGGCCCTCCCAATGATACTGCTGACATGAACTTGGACACGGACTTAGCCACATCTATCCCTGCTGATGATTGTGATAAAGCTACCTCATCCAAGCTTAGGCCTAATGCTCCCATATTTAGGCCCATGTCAGATATCAACACTAAACTTCACACTCCAGACAACACCTGTACAGTAGACCACTCTCCATGTAATACTCATATATACTATACATACTACCTCATCTGACTCTAGTGATAGCCAGGCTTACTCCGCGGGCTCACTCACTGATTCAGATGAAACTTATTACCCTTCTGAGGCAGACTTGTTTTACAGCTCACCTCCCGCAGGTACGTCCCCAGCGCGATTCGCTCCTATCAAAGCCTCGTTTTGGCCGGTAAGGGCTACTGACCTTTGGGATAGTCTCCCTCAATATGCTAAGTTATATGACACTATGAGAGAGACCTGCTTGCCCAACAGGTTAGGACCCAGACTCACATTACCATCGGGCCTCAATCTGGATGTCTGGGAAGCAAATTACAAGGTTACCATGACTACAAACTATGTGAATACTTATGCTATGGCTGGCCAGTGGGCTACACTGCAGATACACCACCCATCTCCACTGAAACAAACCACAGCTCAGCCCTTAGATACCCTACTCACATAGACGAATTCATCAAAAATAAATTAGAAGTACATGTAGGTGGACTGCTTGGGCCTTTTACATCGGCCCCATTTACACCCTGGTGCAATGTAGCACCTCTACTCACCCGACCAAAGAAAGAGACCTCCTCTGGAAGGGTAGTGCTGGATCTATCTTTCCCCAATGGTAAGGGCATGAACAGTGGTGTCACTATAAACTGTATCGACGGACAGCATTGACCTTACACCTTGCCTTCCATCACCGACCTTGTCAATAAAGTGTGTTCCCTTGGACAAGGCTTCTATATGTACAAGGCAGACATGGCTCGTGCTTATAGACAGTTGAAAATCGAGGTCAATGACTTACCACTACTCACCATGAAACACAGAGGCCTCTACTATATAGACACTTGCCCCTTCTTTGGGGCCAGGCTTTCCAGCTTAGCCTGTCAATGCACTACCTCGGTTATTGCCTACCTCTTTGCTAAACAAGGGAATTGGTCCTTGAACTATCTTGACGACTTCTGCGGGGGCACCTCAGACTCTGGATGAGGCTAACCAGGCTTACTCAGACTTCCTCAGACTTCCTGACAGCTGAACTAGGCGTCGAGTTGTCCCCTAAAAAGTGTGAACCTCTGACCCAGATCATGGACTGGCTGGGATTCAGACTCAATACGGTAGAAATAACTCTAAACTGCAGGAGGTTATTGATGAGTGCAAATGCTTGGAGAGGGCCAAAGTTGCCACTAAGAAGCAACTTCAGTCATTGGTAGGCAAATTATCTCACATTTCAAAATGCATCCCTTACTCATGTGTAGGGTACTGGAGACACTAAGGAATGCTCCAGTATGGTCTTCCTCAACAACCCATGCAAATCTGACATATCATGGTTTGTTAAGTATGCCATCCTAGCTAACAGCATACACCTCCTCCTACCACCCACTGAAACCTACTAGAATGTGACTCCACACTGGTGGGCGGGGGTGGCAACTCTGGAGGTCATTTCTTAACACACTACGACTGCTGTACTTCAAATCGTAGTGGGAGACCTTAAAATAAGGCCATTACAGTATCAGCATTAGTTGGTACTAATGCCTGCACCAGTACGACTGCTCTACCAAACCTTATGTAATTATTGCATAGGTGGTGATCGTACAGAGCAGTCGTAGTGCAGTGACTATAATCACCTGCACTTTTCCTTGGGGTCTCAAGTCGTAGTGGTGGTATGTAGTTGTAGTACCTTAAGAAATGGCCTCCAGACCAACACTACTATACATGACAATATGATGAAGCACACATAGAAGCCTACAAGCCCATACATAGACTCAAAGCTGTAAATCTGTTAATAGCTTATCATACACTGGTACCTAAAGATAAGCATGGCTTTAGGATCATAATATATATGGACAGCCTAGGATCCAAACAGGCCCTAGTATCAGGCAGAACTCAAGACAAAGTGTTATCTGCCTGTGCAAGACAGCTGTGGCTTGAGGCTACTACAAATGAACAAACACTATAGACACAAGAAAGGTGAACTCATACCTCTGGCAGATGCACTGTCCTGCCAACATGACCCAGCTAAAAGAACCTATGCTCTAGCTGAAATCACGACAAGGAATCTCACTAAACTTAAACCTGCCCTACCTCACCCTATGTTTGATATAATTTGATTCTATACATTTCAGGCCTTACTCTGGGGGACCATGCTATAGCCTCATTCCAGCCCTCGGTTTCAGAGGCCACGGCAGTAAACAGACTTAGACAAGCTACCTATTACTTAACCTTCGCTGTGTCCTACAACACAGACATATTACATCCATCTCTTCAGGCTGCTGCCCTATATCAGCAATATCTGGCCAACTCACTGTCAGCGCCTTCATCAAAAATTTGTGGGCTAGGGACTTTTGTAGGTTAGTGGCTTTAGGAGTGCCCTAAATCTCAAAAGGGCCCTATCCCACAAACTTTTGAGGTATAGGGGCATTTTGAGACTACAGGGCCTCACAAAGTCGCTCCTGACACACCTGTTAGAACTTAGTTATTGTGCCATATTTCTACGGACGCCAACTTAGGTAGAGGTTATGTGTCTGACATATCGGGAGATGTATGAGGTGATGTCAATGGTAATTAAACGGATTGGCCATTGGGAAAGTACAGATAGACTTTTGGTGGCTGAAGACACAGTGATTTGAACTCCTCTGGGGCGTCTCTTACTTAGGTTTGCCGGCATAGAGGTGAACTAGCAAAACGGTTTCCTGCAAAGTTGAGGGTTTATGTGTAATAACTGTATCCTGACAATCAGCCACCTCCCATTTGATCCCTTTGTTAGATGATGATCAATCCTTGATTTGAATGAAATGGGGTCTACCATGTTACAACGAACAACGATCGATCATGTCTGCTAACTATACTGCCCCAGAATAACTGCAACTCATTCATCTCATGCTGGGAATGGCGTATGCTCATTGATCACTTCTCATTAAGTCCGACATACTAGCTACTAAAACTACCAGTGTTTGGAACCGGGGAGGGGGTGCGAAAGTGTCTGAAAGAAGAGATAAAAGTTGAAGAGAAGATACAAACCCTTTGGTGGTGACCCCTTGTGTTTCAGTAGGGATCCCCACCTTGGCATTGAAGCAATAACACTACAATGCCTAGTATAAGGTACACATATAGAGGTGTATTATTAACACAGCCTCTATAGAGCAGTAGTAGAGTGCTGGACTCTCAATGTGTAGGTTGGGGGTTCTAGTCCAGAGGAAAAGTACTTATTTTCTTCTAGATAATAGATTGTGTATCATAGAATTACAAAAATGCTCTAATACTGACTAGAACCCTCGACCTTGAGAGTCAGGCACACTTCCACTGCACCACAGAGGCTGCACTACTAATTTCCCTTATGTACTATATTTCCTCTATGCAGTTAAGTGGTCAAGGTTTACAATCCACATAACAGAAAACCTTGTTAGCTGATTGTATCAATATCTTGGTATTCTGTGAATTACAATTCATGTCATTATCAAACAATGAGAGTAGGTATCTGTATGTATATAGTATATCAGCTAAAATGTCCAATTGATATGATACTGATAGGGTTTCCCATGGACAACATCTGGCCAATACTCTAAAATGAGGTCTGTCACATATATATATATATATATATATATATATATATATATATATATATATATATATATATATATATATATATATATCTTTATAGGCCAAATTATAGGCCAAATTAGCATGAAGTGAAGACCATACAACTTTCTCATAGAAGACATCCCTTTATTCATATCCCTAAGAATTGAGCTCAGGTTTATTACCATTTCCTTTTCCTTTCCCAAATTCTTATACATAAAACTAATAATATACCAAGTTATAGGCAAAAGGCAACAGAACTTCTATACTGCTTACGCCCTAGGATTTACCTTTAATGCTAGTCCATAGGGTGATGTGAAGGATATTTCTATTGGCTGTCACTCATCATCCCTTTTCCATCAGTTGTTGTCGACGATGCTCATAGCCTTTTTTGTCATTTCTCCCTGGGTCCTTTCCCATCCCCTACAATGTGCTTTATGTGAACCAGGCTGTATGGTCCTAAGTACTCTCAGTGGGTCACAGATGACAACAGACTGTCCCCAGCACATCTCACACCACCACCAGGCCTGACATCAGACATCCTCTTATGGGGAAATCCCATGCAATGTGTTAGAGGTGGCAGGCAAATCGATAGTGCCTAATCTTAGACACTCGGCGGGCGTCCTGCCCTTGCCTCCTAGTTGAAATAGCACACTATAAAAGAATGTCGCCAAAATAACGGTGAAATCCTCGTCCCAAAGATGATCCCTCATTTTTTCATGGAGATTCTCTGTACCTTGTGCCTGTTCATTGTAGAAACTACACTATTTTCTTCACTGCAATGTGATTTTGATGGTTCAATTTTCAATTTTACAAGGACCCCTGGTAGATTTAACAGTTATTTTTCAGAGTGCAGTCTGCATGGTTCCACTCCCGATCAAAGAAATCTATTTCAACAGGACCCTCCCATTAAAGTTTCACACGGCATGGAGCGATAACATGCCTCATACCGGTGCTTCTCGGTAATTTGGGCACTGATTAATCGCATTCAGCGATTGTAGATGAGGAGGAGATCAATTGGAATGAGGGACTATGTTCGATAAAAGAGAGGAAATGTTCTCCATTTTTATGCTGATTCACACATATCGAATTATTCAATCAATAGGTAAAAGGTTTGGGTCAATAGTTCTCTTTGTGCTACGCTACGATCGGTATATACTGGAGTACATTGAGTAGACTTTAATTGAAGAGTTTTGAAGTTGAGGTCAGACAGTCTTGCCATTATGTTGAGGTTTAAGCCAAAGTAGCTGGTACTGAGAATCTACGATATATTGATAGATTTCAGCGTACTGAAAGCAGTAAGGCTGACCATGCAAGAGACCGTGAACCCCTGCAGTAAGTTGAATTACTTTAAATTGTATGTGCTTATATTAAAGCTGCTATAAAATCTGGTATAGCGTTTTCTGATATGTATTTCATACAAATGTATACCCCTCCCTATGTAATAGAGTGCAAGTTATTCTGGTAATAGCTCGTCCATTATATGCACAATACAGGATATTTGTTTGACTCTTTGGTTGGGAGGGAAACCACTTGGTTAATTAGTAATGGTCACAGCCTCCAGTTGGCAGCAGTGAGCGGCCTGCTCCCCTGCCACGCATCCAAATCAAAGTCACCACCAGTAGGGAATACAACTTTCCTTTATGACTTCAGATGGTGCCACTGTGCTGGTGTAATCAAGCCTGGATAAAATGCTGGAAGCATTTTATTTTCACACAGATATATGCTGAAATTTAGCATGGTTAGAGTTTACGAAATTGATTGAGATTTCACCAGAACGCTATAACAAGCACTGTGATGATAGCCATTTAGAAAGTGGAAGATCCATATATTTGAGATCTTGTAGCAGCTTTAATGAAATGGCCAGACGTTAATGAGTATTAATGTGCTTTCGTTGAGCGATTGATTTAGTTGACACGCTGTTGGTTTTTTCATTGGTATTTTTGGCTGTTGCGTGTTGCTTTTGTTGCTGGTGTGTGTGGGTTTTTTTTTTCTTGTTTTTTTTTCGGGGGGGGGGGGGTCCCCTGGCTTTTGTTGCTATGCATTAACTTGAATCCAAAGATTAGTACAAAGGACCCCATGGAGGCAGGGACCTATTAGGGTCATTCAGAGGGAGGATTCTGAGCCTATCCTGGAAGTAAAGGGGTAATTAATACAACCTAAAATAATGTATTATTTGATACCCTTTTGTGGATGCATCGGGCGTTCTCAAAAGAAATAGACTTATAATTACTCCACTTACTCGCGTAGTAGTATGGACATTTCTACATAATTATGTTTCTCAAACAGTCCCATGGCATGTTTATCATTTTCTCCAAATTCACTGAGGAAAATATTATTTTCTTTAATCTAAAATTTTCTCTTCGTCTAGGTCTAGGCTTAGTTCATTTGCCTCCATAATGTTAAATGTATAAAGCTTCGGAGATATTCACCCAGGGTTATTATATTGAATAGAGATGGAGTGCCCTGCGCCCATCACTCCACCAAAGGCGATCAATGTTCAATCATGCCTCGTGACTACAGGACTCCTATTTTGGGTTCTTAATGACACTGACTCATTAATCTTATGACGGAAGGCTTAGATTCATAACTCATATTGTGATTGATGACTTCTTGTGTTGTGTCAGGTGACAAGTCCCAGGGACATGTTGCTATAATTACTAAGGGCATAATGGATTGCTGGGCTTCCACTAGGTCCTTTATCTATGGGATAAAAGGACCGAGTGGAAGCATAGCAATCTACTATGGCGTTTATACCATGGTTTTAACCATTAAATTAATTATTTTACCTTATAAAGCCATGAAATACAATGATCTTTGTTGCGAATCGACACGGTCTGATCCTTCGCCATTTTGGATATCTTGTTGATGTTCTGTCAAGTCATCGGTACACAAGCACATATATAATCCATTTACACTGTAAATACAGCAAAGCTGGGGCTATTTAAGTGCTACGGGTGTATAGGCCATGATGGGATATGTTATTCTTCTTAATTTAGGCATTTTCCGTCGACAATATCGCTACGATTCGAATCAAAACACAGGGTCTTCCTCAGCGAGTGGACCGGACAGTGCGGATGCAAAAAAGGCATGGTAATAGTAGAACTGCTGGGAAGGAGTGCACGCAACGGCCAGAATAACCCCAGAGCATGCCAACGTAACATCTTGTATATACAGTGCCTTTAGTGCATGCTAAATGCATCGACTTATCACGGTCCGGCATGCCTAAACGCGATTACCATGGTACAACCGTGAGTAGAAGACAGGGGAAGAAGTGCAAGGGTGGTAAAGTAGGTAATAGTCAGTCTGGTGTCTCAAGGAAAATGATCAATACTCACCATACGTTTCATCTATTTATAATAATGTCGCTGTAAAACGCGTATAGTGTCATTTCATTTCAATGATCTTGACATAAGCCTTAGGGCCTAATTCAGATCCATCGTTAGTCTTTTAAATGATGTACAACAAGGATGTCATTATAGTCTGTAAAGTATGATATTTACGATAATGGATATCTCTCTTTACTCTTTTTACTCTACTTTATGACTTGAAATTCAGCTGCAATAAACTTCACCCAAAAAAGTGTTAATATACAGTCCTGAAGTGTTGGTATCCACATGGGAGCGCAGGAAAGCCCCACCTCCTCCTGCCTAGACCTAGTCCACATTAACAATACATAAAAACGGAGCCCTACAAGAGGGATCGCCCTCGTTGCCGGCAGTATCATGTTCGGTAGCAGGTTCTCCCAGGGTGGCGTCGGCTTACGTGGCACCATTAAACATGCACGTACATAGTCATCCCTTCTTCCCAGCTTCCTGCATTTTGGTGCTACTTATATTGTAACGCTGTCTCTATTCGAAACAAGCAAGCCTGTCTCTTCTGGAAAAAAAAAAACAGCATCATCAAGTGAAATATTTTCAAATGTATACTCAACACCATCATGTAAAATACCATGTGGGTACAAAGTGTCCATAGGAGACGTCTATTTTATTGCAATGAATTCGACGTCTGTTTTAGAAAAGCACATGTGCACGCCAGACGTAATTTGATGTTAAACAACTGAGAAGTCTGTGATTTCAGCGGAATCGTGTGGATAAAAAAAGTTTTAATAAGTAGAAAGGATTTCACAATCCACATGGGAAATCTTCTGAAACCTATTATTTTTAGAGGCGGTCCCGCTGGTACGGGGATTTAATCAGCTTAAAATGTTCAGCCCGAAAATAACGAGAAACAGAAAATGACACCCCATTGTTGATGATAAAAGTAATTAGTGCTGTGAGCCCTGTCTAAACGGATTGCTCCAAACTAATCTTCCTGTCCGCACCCTCTGCTGGAAAGTTTTTGTTCTCCCAGAAGGCCTGGCGAATGGACTGATTTCCGATTGTTGATGACCAGTAGCGACATCAGTGGCGGCCGATGGAACTGAGAAGGGGGACAGAAATTGCTGGCCTCACGCGAAAATCAAATGGCTGACCACATTTGGTCATTGTCGGTAGGTGGCTAGGCTCAACGCTATAGATAACACACACTGGGAAACACCATAGCAAAAAAATAAATGTATACATACTTATGTTCAAGAAGTCAAGAACTATTTTTTTAATGTCATCGTTAACGTTAACTTTACCCTTTCAGAACCACCACATCCATTTCATGATCCATTATTCAGTCTTTGGACACATGTACTTGTAAATGTACAAATATATAACTTGTAGACTGGTGCTGTAATGTGTCAGTAAGAAAGGAGATTGTGGTGGAGATGGCTGCCGGTTTTGAGCCTTGTCAGCGACCTGTGGCTCAAAACTGAGACGGCCTCCGGCTGAGACAGCCTCCCATGGTCCTACAAGGCTTTGGTTTTAGCCCACCTCGGCTTCCCTCACATCCCCACCCACTCCTATGGCAGGATCTACCTACATATCCCCTCATCCCCTCACAACCACACAACGACACGACCTTCTCCATGACAAGCTAGCAAAGACTTAAAGAGGCTTTGCCCTCAGGGAGGGAGTATTCCATATCGCATTAAGAATTCTTGCTCGTCGGGTGCATTTCTGTAGATTACCTTTTAACATCGTTTTGCTTTCACAGAGATAGAGTTAATATTGAAGCTGAAGGCTGAAGGGTAACCGTCCGCGCGTTCCCCATTCCTGTCTTACATTTCCAAAAATAATAGCCTAACCATCTCCATGCTTCTATGTCGGACCCTTCAACATCCAGAGAAGACACATGGTCACACTGTTAATAAAAGGTATGAGAGAAGAGGACCGCGTCATCCTCAATATCACAATCTGTTGTGCATATCTCAAGCACAAGATAGAATGGCCTTTATTCTCAAAATAATATAGAATATCAATAGAAAACTCAAATTACTAAAGCTTTGGACACCAAATCCGCATCTATATAGACATTGGAAAGTCTACAAGCCAATTGGTTTGTTATCTTAACTAATGCAAACAAAGGGATGATTGGCCTCAGTATTATGAAATTATTAGAATACTCCTTTTCCTTGCACATGGACACTGTTAAGTGATTCCTTTAGGTAATACCACAGCCACACTATCCGCCACAGCATACCGTGGCGGATTGAAAGGGCCCCAAGCCCCCCGTCGTTCTTTCTTGAGGTCGGGTTGTCTTAAATTTGCTAATATAAGGCAATGAAATATTTGTTTCAGGTAAAAAGCTAGGCATGCAGGGTAGGTAAGACTTTTCTTTCTTTCTTTGCATTTTCTTTCAACTGGCACAATGGCGCAATTTCGCGCAATGAGTCATGGTGCATGACTCCTGGACTAGTCAAGGTCACACTGACTAAAATGACTAAAGAATTGCCCAAACACATAATTCCTTTAGAGTTGAAGAAAGAAATTCTAGGGTCCGCCATTTTTGCTATAGGTGGGGTCGGATTACCTGAAACAAACATTTGTCCAATATACTCAATCTTAAAGGAGCTTTATATAATACCCTGCATTGCCGAGCGGCCCATGTGTGACAGATGAAAATAACAATACAAAATAGCCCCAGAAAGCCAAATCGAAATAACATATTGGTAGAATGCGCTATAACATATATGATTCAAATTGGTCCGTCCGGAATTTCACTCGAAGCGCTAGCTGATCTCATTTAGATTATTGAATTTGTCAGTGCCTTTTAACGTTTAGACCAATCCCTATTCAAAGGTCCCATTTCCTACTTTTTCCATCTATACCAAACTATTAATACTGTGTGCATCATTTGCTTATTTATAAGGTATTCGCTAACATATCTATATCCGTCTATTGCCCTGATTAATTGCCCCAGTAGAATTCGGATCCCTCATCACCATATCCTCGCATATTCCCGGTTCTGTCCCATTTGATTGGTAACATGCGTCCGTATGCCACATCTAAATGCAATGTAGCTGCTGGTCATAGGTACATTGAAGACGATACTGTTATCTATAGACATTATAGGTTACAGGATCTCGGACCCCACATATTCAGTCATGAAAGCTGCATTGGGGTTTCCCATTAGTCTTACACCATCTCTTTGTATGGTCAAGCCCTTTGTGTGCACCTGCCAACTACAGTAAAGGCGACGGAGCTTTAATGAATCTACGCCGCCTTTAATACTATTCACGAGATTCACAAGCGAAGGGACGTTCCTTCTGTTTGAACGCTGAGATTTATGTGCGTTCCGTGGCGTCTCATCGACTATAACATCGTCCACCTGTGCGTTTGATGATGGAAGTTGAAGACGGTTCTACATTAAGCATTGGTTCCACAAGAGTAAATTGGTCTGGTTAGAACTAATCCGACCGATTTTTTTCTATACTTTTGATATATGACGACATCAGATATTACAGCATTATATTATTGCTACTACAGCATATTACAGCATTATATTATTGCTACATGACGACATCAGATATTACAGCACAATATTCCCTTGGGCACACATTACTTGGTCTTCTGAAGGATTTTCATTGACATGTATATTATACGTTTTGTTCTCACCAAAAGTAAGAAACCCGAGTAGGACCTAGCCATTGTTAAAAGTATAACGATGCATATAATGGAACTGGTGAGCAAAACGGAACCCATAGAATAGCATTCACCTTGTTATTTCTCAACGTCTTTGCCAATTAATGCAATGCCCTTCTCTATTTGCTTTTACCCTGTGTGAAAACCTCTCGATGGGGAGAATTCCAGTATGCTTTGGTTCGTCATAAATCTGCAGGGTAAATGGTGCTCCATGTTGTCTTCTATTGGACCCGGTGCCTCCCTGCATGCAAAGGTCCTTTTGTCTCTTTATCTCTTCCACCTAGATGTGTTAGCCGTGTTGGCCGCTCCCCTGTCTCCAGGCTCTGTCTGATTCTCTGTCTATGACACTAACAGTCTCTCTCTGTCTTTCGTCGGTTACAGTAAAAAGGGGCACGTGCCGCTTGTTCGACTGTTTGACGAATTGCTGTGTGGAGGGGTGGAGGCGACGTTCCTCCCCACTTTGATGTCGTGTGTCGGGGTTATTGATGTATGGCTATCAAGGTCTGCGTTCCGCCTGATCAAACATCGCTGATTCAAACAACCAACGTCCCGGAAGGGGGCGCCACCGTCCGCCGCTGGTTGTCGGAGACACTGGTATGCAGGGACGAAGCACAGCGAGGGGACCAGCGGAGATTTAATAGGGAGGCTTTTGTGTAATTTTAGGATCGGTGAGGTTCCAAACGGTGCGGGAATGAAGAGGATGAGTTGGGAGGACGCAGACGTCACCCAGCTACCAGGACACGTCACAGGTGTCATGCTGCCAGCCTAAGCCACAGAATAATGACGTTCCCTTTGTCATCCCGACCTCTGACTGGGGAAAGTGTCCAGCCAAGCGGCTGACAGATAGATTGCCTGCATCCATCATAGAAAGCCTCTCTGTAAAGTCCTGTAAAGCACAGTTTTACACACGTGCTTCTGTTGTCTGTCTCATCATGGGAACAGTTGAGGGAGGGGAATGTATGATATTGGTGAGTGTACCAAGAGGACCACTCCAAAGTACTGTATATTTTAGGCCACCAAGAAATATTGTTTTTCCCTACACCATTGTATCCCCCTGGACATATACTACATTCAATGTTTTCACCATAGATTTATTGTAGTAACAATAGTTTCAATGGTACGCTGATCTTTGTGCTTTACTAATCTTAGGAACTCACACAAGTTACAGGTGCATATATAGTGAATTATAGTAGACCATTGCAGTGCTGGAGGAAATCCATTTAACCGCGCGCATTGCATTGGTACAGTGTCATGGCCAGTTTATATCACACTAAGCTAAGTACACAGAGTTCAGCATGATGCAATATAGTAGCTCTGGGACTTATTTCAATATCCCTGATGATTAAGCTATCTTACTGGGGACGCATGCTGTCATCAGATTCCACCAAAGATAGGTTCCTATGTAATCATGCACATGTATAGACATCTAATATATATGTGCCTTCTTACAGATGATGTGCGTCCAGGGAGGCACTGAATCTTTGATTGGTGATACCAACTGAGAAACTACAGCGCCCCCCGCCCCTTTTCTTGGTCATTCTACAGCCCCTTAAAATGCAGCTTAATTTTTACAGATTTGTTGGGCCTCTGTCATGCAAACTATGGTTCTTTGACAATAATATTCAGGAATTTCACATTACTGGAGTGATTACCTGATTTAACTTCCATACAAGATATAATAGGTATTAACAGTGCCCTGATATCAAGACGTAATTCAGTGAACAGCCCCCCTTTTACCCTCACAGACGCGTCGACAGCCACCCCGCAGGGTTGGTACTACAGTTGGTACCCAAACCGAAGCTCAGTGGCCCCCGGGGATCTGCGATGTACACAAAGCTCTTGCGTTCTTTGTTACCAACTACAGTAAAGGCGACGGAGCTTTAATGAATCTACGCCGCCTTTAATACTATTCACGAGATTCACAAGCGAAGGGACGTTCCTTCTGTTTGAACGCTGAGATTTATGTGCGTTCCGTGGCGTCTCATCGACTATAACATCGTCCACCTGTGCGTTTGATGATGGAAGTTGAAGACGGTTCTACATTAAGCATTGGTTCCACAAGAGTAAATTGGTCTGGTTAGAACTAATCCGACCGATTTTTTTCTATACTTTTGATATATGACGACATCAGATATTACAGCATTATATTATTGCTACTACAGCATATTACAGCATTATATTATTGCTACATGACGACATCAGATATTACAGCACAATATTCCCTTGGGCACACATTACTTGGTCTTCTGAAGGATTTTCATTGACATGTATATTATACGTTTTGTTCTCACCAAAAGTAAGAAACCCGAGTAGGACCTAGCCATTGTTAAAAGTATAACGATGCATATAATGGAACTGGTGAGCAAAACGGAACCCATAGAATAGCATTCACCTTGTTATTTCTCAACGTCTTTGCCAATTAATGCAATGCCCTTCTCTATTTGCTTTTACCCTGTGTGAAAACCTCTCGATGGGGAGAATTCCAGTATGCTTTGGTTCGTCATAAATCTGCAGGGTAAATGGTGCTCCATGTTGTCTTCTATTGGACCCGGTGCCTCCCTGCATGCAAAGGTCCTTTTGTCTCTTTATCTCTTCCACCTAGATGTGTTAGCCGTGTTGGCCGCTCCCCTGTCTCCAGGCTCTGTCTGATTCTCTGTCTATGACACTAACAGTCTCTCTCTGTCTTTCGTCGGTTACAGTAAAAAGGGGCACGTGCCGCTTGTTCGACTGTTTGACGAATTGCTGTGTGGAGGGGTGGAGGCGACGTTCCTCCCCACTTTGATGTCGTGTGTCGGGGTTATTGATGTATGGCTATCAAGGTCTGCGTTCCGCCTGATCAAACATCGCTGATTCAAACAACCAACGTCCCGGAAGGGGGCGCCACCGTCCGCCGCTGGTTGTCGGAGACACTGGTATGCAGGGACGAAGCACAGCGAGGGGACCAGCGGAGATTTAATAGGGAGGCTTTTGTGTAATTTTAGGATCGGTGAGGTTCCAAACGGTGCGGGAATGAAGAGGATGAGTTGGGAGGACGCAGACGTCACCCAGCTACCAGGACACGTCACAGGTGTCATGCTGCCAGCCTAAGCCACAGAATAATGACGTTCCCTTTGTCATCCCGACCTCTGACTGGGGAAAGTGTCCAGCCAAGCGGCTGACAGATAGATTGCCTGCATCCATCATAGAAAGCCTCTCTGTAAAGTCCTGTAAAGCACAGTTTTACACACGTGCTTCTGTTGTCTGTCTCATCATGGGAACAGTTGAGGGAGGGGAATGTATGATATTGGTGAGTGTACCAAGAGGACCACTCCAAAGTACTGTATATTTTAGGCCACCAAGAAATATTGTTTTTCCCTACACCATTGTATCCCCCTGGACATATACTACATTCAATGTTTTCACCATAGATTTATTGTAGTAACAATAGTTTCAATGGTACGCTGATCTTTGTGCTTTACTAATCTTAGGAACTCACACAAGTTACAGGTGCATATATAGTGAATTATAGTAGACCATTGCAGTGCTGGAGGAAATCCATTTAACCGCGCGCATTGCATTGGTACAGTGTCATGGCCAGTTTATATCACACTAAGCTAAGTACACAGAGTTCAGCATGATGCATTATAGTAGCTCTGGGACTTATTTCAATATCCCTGATGATTAAGCTATCTTACTGGAGAAGCATGCTGTCATCAGATTCCACCAAAGATAGGTTCCTATGTAATCATGCACATGTATAGACATCTAATATATATGTGCCTTCTTACAGATGATGTGCGTCCAGGGAGGCACTGAATCTTTGATTGGTGATACCAACTGAGAAACTACAGCCCCCCCCCCCTTTTCTTGGCCATTCCACAGCCCCTTAAAATGCAGCTTAATTTTTACAGATCTGTTGGGCCTCTGTCATGCAAACTATTGTAACGGAGGAGCCTTGTTGCTAGGGGATCATGGGTGTCTATATTGGGAGAAGGGATCAAACACACACATGTGGGAGCAGGAGACTATATTACCATGGTTACCTGGGGAGGGATACATGTGTGAGAAGGTTAGGAGCAGGAGATGTGTTGCATGCTGATTGGTTCAGGGGAGTGTAGGAATATTGTATTGAAGTTGTTTTTAGCTGTGTGTGAGGATGAAATAAATCAGAACTAAACTGCACTTGGACTGGGTCTTACTTCTTCACTATTTTACACTGGAAACACCGGCAGGACCAAGTAAAGTGCAGCTCTCATGTAAATAGTGGGAAGTAAGACATGTCAGGAGGATGGAGGAGATGGATACTGTCCAGTCAGCATTGTAATGGAGATACTTAGGCCTTCATACAAGTGTGTATAGGGGTCAGAGGTGGCTGGAAGGCTGCTGGCAGTATGGCAGAGGAGGCAGATGAAGAGGATGATGTCCAGGTTCATCACATTGGTTCTGTATTTATCTCATGGAGAGGAGGGTGTGATCTACAGTAATATCTAAGGAGCAGGACACCAAAGTCAATGTGGAGGAAGTTGTGGGTGCATCTGCAGTGATACTGGTGTGTTGGTCTACATTTTCACAATATCAAGAGAGGAAGACAGCAAGAGTCCACAGCAAAATGGTGCAACAGGAGTAGATGGGAGTTAGGAGCAGCTCATCAGTATCTATGGTAGGAGCAGCTCATCAGCATCTATAGTAGGAGCAGCTCATCAGTATCTATGGTAAGAGCAGCTCATCAGTATCTATGGTAGGAGCAGCTCAACAGTAGTATCGTAAGGAGCAGCTCAGCAGCAGTATCATGAGGAGCAGCTGAGCAGTATTATCTTGAGGAGCAGCTCAGCAGTGGTATCAAGGAGGAAAGGCTTATATCATGAGGAAGAGGTGACAGTGACTAAAATCATTTCTTGCTTGGAATCTCTGATTCCATGGTCAGATTATTATCAGGAGGGAAGCAAGAAGCTGGTGAGACAGAACTTTTATGGCAATGGCAGAAATATCATATTGAACGTGAAATCTAAAATAGTATCAACCAGGGACATGTAACATAATGGGAACATTGAACAATTCATCTCAAACTATATCAAAAGTACAATTTAAAAATGTTTTAATGGACTGTATATTACCAGTCACTGTGTAATGTTGCTAGTAGGTTCATTATAACATCAGTAGCTGTGTAATGATGCTGATATGTTCATTATAATGTTGTTGGCTGTGTAATGTCACTGACATGTTCATTTTAATGTCAGTGACTGTGTAATTTCCCTGATAATGTTCATTAGGAGAGAATCAGGGGTGAGTGAAGGTCGTGGAGTGCATCAGGAAAGTATCAGGGGTGTGTGGAGGTCGTGGAGTGCATCAGAAGGGTATCAGGGGTGTGTGGAGGTCGTGGAGTGCATCAGGAGGGTATCAGGGGTGTGTGGAGGTCGTGGAGTGCATCAGGAGGGTATCAGGGGTATGTGGAGGTCGAGGAATGTATCAGGAGGGTATTAGGGTGGTGTGAAGGTGAAAGTGGATCAGAATGACTAGGAGGTCGTTGGTAGTTGTAAGAGTGCATCAAAATGACTAGGAGGTCGTCGGTTGTTGTAAGAGTGCATCAGAATGGCTAGGAGGTCGTTGGTTGTGGTAAGAGTGCATCAGAATTGCAGGGAGGTCGTTGATTCTTGTAGGAGTGCATCAGGATGACAGGGAGGTCTGGTTTGTTGTAAGAAGTGCATCAGGATGGTGGTGGGTTAGCTGTGCATGCAGAGGATAGGAGCATGGTATACACATGTGGTGATGTGTCTATTGGGGTGTACAACAGGGAAGATCACCAGGGGATTAAGCACAAGGTGGTCTCAGGGATAATCTGTAAGAAGGAACAGGCAGGATGTAATTGAATCTGCACCCTGTCCAGATGTGTGGATATATTTACAGCAAGATGCTGCAGTATACATTTTGACATGGCACTTTTACTCCTTGTAAATGTGCATATGTAGCACTATATTGCTATCTGTGAGGACACATGGATTTGAAGGGTTAAAGGATGTAGAACTGTATTAGGGGTAACAACTTCAATGGCTAAATTCTCAAGAAAGTAAATTAAGTTGGTAATATATGGCTAAGGGTTGTTAAGATATGGAGCAGGTGACATCATCACTGCTAATATTTGATTGTCTGTGACATGTTATAGACAGGGGTGTGAAACTGTTTTTTTTTAAGATTAGGGTAGACATGGTTATATAAACTTGTATAGAGAGGAACTGAACTTGGTGTAAGGGAGTGAGTGAGATGATGGGTGATGTGTACAAATGTGAGTGAGATGATAAATGCTGATTAGGAGAGTCTGCATTGTCTTATAGGCGAGTGTGGGAAGTAGTAGGTGTGGTACAAAGGTATAAAGGAAGGAGGGGATGATGCGTGCAGGAGGGATGGTGTGATGCTGGTATGTCTATCTGCACTGTCATGTTCTCAGGGAGAGGAGGGCATGTGCAGTAAGGGCTGACGTGATACATTTGTACTGGTCTGACAGTCTGTAAGCAGTGAGGGCTGGCCTGATACATTTGTACTGGTCTGACAGTCTGTAAGCAGTGAGGGCTGGCGTGATACATTTGTACTGGTCTGACAGTCTGTAAACAGTGAGTGCTGGCATGATACATTTGTACTGGTCTGGCAGTCTGTAAGCAGTGAGGGCTGGTGTGATATATTTGTACTGGTCTGACAGTCTGTAAGCAGTGAGGGCTGGCGTGATACATTTGTACTGGTCTGACAGTCTGTAAGCAGTGAGGGCTGGTGTGATACATTTGTACTGGTCTGACAGTCTGTAAGCAGTGAGGGCTGGTGTGATACATTTGTACTGGTCTGACAGTCTGTAAGCAGTGAGGGCTGGTGTGATACATTTGTACTGGTCTGACAGTCTGTAAGCAGTGAGGGGGGCGTGGTTTAGCTGTAATGGGGAGAATGGTGGGTTAAAGGTTCAGGGCATATTATGGCTAAATACCTCTATTGTTGCTGTGTGCGCATAGAAGGTCAAATTATGAAGAGGGGTAGTCATATATATGTATTTCTGGGGGGTGATGGGATATATTTTAGAGGGGAAGGGGATCCCTAATTAATAATATCATAAAAACAAAATTGAAAATTAAAAAAATTTGGATTTTCATTGATGTCTATTGGTGAAGGGATTTGTTAAAGAGCCTTTGAGTGGTTCACCATTGGATGGGAAGGTGATGGGGAAAGGGAGGCTAAGGCCACTCTTGGTAAGCGGTATTGGACAGAGCTACTCAGATTAGCCCTGGGAATGAATGAAATGTCCCAGTTGGTTATGAGTAGAACTGTCCAATACACCTGGGAATAAACATTATTTATAGTATGGAGGGTTCTTCAGTTGTGACGGACCAACCTAAACAATCGGGGCAGGCGGCGGTGGCGGCCCCAATCAAAGAAGCCATCGTGGAACAGGCGGCGGAGACGGTTCCAGAATGGTCAGGTGTGTGCTGAGGAGCAGGTGGCGGAGGCGGCTCCCCACCAGCACACAGTGTTTTGTTACCACAAACAGTGGATGAGGGGCTCAATGACAGTTGGTGGCGGATGCGGTCCTGCCAACTCCATTACAGCGGGTGTATATTTGGATATGTAGGGATTGTGGCAGCGGATGCGGTCCTGCCAACTCCTTTACAGAGGGCAGATGCGGTCCCCTCTAATATTGTATATTGGGATGACATATAGGGATTGTGGCGGCGGATGCGGTCCTGCCAATTCCTTTACAGAGGGCGGATGCGGTCCCCTCTAAGACTGTGTATAGGGATGACGTGTAGGGATTATGGCAGCGGATGCGGTCCTGCCAACTCCTTTACAGAGGGCGGATGCGGTCCCCTCTAAAACTGTGTATTGGGATGACGTGTAGGGATTATGGCGGTGGATGCGGTCCTGCCAACCCCTTTACAAAGGGTGGATGCGGTCCTCTTTAAGACTGTGTAGTGGGATGACGTGTAGGGATTATGGCGGCGGACGCAGTCCTGCCAACTCTTTTACAGAGGGTGGATGTGGTCCCCTCTAAGTCTGTATAGGAGATGTACAGGGATGGGCTATAGAAAGGGAATGTTCTAGTGAAGTGCGAGAAAGGTGCCGGTATTGGTAATAATCGTATCCTAGAGTTATGTATGAATGTTGTATGGTAGCTATGTGCACATGTACTGGTAGAATGCCTGAGTTGTGGATTAAGTATACTCTGGTCATGTGCTGTATGAAAAAAGTACTTCGATGGTGTGTAAAGATTGTAAGGTGTGTGAGTGTGGTAATGTTGGGTAGCATATATATATATGATAATGTAGTCAATGGATGGCACAATGGTGGATAGGTGGAGGGCAATGTGCTGTATAAGGGAGTATGATATGGGGATGATGTGTGAGGATTGTACTGTGTGTAATAGTATTGATTTTGGGTACTATAAGGTGGTCAATGTACTGGTATAATGAAGAATATGTCAATGTGCTGTATAGAAGGGTCTATTTGGATGATATACAAGAATTGTAAGGTGCACAACAATGGTGATATTGTATAGGGCATGGTAATTTTGTTGTTAATGGGACAACATGTATATTGCATTATTAAATGATGGTACTCATTGGTTTTATATTCACAGTTGTGAATAACTTGATGGGGGAGGTATGTAACGGAGGAGCCTTGTTGCTAGGGGATCATGGGTGTCTATATTGGGAGAAAGGATCCAACACACACATGTGGAAGCAGGAGACTATATTACCATGGTTACCTGGGGAGGGATACATGTGTGAGAAGGTTAGGAGCAGGAGATGTGTTGCATGCTGATTGGTTCAGGGGAGTGTAGGAATATTGTATTGAAGTTGTATTTAGCTGTGTGTGAGGATGAAATAAATCAGAACTAAACTGCACTTGGACTGGGTCTTACTTCTTCACTATTTTACACTATGCTTCTTTGACAATAATATTCAGGAATTTCACATTACTGGAGTGATTACCTGATTACATGGAATATTCAAGTCACTTCCATGCAAGATATAATAGGTATTAACAGTGCACTGATATCAATTCAGTGAACAGCCCCCCTTTTCCCCTCACAGACGTGTCGACAGCCACCCCGCAGGGTTGGTACTACAGTTGGTACCCAAACCGAAGCTCAGTGGCCCCCGGGGATCTGCGATGTACACAAAACTCTTATGTTCTTTGTTACCAACTCTTTTGATATCTTCCCCTCTTAGACCAATAGTCCACAGGGACTTTTATGTATGATATGTATGGCCAAAGTAGGCCGAAGTGGTCCAGTGGACTATCGACCTAATTCAGTTAACGTTGTCGATATACATATTACGTTTATCTTGACTCCACTCAGTAAACATCGTTAGGGACGTGAGTCGAGCCTTAAAGCAACAGTCCACTTGCCCTTTTCGACCGAATTTTGTGACCAAAGTCGATCGCTGAGGCCGAGTGAACAATTGGTCTTACATATGTCATATATAATCCAGAACTGTTATTAATTGATACCATAGATTACAAAATACTGTATGGTGTAATAAGAATAATACAAGAACGATATAGTATTGGTGTGAAATAGTGAAGTTTTGCAAAAGCTGAGTCTGTAGTTGAGTTCACTGTAACTACTTAATTCTAATTAATATTCTGTGAACTGCCTATTGTCTTCGCGAGCTTCTTAATTCTTTAGCTGAGAGTCTGAAGTAATAACAGAAAGCTTGGAAGGTCTCAGTATCCGTTTCTTTGAACTCCACACCGCAGTAATATACACACATTGTTTGCTTTTCCTCGTTAAGTTTCCTGGCAGATATTACGGAAGAAGAGCTAAGGAAGCGTTGTAGAAGATTCATCTCTTGGTTTGAGTAAACTCTGGGGAGGCTCAGATGGAGATCGATGGTTACCAGCTCACGGTCGTGTATGTGGAAGCTGCTCACTGAAGCGTTCCCTGAGCTACTCTTCCGGCTCCTACATTGACCCTCTACCCGCCCACCAGTGAGCTGCTCCCTTGTCCGCATCCTTCACCCCTCAATGAACAGAAGGCAACAAAGAAACTGCGCCAGGATAACAATGTCTAGGCAATAAAGACGTACATAGGAAAATATATTGTGTTCTCATAAAGAAAGTATTTGCAAAAGGTGCTGTTTCCTTGCCATTCTGTTGATTCCAATACTTTGGAAAGGACAACATTCCTTGGATAGTACCACTTATTTTTTTCAGGAATTAGCACCCTTGTCCTAGCAAAATTCTATCCAATAGACGGGAGCAAAACTAAACATAGGATGAATTATTTATGTTCGACACACGGCATTAAGAAAACCCTTGAAGTTGTGACCAATAATTATTATGAGTGTACATATTATCCCCCAGCCCTAAATTTATCAATTGGAATCATTTCTGTACTGGCTTTAGATTATAGTACGCTAATCAGTAAATATATGCATTTAATTAGACGGTTGTTTTCCCCGTCCTTGTATTTTCTGTCCATCGTTCATTGCTGCAAAAGTAGCACACACTTAAACTACAATACAGTAGTCGCGGTTAAGGCCACCAAACGTCGTCACGTCTGATTGAGTGGCTCCTCATGTGACCGACCACGTGTTCTATCACGTGGCCACCAGGGGTTAATGACGCCAGTTCATCTCGGCGCCGACTCAAACCGGGATTTTCATTTCGGGGTCGCCTTAGCAGACGCCGACCTTGGTTCTCCTGTGTCATAAAGAAACGTTGGGACTATTACCACATGACAATGTGGGACAGTCTCTAGCTAGATAAAACTACCATTTAAATGGGACACAGGCAATGGTTACGGCGATATCAAAACACAGATAACAGGGAGCCAGCGGAAAGATAAATTTCCATTAAAAGCAGAGGAAGACATCAGCGAGCGGGGACATAAAAGCATAAGTCAAATACCCCAATAGCTCAGGAAAACAATAACAATGAATGGAATTTGTATATAGAGGGCAGTAGATGAAATGTGCAGTAAATTGAAGTACACTGTTATGTATTCTATAGGCATATGTACACTTCATACATACGATATCGATCCATCTGACGAGCGGCATTTAAATTAGATGCATTAGATCATGGATGATTCAGCACACTTTACTTTTGGGAAACAATTGCTACACACCCTACCAAAGGGCCTGTGTATGAAAGTCATTTATGTAATTTTGTTCCTATGAGACTTTAATTACTCAGATATGAGCAGGAAGTATGATACCATAAGAAGCTGTCTCCATATAGCTTTTAGATGGAAATGGCCCATATAATGCCCCCATGGTGTATATGGGAGATTGTGGGTGCTATCAAGTAGCAACTAATGGTTTGAGTGAGTAGCGCATCTATTGTACAGGGTCTGAGATTGGTGCAGGCATTGTGTACACTACATAGTGGCTTGGGGCTCTATTCAGTTGGCCAGTCTATACTGCCCATCTGGGCCCTCTTTGACTCCATTATCAGTGTGTACACCAGGCACGTGTCCACATTTAGCCACAGACAATCGATGCACAGATGCAAAGATGGCAACTAGACTATAGGAAGCTAAGGGAGCGTTCATTATTTATGGCAGGGGGTGAGCATTTCAAGGGGGGGGGCAGCTCATTTTGGGACATTTGCGAGGGGGAGGCACTTTATTTTAGGGTATTTCTGTGGGGGAGGCACTTCATTTTTGGATATTCATGTAAAGGGGGCGCTTCATTTTAGGACATTCATGCCAGGGGATACTTTATTCTAGGGCACTGGTATTTGTCATATGCCAGATTTTTTTCTTAATTTCAAGCAAAATCGGCTTCTAAATCACTTTCTCCCAAAGTCTCCCTCGGCTTATGACCAAGTTTTATTGCTATGAATTATAGAGTTTTCCTAAACCTCTTGAAATTTCAACCCGAAATCAGCTCATGATATTTTCCTAAACTCTAGCCCTGGCTTATGACTGAGGTCGGCTTATGAACAGGGTTTCACAGTAATTCCTAGTCTAAAAGAGGGGGTGTGCACTTATTAGGGTATGTGCGCTAATTACATTGAAAGCGGTGTATAGACTTTATTAGGCAATCGGAACCTTATCAGGCATCAGGTGCAACTTATAGCATTCTCCAAAATTCAGAATATCTACTGTAAACATAGATATTTTCGTGTGTATGAATTTTCACGGAAAAGGCAAAAAGAGACATTTTCGTGTGTACTTAAATTTGCAGATTTTTAATTAAGTATGAGTAGGCAAACAGAAACGATCATCCATATACCCCCGCATGGATGTCCCTTTCCCCTTACCTGCTAACAAGTATGTATTTTCAGGATACAAAGGGAGTGATCATTTTTAAGAATTTTTTCGACCCCTTGACCAGGGGGGTCACAACAATTTCACCTGTTTTCAGCGAAAAAGCCCACGCGTTACTATACGGACTTAGCAGGTTTAATTATTAGCCAATTAGATAATCCCAACTGTTCACTGCATTCTTTTTGGGGCCAACTGGTACCCATCTGGTAGGTCTTATCTGTAGAACTTGCTGGTAACAAGCTCCAGCAATGGCCACGCCCATGGGATAACCTGATGGGATAACCTGCTACATCGGAGGGGGGGGGGCAGAATCTTTTTAGTACCTCCGATGAAATAGAATATAAGGGGACTTACAATGGCATCCATTGGGGCAACAATCAATGTTTGTAAGTGGTACCACCATTGGTAGTGATTGTGTCGACAGGAGTTTTCACACCTTCTACTACACCAGATTGCAGTAACATAAAGGGATGCAGACATAGTAAGGTGCTATATGGTATGTCAGGTAGCCAGCATTGTTGTTCAAAGGAAAATCCCTTAGCACAGGAAAGTGCAATTTCATGTGCTAAGGGGAAGAGTGATATTAGGATATTTCTACTAAGGGAATCAATTGGGGGGGGGAGGGGCACTGCAATTTGGGGTATTCACATAGGGGGGGGCAATTCATTTTTGGGTATTTCTGTGGGGGAGGCGGTTCATTTTGGGATATTCACATGGGGGGGACGCTTCATTTTCAGGTATTTGCCAAACGAGATTCTCACCCCCCTACCATAAATAATGAACGCTCCCTAAGATGCCGTTTCATTAATCTTAAAACCTAGCATTGGGTAAATCTAAGGATCAAAATGATATTTTTAGAATGAATTTGAAAGGTTAAGAATGTTGCAACATCTGAGACCTCTATGTCCGTGTGTGTGTGTGTGTGTGTGTGTGTGTGTGTGTGTGTGTGTGTGTGTGTGTGTGTGTGCGTGTGTGTGTGTGTGGGTGGGTGGGTGTGTCTGTCTGTCTGTGTGTCTGTCGGGCTGTGTGTCTGCGTGTCTGTCAGCCTGTCGGGCTGTGTTTACTAGAGCTACACTGTGGGGTTTTTATAAGTACAACGCTACATTGTAGGGTCATTTCTTGCTTGTGGGGTAGACCCCACAAGCAATGTCCTTAAAATGGTTTAAAATGACCTTGTGGGGTGCACGTGAAGAGATCGTGGTACAACCCCACAATGATCGTGTCTGTCAGACGGACCCCATTAGTCTGTGCATATTACAGACAGTATCACCACCTACTGCCCCCTAGTGAGTAATACACATTGCACCCCACATGTTCAGATGCAATGACCCCATAACGACAGACATAACACCCCACATGCACAGATGTAATAACCCCATAGCAACAGACATTGCACCCCACATCTTCAGACACAGTAACCCCATAACAACAGATGATTGCACCCCGTGTATTCAGTAACTGAGACAGTTAATTCTAATTTGAAGATTGCCTGATAGCCCTTGCGATAAGCTTCGATTTGCACCCGGTCCCGTGTCTCTAAGTTCAACGGTTCACGGGTTAGAGCAAAACAAACAGTTCTTTGACGGGCCCCATCACGCAGCGGAGGCACTTTTTCCCAAATAGTCCTACAGTGAGCAGATGAAGCCTGCATCATGTAGGTGCAAGAGTGAATGCCCACTGAGCCATGATCCAGTGTCCACCCCCAATAGCACAGGCAGAAACTCATATTTTGAATAGGGACTCTTTTACGCTAAAACTTTCAAAACTAAATATCTCAGCAACCGCTGGTCCGATCGCCTTGATCTTAGGTGCGTTTCGAAGCCCACGAAAGCTACTTTCTTGTTTCGCCATTTAATGAAATATATTCCTAAAAATAACAATATGGCCCCACTATATTCAGACATTTTAACCCCATAATTTACATATGTACATGTATGAAATGTGCACCCCACAATGATCGATTGTACCCATTACCCAACCCCACAGTGCCCAGACCAAATTTTTCCCCACAACGTAACTCTCGTCTGTTGGGCTGTGTGTCTGTGTCTGTGTGGTAGGGGGTGCTGAAAGTAAGCTCCTATTTCAATACATAATTTCATCTGTAATCGTTGACCAATACTTTTCCCTGCATTATAATGTGATATGGAACGTTTTGCTACCAAAAAGTGAACTGTAACACCTTCTAACAACAAAGTACAAAAGTATCGGCAGGTTGTACAATAATATACGGCTTGTCTCATACCATATACATACCTCCTGTACCAATGCATATATATATATATATATATATATATATATATATATATATATATATATATATATATATATATATATATATATATATAGTATTCCTGTGTTTGGTAAGAATGTGTCTGTTAAGTATACTAGCTAATTGATCCTATATTTACCACACCACGACTAGGGGTTTGTGGGAACCTTTCTAGTTACCAGTGGAAGGGGAAGTCGGATGTGAACCGTGCCTGTAATTGCCTACCATCGACCACGCCTGTCTAGCCGCCGTGCGACTTGACCATCGATTGTGAGGGCGCTGACAATAACGAAGTGCGGTCGACGCATCATGACTGGCAATTAAACGAATCCCACCCACTGGAGTGAAAGTGATAAGCACTGTGAGGCAGCAGTGTACTACCCTTAACGGTGTGAACGGCGGAATGAGCTATACAGTCTGGGGCTGGAGCATTATAATGAGTGTCCAATTTATATTGTATTATATTTATATTTTAATTTATTTTTATTATTATTTTTTCGGGGGGGGGGTTATTATTACGCCGAGCTGTCTAATGAGAGACCTGCACACAAAGCGCTGATTGGCCACGACCTTTGCCGGGTGTAGGGAGGTAAGGGGTCAGAGGTCAGCAGATCATCAATCACAGGCAGTGGCTATTGATCCAAGATGGCGGCACCAGCAGGCTGATGCAGGGCATCGTTCCATGACTCGGTCACCAACGATGATTATCACCGGACCGGGTAGTCGATATCCGGCCACGCGTCCTCCGAGATAAACCACATTGTTGTCATGCATGGCGACGACGGTCCTTTTTTACCCCTGCCCAATGGGGAGGTGAGTGGTCGGACGGATGGCCGGCTATTCCTCCCTGCCTTCATTCCACCGCTTTAATAGACCGTTCTTGCCCACATCCTCCCCCACTGCCTCCCTAACGCTTGCCTGCCTTGCGCTGATGTTTCAGTTTGGGCCGCGTCCCATGAAATCCCATCCGGGCGTGGGCTGACCCGGGGCACGGTGGCCGCCAGCCGGAAGCAGTATTCCGCAGTGGACGACTGATGTCCATGGTTAACGCGTGCTGACAGCCTTGGGCCGATCCAGCAGGCAGAAGTGGGCCCTATTATTTCCTGCACGACCATTGTGGGCTACCATGCGTGCGAAGGGAAAACGTCCGCCCCAACCCCTCCTCTATATATGGTCCATCCCTTATACTGCCCCCTCCCTCCACCTTCCCTCATTTACCCCAGCCCATTGGGGCACATCCTTCCGCTCCATTCTACCTGAATGTGAGTTAGAGGGGGCAGCCTACTTCCGGCTGTTGGCTGGTAGTAAGGAGAAGAAAACTAAGTTGTGCTCTGTATGGACCCCCCTCGCGTGTCCTCCTACTCCAGCCTTAGTTACTTTGATGGACCGCACAGCTTCTGATGACCCTGTCCCTGCAGGGCCCGCAGTAGTCGGTCGGGGATTACGTATGAGTGCGAGTACTTGTATTAGAACCCCTGAGCTGCTCCGTGCAGCTCACTTGTAACACGCCGAGCTGAGATTGTCGCCAACTGCCGCCTGTCGGCCGTCGGGTAGATTAACTTGGCGTCTGGCGCCATATGGCAACATGGAGCGGCCTTCTTCCGGAAATCCCAACATACCATGCATGGCTAATCCGGGCCACAACCTCCCCACTCGGCACTGAATGGCGCCTCATCCCCGCCGTTCAACAACCAGGATTTAATTTGGCCAGCCTAAGCCCACTTATCTTCAGGAAGTGTGTGTCGTATTGAGTATACCAGGCCTGTGTACTTCCGCTCTGTCTCCCTCCTTTTCCCAACGCAAAAGTAGAAGAGCAACTCATTTTTCTTCTCCACGTCTTTTTCATTGCCATGCTTTATCATACACCCTTCTGCCACCATCTCTATTTCAGACAGCATGTAGCATACTATTCATCTATCCTGTCGTCCACCTGTTCTGTTGCCGCCCACTTCCTGTCTCAAACCCGCCCCTACCATGTAAGCCCTGTAGCCGTCCTTTATTCCCACATGTTTCCTCGCCCCTCGCCACCCACGGACACAAGCCACTCCAAGGGTTTATGTTCCTGACCCTGCCATTCTTCGTCCTCTCTTCTAGGTCAGCAAGGCCAAGTCCCATATCTGACCTTTTTATGATACTCACCCAAACAAGCGAATGCGGTAGTAACTGTTGACCAAGCTTATTCTATCTGAACCAGTATATAGACACATATTCCAAAATGGAGAAAAGACTACGACACCACCTGCAAAAACGCCTCTATAGATTAGACAAGGGAGTCCTCCCCACATGACTTCTGTCAATGTCTGGGACATTCGCTCTCTTTATGGGGACTGAAATCATTTTGTAGTCGGTGTTATTCTATGATAAATTTTGAGACAAATATCCATGTCACGATCTGGGCTCAATGCATGGGTATATGCAAAAGCTATCTCGATTGATGATTTAGCTAGGGGAGTTTAGAAGATTTTGAAAGTGGAGATGTTAACTGGTGCACCTGTTAACTGGTTCATCATACTATAATATGATTGACTGTGGTATCGGTACACTGCTTTGACTTAGCCTTTTGAGGAAAAGGAATCTTCTCACGAGATTAAGTCACTAACACAATAGGCATATACTTCGAGGTAAAAGGCTGGTGATCCCTTCTTCTCAGTCCTCTTTGAATTAGCACAAATTAGTATTATCATGTTGCTACGGTACATCATCTGTCACCCACTGGGCACTCTCATTTCCATACTCATAAGGACATTCCCGGGGATGTCCAACTGAATGTGTTCCAAGCTACTTATATGATTAAAATCTCAACACTGACTTTCATCTTATTCAAGCTGTGGGGTTCAAATCGCCATCCACCATTATAAACAAAGACAGATACATTTATGGGTAACTTAAAGGTGGGGGAGGTTCCACTTCCAAGGGCTTACTGCTAAGTGTACATCCTGCCACTAAATGCCTTTATTGGCTATAGGGGTTATACTATGGTGGCTGGTTGGGGTCACCCAGAAAATTCAGGGTGATTTGATAGTAAACCTATATGCTACAACGCCTGTGGATGTCCACTAGGATGTCCGGGCGTACATGGGACTCCCAGAGGATCCACCCAGGATGGTCACACTGAAAGGGTTATGATTGGCTCCCTGGTAAACTTTCCTTCCCGTCCCGTAAACAATACAATTCATCAATACCAGTTTGCATACCTCACTTTAATCTTTTTCTGCACTCCTCATCGGTGTGCTCAAAGACGGTTTCTGGCTGTAGGCGCACGTTCAATGGTTACTGAAAGCATTACACGGCCACATGGCTAAGGTCCACCGCACATGACAGACAGACGGACATTGGCCCTTTCTTTACCACTTCTGCTCAATGGGTCAGGGACAAGGGTAGCATTTGGAGGATTTAGGGGATACTTCTAGTCCTGAAACCCCGCCTGGAACGCCCATTACACTGCAGAGCTGTGTCAGGCCACTATACAATCTTCCTGTTTCCGCTACTGCTTGTTTGCTTTGCTTCATATCCGCCTGTAATCCTGGATTATTTACCCTACTTTATATCTGTGAGGATACCAAAATGAACGGAAGATCAAAAACCACACCCCAATAGACTTCGCTTTTAACATAGTAGTTAAAGTTTCATTGTCTAATAGTGTGCAAAATGAAATTCACTATACATACTATACAATCGTGAACATTAACCAACATTATGATAGCACCTTACTGCCGCCTTGCATTATGGCCTTAATTGGACAGTTACAGGTTATAATCCTATGCATTAATACATGTGCAGTTAATGGCATTTCATTTAGTGAATACAGATTTAGTGAATACAGATCTGCTTTCGATTCATTTCAGTGTAAGATTTAACTTACACCCAATTTATACGTGAGAATACATTGAAATATATTGCAGCAATGTAAATTGCTGATAACTCAAAATTGAAAAGCCTGTGATTGGCTCTCATCCTGTTGCATCAGCACTCCCTTACCCAGGTTATTCGTACCACCAAGCCACTATTCGCATAACTCCCGCCAAAACTGTGCTATTTGCACCACATTGCCAAAAAAAGGAGGGAAAGTTGATACATGGATCAACATCATATACCTTCACCATTGGAGGCAAAGAACATCTTATGGCTGCCAACCAATTGAGTCTGTACAATATTGACAATTTCTCAAAATTTACAAAACTTTGTAATGAAATACCTTTTCCTGCAAGACCCCTACATCTCCTCCTTTAATGGAACTACAAATTCATTAAGAAATTCTGCCTCTTATATACAAAATTTCCATCTCTTTTTAAACCTATTCGCACCACCAAAATGACTGAAAGTGCAGGGCCCCAGGGTGTCTCCTTATAACTCGCTTTTCGAGGTAATAAAAGAGGCCACTTGGCTTCATTGAAACTAAAACTTTATCATCATGATTTTGCAGATTCAGCAAAGTCATATATATTATTGGTTTGTTTTGTTATGGGTGACATAAAAGAGCAGTGCAGCTTTATAAATCTAAATTTATTACACTGTTTTTGTCTCCCTTTCATAGTTGGTGTTAGTGTTTTTAAGACAGGAAGAAGAGGGTTAATATTTACAGCAGGATACAAGCACGTTAAGATCAAACAACCACTCCCTTGTGACTCACATGTTTTAATTAGTTCCCTCCTGTCTCCTATTGCTCTGTCCTGGATGATATTTCTCAATTGTGTTTTTTTGGCATTGTTGAGCGAGGCCCTGCAGAGGCATGATGGCAATGTCACTATTTTCAGAGAACTGCTGATTTTATGCGGAGCTGAATACCGATATACAAACATAGACCGTGTATACTTTAGCATCCACAATGGTTGAATACGTTCCAATTTCAAGTTTGGTTTCATGGCCCTGTTCAATGGCAATCCCTTTGCGAATTGAAGCATGCATTTGCTTTGAATAACAACTGAATTTTGTTTCGCAGATGAGCTTCAACAAGACCCCGGTAATTTTGGGATAAGAGAGCCTGTCAGCCTCCCATGCACGTTGCAACAGAAGATGACTGTGGTAGTCCTTCAGTGCTTTGGTTGACAGGTGTGCTAGCTGCCTGGAGGTAGAATAAAGGTACTGGAGGAGTGGCGCATGTATGGCAGGTGTTTAGTTGTGTGTCAGAGGATATAGAAAGGAGTGGGATACAGTAGAGTGGCTGCCTTTAATACAACCGTTGTAGGTGAGAGGATAAATACGCTGACTGTGTGTGAATTATTCATGAAATGCACGTGAGGTTGCATGCACGTTAATAGCAGCCACCACTATGTCGTACAATGGGAGTCTAGGGGCATGCTGAGTTGATACCATAGCCTCTACTTGCCCGATCATAAACTCTGGTTGCGCCTGCTAGGCACCTCCACCATTAACCCTTTAAAGGCCGAACGTGCTTCTATCTACTATTTTTATCTACCGCTACGATGCATGGATGCAACCTCAATAGCGAGTCTACTAGTCAGGACTCCATTCATGCACACATCCGACCATATAGTGTTAGCACATAGCCCCTGATTCATGACAGCGTAATGTACAAGTTCAGCACTGGTGAATTATTGGCCGCAGTGCAAATGAAAATCATGCGGTGCTCCTGAAAGGGTTTATGATATCAACTGCACTGGAGGGTCTTGCCAAAAGATAACGAGGATGAACATCTCTAAAAATTTTCAGGGTGCTGAGGAAAATGTACATTGCCTAAATCGTTTTCATAGCATCGACAAAAAATAATACAGCAGAATGTATGGAAAAATCGTTTTGAGGTGTCAAAAAACGTGCACGTTTTATCAAAACGATTATCAAGAATATTTTAGCAATACAAAAACGTGCACGTTTTCTTTTTTGGTTCACGTCTCCCTTTTGGCAAGACCCTCCAGGGGGATCGACAGGAGACGCGATTATTGACAAGTCTACTGTACCGTGCATGCGATAACAACACAAGGCTTTCTTTCAAAGACAAATGTATCTCTGTATTTAGGTATCTGTCTCGATACAATATAAAACATCGATTTATATTTGGTCACGTCCCAATGCACTGATATATTATTCTCTGGCTATCAAACATTCAACAATCACAATATGGATCCATGTATGCAGAACAATGAGAATGGACATGGTTGATATTGATGTGAATGTGGTAAAATATTTTTTTTTTCAAATTTGGTTCCGTTAAAAAAAAAAGTAAACGTATACATCGATATAATCTTTTTCAATGTTTCTAAATAACGGATATTATACGACAAATCAGTTGATATGTCCAATTGTGGTCATATTACTATACAGGATCAATACGAGTGCATCTTAAAGTATTGATTAATTTCCCTGGTGGCAAAGTCCCATATTCAATAATGTCATTATGAAACTGTATGACCCTTTGACTCCTAGTACAATGCACGAGACGATAGTGTTCGATCCACCACCATACAGCCTTCATAGCGTCCCGAGGCTGGGTCCTCCGGGGTCTTAGTTGTCGGGATTATTTCACCTTTGGGAGTTGGCCATGCATGTATATGGTTCTCAATAGAAGTCATACGACTGAAGTAACAATGGCAGAGAAAGGCCTCTCCCCAAGGACGCTCTCCACCTATTGACAATAGTGTACCCTTACCCTGCAGGGCGATAATGGAGTCATTTCCTGTAGATACAGTATAATATTTGTGCTGGAGTTCTTCCTTATAGATCTAGGGTAAAACGACTCCACATCCCAGAGGCAATTTTTCAATAACCTTCTTAGAAATTAAAATAGCAGTATGTTGCATGGAAACAGTTTACCACAAATACCCGATTGACATTTTCATGACACAAAATATCAATTGTAACCTCTTTGTCGTTGCACATATCTGTAAATTAATGTATTATTGACACATACCTCTGGTAATCTAATGACGTTTTTGGGGCATGTGTTATTATACCTTATGACAATACAGTAACACAGGTGTGTGTATAAGGGATGCGTGGTACAATACCTCACGTCAATGCAGTTATACAATTTAAATTGCATTACCATCAGATCTGTACGATAGCACACGCCCCTATACATTACCGTTGGCATGTGTCAACATGAATGTATCCACTATACGTTACTTTTGGAACATCGATTACACCATCCTGTCTCCTCGATCTGGTTGTTACATACAATATGTACACATGACCGATTCCAGAATACCTGCATTTCAGCATATCACTCCTATGCATATGATTATACTTAACAGTGTAGACATCTCCCGCAACAGTGTGTCTCTCCATATGCCACGACTACATAATTATATATAATGGAATGGCATATATTGCTCCCATGGATCTATTGATAAAAAGCATCTCTAACGATCAGAGCTTCTCTTCACGTGTTGACGAGTAGTTGGGTGGTCGGCGACCCCCTGCGGCCCCGTTGGACAGCGACATGTCCATGGTGGTGTCCGTGTAGGCCGTAGCCATGGGCATGTTGCCGCACATGTACAACTGCCGCCACGCCGACCGGAAGTCCTCCTCCGTTATGAACCACACGTAGAGTTTGGCCGAGTGGTTGAGCAGGAAGAGCAGTTTGGTAATGGCATAGGCGAGGCCGACGGCGTCTCGCGGCAGGCTGAGGCCGGGGTAGTGTTTCTGGATGGCGTTGATGGTCTCCAAGGCAGCGGTGGGGGTGACGGTGATAAGGAAGACGCCGCACGTGGCGATCACGGCGTATGAGAAGGTGAGGCCGGCGTTGTCATCCACCGGATGTATCATTGTAGAGTCGGGGGGTTCAGGGGAGGTGGGCGTCCCCGGACCAGGGTCCAACATGGACAGCACTGACTTCATGGTGCAAACTATAATGAAGAAAATGGGCACTAGAGAGTCTACAGCAATGCCTAGCACGATATCTGAGTAAGTGTCAAAGAAAAGCATGTACTTGGACGAGCACGTGTTGTGTGATGTGGCGCTGGCTATTACCAGAAAGGGGAAGCAGGCGGCAACAGCCACCAGACATATGGCCAATGCTACATACACAGCCCGCTTGGTGTTGGCGATGGCCGGTCGCCTTTTGGGGTCACTCCTGACTAAGCACAGTTCCACCGACATCGCCACGGTGAGCCAGGAGGATATGACTCGTGCTGTATCATATACAAAGGTAGTGACTCTACAGCGCCAGTCACTATGGCCGTACAGTAGGTCTCCGGCCGTCATTGACGGTATGATCTCACCTACGTCATCCAGCAGGTCGATCACCAAGATGACTGTGTCACTAAGTACGGCACCAAACAGAAGCACACAGGTGGAAGACCCCTTAAGGTATCCTATCCTCATCACCTTAGCACACAGGGCATTACCCACAAGCCCCAAGGCGCCCACCACCACCGCCACAATGGCAATGATCTCCCTGTAGTCCTGGCGTATCGCCATCTTCCTTGCTAACTGGTAGTGCCGCGATAAACTCCCTTGCACGACGGTCGCGACATCGATGACGTCAACACCCTTCTCCCACCACTTCTGGTGGCGTTGACATATGACGTCATCACATCGAATTCAGGGAGTCATGGTATTATCTGAAAAGATATAGAATGGAAAGAATTGATACACTGAATATAGCACTCCTACTCTTTATCATCTGATAATGCCCTGGGCGGAAATAAGAAAGGCTTTAATCTAGCATCAATATCCATAATGAAGCACATCTTGATCATGCTTTTAAACCTCTGACATTATGTAAGTGCTAAATCAGCCGCGGGCTGTTATCTCTGCCCAGAAGGTCGCCTTTAATGTTGCTATTGAGGGGGTTCTTATCTGTCTAGCATCGATGAACCAGAGGGGTTTGTGTCCATGGGGATATGTTTTATTAGATCAGGGCCAATAGGTATTTTCCTCCAGTGTTTGATCCAAATCCATGGGGTTGTGGGTACCATAGGAGGCCAGGTAAACAGATAGACGGTGGGCCTTTGTTCCCTTACACTGGGGCGGCCCCAAGGGTCGGCCCTGGGGAGAGGTGCTTATTGGCTGAGTGCCCGGAAGCCTTATAGCCTACAGTGGGATCACTGGAGTAATGGGGGACATGGGCAACCTTCTACGACTGCTGTCGACCTGTTTGAGTGATGGAATCTAAATAAAGATTCAATGAAAAAGTAATGTCGCAACTTTTTTTTTTCTTATGGTCTAGTAAGTCAAGGAACTTAAAATAAACAGCGAATAAACACTCACTACTTAGCAACATATATTTAATCTAATAATACAGAATCTGAATCTCAAATCTGTGGGTTTGGACCACTTACTACTATGGCACACTAGAGCGTTCTTTCAATATACCTAACGACAGCTCCCTCCCCTTTGAACAAATCGTGATGATAGCCACTAATTGGTGCTTGCAGTGCTACGACTGCACAGTCCAACCCATATCCATGATTGCATAGTGTCCAGTGCTAATAAGGAATCTCTCATGACAGCATGGTTCATAATAAGATCTCCGAATCGTCAGCGAAATGTGTGACAGTCACCTAGATTGGAATTAGCTCCTACACTGAAAACCTGGAAGATCCGAAACTAGTCAGCGGTGACCACTTTAGGTCCTCAAGTTGACGATACCTAAAACTACAGCTTTAGGTAGTCAAAATGATGACTTAAGGTTGTCATCCTGACGACCTGAGTCGTCAGTATGACAATACTGACAGTACAGAGTCGTCAGGATGATGACCTAAAGTCGTCATTTTGACTACCTAAAGCTGTAGTTTTAGGTATCGTCAACTTGAGGACCTAAAGTGGTCACCGCTGACTAGTTTCGGATCTTCCAGGTTTTCAGTGTACAGTCAATACTTATAATATAAGTCCTGTGCATAATTGAAACACTATTGTTGGCACCCAACTATATGTGACGAGGCTTTTGTTACACCCACCCAATCATCAATATACCATATCTCGTCCTCTGCAACCATTATGTTACCCACATTTACCACTTCATTCACTGTAGCATCTAATGGAGCTCTGTATGATGCCATACACATCTGTACATTTACACATGCCCTAATGCATTGCTTATTATATAGCACCAAGTATTCCCTGAATCCAATATCCATTAAGGCCAAATCCCACAACGTGAAAATGGGCAGAAAATCATTGAGATATAGGATATGTAGTTGCTTAGCCGATATTGGGGTGGTAATATTGTCTAAGGAGGGCCTAAAACGGCTAATAACCCATGCCAAAGTGCTGGTATTTGGGGAGTGAAATACATCAAAAGTTTTTGATATCTTCTTCACAAAGGGCCAGAAATCTCTGTGATAAACTGAAAATCCCTGTGATTTAGAAGAAAACAACAGTTTCTAGAAAATCACAAGAGGTATGTATTTGATAAATCAGGAGCCAAGTTCCACATACTACACTTATAAGGGGGTTCTGCTTGTGATTTATGTGAGCTACATTTGTTTATGCTATGCAGGAGACCATTACAAACTGAAAAAAATAGTCAGGGACAACTGTGCTTTTGATATCAAATACTCTATCCCTGTGAATCATAATAACAATGCGTCCATGCAGTAATGAAAATCACAGAGATTCCCCTCCTACTATCAGCTATAGTGGGATTTTGAGTGGGGAGAAGTGCAGTGAGAACCTCTGTGATTTAAGAAATTGGCAAGAGTCCAAGGTTGCCAATATCCAGAATCACAAACATTTCAGACCCATTTTTCGTGTAGTGGGATTTGGTCTTTAATGCATCGAGATCGTTATACATCAACCAAGGGTGATAATAAAAGCCAACATTGATCAGTATGTCTACCTTTGGGTTTCTATCACAACATCCTGGGATACAAGTTTGTTAACCAAACACTGAATATGCAAAGGAACGAGGAGTATAATCCTAGTTCATTTTCATAACTAAAATAGGAGCATAATCCCGATGTATTTGCATTTCGGCGCCTTTCAATCCAAGCTCCTCGTTAATAGCTCAGAGCTCTGTACCCAACAGGCACGATCAGTGAGCCTCCTACAAAGAAAGAGGATCATCCCGGGGGTGTTTGGGGAAGGTGTCATCTTGGGTAGCAATTAACTTCCACTATGATGTAAGCACAGCTTCCTCTGGCAGTCTCCTACCCTGTGCCATTTTCCTCTTTACTATCCCTCTGGAGGTTAATTCAAAAGATCCTGGGATTTCTACCCCTGCGATCTTAGTGTAGGCACATATCATAAGACCTGGCCAGTCTACCCTATCTAATGCAGTGGTTGCAGGCCTGTCAGGAATAGCAAGTCCTGAGATCACTTCACTATTCCTTTTCCAGTGCTAAGATCACTGTGATCTTAGTGAAAGAATTGCATAGTGGTTTAACCTGAGTACAAGAGCACATACAGGGAACACTCCTGATCGAAAGAGTGAATAGCCTGCTGCATACATATAGAGGGGAGGGAGGACGTTTGCTGAGTGTCCTTGAGGGCTCTTAGGGCTACTCATGTGTTAAGTGCACTGTAAGGTAATTCTTCCCTTCTCTCTCTTTGTCCTGGGGGGGGGGCACAATGCTTCTAATAGGCAAGCATAAATCATATATTCATGGAAACAACTCTTGAATACTGTACGGGGTCAACTGCACCCTGTGCTCTTTTGTTAGCCATATGGGGATGGGGAACGATGGTATAAACACTGTTGTGAAGAAGAGTGACTCCACAGCTATTCCTTTATTTTGGGACTCTTACCCCTGTGCCCAGTCAGTACTTCTTGGAATAGTGTAGGAGGGATGAGGCTAAGATCGATGCGATCTTAGTGCTGGCTAGGAAAAGTGAACGCAGTCTAATCTTAAGATCGCTTAATAGGATAAGGCAGAATAATTCCTAAGATAGCTAAGGTTGCGATCCCAGGATCTTTTGAATTAACCTCCTGGTGAAGCTGCTATAGGTTCTGATGCTCAGTTTGTAGCATCTCCTGTGGGAGGATCTTTTGGCGCTGGTGAAATAAAAGGAGACATATTCTACAAAGGTTATGAAAAGGAACTGTGGATTCTAGGGGATGTTTTGCGATTCTGAGTATACCCTGAAAGGCGTATGACTCTCAAATATAGCAACTTTTAAAGGTGAGCATCAACTGATTCACCACTATGGTAATAGAGTCACATTTAATCAATAGCAAATATCCCTTAATGCGGTGAAAATGTAATATAGAAAAAAATCCTCAGTATGTTTTGCGAGTAAAGCTTGAAAGGAGATGCAGGGGGTATACAGCTGTTCTTGTTCTTGTCAATGATGAAATGCAGAGGACCAAGGAAATGTTCTCTATAGATCTAGTCTTGGATATTTCCGTCCACCTGGAATTACTTTGTGAACGATGATGGTTATGGCATATAGCAGAGGCAGCAGAGAAAACCCCTTGATACCATGCTGTAGGTCGCATTGAATGGCATATTTACCTTTGTGGCCTTTGCTCCCTGTCAGCGCAGTGTCCTAGCACGTGCACCACCTTACAGCCAGCCCGCCTTTTATATTCTATGTTGGCCGTCTGGCGACAGGGATAAAAGTGGGAATGTGAGCGTGTTAGAAGGAGGGTCAGCTGGGAGTGCTATTAACGCAGTGTCTAACAATGGCGGATCGTCATGTATGTTATTGTATGGTGTGGGTATTCAAAGGTGAATGCAACCAGCTTTTGCTTCACATCAAATGCTGATACGGCCAGAATGCATGTACTCTTGATACAGGATGATTTTTATGACAATAATTTGCCGATGATCCTACTCTAATAGATCGAGAGAGTGAGGCCAATTTCTGAAAGGTTAGCATTCAATGATTAGCTCAGTTTGTTTCTCCCTACGTCGAATTTTCTTGCGGACAGGTCGATACATAGGGCCTAATAATTATCTAGTCGATTCTCAGGAAAGTCTACTGAATCAGAGTAACATGAAGAGGAACATCGGCAATTTACAAAGAAAACCTTATTTAATTATATAGCATACCCACGTATACAGTTCCCCCTTGTCACCAATCCTAAAAATACATGAACCCCAGATGAAGCGTTTGTCGAAGAGGTTCAGAGCTCTATGTCATATGTCACGTCTTCTACCATAAGTCAGTCCATAAAACTCAAAGGAAACGTCGGCTAGTAGGCTGACAGTACGTCTGTAGACTGCAGAGTTATCGTCGACACTGTAAATCTAGCCACGGCAACCGCAGACGACACACACCAAATCCCGCGTCTGCCGCCCGCCGGCGTCTGCCGCAAGCCGTCCCTGACAGCCGCTAATATTTACGACAATACGACGTATTCTGGTGCGTCAGTGGACGTGTTATTAGTTTATATATCAGGGCCCCAACGGCCGTCCGAGGCAGGCCTTTGTCGACCGACGTACTCCCCACGCACTGGGGTTGAGGGCCGTTTTCCACCACACGATATGAGTGCTCTATCGGGCGATAGCTGCCCCATACAACCACCTCGGCCGACAGGGCTGCCATAGGGTTCAATGGTGAGGCATGGTCTCTGTCGGCCGAAAATAGCATCTACTATGGGTCTAGCGGCCGTTAGAGGGTCCATATCGGGTGGTGGAAAATGGCCCTGAACCAGGGAGAGCGGCACTCGGTCTAATGTAGTGGGCAAGCAACAGCTGGTGAGCGGGGCTCTGTAGAAAGGGGTTGTTTGGGAGCTACTCGTGTCTGTCTTGGCCTCGGCAGACGCTTCTTTTTCAATCGCTCGCCACACAATAACCTGTGCACACACGGGTGGTAGAGGCCCGCTGCCCTGATGGACGTGCTCCAACCCCTCCCCACACCCAACCCACCAACTGGCTGCAGACAGCTGCCTCCACTGCAGCAGGCGGGCCGACTAGATCTTGTAGAAGGAGGCAACCTCAACCTGGGTTGTTGTGGGTAGTACTATATATTCCGACTATAGGTCTGAGGGGTATAAATCGGGGTGTTGCTAGTAGGCCTGTTGAAAACTGGCAGTGTTCGAAGTGCCCGAGGTGTCAGCTTACAATCAGTTTCTTTAAGAAGGGAAAGAAGGGATGTGCTCTGGTTTATATTGCGAGTGGTACACAAATTGGGATTTGGATATGGCCGTGTAGCAATTTGGCAAGTTGGTGGGATATCCAGACTGACTGTATTGTTAGTAGTACATAAATTGGGGATTTGAGTATGGTAGTGTATCCAAGCTGACTGTCGATACCACCACACCCAAGCCCCAATTTATGTACTACTCACACTATATTCAGCCCAGGCACATCACCATACCCAAACCCCAATTTATGTACTACTCACACTATATTCACCCCGAGCATACCACCATACCCAACCCCAATTTATGTACTACTCACACTATATTCAGCCCAGGCATATCACCATACCCAACCCCAATTTATGTACAACTCACACCATATTCAGCCCAGGCACATCACCATACCCAAACCCCAATTTATGTACTACTCACACCATATTCAGCCTGGGCATACCACCATATCCAAACCCCTATTTATGTACTACTCAAACTACACTCAACGTTGGTATACCACCATACCCAAACCCCAATTCATATAGTACTCACACTACACTCTGTCTGGGTATATCACCATACCCAAACCCCAAGTTATGTACTACTCACACTACATTCAGCCTGGGTATATCACCATACCCAGACCCCAATTTGTGTACTACTCGCAGTACACTCAGCCTGGGTATATCACCATACCCAAACCCCAATTTGTGTACTACTCGCACTACACTTAACCTTGGTATATTACAATAGTCAAAGCCCAATTCATGAACTACTCACAATACATTCAGCCTTGGTATATCACCATACCCAAAGCCCAATTTATGTACTACTCACGCCATTGGTTTATCACCATACCCAAACCACTTTATGTACTACGCACAATACACTCAGCCTGGGTATAATCATACCCATACCCCAATTTATGTACTACTTACACCCTTGGCATATCACCATACTCAACCCCAAAGTTATGTACAACTCACACTGAAAAAGGCTGGATATACTACAATGCCCAAACTCCAGTTCATATTCCACTCACAATACATGGCTGTGTACCTAGTCCGGCCACAGTGTGAGGAGTACAAATTGTGGTTTGGTTTAGAGTAGTGGAGTGATAATTGGGATTTGGGCAAAGTACCAAGGCCGTACGAAGCCAAGGCTGTCAGAAGTGTGAGTGGTATATGGGGTTGGCTATGGCGTTATACCCAGGCTCTGGGAGAGTAATCAATAATAATGATGCAGTGACACTTCCTTATAACGAATTTTGGTTATAACAAACAAAAATACCCTATCACAAACCTATCCCATACATTTCTATAGTAAGGAAACTTGGTTAGAACGAAGTGATATCAACAGGAAATTGTTTATAACGAAGTAATCTTTACCTCCAGGTTGAAAGAAAAGTAAAATAAGCCCTATCACACCTCCTAAGGGTTGAATAGAGCCACACACAGAAGCCCTATCACACCCCTGACACCTCTCAGATCTCTGATGAGACCGCCACTACCCCTAAGACTTCAATAGAACCGTGCACAGAAGCTCTATCACACATCCTCAGACTCACACCTCTCAGATCTCTCAGACCGCCACTGAGACTGTGGGTTCAATAGAACCGTACACAGAAGCCCTATCACACCTCCTGACACATCTTAGATCTCTGATACCGCTACTGCCCCTCAGACTTCACTAGATCCGTGCACAGAAGCCCTACCATACACCTTAACCCCCCCCCCCCAACCCAGTCATGATGCTGAACTTGGTTATAACGAAATTTGGTGACAACGAAGATTCCAGCTTGTAACAAGGGTTTTTACTGTAATAGATTAGATGTATTTAAGTGGGCACATAGTTGGTAAAAGCGTACGTAATCAAAATAACGAATCATCCATAACTTTTTGCGTAACCTTGAAGATTTGGGAGGAAAGGGAAAAATAGAGAAAGGCTTCCAATTTGGCATATTGAATTGACCCTCATCTAACAAAAGGCTCCGATCATTAATACTACATACTAGACGCCACCCGCTGGTCGTAGAAAAGACATAAAGCGTCCTATCCCATGTTTTATCACCTTATCTGTGCTTCCACTCAGTACACGGACGACGGCCACTGAGCAAAGAAAAAACGATACAGATAGCTCAACCGCTACACCCTTCTCTACACGGACCTACCTCCAGGTCCCTCCAGGCCCCTCTGTAACAAACCAAGGGAGGTGGAGCGAGCCCACCCTGGCCGCCCACCGCTGGTAGCTCTTGGCTCTGATGCCTGTGATGTTGTGGTGTATGGGTACCCAGCTGTCGTCGTAAACACATCACGGGGCGCTCCTCCTGTAGGTAAGGGTGCTTTGATCACCCCCTACCCCACCCTCTCTCGTCACCTCAACGCCGCATAGCCCATAGGGCTGCATGGCACAGTGTTAGACTAAATAGATGTTGGCCTTTATTTCTTGTCTCAAAGAGACCATTTCAATGTTTATAGTCGATGTGTATTGGCTATTATGTGGATTCTAAAAGAAATTAATGTATTCCAAGGGGTGCATTTGAGAAGGGGGCATTCATGAAGGTAACCGCACTGGAGAACGTGTTTGCCTGGACCAGTATAGCCAAGGGTCCCCTTATTGCTGCCATTTTCTTTGATGGGTCCTTTAGTGTTTCCCCTATGATAAAGAGCCGACGATTGGTGTTGATATGGTTTATATTCTTTCCTCTTTAGTAAACAGGGGCAAGCATCTGACACATTGCAGATCTGGTTTAAACTAGGTGGCCCTCAAATACACCTTAACGGATAGCTGCTCTTTGTAATACACATTCTTGAGATAAAAGACTATCTGTAATGTAGGGAATCTTCGCTCTGATTCAAAACCTCGCCTGAAGCTCACCATTGAAGCTCACCATTTTCAATTAAACGTATAAGCCAGATCAAAGAGGCTATCTACGAAGAGCTCTTTGTGAGCTCCTGCTGCCATTATTGCTGCCTTGCCTTCTCTACCAATGCTTATTGGAGGGCATTCCTTGTAACTGCAGCTCGCTGTAAGCTCAAGCTGATCTAAAATTTCGACAAAGCCCATTCGAAAACTCCCTGATTCCTTTTTGTTCTATACATGTACATGTAAAGAGATATTCCCTTTAGGTTATACCCCTTGGGATTTAAACATGAGTGTTTGTGCCGGCGAGTACCTCACCACTTACATTATTACCTACTCCTTTTTTGCTATCGGTGGAGGATAACCAGATTTACAAGCCCCTGCTAGTCCCATGTGTAGTGCCTTTATGCCATCGGCCGCAGCTGAACATGTAATTGAATAAAGCCACTTTGGTGGAGGATATATGAGACGGTGTTATTATCAAGGCCCCCTCGGTGGGATTACGTTTTGACGGCACCATATGCTCTCCACGTCCGTCGGGGATTTGTATCTCATCACCTCACCACGCAGCCATCAACCGGACGTTGATTAGCTGTCCTGATTCACTGCGCATGTGCCAAGAATTTCAATAATCAACGCTTCCTGTGTATACAAAAATACATATTGAAACATGGCATGGACTTCCTGCGTGGCGCCCTAGAGAGATAAGGACCGAGTACGGTTTTTATGGGGTTAGAGTGGAAGTGTAGGGGTGGGGGGTTAGGAGCTTGGGGTGGGGGTAAGATTGCCACCAAATCAGCAGCCTTCTGCCCAAATGTCTCAAGCAGACAACAATTTCCCTGTGATAAATTACTCCCTCAAGCATCCTGTGGCGCCTCATTAACGCCTAGTTCTGGCAGCTTCTGACTAGAGGCTCTTCTCCCCCTTTTTCTATCTCCTCACTATAAGTCTTATCTTTTTCTCATGCCTTTTTTCTCATGCCACTCTGCTCCTCTCCCACAATCTTCTTCATCGCCTCGCTCCCCTGGCCCTTCTCTCTGTAGGTCTACTTATCCACGGCATCTTCTCATTAACGAGCCCAGATCTTCAGGCGATCGAGGACCTCTATATAAACTCAGACTTCCTAAGGCTGCTGAAAGGTTTTAGATATTACCACCAGTGGCATCGTGTAATGCATAGAGGCGCGGCAGCCATCCCTTGTTGAGACGTGTCGTGGACAGTAGTTGCATGCCACATTGAGGGATCAGGATATTGTTCTGTCCTGCCGCCCATCCCACAAAGACGCAGCACAAAGCTGTCTTGGTACGCCCATTGAGGAAGCACTAGCAGCTGATGGGTGCGGGAATAGAGGAGAAGTAGTAGAGCAGGGGAGAGGTCCACAGTGTAAGCACCACTTTCCCTAATGTACGAATCAGTATCAATGTCTGTAACGCTACGCCTGCCAAATCAATATAGATAATAAAATTTGTGACCGACTAGCGCCGTGCGAAAGGCACCTCGGAGCAGCGATGCTACTGTCTTCCTGCCTCTTTAAACAAAATTAGGTTTCAAGCAGATCCCAGCAAACTCAATATGCCTCGGGATATTTCTATTTTGTCGACATTCTAATTGATTGCAGTCTATGATCAAAGTGCCAGAACCAGTGTCATCAAGTGCAAACCACGCCCTCTTGTACACATGTCTCACATCTGGGGTCGAACTGTAATTAATATAACTGACGAATTGCTCTTTCGGAAACTTTTTGTCGTGTGTTTGTCTTTGTACTTTGAAAATTCTCATTCCTTAAAAGCGCGTCTTTCAACCTCGTTATCTAGGTAGTCCTCAGGGTTATAATAAAATTGCACCGACCTGCATTCAATAACCTAATCTTGAGTCTGAAACCATGGAACTACTCAAAGTAATTCAGTTTCACTTTATATCGTGAAGATAAGACATTTATTCGGACTAGCATTACCGGAACATAACCCCGTTATACTTCTGCTGCCATACATTTCAGGAACAAGAGATAAAAGGTAGGCTGGACCGTTACATTTGTAGAACCGAGGTGAGTGAGCTCATTCTGCACGTATCCCTATAATCCATCAGATTTACTGGCAGCCCTTACAATCGATGCTACATCACCCTCACCTAATACACTGACGCAGGCCTTAAGAGCCACATGAAAGCTCATGTACTGAGAGCATAGAGGTGGGCTGGAGGCAGTAATAGGTCGGCAGCCAAGGCCAATTATCAATCGCTGCAGCAGGAGGAGAACAATAAAACCCAGCATCGATCCAACTTGAGTTAGCGTCCATATACCTACGGCCACCCAGCTGCAGGTTTATAACTGCTAGAGTGCAGTCAAGCAGACTTTACGGCTAGTGGCATGGTGGAAGGGGCGGAGTGGGACGGTGCATCTCTGGTAGTTGGCAGAGCAGGTTGGGGGATAGTCAGAAGCTTTATAGGTCCCTTGTGGGTAGCTGGTGGCGGCAGGAGGTAGCTCCTGAAAGCCTAACACACGCCTGAAACCAGCTTGTTTTGGCGGGGTCTGGTGATTCTCAGACTTAGAGCATTGGACGTGTTGGGAGCCAGCGCGCCGCGCCATGCACCCTGGGAAAAGAAGCCATCCAGAAGCCACCAGGATTGGAGCTGTTCTCTTCTTTCTGATGTCACAGTCGCTGAAAGGATGGTTGTCTTGACTCTTTGCCTGCAGGGCCGAATGACGTGGATGAGTAGTTGAAATAACGGGACATGAATTAGTGAAAACTTCAGTTGAAATGGAAAGACTTCATCGATTGACAGAGTAATTTCTGGGCTTCGTCGACGTCAACTAATTTTTCCCAGAGGCAACCATGTTCAGGAGGTCCTTTCTGAACTAAGTGTAGTACGACTGTACCCTCGAAGTCGTACCAGTTTGCCGTAGGAAAAGCATTGAGTTCTCAAATCGTAGGGCAATAGTGCATTAATAAGGTGACCATCTGGTGTATCCCACTGTGAGAGTGCACAGGGCAACTCCATATATATATATATATATATATATATATATATATATATATATATATATATATATATATATAGATAGATAGATAGATAGATAGATAGATAGTTTAATACCATTGACAAAATGTTCCGTAGCCTATGTGTAGTGTCAGTATTCCTGTCATCCCATATTTCATCGTACATACAATGTTTTAACATCTTTACTGATGAGCTCCTACCGCGGCTCACACTGTAGATAAGCACCTCTAGGTACGCAGCTGTTCTTAGGGTTGGGCTACTGGTTATCAAGCACAGTATCTGCGTAGATAGGATTAACTTGCTGTTGGGGTTCAGGGTTGAGTATATATTAAGGGTGTGTGGCTAGAGTGGAAAGAAGGTTTGGTGAACAGGCAACCCAGAAAAGGAACCTATCGTTCTTCCAAATCTAGCACACTACTCCCACCTCATGTATCTCAATTTATGACACCAGCAGCCAGTATGCGCAGACTTGTTTTTGCAATGATGTAATTCGTCGTGGAATTTTCTATGGTATTGGGTGCATGCCTCTCACGCCCATATTAGCCTTAAAGCTGCTACAAGATCTCAAATATATGGATCTTCCACTTTCTAAATGGCTATCATCACAGTGCTTGTTACAGCATTCTGGTGAAATCTCAATCAATTTCGTAAACTCTAACCATGCTAAATATATCTGTGTGAAAATAAAATGCTTCCAGCATTTTATCCAGGCTTGATAACACCAGCACACTGGCGCCATCTGAAGTCATAAAGGAAAGTTGTATTCCCTACTGGTGGTGACTTTGATTTGGATGTGTGGCAGGGGAGCAGGAGGGTATCTCAAAAAGATTAGGAATTGATCCTGTCGGAGGTGCTAATTTCAAAATTGAACTCACTGACCTTCTGGAGTGGATTCCCTCTTGTATTGTAAAAAGGGAGTCAGTGATAGGAGTGGGATAGGAGGGGTCCAGTCTCTTATTTTGCAACTGCACCTATTTCCGTGCAGTTCACTTGTGGCAGAGGTCAAGCAGGGAAGTCTGTTCTTAGGGTGAGAAATGTAGGAGAACTGCAGGATCAAATAGGTACAGTGAGAACTGGTTTCCCAATCTTTTTGAGATACCCTCCAGGCCACTCACTGCTGCCAACTGGAGGCTGTGACCATTACTAATTAACCAAGTGGTTTCCCTCCCAACCAAAGAGTCAAACAAATATCCTGTATTGTGCATATAATGGACGAGCTATTACCAGAATAACTTGCACCCTATTACATAGGGAGGGGTATACATTTGTATGAAATACATATCAGAAAACGCTATACCAGATTTTATAGCAGCTTTAAGTGTCAGCAGCAGTATCGATGGCTTAGGAAAATCGTACCAATCTCCACCTAATGTCATCAGATTATTGTAAATTTATGCTACATAAAGGGAGGATGACCTGATAACATGAGGAGCTTTAAACTGTATTGGTTATGACTATGAGAATACTACCAATACACATGGGAACAAGTATGGAATGACAGTACACAATAAATATCCACATAAATCAATATTGTGAACAATAATCCCAAAGGCGGACGGCAAATACTCCTAAAATGCAGGTGATAAATCAAGGAAAATCAATCTAAAGCAGCTTTATGAGATAGCTAAACCATGCAGGCAATGCAACCCCTAACAACACTGATTTGGGAGTTCCAGATAGCTTAGGGACGTCCCAAAAGAATCAAAAGGTCAGTTTTGACTCATGAGAGATAGACAGTCCATCGTTCTATATAGTAGATTCTTTATTTGAGGCAATTTCATGGTTGAGTGGTCTGGGAAGGATTCTCTGCCAATTTCTGGTAACGCAACATGACGCCGCCCACCTGGGGAGGAAGGCATGATAGTGATGTAGGAGGGGTTAGCACCACATATCTATCAGGGTGGGGAGCATTCCTCCAGAGGCTGTGGCTAGTGCCAGTGACTAGGTCAGATCTGAACCTGGCCATGCATGCTTATCTGGGGTCCCCAGTGGGATCACTGATTGGACTGACCACCGAGGGCTTCCCTTCAAACATGAAGCCTTTCCCACGAGAGGCAATAGAGCCATGGTCTAGCTGGTGAATCAAGAGTTTTATGCCCTTGATCTCAGAAATGGCTCGACCTTGTATGTTGAAATATCAATTGATATCATATGACTGCAAATCAATGGTTACTACATTAAATTTACATCACTGGTCTGTTTGTTTATTTGTTTTTTGTTGTTGTTGTTGTTTTGTGGGGTTTTTTTTGTTTAGAAGGAACGAAAGCATGTTGTCCAAAAAGTGTCTCCATTCACATCGCTCCGCTTGATTAACACAGACAGCAATTTGTAAAAGAAATTGTTAGATAGTATCTGCTGTTAAGCAGTATTTCTTGGCAATATCAACTAGAGCTTCCGGAGCATGCTAACACAACTCATCACACTTCCACATGCGAACATTGATTTTGATAGGACCGATGTAGCAGGCTTTCCAACTAAAAGAAAGCTGCAGGAAAAAAATCAATGACGCACAGAGGAATCAGAGCTGGGCACTTTGGAATTAAAGTTGACTATGCCCTAGGGGGCTATAGAGTGGTTGACTAGAGAAATATCAAACACCGACTGAAACAATGTAGGGTATTGTGGTAGGATCGTGCCTGAGGGGGATATCATACTTAAGGATGTGCAGTGTGTAATACTTGTGGCCCAACTGTTTTCACGTATTTGCTACACTCTTGACACTTTCTCCTGGCATTATTTTATTCTGGGTATTGCTGCTCGTGTATTACAAGAAACTGAGTTGTACTGTCTCAGCTTTCTAAGGTTACAAACAAACGACCTCCTAGTCAGGGCGCGTGATCAGGTCTCTATAGTGGCAATTCTATTTTGAACCATGAGCCGAAGACGTTGGGCTGGGCCTTGTTGCTAACCAGTGTGTTGGGGATTGGATGACTGAATCAGGCCAGGCTGTGCACCTGGAGACCCGGTGTCACACTCCTAGGCATGCCCCGGAGGGGTTCGTGTCCTCCACAGGCCATACAGAGTGGGTTGGTGGGGGAGAGCTGGGTGAGTGGCCGCTAGGCTGGAAGTCAGGTCAGTGGGAGGCTGGATCTGACAGGGTATGGTAGATGGTGGTCACCTTAGACATGGTACATGGGTAATTCAGGGAGGTAGCATGAGGAGACCCTTGGTGGAATAGTAGGATCGACGAGTTGAGGTCAAAGGGAAAGTAGGTAAGCAGAGTTGAGAAGAGCCAGGACGCCCAGCGCAATGAAATACCAACAAGGATTTATGCTTGCATACATAGTTCATAATATAGGAAATGATCAATGTATCATATTGATAGCATCGTATGCCCTGCACAGCAGAATGCATGCTTTCCTGTCGCATGGCCTTTACTTTCAAATACAGCTGGCATGCATATACCAGTATATTGTATCCTATAAGAAACCATCCCTTTTACTGCTACCCTACACGTAAATCCTTTCTTTCTCTTCTTCAATGAATCTCCATTTTCTTCTGATCACATTCTATACAAATAGATCATGACCACTTATTGGGGAGCGAGACGTGCCTAAAGGCTGTGTATTGTTGCAGGAAAGACAACGCTCCCTTTACTTTGTTCCAGTGTAATGCAGTTGTGTTTAGGACTGGCACCGGTTTGACATGCCATCAGTGTGGATGATTTTTGCCAACGAGCCTAGGATGCCTCTTTGGGTGCGTCAACCCCGATTAATTTTACGGCTGTGCAATAACTACATTGGTAAGAGCACCATTGACGGTAGTCACACACGATGCGTCTTTCTTATCTACACCTTTAGTACTTTCTTCACAAGGGGTTGATGTGTTCCGTCTGAACAGTCAGGCTGCAGATGGCGCTGTGGCTTTTTATTTTTAATGGATGGAATGGCTTGGTTTCTTTTAGAATGTCAGGTGAGTTGCAGCATCTTGTTTTCATGTTCCTTATTTCATGCATCTGCGTTCTTGCCTCTGCTGTTGATTTAAAACAGAAGTGTCCCAGGGGCGAGGGCAACGTGAAGGTTATTTCCCTCTACAGGCACTGTTTATGTCTTATTTTGCCATTTTGGACATCCGATGTATACTTTAGCTTATAGCTACGTCTTAACATCTTCAAAGTTTGCACCCAATCTCCTTCCCTCTCCTATTTGCACGTCCCCATCTTAAAAAGCCCGCATTGCCAATCTCTACTTCGCGGCCTATATTGTGACCAGCAGCCCTGCTTAGTCCCTGATACGCCGTCCAGCCATGACCCGTCACCTCAGCCCTGACCCTTCCTATGATGACTGTCGCCCTCTGGTGTCAGCCCAGTCATCGCGCCTTCCCATAATGCAATAGCATGACGCCTGTCGCTCTTTGTGCCCCCTGAATCTAGCCTTGAGGACCATTGCGCCAGAGATAGCTACAATGGTCAAACAGTGGCACTGGCAACCCCATACAGCCAAATGGCTATTTTTCGAGTTCTTAGCATCATTTATCATAGCTTATCAGCGACACGCGTGACGATGAGAGCACAGATAAGCAAATTTATTAGGTTGCGCTGCTCTACCATAACGAGACTTGAAAGGCTGTAGACTCGTTTGTACTGGCGTTAATTAGTTTACCATAGGATAAATTGGACCTGATACGGCCATAGAGAAGCACATAGACCACCAGTCCCTTGCAACTAGTCCCAACAAGGGGATGATGCAATGACCTGCCAGCTTTCCCTAAGTCATTTTATATGCTAGCGTGCTACCTAAATGCTGATGAGTTCTAGACGTGACAGTATCTAGTGCAGCTATATAGTCATTGCACCAAACTGGTGTTTGATTATTCGATGGTTAGTATCGCCATGCAGCTAAAACCAGGGGCATGGAGTGTAAAGCGGCTCGTGTCTCCGTCCGCGCTGCAGTAACAAAGGATTCTTTATGTGAGAGAGGACGCTCTACTTTTATGGAAAGGCTTCCCAGGGAGGGATGGTGGGTGGCCCAGTCCGCAGGAGGGTGTTGCTCCTATAGTAAAAGGAAGAGCTGGCTAAAAATGCCCTCGTTTCCAGTCCTTTCTTTTCATGTAGCTATAACTTGTCCCTTTTGTTGCTCACAAGTGGTCATTCAAGTACGGTGCTAAAAAGGGGAATTTGAGTAGGTACCTATAGTTGGCAGAAGTCAGTCAGTATAATAAACTATAGAGTGTGTGACATGAGTAGGTACCTGGTAGTGCAGCTCTCTCTATTTTAAACAAGGCAGGCGACTTTTCAGACTAATGTGGTGAGTGCAAGTTGAATGGTGAAGCAGTACACGACTTGTTTAGAAAAGAGGGCACATACTCACAGTTCTTTTTACAATAGGAGCAACACCCTCCTGAGGGTGGTGCTTTTTCATCAGGAGGGTCCATGGCTGGCGGGCTCTGATTAGGTCTTTGGTAGTCTTTATATTTGCTGTAAGCGCGAATACAGCCCTGGACTCACCAGCACCAAGGGTCTTGATGCTTAAGGCGGCGAGAGGAAGGAGAGGAAGGGTTAGTGGAGGAGTGGGTACTGGTTTGAAGCAGGGATAGCCAGGCCCAAGGTTCGATCAGCGACTGGATTTTGACTTCGGTGCCTCAGTGATTATGGACGGGGCATCGATTTGGTGTCAGTGTTTCACTGGGTGCTTGACGGCTTACAACACAGCCACTGTGGACTGTACTTAGGTCTCGCCCCTGGCACTCCAAGTTGGATGCCCTGACTGCCGAACTGTGTGAAGAACGTTAGTGAATTTGTCAGATCAATGAAGCTAAAACATTCTTTAACTTGTGGATGATATCTTCTTTGGGATACTGTCTTTCTAATAGCGTCTGTATATAACAATATGCACAGCAAGCGTTTGCCTAGCGATTATAAACGAGTTGGTCAAATGAGTTGGAAATGGTTTATAATGCACTAAATATTTCATTCCTCATGGATGTCAGAATATCTCTCACTGAATCGCATTAAACGCATTTGGAAGGAGAGCTGTGCACATTTTTTCACAAAGTTAAACACAATCCTATAGATCCACAGAACAATCAATAAGCCTGTCCCTCTCAGAAGGTTACTTGATGCGTTTGGTGCATAAGTATCTAAATGGAATGTATAACAAAGGTATGTGGCTCACACATTTAGGTGTAAGTCGGATATTTCAATCAATTTCCGTCATTTGAGCTACTGCAGTGTCTTATTGTTGTCTGTAGTCGGCACTATTGTAGCTAGCTGGGGGCGCTAGGCCTGCGGCACGTCAAAAAGCTTTGATTCATCATGGATATAAGTGGGGCAATTTTCCTACTGAAACTCACCCATATAAGGGTGCGCCGAGGGGCAGGTGTAGAGATTATGCTGCAGTTAGACGATGAAACAGGAGATCTAGTATCTCACACTACTCATGCGAGCATCCTACTTTGTTTGCACCACCAATTCACTTTTCTACTCCCCATGCAAATATTCACTGAGGATAAAATAAGATGTATCGTGCTGCAGGTGATGGGGTAATAGCCTTCAAATAGCACTCAGGATGGTGCCACTAAACCAGTACCTACAGCCCCCTAGCGTGACGTTTAAGGGATAGGCTAAAAGCAGATAATGGAAAAGGCTGCCTTGCATGAAAGTAGATACTCTGGTGGATTATGAGAGGAAAGGGTAATCTGTGATTGTTATAGATAACTTTAGTGTTGCACTTTCCATTAAATGGGCACGCACTGGCAAAGAGTAGAAGCACCAATTAGTTTTTGCCTATCGGTGGGGGTTTATAATCAGAAGCGAGTCCAGGGCAAGCATGCTGTATCTCTAGAACAAAAAAGGAAGAGCTCCTTTTGTCTATGATGACTTATCCTTTACTAGTAGTGCGTAAAATAGCAATTTAGGAAGGGCAATATGATTGTATGTTCTTCGGTGCTTGCGGTGGACGTGCAAGTAGTGCAATGAAATGGCGCTTTAACAATGGACACTAATCATGCCTTCCCACTTTCTATGTTAGCCAAGATACTCTCTTTATCTCTCCATCTAGCGACCTACTTTACCCCCCCCCAAGTAATTCAAGAAGTACCTACACATAACTATGACTATACATAACTGCAATTAGGCAGTAACCTTAGATTTGTTCGATAGTATTTCCCTATATCCTCGATCATAAGCTGACACGTCCATGTCTGAGCAGTACATCTATTATAGACTACTTGAGCTGCTACGTGATTCACACCAATTACAGAGGCGGATTTTACATACATCAGTCATAACCCTTGAAACAAATTCACGTGAATTCACCAGTAAAATCACGTGTTGAACTGGTGTCGTTCCCGTGAATTCCCGTGAATTTTACACGTGAATTCACGGGATTCTGTGAGCAGAAATTCACGTGATATCACGGGATCACGTGAAATGACAGTAAATTCACGTGATATCACGGGAATATTGAAAATACTTTTGCAAATAACCCCCACTTCTTACCTCAATTTAAGATTTGAAATCGATAGTTTGTATTCCTATGATAAGACTTTCCTCATTGTATTTGTCTTTGATGTAAATCTAGCCTTGGAATACCATCATTTCGATTGATAGATTCTGAGCAATATAGAGATTCACACAAAACTAGACACATTGACTTATATTTTGATTTGAGCCTTTATTTGGGTAATAAATACATCTAGAATGGGGGCAATAAATGGGGAAGGTGGATGGCGCCCATAGGCTAAAAGTAGCTAAATTTTTGCCAGATTTTTACCATGTTTGTAATTACTTTCTCTTTCTAATAGTACAAAGAAAGTAGTCTTATAAACTAGCATAGGGTCCCATGCTAGTTTATGAGATATTTATCTATGAACCTACCATAGGGTTATACAGTGTTTTGCCATAATTTGCATGGAATCTCATTAAAGAGTAGCTAATTTTTTGGCTTACTTTCCCAGAATATTTTCATCAACTTTCTGTACCCAGAAAATATATTACCATCATGTGGTCCCATGCACTTTTGAATCGTTTTTCCACATTGAAAATCTCCTGAAAATAATAGAATTACATCATGCAGGCTAAATACTGCTCATAAACCCCCACACAGCCATTTTGTATAGTCGTTCACTAGCCATAGAGAAGTACACATGTGCAGAAACCTGCACAGAGAACATGATTGGCATTAGAGCCATCTACCTTAAAAAGCCAGCATCAGCATATTGAATAGAGTAAGCTCCACCGCAATGAAAATATTCAGGTTTTTCATCGCACATATAGTCTCGAACAGGTAAACAGGATTGGTGCCTAGCCCGTGCTAGATTTATTTCCTAATTTTGCCACAAGGGAGCACAAGGGAGCACAAAGGAGCAAAAGAAAATCAAGGAACCCATTTGTGGGAGAGTTCCATGGTTTACTATGGTGAAGGCAGAAAGAACATACCATTCTTACACCAGAAGTTATAATGAAATAAATGGATGTATTTCAAGGCCAAATAGAGCTAGAACATATTGAGATTGGGGATATGGTTATAAATACTCATGGGTTCATATCTAGCAAGCTATTTCTCTCAAACTATCAGGAGTATTTTCTTATGCAATATAACACTGAAAGGTGTGATCTCAATTTGATAATTGATTTTTAACATGGAAAACTATTTACCCTTACATCTACACTGCTATTACTACCATACATTCTTACATAGAGGATTTGAAGTTCTAGTCTTGGCCACCAGGGGGCAGGAACATAGCATAAAATACCTTTGCAATATTATACTGTAATACACCATGTATATGGCATGTCTTATATGCAAGAATTGCCATTTGATGCATCTTCTAGATGCAGCAAAACTAGGAGTACATTTTCTCTCTGGGAGTAAATTTTCCCCCAAAGTCTCTGCAATATTCCCCCATCCACAATCAGTGGTAAAGGTGGGTGAAGGAAGCACTGGGATGGCTATTGGTTCTTGAATTTTGAAGATCCATTGATTAGAATAAAATATACAACATTTACATATCCTTTTATCATATTAGAAAGGTCTGGGTGTGCCTTAAATGTGGGGTGCACCTTATAGACAGGGTATTGTAACTACATTTTCTTTTGTTTAGAATTCAAGACTGCATGTCTGAATCTTTTTATTCAAATCTACCAAAAAAGGCATGATGAATCCAGGAATCAACAATGCAAGCCTCTCAAAGTTTGGTTTCCCTAAATAGCCATACTTAATGTATCTTATTTCTGACAGAACATCTATGACAGCAATAAAAATATCATATGGGTGGCACCACTGTGCTGTTTTTCAGCCAGCCCTCTTCTCTGGAGTACCTCTCTTAATATGTGCTATCTAGCAGATTTCATCAAGCTCCTGTGTTGCAATTGACTACCTGCATAAAGAAAACAAAAGTACATGCCGTGAGTTAAAGTGAATGTGTGGGTAGTAGATATTTCAAGTGGAACATGAATCAGGGGCATAGGAAAAGGGGCACCAGCCTCAATTATAAAGGAAGTTTATCTGGGCCCCTCAAAATTTGCAAAGTATTCAAAATAGATTTAAATTAAACAAAAATTACTTTTCTACACAAATTCAAATGACCAATGCATGAGACCACTGATAAAAATTCCACTTATCTTAAAACAAGTCATCTAAATAATATTTTTGGGAAAGTTTTAGTTTAAATCAGTTTTATTATGGAATGATTACAAATTAATCTACTACATGAATATCAATTTGTAAATTGGGTAGAATGACTTCTATATAATTAACCTCATTAGTGTATTACAAATTATTGGATAATAGATTGTTTTTGTGTGTCTTTGATACTAACAGTGAATGACAGCATTTGCTTTTCATATTGATTTTCATCCATATGTTGTTGCCTCAGTGCAACAAGGTTGTATCTGCATATTTCAAGTTTTGCAGGAGAGGGAAAAGAGGGGTTGCAATCTGTCTATATTTCAGACAAACACATTCTATGATAGTATAGCTTAATAACAGGGTTAGTAAAAACCGTTTGATAGAGAGGGGGTTTGTCCCAGAAACATCAATTGGATGATGAAGAAATGTTGACAAACATTAAAAAACGTTTTATGGTAGCCAAATTAAAAAAAAGAAAATCAAAATGTTCCTAAAATATTTGTATAGATGTGTAGAGGCAAGGAGAAAGGGTGCTCCATGCTAGAAGTCAACTTTAAAATTCAGATCACTAGCTTTACAGTGATATATTGCATGAGAAGATACTCCTGTAAGTTTTGGAGGAATGGCTTGCTAAATATGGGTAGGTATGACCATTTTGTGAGTGTCAATAAGCCATAAGTCCCATTGGTCATGAGATACATCTGTAATTAGCATAATTTATGCTAATTAGCTAAATAAGCATAAATTTTCATTCTTTTGCCCATAACTTTCGATGTAGAAATGGTATTTTCATTCTGTTTACACCATAGTGGACCTTATGAAATGTTCCTTCAAATGGGATCATCGATTTTCTTATTTAGAATGAAAATAATGTTTCCATGGCAACAGAAATCAACAAAAATGCCTATTTTGGCCCAAAAACATTCTTTTTAATGCCAAATATGGACCCTTTCCCCCAAAAATAGAATGGTTTATAAAAAAATCATTGGATTGTCCATAAAAAAGTAGCCTATAGCAGTTTTAGGCATATTTTTCCTATTCTAGCCCATAGTAGTGCCCCCCTGGTGGCTAAAACAGGTACTAAATCCTGCAGGAACCCTCATTTCTGCTTGCAGGCTCACAGATGTTCTTACATTCCCTGGCATAAAATAGAACCCAAGATCTCTTGATATAGAGTCAAATGTGTTACCACTTGGACTATATGTTGATACTTCATTCATTACAAAGATATGCTTATAATCTAAGTGCTCAGGAAGTTATGAAAAAATCTGTCAACTTTTGGATATGAATATGGGGAATAATGTGACAAATTACTGCATAATCCTATATAATATTAAAGGTTCTGTATCTCAAAAATATGAATGGGTCCCCCACCGGCAGTAAGCTACAACCCTATCCATTCCTCCAGCACTAGCTGACCCCTCCTTCTGCCCATACATAGTCCAAGGGAAATGAATCTGTTTACATGTGTTAAGTATGGACTATATGTTGCAGTTATTATATGTACAAGTGACAAGTAATCAGGGATGGACTATAGTTTGGCATCATATAAATTTTGATGGCCATGCATTAAATGCATCAACTCACCAACCTGAACCACTACATCCCAACTCACCAACCATTACATCCCTTGAAGGACCACTAATGCATTAATGCATAATGTCCATCGGTCATCATGATGCTACATTCATGCATCATGACGACCATATGAGTTGATACACACACTGCAAAAGGGTCGGCATAATGCTCCAATTAAGTGTTGGAGAGCATGCAGACTCTAATCCCACGTTACCAACCACTAAAATATAGAACCAGCCTGTACATAGCAGTGTGCGATGCCTACCCCAGTACTGCTGACTGTCCAGGATCACCTTGTGCTAAAACTCTAACCCACATTAACAATTACTAAAATAAACATGTATACATATAAACCCAGCCTGTAAAATAGCAGTGTGTGACACCTACCAATGACTATCCAGGATCGCCTTGTGGTAAATACCTAAAACCCAAAACCACCAATCACTCTGTATGTACCTGAAGTGACCTGGGATGTGTAAAAATAGACACCAGTAAACAGAACAACGGCTGTGTAGGTATTACCAGTCTGCAACATGTGTATTTGTAGCAGTAAGTGCTCCAAATATAACAATACTATGTGACTGGGCTCCTAATATGGGAAGGACTTGTTTGTTTTCCATTCTAAGACTCCAATTAACCAATGCCATGTCACTTTGTACTCCTAATATGCACTTCATACATTGGTGCATCATGATGTCCAATGGACATGATGCATTAATGCATCAGAGGCCCTTGAAGGGTTAAGAGGTGTGTGTGGCCCTACTGTGGAGGAGGGGGTATGAGAGCTGTCAAAGTCGTGACCATTAGGGTGTGTTACAGTTAGGCCTCTGTGATGTCACATGGTGGTTAGCTGCAGGCAGACATTGGCAACACATGGTTAGGTGACTACACCATGAGTAGAAGCTCCTCAATATATTAGAATATATTAGATAGGATATTGTTTGATGACTATATGGAATGCTCCTATGATTGGTATGTAAATTACATGATTTAACATGTACAACAAGAGATTAAGATCTAATGGCAATGTGTGTATAGTTTTCAGGTAAGTGCATCCTAGTCATCTTACCCAAAGGTCAACTTAATGCATTGGTTTGTTTGCCCATAAGACCCATAAATATTAACAATCAGTAACTGTAACACATCCTATGAAGGGCCAAGTGGGGGGAGGGCAGGTCCTCTGTGTGTGTCTCAGTGCTATGGTCACATGACCAGTTCTGAAGGCCAGGTGTACGAGTCAAGCTGACCTGTTCACAGTTTGTTAGATGTGCTTGATACTACGGATAGCATTATTACATAGCTGTAATGGTTAAAGGCTATGGGCCACAAAAACCAAAAAAAATCTAGGACTTTGCCAAGCATGTTGTAGAAATTCATTGTTTCTCCATACTATCAACCATTCAGTGATCATGGTCACTGAAAAGCAATTATTCTTTGCTGGGTTTTCACTGGTGGGTGTTAGAAATGTTCATTTCCTGCTTGGGATATCAGAAAAAATCATTGGCAAATATGTGCATACACGTCAAATAACAATTTTAGAGAACCTTTGAAAAAATCATATGGAGTAGAACGTGTTGTCCTCTTGAACCACTTAGTAGGATGTTGCCTCCAGGTCTTCATTGGTCCAACTTCATGCACCTATAAAGACAAATGGTATATCCATTACTCACTAGGTTATGCCAAACCAAACAGAAGGAGGTAGGTGTGGACATAGAGGGAGCTGGGTGTGGACATAGAGGGAGGTGAGAGTGGACACAGGGGGAGGTGGGTGTGGACACTGAGGGAGTTGGTTGTGGACATAATGGGGATGTGTAGGAAGATAGAGGGAGGTGGGTGTGGACACGGAGGGAGGTGGGTGTGGATAGAGAGGGATTTGGATGTGGACATAGAGGGATTTGGGTAGACCCAAAGGGAGGGCGGGTGTGGACATAGAGGGAGGTGGGTGTGGACCCAGAGGGAGGTGGGTGTAAACACAGAGGGAGGTGGGTGTGAACAAAGAGGGAATTGAGTGTTGACATAGAGGGAGGTGGGTGTGGATAATGAGGGAGGTGGCCGTGGACATAGGGGAGGTGGGTGTGAACACAGAGTGAGGTGGGTGCTGACATAGAGGAAGCTGGATGTGGACACAGAGGGAGGTGGGTGTGGACAAAGAGGCAAATGGATGTGGACATAGAGGGAGATGAGAGTGGACACAAAGGGATGTGAGTGTGAACACAGAGGGATGTGAGGTTGGGCATAGAGGGAGGTGAGAGTGGAGAAAGAGTGAGGTGGTGTGGACACAGAGGGAGGTGGTGTGGACACAGAGGGAAATGGATGTGGACATAGAGGGAGGGGAGAGTGGAAAAACAGGGCAGTGGGTGAGGACAGAGAGGGAGGTGTATGTGAACATAGAGGGAGATGAGAGTGGACACAAAGGGATGTGAGTGTGGACATAGAGGGAGGCGGACGTGAACAAAGCGTGAGGTGGGTGTTGACATAGAGGGAATTGGATGTGGATATAAAGGGAGGGGAGAGTGGACAAAGAGGGCAGTGGGTGTAGATAGAGAGGGAAATGGATGTGGACATAGAGGGAGATGAGAGTGGACACAAAGGGATGTGTGAACACAGAGGGATGTGAGTGTGGGCATTCAGGGAGGTGAGAGTGGACACAGATGGAGGTGGTGTGGACACAGAGGGGGTGGTGTGGACACAGTGGTTGTGGACAAAGAGGTAAGTGAGTGTGGACAAAGAGGTAAGTGGGTGTGGACATAGAAGGAGGTGGGTGTGGACATAGAGGGAGGTGGGTGTGAACATAGAGGGAGGTGGGTGTGAACATAGAGGGACATGAGAGTGGATACAGAGGGAGGTGGGTGTGGACACAGAGAGCGTTGGGTGTGGACATAGTGGGGATGGGTAGGAAGATAGAGGGAGGGCAGGTGTGGACACAGAGGGAGATGGGTGTGGATACAAAGGGAGGTGGGTGTAGACACAGAGGAAAATGGGTGTGGACATAGAGGGAGCTGGGTGTGGACACAGAAGGAGGTGGGTGGAGCAAGGAGTTGACTTTCACAAAAAAAGTCAATTTCATTTCATTGCTGTCAAGCTGTCAAGGTGTCAACTCATGAATGCAAACCCACTTGTGACAGGTATCTTTTGGCTTTGCATGGTACACTCTATGTCTTTCTATATGTCTATACCAGCAACTACTGGGTAGCTATTGGTTCCCTCACACAATAACTGATGGTTCCATACCAAGTACCTGCTGGTTCCAGCATCCCATAACTGGTGGTTCCCACCCACTGTAACTGGTGTTTCCACACCAATCAGCTACTGATACTGGATCCCATACCAAGTAGCTGCTGCTTCCCACACCCAGCACTTGGTAGTCCCATACACATTAGTTGCTGTTTCCTGTACCCAGTACATGCTGGTTCCCACATACAGTAGCTACTGCTTCCCACATCAGGTAGCTGCTGGTTCCCATATAAACTGGTTCCTAACCCAAGTAGTTGCTGGATCCCACACCCTTGCTGGTTCTTGTACCCAATACCTGCTGGCTTTCACATAGAGTAACTGGTAGTGGTTCCCACATCCATTAGGTGCTGGTTCCTGCACTCACTACCTGCTGGTTCCCAAATAGAGTGCCTGCTGGTTCCCACATCAGGTAGCTGCTAGTTCTGAAAACAGTAGCTGTTGGTTCCCATACAGTAGCTACTTGTTTCCATATCCAGTAGCTGCTGGTTCCGATATAGAATAGCTACCGGTTCCCATTCCTAGTAGCAAAAGAGTGATCTGGATAAATTCTGAATGAAAAGGGTCATATAAGTCAAAAATGGGCAAATTGGGAAAGTAGGTCATAAGCAGTCAAAATAGTTAAAATTTGTCGAAATAGGTCAAATTGGTTCCAAGTAGGTAAAATTGAATGAAATTAGGTCAGACTAGGATAAATTATGTCAAATTGGTTGAAAATCGGTCAATCAGGTCAAATTCTAACAAATTAGGTCAACGGTGGTAAGAATAGATCACATTGGTCAAAATTAGGTCCAGTAGGTCAAAGTAGGCTAAGGTAGGTCAAATATTGCGAGTTTAAGTCAATTTGGTTGAAGGTGGGTCAAGGAGGTTAAATCAGGTCAAATATGGTAAAAGTAGGTCAAATTGGTCAAAGGTAGGTCAGTAGGTCAAATCAGGCTAAGATAGGTCAAATTAAGTCAAATAATGGTGAAAATAGGTAAAATTGTTCAAAAGAAGGTCAATTAGGTAAGGATAGTTCAAATTAGGTCAAATATCTTAAAATAGGTCAAATCAGTCAAAAGTAGCATGATTAGGTCAAAGTAGGTTAGAATGGGTCATATTAGGTTAAAATATAGTCAAAGTAGGTCAGATTGGTCAAAAATAGTCATAGTGGACCTTATTTTGACAAATTTCGACATAATTTGACATACCCTAAATCCTTGCGTATAAGATGTGGCTTATGCACCCAAATTACACCCCATGCGTCCTATGGGATTTATCCCAACTCAGGGTGCGTCTTATATGTGAGGATATTACACTATATAACAATACTAAAATGACCAAGATATTACCCCAGATCTGTCCTATATGATTTTACCAAAGTGAGGGTGCGTCCTATACACGAGGGGCGTCCTATACGCGAGGATTTACAGTAAATGACCTACTTTTACCTATTTCCAGCATATTTGACCTTGCTTCACCTATCATACCCTACATTTTGACAAAAGTGACCTACTTTTGACCAATTTGATCTATCTCAACCATATTTGATCTATCCTGACCTGGACCTAATTGACCTACTTTTGATCAATATGACCTGTTTTCACTATATATGACCTTAATTGACCCATCCTGACCTAATTGACCTACTTTTGACCAATTCGACCTATTTTCACCATGTTTGACCTAATTTGATTTACTTTGACCTTATCGACCTATTTCTGACCAATTTGACTGGTTTTCACCATATTTGACCTAATTTGACCTATCCTACCCTTATTGACCTACTTTTTACCAATTAGACCTATTTTCACCCTATTTGACTTAATTAAAACTATCCTGACATTATTTATCTTTTTTTGACCAATTTGACCTAATTTCACCATATTTACTCTAATTTGTCCTATCCTACCCTATTTGACCTGCTTTTCACCAATTTGACATATTTTTCCAGCATATTTGACCTTATTTGACCTATCCTACCCTTATCGACCTACTTTTTATCAATTAGACCTAATTTCACCCTATTTGACTTAATTTCAACTATCCTGACATTATTTATCTACTTTTGACCAATTTGACCTAATCTAGCCATATTTACTCTAATTTGTCTTATCCTACCCTATTTGACCTGTTTTTTACCAATTTGACATATTTTTCCAGTATATTTGACCTAATTTGTCCTACCCTTATCGACCTACCTTTTATCAATTAGACCTAATTTCACCCTATTTGACTTAATTTCACCTATCCTGACCTTATTGACCTACTTTTGACCAATTTGACCTATTTTCACCATATTTACTCTAATTTGTCCTATCCTACCCTAATTGACCTGCTTTTGACCAATTTGGCCTATTTTCACCATATTTGACATAATTTGACCTATGCTACCCGAATAGACATACTTTTGACCAATTTGACCTATTTTCACCATATTTACTCTAATTTGTCCTATCCTACCCTAATTGACCTGCTTTTGACCAATTTGGCCTATTTTCACCATATTTGACATAATTTGACCTATGCTACCCGAAAAGACATACTTTTGACCAATATTACCTATTTTCAACATATTTGACCTAATTTGACCTATCCTGACCCAATTGACTTATTTTGACAGGTACTCTTTTAAGAACTCGCAATTACCTGATGTAGGAACCAGCAGGCACTCTATTTGGGAACCAGCAGGAAGTGGGTGCAGGAACCAGCACCTAATGGATGTGGGAACCACTACCAGTTACTCTATGTGGAAGCCAGCAGGTACTGGGTGCAAGAACCAGCAAGGGTGTGGGATCCAGCAGCTACTTGGGTTAGGAACCATTTTATATGGGAACCAGCAGCTACTGGATGTGGGAACCAGCATGTACTGGGTACAGGAAACAGCAACTAATGTGCATGGGAACCACCAAGTGCTGGGTGTGGGAACCAGCAGCTACTTGGTATGGGATCCAGTGCCAGTAGCGGATAGGTGTGGAACCGCAGTTACAGTGGGTGGGAACCACCAGTTACAGGATGCTGGAACCACCAACTACTTGGTGTGGAACCATCAGTTATTGTGTGAGGGAACCGATAGCTACCCGGTAGTTGCTGGTATAAACTTTGTTCATATAGAAAGACATAGAGTGCACCATGCAATGCTAAAAGATACCTGTCACAAGTTGGTTTTCATGAGTTGACACCTTGACAGTTTGACAGCAATGAAATGAAATTGACTTTGAACATTAATATTGGTTTTGGACTCTAACTTTTTTTGTGAAAGTCAACTCTTTAATTCAACTTCAATTTGACCCTTGTGGGCCACTGTAGGAGGTGTGTGTGGACACAGAGGTAGATGGGTGTGGACATATAGGGAGTTAAGTGTGGACACAGAGAGAGAGGGGTGTGGACATAGAGGGAGGTTGGTGTGGACACAGAGGGAGGTGGGTGTGTATATAGAGGGAGGTGTGTGTGCACTTAGAGGGGATGTGGACATAGAGAGGATGTGGATGTGTGAGGGGGTGCATGTGGACATGAGGCATGTGAGTGTATGTGGATAAAAGGGAATGTATGTACATAGATGGATGTGAGTGTGGACACATATACAGACATGTAAATATACTGGGACAGAAGGGGAATCTGACCATGAGTGTTGCAATCTACAACAACCCTGCATACAAGTAAAGTCACCTTCTGCTAGGTGCTTGTGTGAGTTACCCAAATTAGGCTGGCTGGGAATGGGTACACTGTATAAGAGGTAAGGTAATCAGCACACAAGGTGGGCCCACTATGACCTGGATTGGGAAAGGGTCTGACTGCCTCTCACACTTAGTTGTATAGTAGTAGTATGCAGCTGCAATAAGGAGGGCTATTTCTGAACACAGCCAGTGGCCACACAATTACATGTATAGGTTTGCAATCATGCCTTCAGATGTACAATATCACATATTATTGCAAATAAAGATCCAGTCAAGTACTTAGGATTTCTTTTATGGATCATTGCAAATGCTGGTAAAGTGCTTGAATTAGCATTCATGAATATTGCACACAACAAGGTACAATGGCATTGGTAATATTGAGATACTAGTGCCATTTCCTATTTAGGATTGTAAGTGCCCTTATGAATAGAGCAGCAAGAAAATGGTGACCTTTGCATGTCATAATGAATAGAAAATGGTGAAAAATGGCAAATTTATGCTTACCCACTGTTACCCTCAGTTTTTGGAGACAGGTCTTGTGTGTAGGTGAGCCAGGTGGAAATGACAGCTGAGGTGGGGCAGTGTAGCCCAAACTGGTTGGTCCTGTTGGTGTTTGGGAGTGCTCAGTAGGTATCAGCAGGGGGTGAGGGGGCACAGGGGTGGTTCTATTTCCATCTGATATGTCATGTTCATTTTTCAAATCATACTCAAATATGTTCTCGACGGACACATGTCATAACATGGTATTTATGTGTTAATAGTCCATTAAATATCACATAGTTATAGTCCATTAAATATCACATAGTTCATAGTGAGTCTATACATGAGGTGTGATGGACCTAGGTATAAACCTGTTACAGTGTATTTTCAATGGATGGAACTATGGCATGCATCCCATATGAAGGAAGTCTGGTGTAAATTTGAGATTTCCCCAAATATTTTCCCCAAAAAATGACACAAAAGAGAGTCAGAAAAGTTTTCCATGTGAGTATCTTGATGCTCATTTTTGAGAAGATTAATTCTTGACACTCAGCAATGATTGCTGGTCTCATATAAGTACCAGTGGTTAGTGGGGGTGGGAAGGTGTTAAAATAACTCCTCAGCACTAAAATTTCATAAGTACCTGTCTTGGATATGGACCAGGGGTAAAGACCAAACCAAATGTCTGGGTATTTATTTAGTACAGTGAATAAGGCACAGTGGGATTTTGGGCGCTTTTACACGGTTAAGTAGACAGCACAGACAGTGTTAAATGATGCCAGTATATTTTTCATGGGAGGCTCAGTTTAGATATGCTTTTACATTCACCCATTTATGCCCCAGAAATCCCCCTCCCCATCTGACTAAAATGACCTGTTCTGTAAGTGTGTACCACAGGTGGTTTGCCTGCACCCTACAACCTTGACAGTCTAAATTTAGCTGACTCTTTACTTAGTGCCCGTAAACAACTTAGCATGCCCTATAATCATTGAGTGCCTATTTGCCAGGCCTCTGAATGCAACTCTTTAAGGTCTGCTGATGCAGTAGTGTAACGTGCCCATTGGCTGGCATGTTTTACCAATGAAGACTTGGGGAGTCTGCTTGCCAGCACTTCATTGGGGCATCATGCTGATCTTCCCAAAACGTAAGCATGATGCTTGAATGTAGCCCTGGCTGCATTAATGCATCATGACAACCAAAATGCATTAATGCATTAGGGTTAGCCCTTAAAGGGTTTAACTCTGTTCAAGACATGTCTAGCAGACATGCACATTTAGTGAGATATCAATAAGGGTCATAATTATTAGAATGGGAGAGTGAGTGAGTAATAAATGTTTAACACCATTTCGACAACTGAGGTCATATTCATGGTGAGAACTACATTACACATCTTCACAGATGAATGTGTCAGTGCCCATGCATATGTGCACCACACACATATTAGAATGGGACACATAATATTATGATTTAATCAACTTTATGTATCAATTTTGTCAGTAGCTTAAGTCAATCAATTTTCCTTTTTTTGGGGGGGCAAGGCTCTCCCTCTTTTTTTTCTGCCTCGCTCTCTTTCTATTTTGCTCTCTTTCTCTCTCTTCCCTCCCTCTATTGCCTTCCTCTCTTTCTCCCATTTCCCTCTCCCTTTCTCTCTCTCTCCTTTCCCTCTCTCTCTGTCTCTCTCTCTCTCTTTCTCTCTTTATATCTATCTCTCTTGCTCTCTCTGTGCCTCTCTTGCCCTCTCATTTCTTTCCATCTCACTCCCTCTCTCTGTTCTTTGGACCAAACCAGGATTCCATGCTCACACAGAGGCCCCTGGTGGACTCTGGCATCTTCACTTTATGCTGAAAAATCAGACTTATGTGTATAAATCTCACTAGAGGGCCCTGTTAAAAACTGGGGAATATCAGGGTAATTCACGGGATTGTAGGTACTATTCCCAGGATCTTCCCGAGAATATGTGCTCACAGATTCACTAGTCGTTCACGGGATTTTCCCGTGTCTTGTTTCGAGGGAAGGCTGGAAGGTGGGGATTAGGCGTATGATTGGCCCCACAGTCACTCACCTGTCTAATCACAGAAACAACTTCGTTATATACGGATAGGGCCGCCCAAGTAATCCCTCCCTTCCTACTGATCAGGTTAATTGTATCTCGCATAGAGCCAAGATACGTCCACCGACTCACAGTTCTTCTAGTTTATTTCATCGAGGTAGGTCATGATTTATGATACAAATAGACATTTTAAGCAACCTAATACCATGAACACTGAGATCCCGATAGCATTTCTATTACGCAACATAAGGGTGTTATCATCTTCAGTGATTAAACTAGTTCTCTAAGATCCTAATGTTTATTAGATACCATTTCCCGCATTGGGTTGTTGATCACGTACACTGGGCTAACACCTAGCTGACTGAAAATGTTCATTAGATGAGAGCAGACAAGCATGGGCATGGGGAGTAGGTGAGTAATTGCCACCCTGTTCACCTGTACAGCCCTGTAGCTCTGCTGCGAGCAGCTCAGCTGGAGCAGCTCCCACATCACATCGACAACCGCTGTATAACGGCTCTGTGAGAACTGTCAGTTGATATTCCAGAACTTTGTATATAGACACCACGCCCTATCCAAGCACAATTACGTGAGTTCTATTGGCTGAGCTGATTGCGACACTAGGTAAGGTGTTTGGCACTCCTGACCCATGACCTTGTAATGCGAATATGTCTCATATGTGACCATGTTTCCCAAAAATGCAATATGTACTCACAACCAGTGGTCCCTACATTGGTCCTTTCACAATTGTAGTGCAAAGTTCCCTAGTATAACACAAACATAATATTATAGAGATACTTAACTACACAGTTATGTCATAGAACAGTGAACATATACAGTTTTTGATAGCAGCCTCTCCTTATATGTTGGAAGTGAACTAGATATCATCTGATGTACCAACCCTTTTATTGGTTCATTGTCCGAATCGCTGAGTCAACACATAAAACTACCCGGTATACATTTCTTTCCTAATGGTAGCACCACATGTTAGTAGACCACAGACAGCAAAAGCCTCCCCAGCTTTATTATATCCAATATTACTTTGTTCTTTTAACTGTAAATTTTTGAAAGTTTTGTTTACATCCCTGGACCTAGATGAGGATGGTGTTGAACTTTTAAGGCCACTGATTTTCCAACGGAACCGAGCGGGGATCCTTGGGCCTACCGATCAGCTATACCTGTCTGTATCCGCAATCCTGTTGGATATCTTCTTGGAACTCTCTACAATCTAGTGACTCTTTGATTCCGCATTTCTTTGGTGCACGTTCGTAGTGCTGCCCTTCCTACAGTACTTTTTGCACTTTGCTACCGCTTTATGTTCCTGTCCAGTTTTTGTATGGTTCCTCAAGTAAGGCTGGTGCTCTTTTGTCATTCAGATAAGTACAGAGAGGTTGATGCGAAATTGATTGAGAAACAGTTTTCCATTGTTCGTCGAAACTTTCTTTACAGCAGAGCACACTGCTGACAAAAACATTACCTCTATAGATAAGCTTTAGGAACCACTACAAAGAATTTTCTTTGGTCTCTAGCGCACTTAGATCTGCTCTTTTTCCCGATAATATCTGGGCGCACGCTCCATTGCTGGCTTACAAAACACTTTCATTCTTAGTATACCTACCTAGAGCTGAGGTCTGTTGCAGAACAAACTACGAGAGCATAAGGACATAACGATAGCATATTTACCAGTACATGGCTATGGTAAGATTGGCGATTGTCAGACTAGGTATTGGTGGCATTGCAGAACAATGGTATATGCTCTCGTAAAAGTGAACCCTTTAGCAAAACACTATCAAAAGGTAGTTACCAGTGGTCTTAATTTCCTTCTGGTTGAAATACTTTTTCTACAGGGTAATTGTTATTAGTTTAAAGTGTGTGTTGCAGAAAGGGCAAGGAGAGCATGGGGATATTTTAACCATCACATCTGTTGGTACATACCTGTCGTTGGAGTGATGATTTGATTGCCTCAAGGACTGGTACACAACTAGATGAAGAAGCTTTCAATACTTTAATAAAAACGTATTTATACTGTATAAGGTGTTACAGGTTTTATGCAGCAGCTAATTGTCGAATATATTGAAGAAATTCAGTCTAATATGACATTTCGACTTCTAATAGACTGACACATATCAAGAGGCATAATAGCACTTACGGCCACTAGTAAGTGTTGGTAATCTCGAATTCAATATGTGATGATTACATTAAATGTAATTATCACATAAACAATAAATTTTATTGTTTTTGACGATATCATTGAGCAATACACCAACTTTTAATCTACGATTTGTAACCATCAATATGTGTTCCTGGTTAGAATAATATTGACGTAGTCACTCGTAAAAATGATATTTCCTTTCTGCCATCTTGAGCAATACACGCTATACCATTACCAACCAGTGGTCGTTAACATTGTGTTGCTAGGCGAATGTTATGATTGATTGTTCTGCAAAAGACCACTGGGCTTAGTCACACACTGTAAATAAAGGTCGTAAAAATAACGAAGGAAAAAGTTGCCAGAGGTCTCTCGCTATTTTCATAGAGATTCCTTGTACATTTATGTACCACTGTGCCACCTAGGACTTTTTGTAGAAACTACACTGGTTGCCTGCCATACAATTTCGGTGGTTCACTATTCAGTTTTATGAGGATCCGTGGTAGATTAAACAGTTATGTTTCTACAGTGCATGGGTGATAATAGGGTAAATTATGTCAGTTCTGTAGATTTTGGTTGATGTTGCTGATGAGAAACCATACCTAAGGGAGGGGGCTGTTATCTGGTAATGAAAAGGGAAGGTTTGTGTACATACATCCCTGGGATTTCCGATGAAATATACAAGACAATGTAGACTTGTCAGTCCTAGCACTAGTCTATTCTTCATAAGATGGACTGCTTCAGGCCCTGCCACCTTAAGTTATTAGGTAGCAGTACAACCTGGGTCATCAGAAATTGTAAATATGGATCCCCTGGAGCTTAATTCAAAACATCCTGGGATCTCAACCCCAGCGATCTTAGTGTAGGCACATATCATAAGACGTGGCCGGTCTACCCTATCTAATGCAGTGGTTGCAGGCCTCTCAGGAATAGCAAGTCCTGGGATCACTTCACTATTCCTTTTCCAGCACTAAGATCACTGCGATCTTAGTGAAAGAATTGCATAGTGGTTTCACCTGAGTACAAGAGCACTTATAGGGAACACTTCTGATCGAAAGAGTGAATAGCCTGCTGCATACATATAGAGGGGAGGGAGGACATTTGCTGAGTGTCCTTGAGCGCTCTTACACTGTTAATTTGGTGTTTAGCAACCAAACACCAGTGTTTAGGATCTAAACACATAGCTAAACACATTTTTGTCCCACTTTTCAAAACACACTTTTTGGTTAAACACGTTTAACTTTAAACATGTTTAGCTATCAGGTGTTTGATTTTACAAGTGTTTAGTTTTGATAGGTGTTTAGCTTTAAGATGTGCAGCATGAGTAAATGTTTAGATTGGTAGTGTTTAGCTTTAGGAGGTGTTTAGATACATACAAAACTACTGAGTCGTTGGGAAACTGAGTGATATACAACTATAAATATGAGGATACTATCTTTTTACTCATTTCATACATATTATACTTATCTTATCTGCTTTTGATTCTTATTAGATGGCTAAACACCTGATGTTTATCTTTCAAATACATGTTTAAGACTAAACACATAGAGACTGGATGTGTTTAAACTCAAACACCTAAACACTATGGTTTGTAAGTGTTTAAGTGTGTGAGAAGTAGGTGTGTAGTTTTCAGGATAAGTGTTTAGAATCTGATGGTGTTAAGCTGTAAGTGCTTGTATATCATAGATGTGTTGGAATCACACACCATGTAGATAGTGTGGTATCTATAAACACACACCTTTTTTTGCAGTGTAGGGCTACTCATGCATTAAGTGCACTGTATGGTAATTCTACCCTTCTCTCTCTTTGTCCTGGGGGGAGGGCACAATGCTTCTAATAGGCAAGCATAAATCATACATTCATGGGAACAACTGCTGAATACTGTACTCTTTTGTTAGCCCATATGGGGACGGGGAACGATGGTACAAACACTGTTGTGAAGAAGAGTGGCTCCACAGCTATTCCTTTATTTCGGGACTCTTACCCCTGTGCCCAGTCAGTACTTCTTGGAATAGTGTAGGAGGGCTGAGGCTAAGATCGATGCGATCTTAGTGCTGGCTAGGAAATGTGAACGCAGTCTAATCTTAAGATAGCTTAATAGAATAAGGTAGAATAATTCCTAAGATCGCTGAGGTTGCGATCCCAGGATGTTTCGAATTAACCTCCTGCGCCAAGGGTGACGAGTAACCCTGTCGATTTTCATTCTGTTTGCTTTGAAGGCACTCTGCATTTTTTTAGTGTGGGAGTGGCCACAAGTAGAGAATATATGCTATGTGAGGTTTAGTTACAGCTCAATAGGTAAAACCAAAGGCAGATATCCTGCATAAACACTACAGTGTATATTCTCCACATGTACACAAGATATATGTATGCCTCCAGGGCGGCTCACCTGGCCTTCGTTTCCAACTGTGTCTTTTTGTCTTTGTCTTGGGAAGTGCAGACCCAGACTGCATAATCACAGTCATGGTGTTCTATAAACTGCCATCCCCTCTTGCACCTCAAAATCAGCCCAACCTTATTCTCTGTCCGTGTGTCTAGCCTATTCCAGTCCCTGGCTGTTGTCTCTCAAGACCAATAAGGAGCTCGTCCAAAGCTCTTTGTGGGATTTTAATTGATCTGTTTGCATTTCAAGCGGTTTCTTCCCTTCCTTTGGGTGTCCCTATGATGGGATATCCCGGCCTTGCCTGGTTCTCTCAATGTGATACCTATTGAACGCTGTGGGGGTGGGGGTGGTGAGGGACAAGCAAGCAAACACACAGAATGCAAACAGGCATGTGTTGGGGTAGGATAGGGGGCAGGGATGGGTCCTGAATAGTCAATGCGTCTTGAGCAGTATAGTTGCCCCAGTGTCTTGTACTATACACATGGGGGTGGGGCAGAATAGGGATTTCAAATCGACCTTCTTTGGCTTTTTTCTCTATCAGTACCAAATATGCCGTCCTTAATACCCACCCCTTGGAGAAGGGATTCGCAAGGGGATGGTCTTGTGTGGGAATTAGATTTGATTATAACTCTTATCTTGCTTTGCCGGCAAGGCGGAGTGTGAGATTGTATGGTTGTGTCTCTTAATATAGTGTTATCGGCCACCCATTTGGACGTGGATGGGCGCCTGTCTGTGCCTCGTTCCTCCAGCCCCAACCGTACCTGCTATTTTTCATTAGGTATACAAGCGGCCGAATCATCCAGTGGCACACGCTCCGTAAATACAGCACCATATTAGCCAGAAACAAATTAACGATGATTTGGCTGCCCTGGTCCCATGTGCCCCAACCCAGAATCTAACTTCCCATGTAGGCATTTGTCAGTGGCCGTTCCCACTCACATGATGGTGTTTTTCCCTAGATACTCCTCACTAGGCCACCCTATAGAACGTATCCACACACTGCCTATCACCGCATCCAGCACGCGCATCGAACGTCCAGAAAACAAAACACAAGTGAAAAAGCTGCAGTGAAGAGAAAAACAAACGCATATATAAAAAGGGTAACAAATCCAGGCGGGCTGCTGGTGCGATAAGAGACAATTGCGAGCTGATTATCTTGCGCGATTGGGCTATTCCCGACGGATCAGTAAAAGCTGCTGTCATTTATTCTCCCTGCATCGACCCGGCACTTGCCCCGTCCCGTTGGTCGCTACACCATCCCCCAACACCCGACTATGCCATCCACTGCCAGCATCAGCCTCCCTCATTGACAGCACTACACAATGCTTATTGTCAAAGTTGTGGGTGTGTGTCCAGTGTCGGTATCCCTATTGGCAGTCCACATTGCATCTCATCGATGACAGTTGTTATCGTAATCCTGGGTGGGGCGTCCCCTTCATCATCACAACTTAAGTCAAATCCCAAAGTGAGACGACAATAGAAAGCCAGTGGATAAGTACCATAAAAAAGCCACCTAGAGATTATGTTGATTGGTGTCGGGGTAATAGTGGGATGCATTCAGTGTAACTTATTCAACGCCCAACTGACCTGGCAAGGACGGGTCCTGATTGTTCAGACAACCGTCAATTGGGGTGTGACAGATATGGAACCCCTGGAGCACACTACAGTGGTCGTAGGGGATAACCCCAGATAGCAACCTGCCAGCACGTGCCAAGGCGCCATCAGAGATAAAATCGATGAATACAGGGCGGAGCTGTATGTGTTTTACGCTGAATTTTGACGGAGCGTAAAAGTAAGCCCTGTCTGGATTCAAAACCAACAATCCCACGGAGGCGGTGTATTGGGTACAACTAGCCCAAGCTGATTTATATTTGTGTTTGGGGAAATGGCACTTCGACCGTCCACATTGGATCGATGAATACGGCTGCCTTATGCTGGGTAAGTGGTGAAGTGGCTAGTGACAGGCCCTTCCTATTAGCTGCTGAAATTAACTTATTATCGCCTCATGGCTTCATCAGCACATTGGCCGTGGTGAATTTAACAAAGCATCAATCATTCCACACCCGGCCTTTAGAAACTGTATGCAGAATAATGGCAGCCTAATGGAGTTGTGAATTATTCTAATTGCTGTTGGTGGGTGCTGGATTGTTATAGATGCACGAGGTGCGATGATATGCATTTTTAATCAGGCTGACACCTTAAAGGCAAATGAGGAGAGTTGGTGAGAGAATGACTGATGGTCTGGGATGGGCTGGAGCGTATGTGAAGAGAAATGAGAGAAAAAATGATTTGATGGCAGTGAAACATTAAGATATTGGGGTTTGTTAAAAGTTGAGCGATGGTTGAGGCGGTTAAGCCAGAGACAGGGTGAGAAGACAGACAATGATGATGGAAGAGGTGGGCGATAGGAAAGGGTTATTTCTCAAGTTCCTACAATTAAATCATTAATTTCATCTCAAACCCCATGCTCACCTGAAGTGGGCCTACACATTCGTAAACAACTTTGTGTGAGCGTAGAGATATCCAGTGGGTCCACCATTTTGAATTTCGCTGGTCATGTCAGAGGTGGCAAAACACACTGATAATGCATTGTCATGATAGGTACCTTGGCCCTAGATAACATCCACTTCTAGGGACATGCTGGTCCCCATTTTATCAGCTTATCAGTGCAAGTCGCCAGAACCAGCTCCACTCTCGCTTACACCCAATACGCACGAGATAATGAGACCCATCTGCACAGCCGGACAGGTAGACCTGCATGGCAGGGAGCTACACCTGTGTGACAGCTAAAATTACACAAGAAACAGACCTTGTCATATTGTCTATATCGGTGCCTCATACTACCTGCCACCAGGGTCTTCCCTAACCAGCCACCTCCCAAACCTATAACCCGGCCCCTGCTCCTGTTGCACGCCGCAGTCACTTAGCCACCTAACAGCACGTCAGTCACGGTTAGGGCACCGGTCTCTCCTAAGGGCCATCTCAGGGCACCTCCAGGGCAGACAGCCATCTCCAGGGTGTGGTTCTATGTGTATCTACTACCTTCTTCCTGGCAGAAGCTCTCACCAGCAGTACCCTGTAGTGTACGCATTGTGTATGGAAGACGGTAGAGGCTAGATTTATTACTTTGTTCATCCATCATACCAGGGAATTCTACCTAGTCCAACACCAAACGTTCTTTGCTTAATTGGGGAAGGGGGGGGCTAGGACACTAGACTATAGTACACTCTAGATTGTCTATACATGAAAAGGGAGGATCCGATGTAAAAATTAATCCCCGAGTGTTTCAATGTTGAGAATAATCTGTTGAAATTCGATTGTCTGGATCTATGTAGAAAAATTTGTCCTTTACTGGTTGTATACAAAGAAGCGGACAAAGAAGAGAGAGAGAGAAAGAGAGAGAGAGAGAGAGAGAGAGAGAGAGAGCTATAACGTCAGGAATAGAGGACTAGGCTCTGGCTAAATATAGGCAATGAGATGTTGGTGCCTCAGTGGGCATGGAGGATGGCAGTGAAGCCTGCTGTATGAGTATTGGATCCGAAATGCATTGATTTCGACACCTGAGCTGTTCGCTCCCACCACCAGCACACACCCTACCACCCCTTACCACTGACAGATGTCCTTAGCCTAGTAGCCAAATACTGCATTCCTATGGAGAAACCCCCTTGTGCTGGCAAAATTGGCGCCCGAGCCCAGATACCATCTGTTTCCATATGGGAGCCAGGTGTGCTGGAATGTAGACTGACTGATCTCTATCATGCATCTTCCACTGCCAGCAGCCATCAATAGATCGCCAGCATCATCAATATACCATACTTGGCATGAATATTTGTATCATGTAAAGGATACTCTTGGAGTCATAGTATCAAAAGAGCTCTACACTAACATAGCTGGGATGATAAGTTTTGTAAAGGAAAATATGCTGTTCCTTAATATAATAGGTATCAATGACGGATATCCAAGGTTAAATCGAAATTGCAGTTTGGGAGGTTTGTCTTTACTCGTATAAGTTGTAGTCCTCTCCGGAGTCCTCTCTTGCACTCTTTTTCTAACATAGAGATTTGTCATAGCTAATAGATACACTCTCTTTAGCGTGTTATCTGTGATTGATCCCCTAGCTTATAAAACGTGCCGTCTACACAGCAATTACTTTAGTCCGGATGACATCGCCTGAAAGTCAATGCAACCTAATTCCATACCCGTCCCTCCATCATCTTAGCATCATTGTCATATCAACTATAACACAATAGTTATATCATTGCAGGGTGAGGGCCGGCCCCATTACAAGGACCCAGGATCACTCAGTGTGATTGTGTGGCCAGATGACAAATCCCAGCCTCCTCCACACTGGGACTCTGGTCGGTCCCTATATAGCGTTGGGACACGTGAAGTGGTGCTCTGTGATGTATGGGTGCTGGTCATTCAAGCTTATGAGATAGCAGAGAGCCCCCCCCCCCCCGTAGAAGAATGTAATGAGACTTTACAAAGTCCAATTTCATCCGTATCGTTTTATTCACTGTATATCTTAGTTGTAAGACTATATTGGCAGCTTGTAGAGGCGTTCTTCTCAATTAATGACATTGCATTTCTCTCTGGTTAAAAGGGCCTATAATATAACAGAGCCTATATCAGTGTAAATATTACAAAGAACAATGAGAGGCAATCGCTCTGGCAAGGTGCTTTTCTATACGCTGAACCTACCTTTCAAAGTTACACCAGGGGCATGTATAATCCAGGTTGAGTGCTGGTGTCCCACATTCTAGTGTTCAACATGGTCGGCACAGATCCCTTTTCTCAACACGTGTGTTTTCCATGGCAACCCCATTGAAGCCGCTTTCAGCCTTACCCAACCAGTCGGAATGCTTCACTGCCGTCAGCTGCGGGACTGCTCTGCGTCCCTCCGCTCCGCTGTTTGCTGCGGAGCTGATGTGTGCAGTGCGCGTGCGCGAAAGGCTATGAGCCTGTTGGGGTCGCTACTAGTGGCGTCCACTGCGGTGACAGCTGCAAAACGATGCCAGACGGATATCATACCCCAAGGTACAGAGCACTACTGCTCTGGTTGCCGATCTACATCCACTATCGGCTCCTCCAACTCCCCCCCCCCCGATACCTTCTCCGGACCCAATTCCCGTCAGATGGCCTCGGACATGGAGTGTATGGAAAGGGAAGAAAAGACAGGCCATGGGTGGGAATTGGTTAGCGTAGGGGTGGGATATAGTGTACGTGTAGCAGGGGAGATCGATGTATATGAGGAGTAGTATTGTGGAGGAGGTGGTGGCCAACAGGGGTAAGGTAGGCTGACTATACTGTGGTAGAGGAGTTAAACATTGGCTCGGCGTTTGTCAGATCTCTTGCCTGCTTTTTGAATCAGTATTCAATAGTTTCCAATACAGTCCATGGATCTTCAATCATTTTGGATACATCGCTGTGCATGTGTCGATAAAAAAAGACATTGGGTAGGAAGGATCAGAATTATGTTTATGTCAGCATATATGCTTACTTTGTTACCTATATTGACCGGCGGGGAATTGACCGCCAGACCAGACTTTTATATATCACGGGGTTAATGGCAGTAGTGCAGATGTAAATACTACCTGTCTGGTATTGGGAGAGGGAACCTAATTGAAGATACCCAGGTAAATAGAGACGAGGCACAGCACAGAGCGTGTTCTAAAATCTAACTTTTCCTGTTTGATATTGGGCCTACGTCGTAATTATGCATTACCCAGAGGCAGCTTGGAGGGGCATTAAAAATAGATATCAACCAACGTTTAGCATCGTCACTGATTGTGTGCCGTTAGGAAATTGTTCTTTTTCCACCACTATACGTGGGATCTATTAAATCTAAATGCTTTCTAGGTCTACAGCTAAGAGTGGGTCTGAGTTGTTCACTGTGTTCTGATTCAATAACATAGGCCTGCATGTGCCTGGCAAATAGTATCCTTTCCATATACTACTTTTGCTGCTAATCGTCGACCCTGCGTTGTAGTGCTATTTCTCTATACTACTTACATGTGGACGTTGGCTTTCGGTGGACCGGTTGCACAGCATAGGTTTAGGACCGGTACCCACAAAGGTAGTTTGGAAGTGTTAGGTATAGAGTGACGGGATCAACCGTGGGATGAGTCTTTATTCTGTTGTTAGGACCAGTGGGACTGGGGAGTAAGGTAGCGCTACCTATCGATCTGACACGGAAGCTCTTCCTGTTGTGGTCACTCATTTGGTAAGCCTAGGAGTGAGGTGCTCCTCTAGGATTTGGTACTTCATACTCAGGATTGTGATTAAGGTATAATAAACGGGGGGCACATGTTGTAGCACTTGATTAAGGGATTTTGAGTAGTTACAGGCAGATATTGGTAGATGATACGGAAGGATACAAGAGTAGGAAGTGGGTGAGTAAAGGTCACGGATGAGGGATAACTATGAGGTGAAGATTAGGGTGAGACTGGACATGTAATCAAGACTGATGTCCTTCTGGATAGATACCACAAATGTGCCGATTAGTGAAGGGACAAGAGGCATACTCGCAGTGGTTGCGCCAATACCAAGCAACTACTTTTAAGGTGAAAATGGGCATTGCTTGAAGTTTTATGACGTATTGCCTGTATAATTTGGGTAGAATTATGAGCCTGCGGTTTTGGGTTTGTGTGTAGCTTCAAGAGTGGAAATAATGTACCTTTGATAGCTTTGTGTTGGGAAGTTATTACAGCAACATGACATAGCGGTCACTAGGTTGATATGACATGCTAGGAGAGGGAGCTGCACTCCATACTGACATATCACCGGTGGGCACTGCTACGGCGTGACCCCTTAGACAGATATTAACGCCACACCCATAAGCCCCCCGGGTATGCCGTGATCTACCCATGGAAGGGGTTAGGTCTGCTCCCTCTGCTAAAGCTAGGCGAACCTAACCGGGGTCATCATGTAAGATAAAACGAGATATTGCAAGGTATCGGCAGACCAGTGGAGTTAATTGAATATCGGCGATGATCTACCAACCCGCCTCCTTTTCCACCTACCGGTATATACCGTTTCATCCCTCACCCCTAACCCCGTTTTTCACCAATCGCCTGTAGCCCTCAGCCCCCTGCTAAGTCGTAATGGCGCCGTCGCCTTTGATGAAGCCCACAGAGGGCAACACGGCCGGATATTGGTGTCTCTACGCAGCCATGTTGCGTCCTAGGGTGACGGCAGATACGAGTATACCCGGCTAGGGCTAAGGCTGAAGGAGTTTGGGAGGGGTGAGGGGGTCGCCGAGCAGGTTTTTGATACAGGGCCGGGTCGCTGCTGGTCAATGTAACATTGACCGCAAGGGGACGCTCTAAAAGCATTGTCATGTGACCCGTGGCGGGCTGAAGACTTCCGGCTTGGGGAGGCCCCATACAACAACGCCAGGTGGTCATTGATCACCAGTAGGGTTCGGCACTGAGCGGGGAGGTCACGCAGGGGTGGATCCAGGATTTTGAAAAGGGGGGGGTCCAACCCTGGTTTATGGGGGTAATGCTGCAAGTGCAGCACCATGATGTCGCAAGTGCAACGGCGCGACATCGCAAGCGCAGCGCCACAAGATACCTAGGGGATTTGGGGGCATGCCCTCCCAAGAAAATTTTGAAATCTAGACATCAAACAGTGCATTGTGATGCATTTCTAGATCCCAATCCAGTAAAGCATTTTGGTGTACCATCAGTAGTAAACCCATGATTATGAGAACAGAGAATGGAAATCTTATTGAATTTTGATTGCACAATGGTGTTTTAGGGAGGCTTGGCATGTCCCCTAGAAAATTGTAGAAATATGTATATCAAACTCCAAATTTTAAAGCATTTTGGTGTAAACCTAGGGTGGGCAGGTTTCCATGAAGGGGATGCAAATGTTATGTGGTAATGCTTTGTCTTTGTGAGGTTTTAGGGGCTGGTCCCTCAAAAAGATTTTTGAAATATAGATGTCAAAATCTTGAGTTAAAGGGCTTCAACTAGCCTCAGATGAATGTAGTATTTTTAGATATTGTTCCTTAATGGGGTGTGGGGACTGCCTGCACCCCTAGGAAGTTTTTTGAAAAATGATGTTAAACCTTGAAGTTTAAAGCATTTTGGTGTACCATCAGGAGTATGTTTATGCACTGGTGGACTTTTGGGTCATTCCCAAAGAAAATCTTATACCATAATCATCAAACCTATATTTAAAACATTTTGGTATAGGAAAGGGATGTAAATTTATGTCCTGATACCATACATTGTTCACTGATAGAGTTTTGACAGCTCGTCCCCCAAGGATTTTTTTGAAATATTGGTTTTAAACACGGTAGTCTAAGCATCTAAGGAATTTCTGTATCATTGGGTATGAATCTAGTAGTTTTATTTGAAAGTGATTTGGAGCCTACCATCAAGAAAGCTTTGAAATTTCACAAAAACTAATTACAGCACACAGTATTTTGATGTACCCCAAGTGGTGAATAAAATTTTAATGGGATATAAATCTAATAGAAAATTACCTGTGGGACCAAACATAGTATCCCATGCATAAGGCACACCTGATGTCTAGATGCCTATGTGGACTCACTGGTGCACATTGGGTCACGTTAGAAAATTTTGTGGAAATTTTATAGATTTTAGATACTGTAGTCATAAATTGTAAAATTCACAAACAATAAAACCATATCAAAGAGAGATAGGGGCCATGAATGGGGGTATACAAAGTGGACATCTTGGGTGGGCCTAAAGGGGGGTCCCTCTTCGGGGACCCCCATTTGAACATGTTATGGGTGGACCAAAAGGGGGGGGGGTCCATACCCCCAGGACCCCCCTCCTGGATCCGGCCCTGAGGTGGACACATTATGGGGTCTTATGATACATGCAGCCTTCCTGCAGCTACTGAAGATACCACGGATATCTCAACCCTTCCTCCACCCCCAATGCTCCCACTGACACTGGGACTTTACCATCCATGCAGGCACCAAATCCACCTTTCCCTTTCACCCGCACCAATAACCCCTACCCCCATGGACTTTGAGGTCACAGGGTCTATGGTATGTGCGACCTTTTAGAGCCGACACCATCATATAAACAATTCTGACCATGCTTTGTATTATAAGCTGTCTAATCTGTACACTCGGGAGGCGCGCTGATGAGTATGTACTCCTAGTATATATAGAGTGAGGGAGTGCTGTGCTGAGTGGCTCAGATAAACAATGCAAGGGTGGTGGGTTTACCCCATATCCCAAATAGGTCCATCACACAAATACAACTGTGTTAACTGTATTACTAGGAACCAATCTATCTAGATTTTATACGGTAAGAGGAGGTATAAGGGAATTGCTTGTCGTGGTTCATTAGATCACCAAACCGGAAGGAGGAGCAAGATGTTAACACTGTTTTCATTCAAATTTATAGTAAAGAATCAGAAGAACATACTGCAACCTATTTTGATAAAGCTGATGTCTTTGATTTCGAATGACAGGGGGGTAGTAGCTATTATATACATTTGATGTTTTGGTTCTAGGTGTCTCTCAGTGCTCTGATTAGATTATATTTTCCTTATGATTCTGTCTCTTTGCGTCCATAGCCAAGGAATCTAATATTTTCACGTGTCGGCCTTTATCTGTGCCATACATGACAAGTGGGAGCCGACAGTAATACGAACCCTCCATTGTAGTGTACTTGTCACAGGAGACCACCCCACGTCTTTCTTCTACGCCCCTAATATATCAAATAGAGAATTGGTAAGTGATTCTCATTTCCTTTAATAACCGAAGTGTCTGCCCCACCCCCCTCCCTTCAGTGCCTTTGAGTACGCTTGCTTGGTGGTCGGATGGATATGTGCTATTTTTAAGATGTCCTCCGAGTGTCAGTTCGTGGGCAGATCGCTGTGTGGGCCATCACGGGCTTAATGCTCGCACAGATAGTAGCACCCCGAGATTAAACGCAGGCGTCACTTAAAGGAATCACAAGAAAGGGTGGCGAGTCAAGAAATCATGAAAGCGAGTGGATCTGGTGATATTTCATTCGCCTCAAGGAGCCTGGCATTGACAATGATTGTCGGGAGTGAATAAAGACGCTCAAGGGAGTTATCCATTTATGACCGGGACCCCGTGTCTTACTGAGGGAGCCCCCCTGGTTGGAAGCAGACGACATTTGGGTGAGCGCCTGCGTAGTTATCTGGGAGCGCCCATCTGGTTCCCGCCCTTTCATAGCCACCAGGGGGCGGCGCTAAGAGGGCCGCTTCGATCCTTAAGAGCGGATGTTTCGATTTGGCGGGAACTGAAGGCGGCAAGTTGAGTGCGGACGACTGTAGGACCTACCGGAAGTAGTTTGACGCCCTCTGGTGGGTTTGGTGCTTACGGGGCGCCCCCCTGTGTACAGACATGGCAGTAGCGCTCGACGAAGCCAATCAGGTTCCCAAGGAAACAGAACCTGTAGACATCCGGATGGGAAAATATCAGACGTCTGCTATTAGTATGGCAGCTATATATTTCACTTTCCATTTCTCCAAGTAGCTGCCTTACGACAGGGGTTTCTCCTAGCCCAGGAGGTCTTAGACATTAGGCCTATCTATTACTTCAGAACCAATACGTGTAAAGCCCTGTAGGCTACTACTAGTTCTATAATGAATTTACAATTAATGAAGATGGAGGGTAAGAGTGCCAATAGAGACCCAGTACTCTCCCCTAGAGACAACTAATTTTAAGACATAAAGTCCTCAAATTGAGGACCTAAAGTCCTCTGCACATAGGACCTTTTTAGGATCAGATCTTCAGTTTAGTCATCATACTTATTTCTGGGTCGACAAATATATCTATTAAAACAATCCCATATAGCTGTTAAATTGGTGCCAAAAGATCTTGATGTGTTGTGTAGGCATATCTGACTATGGATGTAGTTGTAATTGGTCATTAGGCGCAATACTGTGCTAATGTAGAATTTAGGTATACTAAAGACTAAAGCCCAAACTCCACTAGGTCGCACGGGGCGGCAGCGTCACATGCAACACACTTTTTCCTTTTATAGCTGGTAACTTGGTGCCAAAAGAGCTTGATGTGTTGTGTAGGCATGGCTGCCACACCGTGCCGCCTAGTGGAGCCCTGACTGCTTACATCAACTCTAAAAAGTTTTGCGTGAATGTCGCGGCAATTTCACGTCAATATCGCGACATTGACGCACCTGTGTAGTCTAGAAGGATGGGTTTTGGTGTTTCGCCTGTGACGCCTACGCACATGTTTCGCAAGTGGAACCCTGGCTTATGTTAATCGGGTATTCCACTGCCGTCGGTCGGCCGAAATTTCGCTAATCCGATTATTTTTGATTAGGCCCTATACAAAAATATAAACAAAATTGGTCGGATCAGTAAAATCTCGGCCAACCAACAGCAGTGGAATACCCGCTTTAATTGAATGATTTTATTCAACGTATATATCTGACTGTATACTATTGGATATGTATGCACAATGTGAGTCACCAGATTAATAGTACAGGGGCAAGTGTAGTTTCGTGCAAAGTGGATGTTAATTTTACCGGACATACATAAACTTGTTCATTAGGTCCCCAAGGTTCCCAAAAAACATGTTGGGAATTTTTCTTTCCGCATTGGTTACCATGGCAACCATTTTCATTGACAACACTAGAAATCAGCTAAAATGCTTCATAAAGGATGTGATAGTGTGTCAAATGACAAAAATAACCACCCCTACCCCACCCAAGGATTCTATTTTACTTCCTGGTTTGTCCCTATGAAACTTGTTTGCTTAGCAACAGCAACAGCCTTAATGCAATGGCATTTGGCATTTTTCAGTGTAGCTGTTCATAAAGGCTGGTTCTGTGGGTTTCACTAGTGGCCTAGATCTATAAAACAATTTACAATCATAGAGCAACAATCATGTGCTATCATTTTCCATAACACATTCCTTTGCAGCAGCGGAAAACCAGAGACAGTAATGCCTTATAATGTGTCTATGAATCTCTTACATGGTAACCTTGCCAGTCTTATCTTCTTAACATTATTATCAAGGTCTATACTTAATCAAATAACCTGATTCTAGGAACAGTGGTTGCCTAGCAACAACAGTCTCTTTAAGAATTTCCTTAGAAATGGCCTAAATACAAAGTTATTTGGCATCTTCTAACATGGTATTTATTCAAGCTGGTTCTGTGGGATTTACTAGTGCCCTGGATCTATCTAGAACAACCTGCAGTCCTATTGCAATGCAATTATGCTGTTTTCAATAGCAATAGTGGCATTCCTCCAAAGCACTAGAATACCATAGACACACACACCTCATGAAGGGCATATAAATCTCTGAAGAATGAACTAATTACTCCTATTAACTTATTGCAATCATCAAAAATACCCATGGCTGTTATAAATAGCAATATATTCTCAGGTTTACCTAGCACCATGTTAATCATTGTATTGTTTAGCATCACAGAGTGAGAATATTTCAGTGATTAATTTAAAGTGGGTAAAACAATCATTGGTTATGAACTGTATATGTTGCAGTTTTATAAAATGATGCAAATACCTTAGGGCCCAGCTCTGCACCACTTCAACATAAACATTTCTCTATCTTAGTAGTAGTATCAGTGGGCATTGATATATATATATATGAGGGTAAAAATGTTTCTCTCCACACAATCAATAGGGACATTTTCATGCTGTAAATTCTGAAACTACTACAGTCAGGCCGCGATAATCAAGTCTGTGATAACCCAATCCAGCACTTTACAGTCAGAAATTAGTGGGAACGGAGTTTTAACCATTTAAATTGCCTTTGATAATCCAGTTGTTTCAGCTTCCAGTCCCAGTCAGGAAATTTGGGGAACAGTGTGTGCATTTAGCATTATAATGTAACTTGATCTTACAGTCAATTGGATTAACACCTGGCCTTTAGAGACATATTGACATCAAAGGGCACAAAGGAATCCCAGTGGAGACATAGACCTTAGTCTGAAGGGGAGCATTGGTGGAGGGGGCAATAGGGGTTGAATTAGGACTTGCAGACATTCTATGGGTCTATCGGAACAGGCTGGGGTTCGATTCTCCGAAGCATTAGTAACATTTTCCACCACCCATTACATCTGTTTCCAAACCCTTTCTACAGAAGTGAAAAGATGAGTGACAATTTTACCGGACAACTATATAAAGGGAATCGGGAGGACAGGAGTGTAAACATAGATATCATAATGCCACTTTTAGTATATTTAGTCCATGCTTTAACACTTCAGGTTGCCACAGTTCTGTACCCCTGCAGGCCCAACTATGACTATGTATGACAGTGGGGGGGGGGGGGCAACAATTCGTCAATCTGATCACCTGTTCAAGTATTATGCCATTTTTCACCTGGTAAAATATTCTGAATGAGGTCTATACATCCAAGTATATATATGGGTGGGGCTCCAGAAAATGTCCAATTTTGAGAAAAAATGATCAAATTTTTTAATTACCCTTAGACTTCTATAGTTTTACATGTCTGTGGAGGAGGTGATAAGCCATGAGAATGGTAAATATTGTGAAGTTGGGATTTTTCCATCATTTTCTATTTTTTAGCTCAAAATGCATATATTTTAAGCATTAAGAGGGGTGTTACATTCATCAGATTTGATTAAATGAGATAAAATTGTGGAAAAATGATTTTCAAACAATATACCATGATATATATTGACTGGAACCTGGTAGAGATGTATCTCTTCTATGCACAGAATATCATATATAAATTTTTCCTTCGTTTCCACATATCTTGTGTCATGCTTAAAATATCAGGTAAATTGAGAAAATGATGGATTTGCTCTAAGTTCATTTAAAAATTCTGGTAAACAACAAAAAAAATATAAAATTGAACAATGTTCCACTAACTGACAATTGGAAATGATTGTATTCACTTTTATTAGCTATACCTAAAGATATTTCTTTGATCTACTTATGCATTATAAAGGATTTTATCATTGATAAGTCATTAGCCTGAATCCGATGAACGTAACATTTTTGGGGAAAATCATGAAATATCTCCTTAAAGAATATATCTATCTGATAAATTCATATCCCATGCTGATTAGGTTGATTTTCTCAGGTTTACTGGTTGTTTAAAATTTTCTTCATGGATGATTTATGCCATACATATGCTATCATCAGTTTATCCGATGAACGTAACAGTCTGATTACCGTAACACCAAAAATCTGATGAACGTAACATAAATCCGATGAACGTAACATAAGTCTGATGAACGTAACATTTATGATTGCATTCCTATTACAGCAAAACAATAATCTACATTGAAAAAATTCTTACACTAGCTGGTGCAGTTCACTACTTGGGTACCCTATTGATATTTGTTTTAACTATTATTGAAGAATTAGGCAAATTAGAGGTAAATCATCCATGTGAATCTGATGAACGTAACATAAATCTGATGAACGTAACATTTTCAATTTTCTGTCTTTTATCATACTTTGAAGTGGAATTTCCGGAATCAAATGGCAAGATCCTTTCCAGGCCCCCACCACACACAGTTTCAACAGAATTTCATCTTTATATGCCTTATATTTATATAATAAATTATTCCCCAAAGAAAATAGCCTTAAAAGGGTCATTTTTCTACCCCTCTTTGGGCCTCATTTATGGAGAGAAAACAGTAAAATATTCAGATTTTTGCATATCTGCTCCAATATGTGGGTGTCAGACTTCTACATACTGTCAAAAAACTACCTCAAACGCATTCTATTCATATAGATAACACATTTTTTAAATAAAAACATGATTTTATGAGAAAAACTCTATTTTTAAAGATTTTCATCAGATAATAAAAAAATTTGAAAATTTTCTTGAAAATTCACAGTGATGTACAGAAGGGTCTCTAAAATATGTTGTATTAATTGCAAAATGGGTTAATACAATGTGAATAGAGAAAAAAATTGAATGAAAATCATTTTTTCTCAGGGGACATGGATTTTTTGGTATTTTTCAAGCAAAATATGGGTAAATTCAGAAAATAACAGGAAAAATATAATTTATTCCTTAGTTATTACATAAGTACTCATTGAGATCTTTGTAACCATGCTGTTCATATCACCTGAAATGATCTTATTACAGAGTTATTAAAGAAAACATGACAAATTTGCTTAATGGACATTTTCTGGAGCCCCACCCATATATATATATATATATATATATATATATATATATATATATATATATATATATATATATATATATATATATATATATATATATATATATATATATATATGGTACAAACCCATTTCCCTCATAAGTACTTTTTCCACATCAAAGCAGTTAGATAAGACACAAATATAGGATTACTTTGCATGATCCTCTTGATTGACCTCATGATAAACTGTGAACAAGTATACATTGGGGAAGTCTTTCAAAACCTAGTCATTGGTGGTTGAAGCCTTGATCTAAATCATATAGTTATTTCATTTGTAAACTTTCATTCACTTTCTTGGCATAAATCATGTAAAGATGTTGGACTAAGTGGCCATGCTTTCAAATACTTTTGTCCTACCTGTCTAAACATAGAGATTATGATTGAATTGTAGGAAATTTCAGCAATACAACAAATCATGATATGAATTGTATAAAGTAGATATTTCTACATTATAATTATGACTCATGCTTCAGTTATGCAATATAATTATGCATAGCATAGCAAATCTCAGTATGCTATTTTCCAATTGTTTGATATTCATTAATTTGTTAAGCAGGTTCATTACAGTTATGCTTAATATTAATTCTGATATACAGGGGTGAACACTTAATACTGGCCCAGTGACCAATGGTCAGTAGTTTTACCTGTGGGCCAGTGCATTTTTCTGCAGATTACCATGAGGAGATGAGGATGAATGATGATTACACTTTACCAATTTAAAATGTACTTCACTTCACTACACCTCACACTTACCTGTTGAATAGATGTATACATGCAAATTCATACAAAGCTGTTAAAAGAGCACCCAATACTCAATCACAGTTTATCCTAGAGTCCAAAGAGAGGTATGATATTGATATAGCATTCCGGATAATCACTTTTAATTTCATCCATAAAGACCTCTTTTTCCTTAATCAGTGTATACCTTATCTTCAGCTCATTCCATCTTCTAGTGGCCTACTAATGGATACAATCGGATTCCTAGGTTGCTAAAGATCTGATGGTTTCTGGTGACCTTAGCCTGATTTGATGTTAGATAATTCCCAACATGCATTGCCTCTTGCTTGCTAACTAACTACATTATTTTGGAAATTATGAAATTACATGGATTCCTTAACTGATATTTTCATAATGGATTAAATTGTTATTGCTGGACATGTCTAATTAGTTGTTAAAGGGTTGGGTTACTAGTAAAATCAAAACAGTCAACCTATCAGTATATCAAAGTTGTGTTGCTAGGTAGACTGCTGCTGCTACTGTTTCTAAGCAACCAAGGTTCCTATAGAGAGGCTCTATGGAATAATAAACCCCTTGATATAGTACTATGGGGTTGAGAGTGGGTAATCTATCATCTAAGATTTATAGACCGTTTTTGAGGCATTAATGTATATATTTTTTTATTTGGTTTTGTACAGCAGTACATGTGACTTTGCTATAAAAAAAGATGACAGCATATCAATGTTGCTATATGACTGGAAGATTGTTTTGTTATGTTTTTAATAAATAGATTTAGGGCACTAGTGAATCCCCCCAAAACACCCAAAAACATTGAGTTAAGGCCGTTGCTAAGAAAATCCTTTAAGATACTGCTGTTGCTAGGCAACCAATGTTCCTTGAAACAGGTTTTTTGAAATGGCAAAGCCCTTGATAACAATATTATGGAGATAATAAACGCAAGTTTATCATTTGAGAGATTTATAGGCTAATTATGATGTGTTGCTGTCTACTGTTTTCTACTGCTGCAAAGCGATATGACTGTTGCTATGGAAAATGAAAGATTGTTGCTACATGACTGTAAATTGTTACTTTATAGAGCTATGCCACTAGTGAAACCAAGAGAACTAGCTTAAATGAGTACCTGTGCTGAAAAATGACAAATAACATTGTGTTAAGGCTGTTGCTAAGGAAATTCTTTCGAAAGCTGCTGTTGCTAAGCAACCAAGGTTCATAGCAACAGACCAGGAAGTAAGGTAGAATCCTTAGGTGTGATATAAAGAGGGTAGGGGTGGTTGGTTCTATCATTTGACATAATATTACAAGCCTTAGGAAGTATTTTAGCTGATTTCTAGTGTTGTCAATGAAAATGGTTGCCAAATTTCCAACATACATTTTTTTAAGCTTAAACACCCAAGGAACATATTTATGTATGTTGGGTAAAATGAACATCCACTTTACACAACAGCCAAAATCTTGACACTTGCCACTGTACTATAATGTTCACAATTAAAGGGGTTAATTTCTATGTATGAGGTGTCTCTACCTTGCAATGGGTTTTGCTGTATCTATCGACCATACTTCACATTTACAAGCTAGCTGTTTATCTAACGGTCACGGTCACAATAAGTTTTCAAGAGATAATGATACTTCCTCCCATTCTAATTGCAAAGATTATTTTCAAGATTCACGTGAAATAGATTAATAGATATTTATCACTGTGTGGTTATCCATTTGGATGTTCTTCCAACAACGATAATATCAGCCAAGGCCTCTTCAAGATGTACTCAAAAATGTCATATGGTGATAATTAGCTCAGATGCCGTATCGGAGGTTTACTAGAAACTGTCACAAGACAGACATATGACCGAAACAAAAACTAATGTTGCCTCCCCACGTACGTAATTATGATAACTGTCATTCGCATTTTTTTGTGACAGTTATAGAGAATATGCCTTGAAAAAGGCCAATATTGGCAGTTCAATCCAGGTTTTTGCATCTGCCACTGTCAGAGGTTTCTTCTTCCACAGAAGTCTAATAAGATGATACACTGATAAAAAGAGAGCTTGATATCTTAGTCAATAGTGACTTACTTAATATGGTCAACTAATAGTGCCATTTATCGCTCTCCCTCTATAGTCACCTTTTACTTCATTAAATCCATTAAAATATACCTCAGTCAGCCTATCAATTTGATGCCTGGCATCATTCACTCAGTCATATTGGCTTATCTCTACAGTCAGTACTGACTATATACTTCACAAAGATCCTGAAATAGGTAGCACACACAAAAGTCTGCCATGCCCCCTCACACCCCCCCCCCCGCCCAGGTGATTGCCCCTCCCCTAACAATCATGACACTCAACCTTTTGCTTCCCCACTTAACTTTTCCTCATGTTTAGTAATTCTCAGTCACCTTAGCATCTCAATTCCATCATCTTCTCCCACTCTGACATTTTTCTTTCTGTCCTCTGACATCATTATCCCTTATCCTGACATCATTATCTGTCATCCTATCATCATTTTGTCATCATCTTGACATCAATTGCTCCCTCCTCCCTTGCCCTATGTCCCTGTTTCTCTATGATCCCTTGACCATTGACCTTTACTCCTACTAACAGGGGTTTATGACATACATGTACCAATTTAAACAAAAAGCTACAAGATCCAAGATGGCTACCTTATGCCTTTCTATTGATGATCTGTTTAGACCAGAAATAACCTTTCCTACACTACAATGTCCGTCAATATCACAATAAATAGGTGACTTACCTATCCATCAATGACCAGACAAACTCAATATCCATGGATGAGTAGGCAAGAACTGTGATAAAGCCTGATTGTGATTGTCCTCCTCTTAGTTCCGTAAATGGGTGCTCTTTGTTCATGACGTTTTTGTGCACATAAACCTGTGACATCATCAGTATCTGAGCTCTATTATATAGTCATAATGACTATTCTCATGACTAATATGTGACTAAGGCATATAGTCTTCTGACTACAGGGGTAAGCTTGTTTCTATTAGGTCGGTTTTCAGAGCCTCATAATGCCATCAACTGCCATCACTGGACAATCACTCCCAGAACAATTCTATTTCAGACTGGGTCATCCTGTAGGCTTATTCATGACCTCCTGGTTTTGTGCCATTTTTCGGTCAAGCAGGGATACAGTAAGAAGCCTCGTTCGCCGACCCACACGGGCGGCGCGGCCACAGGTAACTCTGAAAATGCAAATATATATGTGACATGGACTGGGAGAAGGGGTTTTAATGCCCCTTGCACTAAGCCCCTTTTCGCAGACACACACACACACACACCCTTCCTTGTTAAAATGCTTGTTCTGAATGTATTATTTGACATCAAAGGTATCGTCAGTTTTTGTGGGCCACAGAATGATCAAGGGGTCGAACGTGTTCATCTTTATTGGGTCGACGTTGACAATGATCTGAGTAAAGACATCATAACAGTGTATAAACCACACTTGTGTGCTGTTTCAGAAAATCTGGACAAATTTGTGATGGGAGGTCATATACGCAGAGTTGAATATCAAACGAACCCAGAAAACAGGACTAGGTCGGAGGCTTCTTTATCATAATTATGACCAGTGCTGAATACAAATCAAAAAGCAGGGATGCAAGCATTATCTCAAGTTAAATACTGAGGTCCCATCGGTTTAACCAAAGGGCTCCGTACTGCATACACCCATGCAATAAATAACCCTGGCGTGTATTTCATGGCTATCTGAAGCTCCCTAACTGGTCAGACAACTAGGATAAAATCATACTTCTATGCCAAATAAATGTAGTTTTTCAATATAATCCCACTAAATTGCCTCGTGAGATAACCCTCAGGCAGACCAATTCCCGTGCACCTTTACCATTATATAACTTTATATTAGCGAATTGGTCTGTCCGTTGGTATGAGTATGTAATGATGATCCCCAAACATATGAAACAACCATGTCTAGATGCATGTTAATTGCTTTGGATATTCAGAGGGTTGACAGCAGTGCGTTCTACTGATGTGGGTCACACCATGCCCCAGCCTTTTCTGCAGCAACTTTGAGACGAAAGGGGTATATGCTGCCATCTCAGTGAGGGCCAATAGGGGTGGATTATTGATACAGAGGGGATGGATGGATGGAAGAGGTAGTTTGTTGATAAAAGGGTGCTGATGTCACTGCCATCCCTCCCCCCAGACGTGCGGCTAATGCCCACTGGAGGAGCGTTCCTCCCGGGCTGTGACAGATCCAATCACGCCGCTCTGCGATCCCCTGACCCCTCCCCAGCGGACACATAGCACAGCCTTCATGTCCACCCGTTCCCACACTAATGGCGTTTTAATGCCTTTACCCCACATATCCTCTGCAGACAGCAGGTCTCAGGGAGCACGCTGGGCAGCTGAGTGCAACACTGACGGGCCTGAGCAGCTCAGACGTATACATACCAGCCTGCTAATGGGGGCTACAAAGTTCTGTGCCATACAGCAGATACCTCCAACCCAGGGACTACCCTATTTGTGATGTATGGAATTATGGTATCTCAAAGTGTGCAATTGTTTGAGGGCTGCTTGATGGGATTAACCTATGCCAAGTTAATTTGAGATGTAAAAAAAAAGTTTTCTTTTAATGATTATCCAAACAAATATTTAGCAAGACAAAAATGTGCACGTTTTCTTTCTCAGTACACGTTTACTTTTTGGCAAGACCCTCCTGGGAAATAGAGGCAAACATGCACACGTATCAAACCCGTGAGTTTGGCAGCTACATATACATGAGGATCAAAGGAAATAAGATTGTATTTTGGCAAGGAGGTAGAACATGACGTCGGGTTTCAGTGTTAAAGCAAGACTTTCATTTGTGCCAATACCGGGTATACAACAAACTCTAGGTAAAACGGTCAGAATCCACATAGATTGAATCCCATCAAAATGATGACAAAGAATTTGGTAGAATGCATAAACATAGACCTCTAGTTTACATTATCAGTTTACATGCCATTAATAACTAGTCATTTCTCCCCAGACTCGGTAGAATTAGAAAGGCCGATGCCTTGAATGAATCTGTGGTTAAGAAAAGTTAACAATAGTCATTATCATGAAAATAAACTTGCAGCACTGTAGTGAATGCCATTAGAGGGATATCTGCGTCTTCAGTTAACTCATAATCAATATGTTACTTTGGTAAAAACATGAATTGAAGCCCTTAATGTTGGTTAGAAGGTTCAGTGCCAGAGAATTGATAGTCCTGCAGTACTGTCTTTACCTGTTAAAAGGCTCCCGAGTCCATTTTGCAGTTCGAGATATTTGAGTGTCTCTTTGCGTATCAGCCACAATGTACTAGTACCTGCCCGTCTACTATAGATGGGTTTGAAAAGAAGGACGGAACACGGGATTTTGTTATAGATATCGAATTTAATGACAATATCGACGTCTTCCAACCAATCTAAGGTCACCCAGATCTTTGTGCCATCATCTAGTTTCCAGATAGGTGCTAGAAGCATTATATCAGACCCCGTTTATTAAATATCTATGACTTATTGGACATCAAACGCCGGCCATAACGCAAATGTGGAGGCCATGCCAACTACCAGCTCCGGTGTAAAGCTGCTGACGAGCTGCTCTCTTCTCCAACTGCTGAGAGTACGTCATGGTCTGCTACACATGTCTGAACACTCCGTCAGACGTAAATCTGCCGGCCATCAGAACGTCACGAGCCGTCACTTACTCAGATGAAAGTCCAACCCCACTGTACAGCCCGATACATCATTGAACGCCCTGTGCCACTGGGAACTGTGTGATAAGTTGAATTACATAAGCCCTCCCTAGGGTGGCATTGTACAGAGCAATCAGTCAGACTGCCTGAGTGTGGAAGTGCTGCTCATGGGGAGAGAATAGAAAGGGTTATGCCAACAGTGAATTCTATTTCAATATGGAAATGGATCCTGCGAATTTCAAAGTAATGTAATAACATCAGAGAGGGCACGCCAGTTGAATTAAAACGTTTACCTGCACTGCAAGGAGCTTTTAGCTTTTAAACAGGGAAATTGGTGATGTGGCTGGCTGATTAAAGAAATGAATTTGTGAAAAACAAAGTGCTCTGATTCAGCCCTGTTGATGGATTTCAGCGGGCTTTAATAGGGCCGTTTATAGAAAGTCCCTACAGGCAGCCTTTTTTGTAGCTCACTCCATTGGGAGCCCAATTACATTGCTGAAGGTTGTATCGGTCGTACAGTTTAATTCTATGTATACATACTTAAATCTTGATATGAGCCGTGCTTGTAATTATTAAGATATGTAGTGAGTAAAATGATATGATATCTAAAATATACCACTGCCATATGAACATTGAGAACTGTCGATTAGACCTACCCCGGTAAGGTAATTGAAACATCGACTCACAGTCACTTTAATTTTATTGATGAAAAGTGGATCGTTATGTTTGAATGAAATGGTACGATGCCTGCATGACTCAATAAAATGTCTTGATGGCGGCATTTTGACGTCAGCCGCTACCCCTCTTATCAGATACCCATCTCCCATCGACCCTAGGCTATGACAGTCATTAAAAATGGAGAATATAGGTTGATTTAATAATACTCACCCTTGTGTTCACCAGCTCTTTGAATTCACTGATGGAGCGCATTGTGTTTTTTAACACTTGCCGTGAGATTCGAAATCCCATTAATGAACGTATATGGTAGCTAAAACCCCATAGATCCGAAGATAGTCGCACCTATTTTGTTCTCATCCCATTACTGACACAATGGACTTAAGTCAGATTAAGTGGAAATTGGTGACGCTCCACTCTGTTTGTTTTCAAGCGCACGCCAACTCAAGCTGGTGTGTGTTGGTCACTGGGTCCATTTTAGAAATCATTTTGATTAATGTTTACAAGGTCTTAAGCAATTATTGGGGTGTTGCGTAGGAAAATGATATAGTGGGGTGCTAATAGTCCATGCTTGTTTGAAAAACCATTAGAAACAACACCGGTATGTACAGGATTCCGGGTAAAATAAATTCTGTTACTTTATAATATTGGGAAAGGCCATAGGCCTCCTTAACATAAAAAAGGTCATATATCAGTAGCTGTTCATATTCATGCAGTGAATTCCTATGATTAAAGTGCCATACTTCAAAGTTGAAACAGTTGAACCCATCATCTGATTCTAAAGAAAATCCTCTATAGATAGAAGCGGCTTGTATTTATAAGCCTCCTACCGTGCTCCTACTGCTTATTAGAGACGGCTACTCATTTGAGACCCTGGCCATACCAGGGACCCTGGCGATTTTGGCCAATATGGCATTGGAGTTCCCCTATGATTATACATGTAATAATACGCTTACCCGTAAAAACTACTGTCGCAATGTGATTGTGTACGATGACATTCCTGTGGACTAAATGCAAAGAATTACCGTAGTTTAGGTATACCACAGTCGTCCCCACCAATTTAGCAGGTGTGTGATCAGAAACACTACCTCCTTACTCCAATTCTATCAACGACTAGTGATACGGAAAAAAACAACCACTTTCCTACACAGCCTAGAAGTAAAATGGATTCGCCGACAGCATCGACATACCGGATGCGGGGTGCCCACAGCGTCTCCAAAATGGCGGTCGGTTGATTCGATAATTCCGTCCACTGCCCGACATTAACGTGGCAATGTTAGGACGTAGCAACGCCATTACCGGAAACGGCGCTGCCCTGTGCTGGGGCTGATTGCAAATGGCTGGTTCTAACCGGAAACGGGCTGCCCGCACTCTGCTTGCCCCTAGTGGCCGCTAGAGGGCCGCATGATCGTTCTCCACGGAGCGCCTTGTGATTTCATCGGCGGAAACGTATAGGGGGGCAGTGCTGATGAAGTGAATCAGATGGCAGCGTTGGGATCGCCGATATAGTGGGTGGGTGGGCAGCATATGGGGTAGAGGTCAATGAGGATGGAGAGAGATGGGGGAAACTGGACGGCCATCTACATGGGCGGCATATGTGACGACTAAGATACAACCGAGGGTGTCAGCAGGCAGTTGGGAGATGTTCCCATGGTACCAATATAATGAAGGTCGTGACAGTTTAGTAGCAGGAGATGTGCATGCCATCGGCCATTCGGAATTAACTCGTTGCCTTGCGATGTGGGCAGGGACGCGGGCACGTAATGAGGAAGATGATATTTCCCAGCGGGTTTTACCACCAGGAATAAGCTACACCATGCACCTAGTAGCGCAGAATGATAGCCTTTAGTGTGGTATTTTAGGGCAGGTTCAAGATAAAAATCATAGGCGCTACATTTATTGAGGAATAAACTGATATGAGATAGCTTGGAAAAGATTTACAGGCTCTTTGATCACATGCCTAATAGTGTTATAAACTGACCCTATATATGAAGGCATTAGTGTGCCCTTTACTCCCTAGGTGACGCGCCTGTTTCCTTAATGTTCAGGGGCCCAGGGATCTCTTTATTCATGTTAACGGCCCATCGAAAGCCAGGCTCTTCTTTAAGATGGTAATGATGTGAGGATGGGGGCGGGACCTCCATGCATATACCACCTCGACAAGAAATCCCAGGCCTGTGCCCTCTGCCAGATGAAGGTCATCTCCTCCAATGTCCCTATTATCGTCCGAACATCAAAATTGGGAACCACTTCCGTTCTAACCTCTGTTCACTTTCCTTCTACATAAAATCCTATCTCGTTCCCTTCTGGTCTCGCTAGCTGGCCTTTCACCTATGGGTCGTCAATAGTATAACGCCCTATCCTTGAATAACTAAAATATCCAAACAGCTGCTATACTACTCGTGCTAGCTATACCGACCTAGATCAACCTTGACGGTTGGTAACCATCGGCCATTACTGGGCATTATAGCCAAATGAGCCCCGATGAGGCCAAATTTGAATTATGGCAATCAAAGCCTCAGCCGGGACACGAGAATAATTGGGCTTAATTACACATTAGTGGGACGCGCAACTGGAACAGGATGTAAAACAGTCTTTACCATCTTTGGATGCCAGTCTTGGAACATAACAAAATGAGTGGGTGTCGAAGAAGAAGAAAATGAATAAAAGATGGCACAGTTAACGTCTTATGCCACGTCTTATGATGCATTGTTGTTGGTGATCTATTCGTCGCTTGGTGAAATTAGCTCTGTGTACAACTGGGACAACCATTAGGCTAGGTAATAAAGTCTGTCTCTGATGGTATCCATGAAATTTTATATCAACAATGAATGATCGCGCACACAAAGGAGGCTTCAGGTCGAACCTTCAGCATGCCTGACAATTAAGTGACATTACTATGATGATACATTATGTGGAAGGAAATTCATGGCATTCCAAACACTTACACTCTTAACAAATATGCAATAGTAGTGTAGACCTTAGCAGCTCCCCATACAGCATGGGGGGAGTTGGTTTGGGCGTGTTACTGCAGTACCCTGTACCCATCATGTACAACCATGCTCTATCCTCCTGTACAACCAGGGCCTGGAGCAGTGCTCAATGTGAGGATTGATAATGGTGCAATTAGAGCACCCAATTAAAAACGTAGCCACTTGTACTGAAAGCCGGAATTCTGCTCCCTTCATCAACCTTTTTAACGCCTCATTAAGTCTCACATACCAGAAGAACTATGTCGTCTATGTCAAGAATCTAGGGATGTCACTTCATCTGTGATTATGTCTGTTTCTGAAACATTTAAAACTATAAATTGTATAGATAATATGGTTCTCTTGGGAGTATCAAAATCATGGACATATTGCCATCTGATTCGGTTTCACAGTTGCATTTCTGATGTTAAAAACACATAGCTTACACCATCTTCTGAAGGAAAAATTTTCCTTGGTGAGAGGTCTTCTTAATTGGCTGTCATACTGAACATGGTATACTATCATTGTTTCCAACTTATATCTTTATGTCAAGCCCAGCCTTGTGGCCGGATGGTCAGAACATCTAGACAAAAAGGCAGTGGGTAATCCAGTATAGATTGTCTGTAATTGAGATGGCTTCTTTGCTTAGTAAATCAGCGAGCAAACTGTCACTGGAGCATGCCGAATTGTTGATAATCCTGTTTAGGTGGGCACCCGGCCTCATAACTAATACAACATTTTAATTAGCACAAGGGGTATAATTAACCCACTGCAGACTTTTTGGGTGCAAATGGGGGGAGAAAGTGGTGAAATGAAAAGGAGTTGTGGGGAGGGTTGGACCAGAGTTATGACTGAAAGGCTGACATATAAGAGGACTGTGGCTGAATGATTGGAGTCCCCACAAATAAAACATTGGGTGTTTTTGTCTTTTTTTCTTCTGTATGCTATTGGAACTTCACTCAGTAATTGAGGCCGATCCAGAGGGGTGGATGAGTACTTTGACTGTATGGCTGGCTATGCAGTGTTAATGATAGAGTGGCGCTGTGTTGAGACATGGGAGGGGGGTGGAGGGGGTAGTCTATAGTGCCGACCTGATGCCCGCCTGATCCCTCCTCCACTGTCTAGTATACATGTACATGTATGTAGTTCATGAAGCAATTCGACCTGTTCATGGTGCGTATATAGTACTGTGTGCAGACACTCACATCCGAGGAATAGTACTGGAGGAGGGAGGGGAGCAGGCTGACTTTCACCCATGATACACCCACCCGCCTTCCTACCCAACAGCATTCGCCAATGCTATCTGTCTAAACCTCCACACTCATTAGTGTCATTTGGCTACCGTGTGCCCCTCCCCCTCTAGCACCCGTCAATTGGAGTGAGTACACAGTCTCACTGTTATGTGTGCAGCTCCCAGTAGTGACACCCAGGAGCACATTCAGCCCAGGGAGTAGGGGGAGTTCAATCAGGTGTAGCAGAGGCCCTCTTCCTCCAGCAGAAGAATCCTCTGGATGCTGCAGTGGAGGTTCCTTTTCGCCACCTCCTTTTCGTAAATTGGGAATCCAGCAGAAGTACACGTTTGGATTAAGTAGAGGTATACCCAGGAGAAGGCCAGGATAGAGACAGATAACAAGAAGACAGGATCTCCCCCAAGGAACCGTAGGATCTACCACTTTCTGAATGTCCCTGTTGGATTAAGTCAACACCCAGTACTCACACCAAGATGACTGACAACGAAGGTAACCTGAAGTTATGTGCACATATCTCATATAAATATAATGTCATATACTGTCTATTTAATCTTTTCATTGTTATACTTCTTATGTAACAGTTGGTGCGTATTAGTCTGTGTCTCGGCTGAAGAGCTTTATCACAAATACTGGCTCTCAGACCCTCTAATGATATATACATATTTGTGTCGATCATGCAGGAAGTAGACAGTACCTACTGCCAAACTAAGTTGTCTTCTATATCGAAAGTGTGCACCCATGTATCATAAAGATTAATACACGGGAGGGCCCTTCAGTTTCACCTGTACTCTGTTTGTGTCTCGGGGCCAGGGAGAAAAGATAAGAGCTGATATGTTAGATCCAAACAATTCCGTATTGAATATTGCAATATGACTGAGGCAGGGGCGTAGGAAAAGGGGAGGGGTCTGGGCCCCCCAATAACGAGGAGGTTCCATATATAAAAATATAGCAGCCCCCCCCCCAACAGAGACCCCTGCCCCCCCCCCCAATAGAAATTTGCTTCCAACGCCCCTGGACTGAGGTAAGCTGACCAAGGTCCATTGTAGACGGATCATTAGGTAGTACATACGATCTTATATTGCCCTGATTTAGCAAGCGTTATGATACAGATTTCCAATATATGACACGTCCTAATATCTACGTTGGGATTGTTGAGTCATGCTATACAGTATCACCCTCAGAGTGCACACAGATTATATATACATATAAAGTATGAATACTCGTATGTAGAACAGTCAGTAAATATGACTATTGCATGCAATATAACCCCACTTTATAGTGCAATCTAGGGTTGGGTGCTCGTCTAGAATGCAAGAGGTCAAATCCATTATCACCTTGCATGGATTTGAACAGTATATGTATATTTGACATCATGCATTCCTTTACATTCGGTTCAGCTGGAATGTTTGATCCCTTCGCGTATTGCCATGAATGTTACCCAGTCGGTAAAGGTCTGACCCCGGGTCTGCCCCCAATAAAGGGATGAAATACTTCTGCTTCCAACAGCATCAACATCTTTATATCCTTAATAGACCTTATGTTTAGAGGCTATTGAAGACCCATGCAAGTCCCTGCCTTCTTGCATTGGATAGGGTATTGCAGAGGCATTGCTGTTGACATAATATCATACCATCGCTGGACAGTGTTAGATGATGCTGAGGCCGGTTCTCCATGCATACAGTAGATCACCGACTGGGCACCTTGGTTTCATAGTGATACCACATTTTATGCTATCAACATGTATGGAATTTGACTTACACAGTATCAATGTTTTAAGGTCATTTGCTGCTAGATATAGTACATCTGATCTAGGTTGTTTAACTCGCACAAGCATTTGTCTTACTAATCAAGGAGAGAAGATAACAACCCCATGTTTTGAAATAGAAGGTCTAAGGTTCCTGTGGATTGTGCCGTGTTTGAAACACAATCCTCGTGTTACATGTTTGATGCTATATAGGGTGTCGCGTGTGGGGGACTTTGCCACTTCAATAGCCTCTTTCTAAAGGCAATCTCTGTGAGGTTAAGAGTTTTAGCTGGTCTTTTTTTGCTTCTAATGACAGCCCAACTCTCTTTAGTCTCATGACATGCCTGTAAAGCATTAAAGAGGTCACATGTTGTCGAAGATAAAGGTCCTCATAGTTGAGGTGGGAGATCCCCAGTGTGAGATCACTCTGCCTATTCATGGGTTAACCTAACTATGTGATAGATCAAAATACATGTAGTTGATGGGTAGAATAATTAGGGTCACTCCAGTAACTACTTCATGCATTGATCATCTCTTTAATATCGAGCTACCCAAGAACCTGTTGTGCATAATGATGGTTGTTTCTTATAAACGTGATAGGATCTATAGGCACATCGTATGCAGACCCACGGTATGCTAATCCCTCGCTCATCATCTCTGACTCAAGGGTAGGATTTTGGGACTTTGGTCAAGAAGTAATGAAAATTCACTTATATTTTGAAGGAACCCCCAGCTTTTATGCACACAAGAATCTTAATTTCTATTTTGACTCTCGGTTTGATCCTCTAGAAAACAAAATGCCCCTTCCATATACAACATGGCCATTCCGATTGGACATGATAAATATGGCCTCTGGTGAGGTACGTTGGCGTACGTGTCAGTGGCTGTGTGATACTATGAGAACACTATAAGGCCTACAACCTGGAAGCTGGGGCCTAATTTTCTGTTTTGTGTCCTGTCTCCAGAACCTGCCTCGCTCATTAAACTGATGACTTTGACCCAGATCCTGCATTAACACGCGATATGCGTCGTCGCCCAAGACGACCACAATTTCGCCAGTGAATGCCAGCCTGCAGACAGGTTAATTTAAGAGGGATGTGGACCTGCTGTAAAGAATTAAGAATTGGTTGAGAATTAGAAATTCAATAGCTTATCATTCTAATTCAATTGAAAGTTGGTTGTTGAGAGTTGGCGACAGATATCTAGCTGCCTGCATAGTCGGTAGATTCAACTTGGTTATGTATATATAACTCCTCCCACTATATGAGTCGTAGAGGCTCCTTGGGGAGAAAGTTTTCATCCTACAGTTTCATCCGTGTGTAGTTGTACAAACATCTAATCCTATCGTGCCAAAACCATTTAACGTGCCACAATCATAAATAGCGAGATATCAGAGCGAGGTTGGTATAGGATAATTGGCCACAACTGAGCAATTAATGTCTGGCGATTACAGATACATGCTAAGGTCCCTTACGTACACGGTGTCCTTATAATCTCAACCTCTACACCAACCATGATATTTAAAGTTTACAGACCTGAGTCTCTTTCCCTGTTTAAAAATAAACTCAACATAGGCCTAGAATCGTGCGAACACGAAGTTTTGTAAATGATGCAGTAACTGGGAATGTACATGTGTTTAAAAACATCCCATGACTTTTCACCATTATATTGTTAGCCAATAGATGGACCCTTGATGGACGAGTACATTATGATTTATCGTACTCTCTCACTAGATGTGAAAAAAAAATCCATGCAGGCAAGTAAGGCTGGCACCCAATGTCAACTATCACATACCCCACTTTGCTATTTAGATGTATAGCGTTATTATGTGACTGGTCATTAGCTATAAATATGAACTGGACTACAAATGTAATATGACAGTAAATGGACGTGTGTTCACTAGGGACGTGTATTCTGTCTATCTACTCTCCCAACCGTTCGTCCCTGATTCCGCCTCCATTGGCTGTGGTGCCCAATCACCAGCCTCTATCTGTAATTATACATGAAAGACATTGCTGGCGTGCTCCATCTACCAGCGGCAATTATTTCCTGCCACATCCGGTGTCCACGCAGCTCGCTGGTGCCCACAGAGACTAGACGTAGACGCGCCGCATGTGTCCTATAGGTCAGAGAGATTTGGGTTGGGGTTATGGGGATGAGTTCCAATCTGGAAGCAAACCCCTGTTGTATCGACAAGCGTGTGTTATGGAGGTCATGCTTGGGCAGCACATGTGGGATTATTGTAATGGTCTGGGTCCATGCATTACGTATCAACATTCCTGAGCCCATCACATGGGCAATTGGTCCTAGGTCTTACCATGCACATTCCAGTAAAATGTGAATTTATGATTGCCAGCTTGCTTGTCAGCATGACTAGCATATGATAATGTTCCTAAGCTCTTAGAACTAAATGTTATTTTGATAAATGTTGCATTTCCTATAGTACATCTCTAGCCAGTTTCAATCTATATTTCCCGGAGGGTGTTGCTCCTATAGTAAAAGAAAGAGCTGGCTAAAAATGTCCTTGTTTCCAGTCCTTTCTTTTCATGTAGCTATAACTTGTCCCTTTTGTTGCTCACATGTGGTCATTCAAGATTTGAGTAGGTACCTAGTTAGGAGAAGTCAGTCAGTATAAGAAACTATAGAGTGTGTGACATGAGAAGGTACCTGATAGTGTCTCTCTCTCTGTTTTAAACAAGGCAGGTGACTTTTCAGACTAATGTGGTGATTGCAAGTTGAATGGTGAAGCAGAGCGTGACTTCTTTTGAAAAGAGGGTACCTACTGACAGCTCTTTTTTCCATAGGAGCAACACGCTCCAGTGCTCTTTATGGCAGCGGAGTATGAGCTGCCTGGAGAGTTCCGGGTACATACTCTGCAAAATGTTAGCTCAAGTCTTTAGGCAACTAGGTGTTTAGGTTTAAATCTTTCTGATAATTTCTATTGTGATAAGATTCCTAATGATTAGATTCTTAATGATTAGATTAGATTAGGATTACCTTTTGCTGGGCATTTAATTTCTTGGAGATATTAGTAGGTATAAAATTTACAAGTGCAAAGTCCCAGGTATACACACAATTACAACAGTTTGGCTGGAAGAACATTGCTTTATCCTTTACAAAATAACATGGAATAGGTGTCTATCGTGGAACCTATCATTTTACACTTTGGGGCTTGGGGACTAGGCCACAGGGTGAGCAGCAATAATGTCCTTAGAAAATGAGTTTCGTTCCAATGAGGGGGGTTTCTGACTGGTTCTAAGAGGCCTTTCTACACACTTTTAAGTTCCAATTAGGGGTTTCTCACATAGAGGAATCGCTTGGAGTAGGTTTAAAACTCATAGGATGCATTGTTTTGTGCATAAATCAGAAATCAGCATTGATTATCTATGCGAATGCAGATTTACGAGGGGAAGATTTAGCCCCATATTGTCGGAAGTAATACTGGATCACCTGCCTATTAAAACAATTTATATTTTGGTAGGAGGCTTACATGAATTAATGTAAGTGTCTGAACAAGGTTGCAGTAATTAGTTAGATAGACCATGACATATTCAATTAGGTCAAAAGTCATAAAAAAACATTTTACAGTTCTAACAGGACTTTGCGAAATTTTAAGTTCAAGATAGCCCTCCCTGGGTTTCTGACATAGACAAAGTGGAGGGCTAGATTTAAAGATGCAATTTCAACTAAAATGACCTAATGGGAAGTTATTAAAGCACTATAATGTTACTTCTTTTCCAGATCAATGGTGTATATCATGTTGGCATAATGCCCCATATATGCAAACAGAGGACACCTGAATATGCAATACCACTATTCTATGGTGGGAAGGTTTCTGACTAGTTCAGGGACAGGTAATGACTATAACTGAAGAGAGCACCACCAGCTGGCCCCTATAATGACAGGTATAAATCAAACGTTGCTAACTGCCTATATGTGTTGTTAAAACCTGCAAAAACTTGCATTTTATGCCTTATCATATTAGTTAGCCCTTTGGAACCTAAGACAAACATATATGATAATGAGAACATTTGGTTTTAAATGCAATTTGAGAGTATGAAGTGTATAACCTAGCCACAAGGTGCCACTAATGGGCCATTAGGTATCCAGTCTACATGGGTGATCACTCATCCATGAAGTACCAAACACTTGGTATGTTATCCGGTGGTTTTAGTGTCGACCTACAGTAAAATATTTGGCTATACATGTGCATATTTCAACCTGAGAAACACTGAATATCTTTTCAAAAGTTTGGGAATAGTTTTAGGTTGTGTCACCCCTTGTGAATATGGTAAGACTGAAAAATATTGAAATTTTAGCTGGGATACGATCTTTAAGCAACTCAGTGTTGTGTATTGAATTATCAAACATATATTTATATCAAACTCTGAGTAGATTAATATTGTAGAAGTTGAGTTGTACCATGCAAATAGTGTTATGAGGAATAATATTTTGACCTCCTAAGATGCATTGTTGTGTGTATAAATGTGAAATGAAACCAACTACTGGAATGTCTGCACTAATGCAGATTTGTGGAGTAGGGGGAATGAATCAGTCAAGTAAAAGGAATTGATGATGGAATAAAGGGGCTTGAAATATTCAGATTTAGGTGACTGTTATAGCTTTTATCATGTATTTTGCTTCAAAACCCCATATGTGAACCATCACTTATAGGCAAATCAGATTCCTACTGTAGCTGATAGGATTCTCCTGAATGCTTGCTGGCACTTTACATTAGGGATTTACACAGAATGATATACTACAGTAAAATTCCGTTATAACAAAGTGCTTGGGACAAGGAAAAAAGTTTGTTATAAACGAATTTCGTTGTAACCAGATTATGTAGTTAGACGTTCATAATACAAGTTAGGAGGCTGTAGAACCCCTTTCACACCTATTCACATGTCTCAGATCTCCTATACCCGCATACACACATTAATAACATAAGTAAGGCAGCTGTAGAAGCCCTATCACACATATTCACACCTCTCAGATCTCCTATACCCGCATACACACATTCACAACACAGGTTAGGCGGTTGTAGAAGCCCTGTCACACATATCCTCACCTCTCAGATTTCCCCATTGAGGGTACAAGGAAGGCTTTTGAAGTCATTGTAAAGCCATGTAAACTATGGTAAAAGCTCAAAAATTCGTTATAAATGATTTTAGGCCATGTTATATTCGTTGTAAAGGGATTTCTTTACTATAGAAATGTATTTGGTTGAATTGGTAAAGTGAAATTGGTTTGTTATAAACGAAAATTCGTTGTAACAGGATTCGTTGTAATGGAATTTTACTGTAGTAACCCATTCCCGGCCTCTGCAAGACTTGTACTGTTAGTAATGATAAGTGAGGTTTGATAGAAGGTGTAAATTATTTCACAAAGGAGCAATCCTTACTATCTTGGGCACTAATGTTCAAGAACCCCTTAGCACCTTAGACTGCAAAGCTTTCCCACTACAATTTCTAGATCAAATCTCAGCTCCCACATTCAAGCTGCACCCAATTCGGGAGAAGCTAAAAGCAGCAACTAGGGCTTGAAAACTGAAGGTTTAGTATATTTTTGTACAGATCTGCCTTTAAGGTGCACCCAATGAATGAGGCATATTGTGGCTTAGAGCTTCTTTCTGAACTCAAGATGTTTCTTATTCCTATTAAACAAGCAGGACACCTTCTTTGCATTGCCATTGCTTGATCTCATGTCTAATAAGATCAGTATCAGTTGCACCTAAACATTTTGTAGTGAATGGATGGAATACTTTTATTAATAAGAAGTATCGTGCTCAGAGTCTACGGGCAGAGTAGAATTACAGATTATGCCTAGTGTAACTGCTGAAAATCAAGGCCAGAATGTGCCTTATAGGGTCTCCATCAACTAAGCATGTGCCTTATCTGTGAGCTCTGCCTTATGCAAGACTGGCCTACAGTATGTAACACATTCTATTTCTATTTTTTTTTTCAAAGGGCTGGGCAAATGTTCCCTAGCCCTAGACACCTATTTACGACATCCTACCATAAAACCCTGTATATTAACTGCTCCCACATATATTAGCCACACCCTGACATTAACCATCTTCTTTATACACAAAACCCCAAAAGCCACGGTAGGTCTCTGAGATGGTTTTTAAACCACTGCTTATATGCTTGGTGTTACCCTACACTAATTTTAAGCCCTTACAGAATTGGAAACCTGACAGATTGTACATTCACTTTGATAAGAGTAAAAGCCCATAGAAATTTGCATTGGCTGCCCATTATGTGTGCCTTTTCTTACTGCCTCTGCAGGTATGAAGGCCATCCAAGGATGTGTAAATACAATAAAAAAGTTATCAGTTTGCAACCGGATCCTGTGTAACTTTATTTTATCATTTTTGTGATTATTTACAATTAAATCCAACTACCATAAATCTTCGTATATAAGACGTGGCTTGTACACCAGAATTACATCATCTGTGTCCTATAGGATTCACCTCAACTCAGGGTGCGTCCTATATGCGAGGATTTTCTACTATAGAACAGTACTAATGTCACCAAGATTTGACCCTAGGGATGTCCCATAGGCTTTAGCTTAATTCAGGGTGTGTCCTATACGTGAGGTGCGTCCTATACGCGAGGATTTACAGTAATCTTATTAGCTAGCCTACCAGTAGGGCCTATCAACCAATTGCAGTTAAATTCAGAACTAGAAGCAGGACAATTACAGACACATCTCTTGGGAATTTGACCAAAGAAGAGTTGGCATTTCTTGGTTATTTAGTGAATAAAAAAACACTCTTACCTAACCAACTGTAAATGTCAATTAAAATATCTTTCTTCATAACACTAGTTACAGACTTACTGTTTCATTAGGGCAGGGGATCAAGTATTACTTTGGACAATATGACATTGTGGCTAATACTTCCCCTCATAAATCTGCATTTGCATAGGCAATCAATTCTGATTTCTGATTTATGCACAAAACAATGCATCCTATGAGTTTTAAACCTACTCCAATCAATTCCTCTGTGTGAGAAACCCCTATTTAGAACTTAAAAGTTATATGACGTATATATGGTTTCCGTGACCTTTGATCTAATTAAGTAGGTCAAGGCTTAGTTAAACAGCTTTATATAGGAATATAGAGGGAAATTCCTGACCTTTGATCTTGACCTATGCAAAAACTGCAGGAATGTCAGCAGAGAACTTTTGGCATATATGATTACTAGGGTCATTCCCTATGCAAATCCACAAAAATTCTGTAGTACCCCTCTCATTGGAACGAAACTTTATAATTCGGTGCCTCACCCTGTGGCCTAGACATCTGTCACAACAATTGGTTGTGATTGTATGCAAAATGTCCATTCAAAGGTAGTGCTGCAACCTGGCATATATTCAACATCCAAGTTTCTAAACATATTGATTTTTAAATCTAAAGACCTAGTCTTTAATATGTTTAAACTCTAAACATCTAAACATGTTTAGCAAAAATATTTATGTATTGCGAATAAAAGTGTTTAGTTCCTAAATGTCTAGTCGATCAGACACATAACTGAGCTACATGTTTAGTTTAGGTCTTAACATGTTTAATATTTAAACACCATTTTTGCAGTGTACCTTTTTTATCGATTTAATGAAAGTATATAGGCCTAGATTTTAATAAAAGGATATAGTCATTGTGTGACATTTTTTGCAGAATCAGTTAATAGTTCACTTTTCCTTAGTTTTCTGGGAGAGTATCCTGGTGGGTGCTTCGATCTTTATTAGTATACGTCATAAAGGAAATGTGTTACATGTGGATTACCTAATGAAGTCATTTAGTGGGAAATTGTGTAACTCTACTCTGGGAATGATTGAAGTGCACGTGCCAGAAATGGAATAATACAAAGGTCTATGCTAGCAGTTTGCCCGAAGCCTCTGATTCACGTGTAAAGTATGGACCCCTCAGTTGTATACCTGACACCTCAATTTATGAACGAGTCTGGACCAAAAAGCCTAGTTACATCAGACCCGAAGATGGTTGAGACTAGAGGAGCCCAAAACAATTCATACCTGTTATGAAAGCTATAATTTATATTTTTTTATAGTTTGCATCCCATGGAAATAGGATGGCAATGCAAATCACTGGTTTTATTAAAAGAAAATAGCAACGCCCATTTTAGCGGAAACAGCAGTGTAGTATGGTGTTCTTTTTTCTTTCACGTATATACTGCTCTGTAGACTTGTGTTCCGTTTATAAAATTATCATCCATTAGATGAAAATATCTGTCCCTTGTCAGAAATACTGAATCAGTCCTTAGAACTCATATAATATTATGCTCACCTATTCCTGATTTCTGTGAAGAGACATATATGATAGGTATTTGTTTTGACGCGAGATTGATTTTTTTTTCTTTTCATTGCCATGATAGAATGCCCACATATGGAGGCACTCTTAACACTTAGATCTTTATGTGTTAAACTTAAGAAATTGTGTGCTAAGGTTAAGTTTGGCCGTCCCCCTTTTCCCTCCTATCCCTTTCACTTCCTCTATACTATCGTGGGGGGAGGGGATCCACTAGGTCTAATAATTTACTAATATAGGCCAACGTGTCCAATTAGCTTTACTTAACCTATCTAGAAGGCCCAGTCAGTAAATAGTGCGTAAAATCCTGTATGTATTTTTTTCTAGGATAATTACCATTTCGTCTGGTAGTTATAGAGTACATTTGTGGTCAAATTTCAAAATGCATGCAAACGGATATGATCCATAAGTATTTTAGTCAATTGTGTGAAAGGATTACAGGCCATATCTATTAAGTGTGGACTAATGTAGTCATGTTGAATTGACCCCCCCCCCCCCTGTTGCACCATGTACGCATTTGAACTATCCCCTCATCCTATTATATGCGTACATACTCAAACCACATTGACCCTCCCCCCTTCCCTGTGTGCAAAGGAAATTTCCTTTACACTCCTTTGGTAATTGTAAAATGGTAAACATACTTTGTAAGTATACCCCCTTATTTATGTAGATTTATTGAGTATTTCAATTGGGAGATGTGCTCACTACAGTCATCATATTCTGTAGAAGGACCCCCCCCAAGCTCCCTCCCCACCCCACCCCCTGATGCGTACATAATTAATGGATGCCCCCTTGGTATAATGCTGTTGTTAGGTTATGCGTAGTCGTAATGGGAATGTAATGCCACTTTCCACAATGCTGACAGCTACTTAGGTAGAGGCCTATTTACAATAGGCATGATAAAAACAGTAAATAATTGACTGTGTTGGTTACATATGCCAGCACAGTCGCCCCTATGTATTGATATGTGATGCAATATCATATACTGGGTAAACCATTATGGGCATCAGTTTACCACCTTCAGCCTTCCGTAGATAGCATACTTACTCGTGAGGTAGAAGATTGTGCTATCAACGTGACTTTGGGGGTTCTGTGTCTTAATTCAAAACATCCAAATAAATGTCCCCCAGCGATGGTAAGAATTTCCAGTTCTATTGATTTATCTGATGGTAGAATGTGACTGGCATGCATTGACACAGGCAGTGCTATTGATTTTACTACTGGTAGGCTGATCCCTGCATACACTATCAAAAGCACACACTATGTGCAGTGGCAAGAGGGCCAAAATAAATCAATAGCTGTGGAAAGACTCCTTTTCACAAAAGGGCATAAACAATCTTATGCCATGGCTGATACGAACGTCACTATAGATTAGTACTAGAACCGCCGTATTCAATGGGGGGCATTGAATACAATGTGCCTGTATTCAATGGGTGTCCGCCATCTTGGATTTTCAACATATCTGAGCAGTTTTTCTTTATTTCAAAGCAAAATATCCCCCTAGGCCATGGCATAAATGCAAATGTCCACTCCAGTGAATAATTTTTCATCGCATTCACCTTGGTGAGGCCTGTCCGCATTCAACTCTGCCTATAAGGCATCGTTGAATACGGACAGCCTCACCTCGGTGAATACGATGCAAAATTATTCACTGGTCGTGGACATTTGCTTATATCCCCTTTATCCCATGAGCTATTTATAGTATGTACCGGCTCCCCCTTAGGGAGGGAGGGAGAATGGAACACTTGATAGGCTTTTGAGTAGAGGAGTGGTATACACACAGCTAGTATTGTGAAAATCCACTATCGATTTCTTTCACTGCCACAACCCTTGGTGGTAGGCTTGGAAAATCAATAGTGAATAATAGAGCAAATCCCAGATACCTATGAACACGCCTGTCCGCGAGAACTTCACCGTTAGGAGTGCTGGTTTTGACCGGGAAGTGGGACTGGAGTAAGGAAGGGAGGGAGAGGGCAGGGGGCCAGCGACAGCAGCTACACTCACTGTCTCTCTTAACTAGGTCACTCTGTGTATTATCAAAGTGCTTATGTCTATCAACCCAAACAAGATATGATTTATTCTTTCAAGATATAGGACCATACATACATGGTGTCTATCTGTATGGCTTGGCTAGAAGACTCACAGGCCGGGTATCAGCGCAGTGAGCGCGGGAAGCCTAGGTCAGATTTCTGTATCAACAGGACTTGCTGTGCCTAACTGGGCTACCACCAGTGAAATTGATAGGGTAGAATGACTAGGTCTTATAAAATCAACAGGATTTGCCAACTCTCCCATCGCTGGGGGACTGATGGTAGAAAGTTTTGAATTAACCTCCTGAGATCAACTAAGATCACAGGTGCTTACCTTTTACATTTTGAAAATACTTTTGGTACTTCTGAGTAGAAACCCTAAGCAATTTATTAACGTTAAGCTTTCCTTTTATGTGTATACTACAAGCTCATTATCCTGTTTCCATCACAGCAAACCCCATAATGCTCTTGCATATCCTGTTATTTGCATGCAATAATTGGCATTGATCTATTACTGGATGAAAAGGACCTGTTGGTGTCAAGTGAACCTACATCTACCGAAAACCTAGTCTAGAGGACATTTCAAAACCGACTTACATATCATAACCCCCCTGCTATGTTAGCAAAATCCATGATCTAGGCTCTGTTAGTGTGTGGCTGCAGATAACCAAAATTTTTAGGTTCTGCTAGTGGGAGCATAGCATATATACTAACAGAGATATGGGCCCATGAGTAAATACAATAGTGTGAGTGATAGTGGTTGGTATTTTGAGGGAGCTAACATCACTACCCACAGAGTGCACTATCAAGGGTCCTTATTGGTCTCGGACCACCAAAACATTTCTCACTATAATCAATTACAGCTCAACCACCGATAAAACCCGCCTACAATGATTCAAAATGCCCAAAACTACCACAAATCTTTAGATACATCTTTTATCCTTAAGCTGAGATGAAAAAAAGGTTTGACCAATCCAGTTTTTTTTCTATTGGCCTGCATGCATACCTACCTACATTTTGACCTATTTTGCACCTAATAATTTAACAGTGCTTACTATTTTTTTAATGGCACACACCAGTGCCTAACCAAAGGGCCAGTGTATCACAATTTATATTCTATGAATCAGTACAGTTTAGTGATTTATTTGATGCCTTATAGCAAAGCTGGCAATAATTTTCACACACTGATATAGACCAATCAGGGGCCACCATCTCTTAACTGCTTACATTTACTGTATGATCGTCGTCATTGCGGACCTCTATGGTGGTCCGAGATCTATTGACGCCAGAAATTTCAATTTCGGCCGCAGTAGGATGGTGGTTTGAATCAAATACATTTGATGTACTGAATGAAAGACAATCAGTACAGTGGCTGGTCCAGGATTTGAAAAAGGAGGGGCACAGCCCAAAAAGAGGGGGTGCACCCCTACTTTTGAGCAAATTTTAGACTTTTGGACCAGTTACATTATAATCACATTAAATGTTAAGGATGGAAATCGGAGACAATTTTATGGCAATGGACATTGTAAATCTCATTACAGTAGAAGTGGCATTCCCTACCATGTATTACAGAGGCTTTAGTTTTCCTGTACTTCAATATGGACTATAATGATCCATTCCTTAACATTATTATCACACTCTCAGTATACATCAAAATAGTTCCTCTATATAGTACTAACAGTAATATTACAGTAAAGGTTAAAATGTATGAATTAGAGCATTATCCGGTGAACATTTCTATCCCAAACTATACTGGTCATGAATCTTGTGATGTAATCCTACATATTCAGTGAGAACTATTCAAGTAAATGCATAGATAACCTGATAACTCTGTAAGGAGTGGTTAGCTCATGCTGACATAGTGGACATCTCAAGGCGAAATCGGTATGTTCTAGGGAATAAGTCCTAAACAGAAATCATTTAACAATTCGCTGCTTTGGCTTATGCTATCATTTAGCAATGGTATTTCCCTGTAACTAGAGTAAAAATAAAGTAGCCTATGATATTATGTGAGCAGTTATTATGTTCAAATTATGCAAGCAAAGTTGAAGAACTTTGATGAAATGACCAGTTAGTCATGATAAAAAACAGCCAAACAGAGGTACTTCAGTCTATTATTATACAGTGACAATTACTTAATATATCCCAGGACATCATTCCGGGGGCACTATGGCACCTCAATGTCAATAATATCAGGGTTTAAGACCCACAAAATACATGGAAAAGTGAGAAAAACAATCTGACAGATGGACGACTCAAGGTATGTGGACGTCCTTAGGTTAATCTACCCTATTACTGTTGTACTTTTAGTTCTATTATATATCATTTATTGGTTATACAAAAGGTCAGATGGGACAAAACGTGGGAATACCGTATTGGCCTGTTTAAGTGCCCCGGTGCTTATAGATTTCAACCTGGTTGTACCCCTGTCCCTTATTCAAGACCGGCGCTTTTTCAAGACTTGATTTATAGTGTTTATTTCAATTTCAATGTTCTTGTACCCCCGGCGCTCAATCAAATACCCGGCGCTTATACAGGCCACCACATCGGTCTGATTGGGTATATGGGTATTAGGATGGACTACAGATTGGGAAAATTGGAATTCACCAATTCACTGGCGGATTTAGACGGGGCGAGGAGGCGTGCACCAAATACTAATGACCAAAACCATGGGGCCTAAATTGGTGATCCCAGTGTGGATCACAATATGGCAGCCGGTATGGGTTATACTGTGCGTCCTGTATTGATGGAATTGTTGCATTTTTGTCCTGTTATTCTCCCGTGACAGATGGACTATGTCATGTATGTAAGCAATTTCTCGAAAGTGTGCGAAAAAGAGAAGGAACATGGTTAGTATTGACATGTCAACATTGCCCATAGCTCAGATATTCCATTATTTACAGTATCCCAATGACAGAGCACGTGTCACCAGTGCCAACATTTGGTCAATACACTGGAGATCAAAGCTGACCTGCCACCTTTACTGGAGGGTATCTCAAAAAGATTTGGAATTGATCCTGTCGGAGGTGATAATTCCAAAATTGAACTCACTGACCTTCTGGAGTGGATTCCCTCTTGTATTGTAAAGAGGGAGTCAGTTATAGGAGTGGTATAGGAGGGGTCCAGTCTCTTATTTTGCAACTCGACCTATTTCCGTGCAGTTCACTTGTAGCAGAAGTCAAGCAGGGAAGTCTGTTCTTAGGGTGAGAAATGTAGGAGAACTGCAGGATCAAATAGTTACAGTGAGAACTGGTTTCCCAATCTTTTTGAGATACCCTCCAGGGCCGCTACCCTACCCCGTGTGAGGGTGCTACCCCAGCGGATACCAATGTACCAGATAATTGGCAACGCATATATAGGCCTATATCCCTGATACACGGCTATATTGTGCTATGATGACATGGCAACCTTGGGAACAGGAGGGTGATCCGGTACACACATATATGGGTCTATATTTACATATCTATACACACAATACACATATAGTATATAAATATAGTATATACAACCACACTTAGAAAGTTAGATGCATGCTTAAGACTGGCGTTGGTAAAACTCCTACGTGAGAGATGATAGGACGAAAACTGCAGAATCCTGGAGGGTGTTTTAAATTGATAACAATTAAGCACTCTCATTCTGAAATGTCCTCCAGTGAGCATCACGCCTTATCTTAATGAAGGCAGACTGTGATTATTACTCCTAAGAATTAATACTTTTATGCTTTTAAAGGAGCTCATATAAAATGGTTCCACAATGGTACCCCTCATGAATCGTTAATTATTGTCAGATGACTGGACGATAGCAGACTAAAACCATTACTACCATAAGAAAGAAAAAAAGGTTTAACACGTCATTTGTGAGTGAATAGTTCATCAGACTCCGCAGAACTCTGCAGCTTCAATACAATAAAAAATGTCATTGTAGAATCGTCCTTGAATTTCCTTCTCCTTATCTTCTGTCATAAATCATCAATTGACAAGATATCCAGAGTGATCCCAGTCAATCCCTATGCAAAGACCTACTTGGTCATCCAATATAGGTGTCTTCAATTTTGGAAGTGCATTCTCCAGAATGTCCCTCTATACTCCATAAAAATTCCAATCTACACTTATTGCTAGATGTCATGATTCTCCTTTTGTGTGCTTACTTCATTACTGCTTCTGCATATCAAGAGGGGAATATGGACGCCCGACAAGAGGGGCAAGAGCTCTGAACGCCCACAAGGCAGCAGAATGGCAATTCTAGCTCATCTCACCAGGGAAATTGAAATGTTGGACTTTATTTATTCAATGATCTCAGGGTAAATATACTTGGTCGAATGTCGCCAGACGCCGTCAAGCCAATTGACTAGGGGGGGCGGGCTTCTATGTTACTATGGTCTCCACATTTTCTTAGACAACAGGATTCTCTGCAGAGTGCTGCGTTTGGTTCCGTTCTAGAACCATTCACGTGGAATAACGGCAATTTTGTCCCACGCGACTCTGGTAGGCACAACATAGTGGTGCTTTCATATTAATTAGTTTGTATTTGGTTTATATAATGGTTCATATTATAATCGAGTCTCGGAGGTAACTGTTCTGTAAGTAGTTTCTAATATGTGCAACAGAAGTATGCAATCTGGGACTCATTTTGAAATGTTGTCATAGTTTTAGACCAAGGCTAGCGGATTTGGAGGAACATAATCGCGACAAATACTCCCATATATAAATCCCACCCCTTACCAGTCAGAATACACCCAGAATACAAAATTCAGTCCCGCCCCTATCCTATCTGGCCATCGCGTGGATATAATCGTCTAACTGGGATTGCCATTTGGAATAATATAGAATTAGGCTGTGGGCTATTTCCTCTGGCTGGCACCGACCACTACTGGAGGGAATTGGAGCTATTGGCGTCTGGGGCCCTGGGGAGGAGGTGCCGTGTGTCGGTGTGGCCGGGAGATGTGGAGACTAAAAGCCTTCACAGATGACAGCAGACTGACCACACACTCTCCTGGAACTGGACAAAGAGGACAAACAGACCGTCACAGGCAAACATGGCAGTTGGACATGAACTCAACTGATTCTCAAACCACCCGCTTTTACTGGATTTACCAATGATTTGTTTCGACATTTTGTAGTCTCTCTTTTTTAAGTTTCTCTTCTTGTCGTCTTTTTAAGTTTCTGGTCACAACTCAAACTTATCCAAAGAACAACGGCTAAAATGTTTTATGTTGTAATTTCAGATTTTTAAAAGGCTGCATGAAACTTGAGGAATTTAGGTTTCACATCAAAGCTACGAGCCTAAGTGATCGCTTTAAATGCTATAATATTGTAAAAAAAAAAAAAAAAAAAAAAACTCATTCCTTCTCATATTTTTGAATTACAATCTCCAGTTTAGAAATAGAAACGTTGTCATCCATATGCATAGACCTCATCGATCGTCACAAGCTCACTGTTTACAGAAAACTTGATGTATTCACAGAGTTGGTTTTAATTACGGAATGTACACAGTATGATCCTGTGTTGATGAGAATAGCATGCATAGCTGATTCCATAAGGGGCCGGGTTTAAAGCGAGGGTTTAAAGGGGTGTGCACACATATCTATATTCACACATGTCCGCCGTTAGAGTGGTGCCCATACAACCCTTCGTACCCCCTAATGGAAGTACTATCATGTGAAACTACACTGAAAAAAGTCTTCCTGACAAAGTGACATGTATACCCATGTCAACTTGATTTGACATAAAGAGCACACTTCATTAGGACATATGTACATATGTCACCATGACAACTGTAGCATACAGTAATATTGGTTTGACATGCCTTAAAATGCCACATCATCTGTGAGTTGACTAGGGTCATGGCCATGTCGAAGGCACTTGACATGTGATGGTTTGACATACATAATTGTTCTAGGATATACCACTAGATGGGGCAAACAACCATTTTGGTACCAGGATTAAAAGTGCCTTGTTGTTGCAGGCCTGTGGGACTATGATATCCTCTGCCTTCTACTATAGGCCTGCCTTGATTGAACCATTGGTACATAGCTATTCACTGCTCTTGACCCTTACATAATTGTCTCACAATATTACCTAGCACTCAGGTGAATGGATCAGAAATATATGATGTGTCTTCATTACGCATGTCAAGTGGAGTTGACAAACCAAATATGAGAGCGTCAACCTCATTCAACATGCCTTCATACATGTTTTGTGGGAGACAAATTTTGACCTGTGCATTATGCGTCAAAGCGATCAGTGTTCTTCTATCTGTGTACATACACATGAGCTGCTCATGGGAGAGCTGCTCACCCTATTTTGTGTCTGTGTAGGCATGTGGTGAGGGTAGTGACAGTCTGACAGAAGTGTACTCTGATTCTGGGGTGATGCCAGACCGGGATTGGGGGAAAGTATAACAGAATAATTAATGGACAAATCGAAAATAATCAAGGCCAGGCATTTGTTTATCAGCCCAGCAGTATGATTATATGTTCACAAGATCCGTCGAGGATTAGGAAGTCCTAGGTAGTACATCATATTGCTACACGGCTTGATAACTAGTACATAAACACTGTTTGCGATGAATGCTTCAGGTGTAGTCACTGTTCAAATTCCCCTTCACCCGTAATGAATTCAAAGCATGGAAGGCTGCAGTTTATGTGATATATACAATACACCAAGATTACGTTGTGCCAATCATTATTATATTTCCAATCAAACATGCAAAGTAATGATAACAAATCGTATCAGTTTCAGTCCAGAGCCAGCTTTTTATATTCAATTGTCTACAGGATCATTTACCAGGAAAATTTCTATGCATACGCAGGTGTTATGTTTAGATACTACGTAAACAGAATGTCTATTAGCTTTCATCCCAGTGATTACAAGATCATCCTGAAGGTACATTATACTAATATAACACTACGAGGTTTGAGAACTAATTGTCAGAGACAACAGAGACAACCCAACGTGCCATTGATTAAGTTAATCAATTATCCCATCATCCAGCCAGATTCAGTTAATCATCATCAAGGGATTGGTCATTTGAAGGCAGTGAGCAGCATAAGAATAGCTGAAAGGATATCGTGCTTGGTTTTATGTGCCGATGGGTGGTAGGTAGTCTACCATCCCATGACAGTAATCAACTTAGACAATCACTCCCGTCTTCTAATCACACTCAGAAATGGAGCTCTGGTTCTTTGCATTAATACCATTAAGGCAGCACATTAACTAGACAGAGGTGCATGATTTGAAATTATCTTAATGCCAAGCACTGGTCTAGAATTTGATATAATTTTCGGCTCTGATGAAGCTCTCTCATTATTTTTTTCTGGATGTCATTTCTTAACAGGCTACGACTGCACCCTCGCAGTCTTATCAACGTTCCCCTAGGAATAACATTGATATTTGCAGTCCTAGAGCTGTGTGCAATCTTAGTACCTTTTGAAATGACCTCCTGATCTAGATATGATATAGTATAGTCATGAAGAATGAACGCAGACGTATAAGAAGTCATAACTGTTACAGGTGGCAAGGAGTTACCTAGTTTTATACAGTCATGATTATCAGAAAAAAAAGTGTCCCGCATATGATTGTATGGCCCATTGGGATATTGTAGATGGGCATACTTGGCAATGGAAAATCGTCACTTGAGCAATGAGCTCATAAGCCATCTTTATTAATGTTGAAATGAAAAATCATGAATAGTTGAAATGGGGGGGATAAAATACAAAATGAAATGCGTGTCTCTAAGATCGTGTGTGTGTGTTATGCCCTACTATGCAAAATGAAGTCGGTCCACAAGGAATTATAGTATGTCTTATAAATATAAGGTATCAAAGCTTGAACTGTCTTTGTTCTTAGAGCAGACATCCTACCTATACTGGAAGTTTAATGTTATAAGGCTTTAAATTGAACGTCAAAGGTTATATTCTATCGATACGCTCTGTGAGCCAAAGTGAACAAAATACCCTCTATGTCGGAGTATTCTTTATACATCTCAGATCAAAGTTGCACCATCGCAATGGTGAAATTTATACATCAGCCAGATTAGTGAGATTTTGTCCTTTTCTAACACATTATATGGATCTTCAGAGGTTGTGATGACGCCGCTGATGGCACCAGAGGGCGTGACGGTGCTGAAGGTGGAACGCGTGTCACGTGGCCTCCTGGATCCGCGTACAGTGCACTATGTGGCTGGGGGTCGATACAAGGGCATCATCATCAATAGAGCCGCCAAGGGTAGGCCTTCGTTACCTTTAGTTTTTCTACAACCTGTGCCCTTGTCGTTGACTGCCTTAACCTTGCAGAATATTATGAACTATCTGTTACTAAAATGTGCAACGTGCAGAACAGCACACGCATGTCGAGGTTTATATATGATAAGACACCTTTACTAATTATTTAATCTTCTTCGCTGACACCGTGATTGTGTTCCGCGTATGGTAGAACGAGCGCCTCCGTGCTAATACCTAATAAACTGAGAGTTTATCATACATTCAATATCTTGTTTATGCCCCGGCCCAATTTGCAATAGGCCTAGCTTCATTATTGCATAACCACAGACTTTTGATGATTCAATGATTGTATAGGATTTTCACTGCACAATGAATTAGATGATATTCCCTATTATATAACATCACCTAATGCGTTATGTCTATATCTCAATATTTGCAGAGAAGCCCGAGTATCGATCACCAAATGTCCGTAGGAACTTTACATGTTACATTGGCACCAAGCTGAAGGGTGAACCTATAAGGGTAGGTATATTAAAAAAAAGTCTCATTTCTAGATCTATATGCTTGAAAGTAGTATGAAAACTTGACAGTCCATATACAAATTGAACACAGGCAGGGAACTAGCTTAAAGAAGACCTATATAGTGTTGTTCTCCAAATGAGTTTAAGAGGGGTGGTCTCTTCCAGATATCCCTCTCTTCCCATGTCAACAAACTCCACACATGGCCATTTTGAATACACATCATGACCCCGGATGATTGATTTGTCCCCCCACTCTGTGTGCAGCCTCCAGTACAATTGACCATTATCTATCTAAGTGTCAGGTGAGTGCTGAGGTAGCAGGTTGGACCACTAAGTCTAGCTTAGTTGCCTTTTCTTAAGGTCTCTTTTTGGTCCCTGTTTGGGGTTAGCGGTTATTTTTTAGATTATCCCCCTTCATTAGAATGTAGTTTTTGGTATTGCCCCAAGGTTGAAAAGGGTCCGAAAATTTATGTGTTTGCACACTTGAATAGGGTATCAAACCCCGGGCCATGTTCGCACATAGAAACTACAGAAAGTATAGGGAGTGGTTCCCCGGGTTGCTCCCCAGGTGCTCGTATGAACACCTGGTCACTGCATGGCTATGTCAGGACATGTCCCCAGTCCAGCTCATCCCAGCCAGATTATTCTTGACACTCACGTTCCAGGCCGGGGAAGTACACTTAACGCCCCCTGTACTTAAATGGAAGAACTATGTTAGTCTGTGTCCAGCTACTTTCAGAAAGAGATAGTGTTTGATGCCCTGCGAGCAGCGAAATGTTGTGATGTTTTACCTGACCTTTTTTTCAAATACAATTATAACAAATTCTAAATGTCACCGGTGGAATCAGATTCATTGATTTATTGGGAAATTATTACTTTGGGCACACAGTTGTTTATCACATTAAGAAAAGTGCATAACGCCCATGTCATAGTCACTGCAGATCATTTTAACTTTAGACATCCTAAATGGTAACATGGTGAAACATTAGTGTGGTGATTATACAGAAAGAAGGCTTAACTAATATATTTAAGATCCACGTGTATTTTGTAAATGTACTGTGTGTATTGCTATATTTAAGCAATAGTATTACCCTAATGTAAAATGACTCTTGGTGGTCTTCAGCGTGTATTTCCTTTTTATATTGCTCAGAGTTCATTCATGATGCAGATAATAGTGACATTATTAGAAATTTATCAACATTAAGTGTTGCTCTAAGTTACGTTCCACGTAACCTGTTCTCCATCCCCAACAGGAGCAGAGGCAGCTGAGGTTCTGGTTCCGACATGGGAGTATGGACGTGGAGCCCATGGCGGATCGCTTCTTCAAGGAGCTCATCAATCCCCACCTGTTCCCCAGAGGTTAGTCAGCAAAGCTTCAACGATTGTGCATTCTTTGTAGGAGTTCATCTCGAAAACCCATAGCCCACTTGGCCTCTGTCGCGCGATTGAGACATACATTTCCTATACACATTTTTGCGTCATGCAGAGGCCTAGTGGACTATCGATGTAATTGGGTCCAAAAGCAGTGTCCTAAACTCTCGATGTAGTGACGCAATCTACAGCCTATAGATCCAATATACTGTACAAATAGTTCGAAGGCCCTATCATTTCCTCAGTCCATAAAGGACGTGCAAAGAGGTTGTTTCTAACAGGTCTTATACTTTTCATTTCTTAAATACATGTAATGAAGTTATTTTTTGCTATCTCACTTAGTCTTCTCCTTTGGAGGCGGCTCATACAAGATCTATCTTAGATTTTTAGATGCAGTAGATATTAAAAGAAAAAAAATAATGCTTGAATAGAAATATGAGTACAGTTAGTAAAGAGGGGAACAGAACATAGGCCATACTTCCTTTAGCGAATTACGAATTTCTGTCGATACTGGTTTGACAAATAAGTTGAAAAGGTATATGTAGCCTCTGAGTTCCCTACCTTTTAAAACCGCCCCCCCCCCACCACTTCAACATAGGTTTTTTTGGCCTGTCGACACGATCAATGAAAAAGATCATATAGATTTTCTGGGTGCACACAGACCAATGTCACTGGTGTCAGGGTGTTGTGTGCGGTCCTTTGCCATCATGCAACAACCTAGTCGCACAAAGCTGGTATAGAGGTATATAATTTGGGATGATTGCGTGTGTTGTCTGTGTTAGAACGGATCGCCAGGTGTGCTGAGCCCCTTCATTGTCTTGTGTTTCAGATTACATTGGCTACGTTAAGCGCATCCTGCAGCTGCTTCAGGTATGGGAGCAATATGTCGTACATTATGATCTATTCCTGGCCCCGACCTCTTTGCCTATGCCTCAGCTAAATGGTATGCATGAGATGTGCCTCCCCTGGTTTCCGAAGTAATATATTCATTAAATAAAGGAGGTGGATTATCTGAAGGGCGTGCGGGGGACTACAGGGGATGGTTATAGGAGGAGTATTAATTTCCATTCTATTGAGAGTAGATGCCACTTATACAGGCATTACTCAGTGAAATAAGAGATTATCCAAAGCCCTAGGTTGCCATGGGCTTGGTAGCTTGATTAAATTATGAATTTACATCCGTTTATAGAAAAGATTGAGGATGTTGGTTAAAAATGTTGGTTAAAATGTAAGACGAAGTGATGAATAATCAAACTAGGAGACCTCGTCGAAAAACGCTTTGAGAAATAGAAAAAAAAAGAAATACATTACATTTTATACACATGCCAAAAAGAATAATGACAGAACTATTGTAGTTGTTTTGGGAGTGTCTTATTCTCTCTTTTTACACCTGAGGCAGAGCAATTGAAGCATATTCGCAAACGATTTACACCTCGTTATCTTTGGGAGGACGTGCATGAGAAGATTGAAAAGGGGTAATCTAGAAATGAAAGACACAATGTCAAACCTTGTAATTATGTTCATAAAACAATAAGTTGCTGCCTGCCCTTATCACACTTAAGTTAGAAGAGTCTCTGTCACATGGTCAAAGAGTAGTGGGTCTAGTAAAAACATAGTAATCCCACTTATAATCATACTGATCCTTTGTCATTGTCCATCACATAGGGCTACCCTACTGTGGCAAAGATGGAGCTGGAGATGCGTCCTGCGCGTCCTGACGAAGAGGACCAGCAGTATGTTGTGAGGCGCGTCACACGTCAGCGTTCTCAGCCGCCCCCTGGCCTTCATCAGGACGACTACCACACGTGGCACGGACCCACCAAGGGCGGCTCCCGGGGTGAACTCGGCACGCCCGTTGGTAAGTATAGTCTATGACGAACGATGCTAGGAATCCCCCTCCCCTCCCTGGGATTCTCCCCCCGCCCTCGGAAGTCTCTCCCCTCCTGGAAATCTTACCCCTAGGAAATCTCACCCCTAGGAAAACCCCATCCCCCAATCAAGTATTACACAGTGATCCCACAGTGATGGGAAACTTCCTGACATCATGACAAACTACGTCACAGAACTACACCATGGTGCTCCGAAAAGCAACTACGTTTTCCACGTCTTGCTGCCCACTTCTACCTTTTGAATATCGTTCAGTTCCGACAGGATAATGAGATCAGAGACCATTTTATTGGTCTTTGGAAATAGATATCACCCTCGGAAGCGGGCTCTGTAGTTTCCTCCTCATGTTTGCCTCAGTGAATGACTCAGCCAACTAACTTCAATTTTTCAAAAGTGGTGCACTGGCCACAGAAGCTTGCATTGCACCTCCATGGTATTGTGTGTATGGCATATTTCGTACACGATTGACTGTCACAGGAACAGATTATATAACATATATGCCAGTGGCAACTCATTATGCCTGAAAATGAATTGAGAAGCAATAAACGAAACGATTACGCTTATGTAGTGCCAACATAATAATGAACATTGATTTTTCAAAAACTCGTTTAGATGAAACATGCACGTATTTTTCAACTCAAAATGTGTTATTATGCATTATGCTGTAAAAATGTTGTCAATACTATATGAAAAAGAGGTAGGCTATGCACCTTTCTGTCCGTTCTGTCTGGTAAAAAAAATTAACAGGTTCTTCCTCGTTATCTGTTGACAAGACCCTCCTGGTCATGTCCACGTTCCAGTGTGAGGGAGTTCGGCTAATGGGACGGGTTTTAGACCTGACAACGAAAGGAAAGGAACTAGTAGTAATGTGACCACCATGAAAATGTTAGGGTAGCTACTTTCGTGGAGGATTTCTGTGACCAGTATAGGCCTTATTCCACTTCAGTCAAGTTTGCAAAAGGTTACAAAAAGTTGACTGAAAAAAGTCAACTTTGGGTGACTTTACCCCACATTCTGTGACTGATAAAATGAAATGCTGACTTTTCCAGTCAGCCGGCACCTACTTTCACAGACTTTTCCCTTTTTCATGATTCCATTTAGACTTTTTCAGTCAAAGTTGACTGAAAAAGTTTTTCATACTATTTAGCAGGCTGACAGTCAGTGGAAGCAGTTTTCCAGTCAAAGCAGGGGCGTGGGAAGCAGTTTCAGAGTGGGGGGGACCAGGAGGGTTTTCTGCAATTTTTGACCTCCCTTTGCTTGACCTTTTAGTTTTGACCTTTTGAGGAGTTGGCCAAAAGTGGACATATCCCCCTGTCCCCCCTGCTTTCCACGCCCATGCAAAATCAAACTTTGGTTTTGACCTTTCTCCAAATATTACCTTTTTTCAATATTTCAAAAAGTCAATTTTTTTAGTCAGATTATGTCAGTTTATGTTTGACTTTTAGACTTTTTTATTCAATTCAGACTTTTCCAGTCAGCTTCTCCGTTGACTGAAGGCCATTGGAATCAGGTGTATTGACCTTAAGTCAGACGTGGACTGGAAATGTTTGAGAACTGACTCAAAAAGTCTGAGAGCTGACTGGAAAAGTCCGAAATGAAAAAGTCAACTTCACAATGGAATCAGGTACCACTTTTTTCAGTCAGACTTTTGTAGTCAACTAATCTGGACTTTTACTTTTACTGACTGAAATGGAATAAGGCCTTATTATAAAACGGTGTCCCTGAACTGATTCCTAAAGCAAATATGATGTCTTTGACTAAAATGAATGACGAACTGCAAAGAAACTCGCCACACGCTTGTAAAACGTTGCGATGGCAGCCTTTTAAAAAGAGAACCGCTCTGACATTCTGAGCTACTCGGTCGTCGCTACAGGCACCATAATCTTATCTTTACTTCTGACTTAACGTCACAGTCATTGTCGATTGTCAGCGATTATCGATATTCCAGAAACTGTCAAACCTCCACAAAATGACCACAAACGGGTTGCGTTATTTAGGAATACTCCGACAGTTGCGAGTTAACAATTTTAACAGCTCAAGTCCCATTTCGAGGCCTCTGATCCTCAGACTATTTAAATAAAGATCAATGAATGTGTTCGAAGGGTATAAAGGAATGCACACAGAAGAAAAAAAAACGAAACAGCAATGCCAATTTTGAACACCTAGTGTGAGCGGAAGGGGTTAGCGAGCGAGCGGCAGCCTTTCAATGACTGCATGAGAGTGTGATTTTAGTTAGAGAGAATGACACTGAGCACCATGTGGTTACCTTCTAGCTGTGCAGTGAGATGTTATGGTGTTTTGAAAGAAACGCGCCTGTAATTGAGGATTCTGCTTAGATCTGCACTACCGCATGCAGTTAAATGTTTCCGCACTCTGTTCACTCCATCTCCTTCAAACTTTTTGACCTCTTCTTTGTCAATGCAATACCTTGAGGTGTGGATTCCACCGCTGTGGTTTCATGGATTTTCAAGTAATATTTCCACTAAAATAGCTGCCTCTTTGCTTTCTGGAAAGCATGAATTACATGGAATCGTGTGATATGGATTAACTTTAAGAAACAAACTAGTGCAACTTGAAAGAGAATGTATTGACCCATAAAGGTGCAACAAATGCTTTAAAACAAAGACAGTGTTTGAACGCACGTAGAAAGGTTGATGCTACAATAATCTTCCCTTTTTTTCATATACATAGTAGCACCTCCTGGAGGGTATCTCAAAAAGATTTGGAATTGATCCTGTCGGAGGTGATAATTCCAAAATTGAACTCACTGACCTTCTGGAGTGGATTCCCTCTTGTATTGTAAAGAGGGAGTCAGTTATAGGAGTGGTATAGGAGGGGTCCAGTCTCTTATTTTGCAACTCGACCTATTTCCATGCAGTTCACTTGTAGCAGAAGTCAAGCAGGGAAGTCTGTTCTTAGGGTGAGAAATGTAGGAGAACTGCAGGATCAAATAGTTACGATGAGAACTGGTTTCCCAATCTTTTTGAGATACCCTCCTGCTATAGATCTACACGTTATTCCTTAAGTGCCAGTTCTTATAATCTTGTCATTTAGCCTGTACAATACAGGGTGCTGGTAGGCCTTTGGCCACAGCATTGTTAATGCATGCTTTCCCCAGGTGCAGAGAGAGTGGGCGTCCAGTTGATAGAGAGAAGGTCCCGAGGACCCGGCTATGCACAGGAGGATACCCGTGCTTACGCCCGGAGGCGTGGGAACGTCATCTCCCAATGGCCAAGTCCGGCCATAGGTCGGTTTTCAAACTTTATTTCCTATTCAGGCTATTAAATCTAATTAAGTTAACTCCCAACTACCTGCCTTGTATCCATATCGTTAAATTAATTCTGCTAAGTTATTTTGAATGCTATGATAAGTTTAACTATTTGCAATAGATAATGCATGCTTACAGGTTGCGGTCGTTATTCAGATACAGATTTATGATTAAGGGAGATAGTTGATGCATCTAGAGTCAGCTCTATTGAAGTTCAAAACCAAAATGATGCAAGCATTCTAATCACAAAACATTATGAGCAGAATTTAATTATTGAAACAAAAGAACTATGAAGTTATGATGGAAGCCAAAATTGAAGCCACATGAGCTCTGCCTTTTTCAGAGCGGTGTCTGACAACTCGTAGTCCTTCCCCAGGCCGCTCCCTTCACCGACCCACTTACCGCCATAGCCAAGGTAGCTCATCCCATCCAGGGTCTGCCCCTAGGGAAGGGACATGTTTTATACCGCAGTGGGCACGGAGAACAATTGATTTCACATCTTTTGTATATTGCATACAACTTCTGGTATAAGTTGGTTATTATACTGGGACAGGGTGAAAGGGGTGTCATGCATACGACCCTGTCCCCATACAATAACCCTTATATCCAAGATTGACATGCTTAGTTTAATTTGTGTAATACAATCATAGTTTGCAAATTGTAACAGTAGCAATTGATTAGGAGATCCGTTAAATTCATTTTCGAATCATTAGGGTCATCAAGATTTAAGGCGAGGTCACTATACATGACACTCCCTTTAATAATATTATTTGTATATTCCTGCCTGTCAAATGCCTTTTTAAGAGATTAAACTACATGTATTTATTGCACACCCAGTCTTCATTAAGTAGAAAGAATCCTCACTAACCCCTTGGAAGACCCTTCAATGCAACCCTCTCTCTGACAGATTCCATCATAGCTGCAGTAAACAACCCCGTTGTCAGAACCCCAACTCCTCAGAACCGGTCTATGGATGAACTCTGCCGTTACAGTATTGACTCGCTTGATAGTGCAGGTAACACAAGGCTTGTTTTATTGTGCATGGATGATACAACATGATATGTATAATCCATTTCCCCATTGCTTATGCATTTGCTTTCTAATAATCCGATTGCATGCTTCTCTAAACAGAGAAGTCATATGAAAATAATAAAATGGAATTATTATGTTTTCACGAAGTCAACATTGAATGTGTGCCATAATCATCATCTTCATCAATGTGTGTTTTCATGTTTCAATATGTTCCTGTGCTCCCTCCCCCGCCCACTTGATTACGTTTGTTACATGCACACCTGTTTTTGATATTCAATTATAGATTTTCGGCCACCAAATGATTCCTACCGCATCTATACAAGCAGCCCCCGTCAGGACCGCAAAGGTAGAGAGGACCCCACTGACCGTATGTACCTGGCGCTTTGCTTCTACTACACGCAGTGGAATGGGACATGGTATCACACAGAAAAAGATGGAGTTTGAAAAAATATGGATATTGACTTGATTAGCAAGGATTTTGGAATTGGGAATTTAGTTTCAGTTAATCACTTTATCCCCATCACGAAATGTTAGGCACTATTCCTATGCTGAAGATGGGCCATGCACCATTATGCTTGAGGTTTGATTTTTGCCATGGGCATGGTTTTGTTTGGGTAATGGGGTTGGACTTGTATTTTGTTTTGCGCATACTCCTAATTGCATCATACAATATGAATATCTTTCTTTGCATGTTTAAAGCTCCCAAATTAAAAGACAGATGTAAAAACGAATGCTAAATTCCATCAATAAGGTAATTGACCGAGAATCGAACGTGCATTCATCATCCATTCTGTTAACTAATGTACAGCGATACCGGATGATGTGGTTTAGTTTCTGGGCTGCTTTCAGTGAACGCTATGTTACGAAGTATGTTAGCCCAAGGTGCCACAGAGTATGACTACAGACCAAGCACTGATCCCAGACCACCAGACCCTGACAGACCCAGAACACTGCGACCAGGTGGGACATAAGATATTTCTAGATTTTCCCACCCCAACCGAAGAATCTTTTAGCCCTTTCCATCCCTGTGTTTCTCAAATACAGTGTTATAGTACGGTATGTATGCAGTATATGAAGCGATATCTGAAGTTGATTTAGTGACGACATTTACACTACCTTTAACTTCCAATTGAATTAAAGCTTATCCTTGTTACTGAGATCTGAAATTACAAGTCGCTTTCTTAACGAATTACATACCTATGTCACCTTTGCTCTCAGTGTCAGAGATCCTGAGATCCACAGACTTGCACCCCGTTTATGTTGATGACGACAGTTTCGGTGATGACACATCACCACCAACAGAAACAAACCACAGGTCAAGACTGAAATCAGACTCCGAAATGTCCCTTCGTATGGACGATACTCCAAGAGCTGAACAAAGGCGCAATATCCGTGTCCTCAAAATGGGACGGAATCACCCAAGTAGGTCTTAGTCTAAGGATTTTGGGACTGATCTAGTTAGAATATACATATATCCAATGGAAGGATCCAGGTAAATGCCAAAAGTAAACAAGTAAAGGTGAAGGAACGATAATATTAATGAACTTCACCTGCTCGGAATTCACTGGATTAAAGGGACGACAAGGGTTAACATATTGCACGTGCTCAGAAACCTGTACCTCAACGCAATTGTCGTGGTGTTCAGCTTTAAGTGTGCCTTAGATTTAAGTCAAATTAATTACTTTGTTAATGCTGCACAGGTACAGAGGATCCACAATCTTACCACAGTGAGCAAAACATTCCAGTTCATAGCAGAACAGTACCAGGGGTGAACGACAGATCGGAAGAGGATACGCTATCAAGGACCCGTGCATATGAAGTGAATTCAGCTTTTATAGCAATAAGTAGCCCAGATCCAGCAGAAAAACAAATGGTGGACAGACCAGAGTCAGAACAGAGTACGATCAACCCTTGTATAATATATGTTGATTTTACTTTCCATTAGAAGGGTCAGACAATGATCCATGCACCTTTCCATACATCAGATAGGAGTAGACTGATAGATTAATTTAGTGACATAGATGCAATAGTACTTACAGGTGCATTTTCAATTTGTGTTTATGGTAGATTCTAATAGTGTCATGCTACATGTGCCTGTTCCCCAATGGTGGAGTTTGGTGCACTCAAGAAGACATTGCATCATGTATCTAATAGAACTAGTATATCCATAGAAGAAGGCATCCATAAGTTTAAGAGATCCTTGAAGAGAAGATGGGCCTCAGATAAAAGATGAGGTATCCTTGTTTCTGTTTGCCAGCTGCAGAATGGCCTGTATCAGAAATGGACATTAAACAGGACTTTGGCCAGGAGACTGAGGAGGCCCTATTTTTTGTCTCCTGTGGGCCTTCAGGTGAGCCTCTGGAAGATGGCGATACAACGACAGGAGTCGATATGAAGGAATTCCCTGACCACCTCCAACAGGAAGAAATCAACACGAATGAAAGTACAGAGGATCAGGCAGCGATAAATGAATTGGACAATGTCATCGATGAGCTTGCCACCCAATACGAGCTAACTGATATAGATGACACAGAGCAAGAACCCCAAAGTATGAATGCCAATCATTTCTGTATTAAGCTAAGGAGGCTTATAATGACCTTAGTACATAAGGAGTTCCATAGATTAAGCAGACCAGTCCCTAGGTAATTTCTATGCTAAACATAAAGACTGGAGTTGACCCAAATTTATCTCTGACTAATTTGGTTGGCAAAGGAAACTGTCCTCCAAACAGAATTTATCAAAAGTCCAGTCAGACATGCATGAACCTAGAGTCTGCTATGCTAGCTCTCAATAGAAAACACTTTCTAATAACAGCACTCAGCAGCAGCATTTTTGTTCTTGTGGTGTATGAGTAAGTGGCGAGACTACTCTATGCATGCTCGTGGCGTACATGTTGGCTTTTTCAGCTTAACACGTTGAACCACGAATGGTGCTGCCACCTCGTGCTTTCTTCAATGCCTCAGTTTATCGTGATCTGAATGATGCCTACAGAGCAGCTAAGCGAAAGAAGGGTATGTTTTATTACACATTTGATGGTTACAGTTTAATGGCACCCCTTTCGCACAACTAATTATGTCTTCGATATTACATCCAAACAGAATCGATCCTCCTTACTTGGTTGTGTAGGCTTATCAGATATATAATCTCTAGAGGAGAATCAGGGAGACTAGAATACCAATCTAAGAGGTCAACATTATGTCTTACAATTTCCTAAACACTTGTTATAGAAGAGCTCAATGACCGTGGAGGTTTCTAAAACTGCTTTGGTATCCTGTAGATTTGTACATGACCCCCACTCTAATGACACACGGAACCTAGTTACAAAATACTGTCAAATAATTGTGTGATGTTTCTAACCACAGTCATGCCCTACATTGAGGATTTAGCTCGGTCTGGAGTCTCTTTGACTGTTGATAAGAGGTGGGTCATGTCAATGGCAGACTTGGAAACGCCGTAAAATGATGACGCTGCCCAGGTTGAAGATGCAAGAATAGATGAGAACAACTCTGACGGGGTCTTTGTGTGATACGCTGTTAGTAGTTAGCATTGACTGTGATCGTTAGGAGGTCTCATACATCGATGTAGATATGTATGGGAACTGGCTGTGCCTGTGATGAAAGATTCCATATGATATCTATAAAATAAATAGTTTAGTATTTACTAATATGTTGTTTATTTTTCATATAAACGATTTTATTTGCCAACTTATGTGACTAAGTTACATTGGTGATTTGGAGGCTATTAGAATAATATGTCATAAATAAACATTACAAAAGTCTGTCTCTGTGTTTACAATGCATCCCTGGTATGTTGAGTTCATATTCTAATTGGTGCATGATGTGCATGCACACATACTAAGCAGCTTTCCTAACTGATAACATGTTACTGAATAACATGCTTTCTAACTGAACTGCATGCTTAGTCTGGAATAGCAATGAGGTACGTATCATTAAACGTAATGTTAGTAATTCAAAGGCAGGATTGTCAAAGATTTATATGAAATACCATGAACACCTTAACCTAACTCGAATTAAATGTTACAGGGTGATTAATGCAATAGATATAATTATAATATACAGGAGACTGACAGGATTACTTTGAAATATAAATGTACAAACTTACTGATAAACATAGCATATGGAAAACATAATTCTAGTATCAAAACTTAAAGAGGAATCTGCATTTGAATTCTATTCCATATGTCAATCCTCTCTATAGATGGTTCCTATTTACCACAAATATAAAGTAACATCATTTTGTACATTGTTAATGCCTTTCA